>CM076990.1:161063231-161663231 GCA_039090855.1 Macrothele yani
TTTACTCTGATCATGATGTCTTCCACTCTTGTCATTTTTCTGATCCACGAGTTCCTCTGCTTATCTCTCCTGGTTACACCAAGTATGCAACTCTCCATGTTTTTTTGAGTTGTCTGCAGTCTTTGTATGTCTCTTTTAGTTAAGGTCCATGTCTCTGCACCATATGTAAGCACTGGAAGGATGCATTGATCAAACACTTTTCTTTTAAGACATAATGGCATATTGCTCTTGAAAATTATACTGTTTTTTTCCAAAAGATCTCCATGCAAGTTTTATACGCCAATTAGTTTCTTCATCAATGTGACCCTCACTTGATATCTGCTGTCCAAGATAAATGTAGGTATTGGTTATCTCCAGTTTTTCCCCATCAATCGATAAATCTTCATTTATTGTAAAAGCATTGTACATCACTTTTGTCTTCTGAAAGTTCATTTTTAATCCCACTTCTTTTCTCTTGTCAGCAAGTTCGTGGATCGTACTCTGCAGCTCTGTTGGGGTAGTTGCAAAAATGTCTACGTCATCAGCAAAACGAAGGTGAGTTAGATAATCTCCATTAATCTTTATCCCTTTGTTTTCCCTAGTTTATTGATTGAAAGACATTTTCCAATGTGGCATTAAAGAGTTTGGGAGATATAGTGTCACCTTGTCTCACTGCCTTTCCAATTTTTATGGGTGCTGTATTCTCAAATCGCCGAATCTTTGCACTTGCATTTTCATAGATATTACTAATAATATTAATGTATGCATCTTCAATACCGCAGGATTTTAAAGCTATTTTAACTGTTGATGGTTTCACTGAATCAAAGGCATTTTCATAATCGATAAAAGCCATGCATAATCGAAGTTGGTGTACATCACTGGTAGTGTTCCTTATAGCAATGGCAGGAGTGCTGTCGCTACGAAACTCATACTTGCGATGGCGGATGTGCTCCTTATCCACTTCCATGTTGGTTGGCGCTTACACTCTTCGCCTTTTGTTGGCTAACTGCCACTCAGTGACTTAAGCCACATACCTTTTGATCTCATTCCGGTGTGCTGCGCAATGTCAGTGGCCAACGTGCGCCGTGGCTGGGGCGTCGACTTTGAATACCACGTTATCTGACATTTTTTCTTTCCAACATGATATGTAATTATGATAGGACCTCATGATTTGGTAAATATATTTTTCGTTTTAAGCATATGTATAAAATTTATAAAACTAGGATCGTCTTATGCCGCCCTTGGCCTGTAAAACAACCCGATTTCTCGGGATATAAAACATACCAGATGCTGGAAACGCCGTGAAATAATGTTGTACCAACGCTATGAAGGAATATCGTATTTTTTCTAGAAGAGTAGGGCGTTCTTCTATCCAAATTGGTTTGAGTCAGTATTTAGCTGGTGCTTATCAGTGTAATGTATGTGAGCATAGTACATGCGGGTGAGCATATAGTACAGGAATCACGTGTCAGTTGTTTATACGACCAAGTTTAGTAGTTATCACAGTGACGTACTGTTTGTAGACTTCAGTACACGTTACAATAGTAGTAGAAAAGGACCGATTCTGGCTTAAACCGGAGCCATAGACTTAACATTAGGTGTCGGCGGAGCAGCCGGAGCCAGCCGGAGCAAGCTGCAGCCGAGCGAACGGAGGGGGCGTGGTCAGTAGCAGCCTCCAATTCCCCGCTGCAATTTTCCCCTCCGACCGAAGGGTGTGCTTATCTCCGAAAGATAATAGTATTTATTGGACTTTGTCGAATTTTGGGGGAAATCAATGAAGGCTTATTCCTTTTTTTTTTTAATTTAATGAAGGTTGTTTCTTTATTTATTTTCCCCTCTCGACCCCATCCTTAGATTATTGTTATGTAAAACGTTTTTTCCCTCGTAATTTGTTGATTTTTCAATTAATTTTCATGAATTCCTCATGTGTCTTCCCTAATGAAAATTATGTAGGGTAAGTATTATTTCTCTTTTATTTTCTCGAATGATACGGTCATGTCCTCATCTCAGGAAATGTTATTCTGATATCTTATTTTTGTTCATAAATGGATCTTTTCTGTCATTTCGAATTTATTTTTCGCTGTTATGCATGCTCGTTATCTTTTCCTTTGTTTCTAGTGTAGAAAGGCACGGAGGCTATTGACATAAGATTAGCCCTCTCCCCACCCCCTTCCCTAATGTTCTTGAAGCGTCCTTCTGAGAAAGGTGAAGTAAAATGTGCGGGAGTATTTTGTATCCTGCGTGTTCTTGTATTGACTTTAGATAAATCGACCTTCCGTTGCGGTGTTTGATTTCTCCCAGAATATTCATTCTTGGTATCAATGAAGGAAAGCACGGGTTAGTCACGCGTGTTCCCTCATTAACCTAATCTCTGTCAGATGCTGAAGGATTTCCTTTGTTCGTTGTTGTGAATAGTTAGAAAGATTACAAAGTTTAAAGTAGTCTATGATTAAAAGCATGTTATTTGCTACGTCCTAACGTGCTGCGGTATTGACTTTAGATAATTGTCCTTCTTGTTTCTTCTGGATCTTTGATTTTGAGGGATGGCAACGACTGAGTGGGGTCCGTTGGGAGTTTTGCATTTATTCCTGTGGTTTGCAAGCAAGATTTCCCCCACCCCCTCTTCAATACTATTTTTCCCCGGAGGAAATTTTTACGTAACGATGCTGGGGAATTTTCTTTCCAAGGAATAAAAATGCTCCTAAGGTCTTAGCGAGGTTCTAACTCACGATGATTTGGTTTCCAAAAATAGTCAGAGTCAAATGGTTTTTTCGTGTACTACGTATTTTCTATATATATATTTTTAAATTACTTTTACGTTATTTTTTCATGTGTTTTTATATATTTTTTTTGTATGTTTTGAGGGAGTTTTTCGTGTAGATGTAATGAATTTTCTGGGAACTTTTCTTTTCCTCCATTCAATTTTATTTCAGACCATGAGACGAGGAAATGCTTCTTTAGAAATTATTTCGTTCTTGTTCGCAGTAATTACTGGACATAGACTTCATGTTAATTCTGAGTCTTTCACCCCTGCAATAATATTTTCTCGTAATTTTTTCGTATGTTCAAGAATTTACAGATCTTTCCCAGTTAAAATTCTGCTCAAACAATATTTTCGGTCTTTATTTCCTTATAGCTTCCCAATTTCCGATATTTTCTTCCTCTATCTTTGAAATTTCATTAAACTTCTCAATAGGTCAGGATTCTTTTTTTCTTGGACAAACTTATGAGGCCTTTTATTCAGACTATCTTTTTTTTTTCCATTTCATTTCAGCAAACGATTATTTTAGATGCAACAAATCGTCAGATTTTGGTTTCCTTATATAGCATATTTTCCAACTAGCTTAAAAATATTCCTCAAAGCTTGCATGTATGTCAAATATACATTTTTTTATTCTTTCGTAGTTAGCCATACTTTCGTGGACTGCCTCGACAGGAAAGCATTCAATGTCAAGACATACAATCTAAAACCTTTTTCTTTCGATAAAATTTGTATTCTTTGGGCTGAATATTTTTTCTGTCTCGTCCGAAAAAACATTCATTCTAGAGGCAAAGCGACTAATTCCGTTCTTCCCATAAACATTATTTTTTTTATTATATTTGATATTCAGAGTTGTATACATTTACTATCCAAAAAAGAGATATATTTAATGTAAAGGTATATTCTTCAAGCTGGAAATATATGTATATCTTAGTTCATTTCCAGTTAAAGGAAATGCATCTTTATATTTCAATATGAAAAAAGAAGCCCTATAAGTGAAAGCTCAACCTAAAGACGGATAGATTGTTCACACTCTCTCTACTCTATGACATTTCTTTACTGAATATACCATGACCTTTTTTTCATGAACTGCTTTAAAATCTTCGTTCTCACTTTACTATTGTCAGATTCCATGTCCCTCCAGTTCTTTACTGAGAAACAGAAGCATTTATTCAATTTTAATTTATTAAGAGAGTAGAACTCTTTTAGGCTTTCGAAGTACTTTCAAGTCTTTCATTACGAAAATTTTTCATTGTCATGAAAGAAGCCATAATCGAGATGATTTACTATCGTTTCAATGAAAGTGTTTACGCATTCATTGCTATGATGTCAGATTTCATTTTCTTATACTTCGAACAGAAATGAGTTTGAATCATTCGTCGAGAAAACATTTCTTTCATATATATATATATATATTTTTTTTTGCCTCCGAATCAAACGAACTCAAAAAAAATAGAGACGCACTTTAATATTTTTTTTTTTTTTCCTCTTATGAGAGGAATACGGGAATATGATACCAAAATTAAAGAATAAAGAATATCGACTTTCCTCTCAACACCGTACATCTACGTTTTTTTTTTTTATTTTTATTTTCAATAAGCTATTTCTATATTTTTACAACTGAATAGAATTATTTATTGAAAAAGTCTAAGTAAGACGAAAAATGGTTTTGTTGATTGCCTAAGAGGATGATTTTGGAAATTTTCGTTTTCTGGTAATTGTAAAAATCTCATAGAATAACATGGGAAAACTAGCATGCATAAAAGACTGTTTTGGATCGAGTAAATTGAAAGAATTTTACAAAGTTCATTTCAGAAAAGTACATTCCTTCCTAGTGTCAAAAACGAATCACTTCGTTTTTTCTAAGATACACTTTGGAATCTTATAAAAGTGCATAGGGTCAAAAACGATTTTGATGATTTTACTAAGATGACAGATTTCGGATTTCTTATGATAGAAAATACAGTGAATTTCCCATTGAATAACATGGGAAACTGCGAAATTTAAGAAGCACGTTTTCGTTCAAGTAAAATATTTTAAAAGTCTTTTTCGAATCAGTTGAAAACAGACAGGGTGTGTTTCTGAACAGTTCATTAATTCTAAAATCAAAACGAATCACTTCGTTTATTTTTTTCCTAATGTGCGTTTCTGAAAGAAGTAAAAATAGTTTAGGTAGAAAATTGGAAAGATATTTTTATGAATCCTAGACTGTTTATTTACGTATAGCTAGAGGGGTCTTCAGTGAGAGCACTTATTCTCTTTTCAAACTAAGAGAATGAAGTGTAGTCAGTTTGAAAAAAAAATTCAAACTCCCCTAAATTTAGCCTTTTGTCCTGGTTTCGACTCAATACTGTAGCATTGCTCTCAGACCAGTTGAATTCCTGGCCCTTAATGAAATACATTAAGCCTTTCCCTTAAAAATAAGCAATCTCTTCTTCAATACCAGATCCCCAATAAATTTCTTTAAGAGTTATTCATTCACCCTTTTACTTTTAAAAACTTGAAATTCATTATTATTTAACTCCTTACAAAAATGAAACACATTCATACAGAAAAAATATAAATGAATAAAAATAAATAAAGTAGTCCTAAAAAAGGACTGTTTTTCTGGGTCCCCTTCATACAGCTGCTCCATGGTCGGTATAAGGAATTTTTTTTTGCCTGCTAATATCTCAGCACATTGACTTCACAGTCTCTAGCAAAGTTCTTTGCAATTATGCTTTCAAGAACGCTTTGGACGGGACATGGTCTCCAGTGACTGCAACAAAAGATTCTGCTAGAATCTTGGGGTTAAGCAATGCAACGGCATCATCGAAATACTTTTGCCACTTGGATTCGGGGGTGGCATATGCACAGCTGTGGGCCGTGATGTTTGCGAATATGCGATTTGGTGGTTGGTGGCACTCCATACAATAATATAAGTTATTGACATGTTCCTGAAGGCGATCCCTTACCATGTCAGCAAGCATGATGAAAAACTCTTCATCTGAGATGGAAGCAACAGGAAGAAGTCCTTGGATGGTGCAAAACAGCCTTTCTAAAGACAGGTCCAAATAGTAGTTGAGTAATACTGTCCCATATTTTTCCACATTGATCAATAAGAGTTCCAAATTGTTGACAAGTCAGCTTTATCGGAACAGGATTCAATCGACGAAAACCATGAATTCTGGAAAGCACTTCTAACGTGTAACTGCCAGAAGCATCTAAAAGGGAAGGACAAGCAGGATACGATAAGTTCACGATTAATCAAGATGTCACAATTCATGCCTTGAATCCAGTGTGATTTTCTCATGAATTTTCGGAACGTTGAAGCTGACATTGTTATTCCATTCTTAGAAGGGTGAAAGATTCCCCATCTTTCCTGTATCTTCTTACATGAACTCTGATTGTATTATGGAAATCAGACACTTTCACGAATGCGTTACCCCCTAAATGGAAATGATGAGGGGGGATATCATTCAAAGAAATTCCCAATTCAACACATGACTTGGAAGCTTCAGAACATACCTTCTTTGCTACAGCATCGGAAACTTTAGTAGAGGAAGATGATCGCTTCATGTTGAAAGCTGGAGGAAGAGAATCGAAGGAAATTGCTGGAAGCGTTGAGGTCGGGAGCGAAGGGTGCTGACGGTTCGAAGACAGAGAACAGAATGAGTTAGCTTTGAATTGTTCAGGCAAAACTGATAAGAGGTTGGAGTTCGTCACTTGTTTACTGCTTGAGAGGGAAAGAGCAGAGTCATGGGGAAAAGAACACTCGGTTATCATCTTTCTAAGGTCAAATTCAATCTAATGTTTGGAGCATTCTTTTGTCGAGGCAGACCATGACTCCAATACGAATTAGTTGGTGGCAGGATCTGTAGTAAAGTTCCAGATCTCAAAGATAAGGAAACTGGTTTAAACCCGTTTCGCTTGAAAACAAAGTCTCTTTCTTGTCCGAGAGATACTGATGCAATACAAGACAAAGGATCTAATTCAGCTTCGTCATCACGATGATAATTGATTCTATCATCTCCATTTCGATATTTATTAATTAAAACAAAGTTGAAGGATTCACCACATTCTTTCTCAACATAAAGCTTGATTTCCTGAAGTAACGGCGTCCAAGGGTTAGTTCTACACAAACCGCTAAAAGTGTATTTCAGATTGTCTCCGAATGTTGTCTGGGAATGGAATATGATTTTCCATAAATTTTGATCTTGGAGAATTCTCCACTTAAATATTCCACTTCTTCTTCCAAGCGGGAAAAGTAATGAATAGCTTGAGTTGAGAGAACATTGAAATGAAGTCTTCCTTGTTATGTCGAAGAGCAGCATTTTTTTCTCAGGAAGGGAAAAACTGAAGTCCGTCCACTAAATTAACTGAATTGAGAATGAAGAAGGAGAGCTTGAGATAGGCTGACGAGTGACCTCATGACTCTCAAGGTGAAATTCATTATAGTTCTGATAAGAACTTTTTTTTTCCCCATGAGCTAAGAGATCCTGTCAGAAGAATCTTCTCTTTGGGAAAACTAAGAAACTTCTCCCCCTAACTAACATGAAAAAAAACCAAAAAAAACCAAGGTTTTATCTAGAAATTCGTACATGAAGAAATTTAGAAAGTTATGTTCCTAATAGTCAATCTATAAAGTTAGAAGACAAAACATTTACTTGGTAGAATTAAATAATTCCCCACAGAAATGGAGTTGGCAACACCTTGACTTTAAAAAATCTCGCTGAATGCATCTCCGACAGTCCTCGAAAAGTACTTTAAAAACAGAGGAAATATTGAGGGCAAATGTAGATTTTCATAGCAACGTGATCACCTGAATTCACTAGAAATTCAGACAGCTCAAGACGTAGGTAGCATCTAATTCAACTCCCTGAATCTAAAACAATGGATTCCAATATATTTTTAAGATGAGGTATATTTGAGAGGAGAGGATTTTCATGTAAAAAAATCTTTTTCCTGCATTAAATGATTTTCAGAGTGCAACTTTGGGAAGCAACTTGAAAATCTTGATGAGAGTAAAATCTTGAACATATGTATTCACGAATTCCAAGTGAATAAAAATCACAACTTGTTCATGAGAGTAAAATCTTGAACATGTGCAACCACGAATTCCAACAGGAAAGATTTCATGAATAAAAATCTTGGAAAGCATCCTGAAATTCTTCATGAGAGAAAATTAAAAATTTTGAGACGGTGCATTCTTCACGTGAGCAAAACAATAATTTTGATTAAATTTTCTTCGAAAAGTTTTCTAGAAATCCAAGCGAGCAGCAACAAAATGACGGAGACATAGATAGAGCAGAGAATTTTTTTTCTGAGTGAAATCTTCGAACAATGAGTTAAAGACTTGAAACATTCTGTAATTCTTCCTGAACAATATAGGGACATCTTCATGCCAAGCAGTTTATTAGCATGGAGTGGTTCGAATACAGGCAGTTATTTTGTTTTTATTTTTTTTTCTTGAGGTTCTCCAGAATTTAATGAAAATGACCGTAGGGGAGGGTATGTATTGTCCGAGGATACGACTCGCTTGTTGTCATATGGGGAAAGAGATGTTTTGTTTATGACAACAGTAAAAACAGAATGTTTCAAGCTTCGAATGCTATAACTCATGTTCTTTTTTTCTTGCTTGTGAAAGAGTGAAGACTTGAAGTCGTTGAGAAGTTGCTGTGAAACGACGGTTTTGCTCACGCCTTTGGCTTTCTTAACTTCTTCTTCATCTGTAGCATATTATATTTTTGGTCTAAGATCCAACAAATTCTTTTATGGCAGTTCCATGGGTCTCATCTTTAAATTTCCCAATCACTTTTTTGTTTTTTAAGACAAAATAGAGGGTGCGATGGGGGGTAGGAACTGGTGTCTATGCATTTTAATGTCACCCACCTTCAACAAACCCATTTATTTGGGAGTCGCCATTCTAGACATCTCTAAAACTAGGATGTACGACTTCCATTATGAGGTGATGAAACCTTTATTTCAAGAAAACATTTCCATTCTTTATATGGATACTGATAGTTTCTTCTATCACATAAAAACAGAAGATCTATATAAAGATATGGAAATGTTTTTCTTGAAATAAAGGTTTCATCACCTCATAATGGAAGTCGTACATCCTAGTTTTAGAGATGTCTAGAATGGCGACTCCCAAATAAATGGGTTTGTTGAAGGTGAGGTGGGTGACATTAAAATGCATAGACACCAGTTCCTACCCCCATCGCACCCTCTATTTTGTCTTAAAAACAAAAAAGTGATTGGGAAATTTAAAGATGAGACCCATGGAACTGCCATAAAAGAATTTGTTGGTCTTAGACCAAAAATGTATGCGTATGCTACAGATGAAGAAGAAGTTAAGAAAGCCAAAGTCGTGAGCAAAACCGTCGTTTCACAGCAACTTCGCCTCAACGACTTCAAGTCTTCACTCTTTCACAAGCAAGAAAAAAGAACGTGAGTTATAGCATTCGAAGCTTGAAACATTCTGTTTTTACTGTTGTCATAAACAAAACATCTCTTTCCCCATATGACAACAAGCGAGTCGTATCCTCGGACAATATACATACCCTCCCCTACGGTCATTTTTCATTAAATTCTGGAGAACCTCCAAGAAAAAAATAAAAACAAAATAGCTGCCTGTATTCGAACCACTCCATGCTAATAAACTGCTTGGCATGAAGATGTCCACACGGCATAGATTGTTCAGGAAGAATTACAGAATGTTTCAAGTCTTTAACTCATTGTTCGAGAAGATTTCACTCAAGAAAAAAAATTCTCTGCTCTATGCTATGTCTCCGTCATTTTGTTGCTGCTCGCTTGGATTTCTAGAAAAACTTTTCGAAGAAAATTTAATCAAAATTATTGTTTTGCTCACGTGAAGAATGCACCGTCTCAAAATTTTTAATTTTTCTCATGAAGAATTTCAGGATGCTTTCCAAGATTTTTATTCATGAAATCTTTTCCTGTTGGAATTCGTGAATACGCATGTTCAAGATTTTACTCTCATGAACAAGTTGTGATTTTTTATTCACTTGGAATTCGTGAATACGTATGTTCAAGATTTTACTCTCATCAAGATTTTCAAGTTGCTTCCTGCAAGTTATTGCACTCCTGAAATCATTTAATGCAGGAAAAAGATTTTTTTACATGAAAATCCTCCTCTCAAATATACCTCATCTTAAAAATGTGTGGAGCCAGTCCATTGTTTTAGATTCAGAGTTGAATTAGATGCTACCTACGTCTTGAGCTGTCTGAATTTCTAGTGAATTCAGGTGATCACGTTGCTATGAAAATCTACATTTGCCCTCAATATTTCCTCTGTTTTTTAAAGTACTTTTCGAGGACCTGTCGGAGATGCATTCAGCGAGATTTTTTTTTAAAGTCAAGTGTTGCCAACTCCATTTCTGTGGGGAATTATTTAATTCTACCAAGTAAATGTTTTGTCTTCTAACTTTATAGATTGACTATTAGGAACATAAGCTTTCTAAATTTCTTCATGTACGAATTTCTAGATAAAACCTTGGTTTTTTTTTTTTGGTTTTTTTTTTTCATGTTAGTTAGGGGGAGGGGGGATTTCTTAGTTTTCCCAAAGAGAAGATTCTTCTGACGGATCTCTTAGCTCATGGGGAAAAAAAAAGTTCTTATCAGAACTATAATGAATTTCACCTTGAGAGTCATGAGGTCACTCGTCAGCCTATCTCAAGCTCTCCTTCTTCATTCTCAATTCAGTTAATTTAGTGGACGGACTTCAGTTGTTTCCCTTCCTGAGAAAAAAAAAATGCTGCCTCTTCGACATAACAAGGAAAGACTTCATTTCCATTACTCTCAGCTGTTCTCCTCAACTCAAGCTATTCATTACTTTTCCCGCTTGGAAGAAGAAGTGGAATATTTAAGTGGAGAATTCTCCAAGATCAAAATTTATGGAAAATCATATTCCATTCCCAGACAACATGCTGCCTTCGGGGACCCCAATCTGAAATACACTTTTAGCGGTTTGTGCTTAGAACCTAACCCTTGGACGCCGTTACTTCAGGAAATCAAGCTTTATGTTGAGAAAGAATGTGGTGAATCCTTCAACTTTGTTTTAATTAATAAATATCGAAATGGAGATGATAGAATCAATTATCATCGTGATGACGAAGCTGAATTAGATCCTTTGTCTTGTATTGCATCAGTATCTCTCGGACAAGAAAGAGACTTTGTTTTCAAGCGAAACGGGTTTAAACCAGTTTCCTTATCTTTGAGATCTGGAACTTTACTACAGATCCTGCCACCAACTAATTCGTATTGGAGTCATGGTCTGCCTCGACAAAAGAATGCTCCAAACATTAGATTGAATTTGACCTTTAGAAAGATGATAACCGAGTGTTCTTTTCCCCATGACTCTGCTCTTTCCCTCTCAAGCAGTAAACAAGTGACGAACTCCAACCTCTTATCAGTTTTGCCTGAACAATTCAAAGCTAACTCATTCTGTTCTCTGTCTTCGAACCGTCAGCACCCTTCGCTCCCGACCTCAACGCTTCCAGCAATTTCCTTCGATTCTCTTCCTCCAGCTTTCAACATGAAGCGATCATCTTCCTCTACTAAAGTTTCCGATGCTGTAGCAAAGAAGGTATGTTCTGAAGCTTCCAAGTCATGTGTTGAATTGGGAATTTCTTTGAATGATATCCCCCTCATCATTTCCATTTAGGGGGTAACGCATTCGTGAAAGTGTCTGATTTCCATAATACAATCAGAGTTCATGTAAGAAGATACAGGAAAGATGGGGAATCTTTCTACCCTTCTAAGAATGGAATAACAATGTCAGCTTCAACGTTCCGAAAATTCATGAGAAAATCACACTGGATTCAAGGCATGAATTGTGACATCTTGATTAATCGTGAACTTATCGTATCCTGCTGTCCTTCCCTTTTAGATGCTTCTGGCAGTTACACGTTAGAAGTGCTTTCCCCCAGAATTCATGGTTTTCGTCGATTGAATCCTGTTCCGATAAAGCTGACTTGTCAACAATTTGGAACTCTTATTGATCAATGTGGAAAAATATGGGACAGTATTACTCAACTACTATTTGGACCTGTCTTTAGAAAGGCTGTTTTGCACCATCCAAGGACTTCTTCCCCTGTTGCTTCCATCTCAGATGAAGAGTTTTTCATCATGCTTGCTGACATGGTAAGGGATCGCCTTTAGGAACATGCCAATAACTTATATTATTGTATGGAGTGCCACCAACCACCAAATCGCATATTCGCAAACATCACGGCCCACAGCTGTGCATATGCCACCCCCGAATCCAAGTGGCAAAAGTATTTCGATGATGCCGTTGCATTGCTTAACCCCAAGATTCTAGCAGAATCTTTTGTTGCAGTCACTGGAGACCATGTCCCGTCCAAAGCGTTCTTGGAAAGCATAATTGTAAAGAACTTGCTAGAGACTGTGAAGTCAATGTGCTGAGATATTAGCAGGCAAAAAAAAAATTCCTTATACCGACCATGGAGCAGCTGTATGAAGGGGATCCAGAAAAACAGTCCTTTTTAGGACTACTTTATTTATTTTTATTCATTTATATTTTTTCTGTATGAATGTGTTTCATTTTTGTAAGGAGTTAAATAATAATGAATTTCAAGTTTTTAAAAGTAAAAGGGTGAATGAATAACTCTTAAAGAAATTTATTGGGGATCTGGTATTGAAGAAGAGATTGCTTATTTTTAAGGGAAAGGCTTAATGTATTTCATTAAGGGCCAGGAATTCAACTGGTCTGAGAGCAATGCTTTACAGTATTGAGTCGAAACCAGGACAAAAGGCTAAATTTAGGGGAGTTTGAATTTTTTTTTTCAAACTGACTACACTTCATTCTCTTAGTTTGAAAAGAGAATAAGTGCTCTCACTGAAGACCCCTCTAGCTATACGTAAATAAACAGTCTAGGATTCATAAAAATATCTTTCCAATTTTCTACCTAAACTATTTTTACTTCTTTCAGAAACGCACATTAGGAAAAAAAAATAAACGAAGTGATTCGTTTTGATTTTAGGAATTAATGAACTGTTCAGAAACACACCCTGTCTGTTTTCAACTGATTCGAAAAAAGACTTTTAAAATATTTTACTTGAACGAAAACGTGCTTCTTAAATTTCGCAGTTTCCCATGTTATTCAATGGGAAATTCACTGTATTTTCTATCATAAGAAATCCGAAATCTGTCATCTTAGTAAAATCATCAAAATCGTTTTTGACCCTATGCACTTTTATAAGATTCCAAAGTGTATCTTAGAAAAAACGAAGTGATTCGTTTTTGACACTAGGAAGGAATGTACTTTTCTGAAATGAACTTTGTAAAATTCTTTCAATTTACTCGATCCAAAACAGTCTTTTATGCATGCTAGTTTTCCCATGTTATTCTATGAGATTTTTACAATTACCAGAAAACGAAAATTTCCAAAATCATCCTCTTAGGCAATCAACAAAACCATTTTTCGTCTTACTTAGACTTTTTCAATAAATAATTCTATTCAGTTGTAAAAATATAGAAATAGCTTATTGAAAATAAAAAAAATAAAAAAAAAAACGTAGATGTACGGTGTTGAGAGGAAAGTCGATATTCTTTATTCTTTAATTTTGGTATCATATTCCCGTATTCCTCTCATAAGAGGAAAAAAAAAATATTAAAGTGCGTCTCTTATTTTTTGAGTTCGTTTGATTCGGAGGCAAAAAAAATATATATATATATATATATATGAAAGAAATGTTTTCTCGACGAATGATTCAAACTCATTTCTGTTCGAAGTATAAGAAAATGAAATCTGACATCATAGCAATGAATGCGTAAACACTTTCATTGAAACGATAGTAAATCATCTCGATTATGGCTTCTTTCATGACAATGAAAATTTTCGTAATGAAAGACTTGAAAGTACTTCGAAAGCCTAAAAGAGTTCTACTCTCTTAATAAATTAAAATTGAATAAATGCTTCTGTTTCTCAGTAAAGAACTGGAGGGACATGGAATCTGACAATAGTAAAGTGAGAACGAAGATTTTAAAGCAGTTCATGAAAAAAAAAAGGTCATGGTATATTCAGTAAAGAAATGTCATAGAGTAGAGAGAGTGTGAACAATCTATCCGTCTTTAGGTTGAGCTTTCACTTATAGGGCTTCTTTTTTCATATTGAAATATAAAGATGCATTTCCTTTAACTGGAAATGAACTAAGATATACATATATTTCCCCAGCTTGGAAGAATATACCTTTACATTAAATATATCTCTTTTTTGGATAGTAAATGTATACAACTCTGAATATCCAATATAATAAAAAAAATAATGTTTATGGGAAGAACGGAATTAGTCGCTTTGCCTCTAGAATGAATGTTTTTTCGGACGAGACAGAAAAAATATTCAGCCCAAAGAATACAAATTTTATCGAAAGAAAAAGGTTTTAGATTGTATGTCTTGACATTGAATGCTTTCCTGTCGAGGCAGTCCACGAAAAGTATGGCTAACTACGAAAGAATAAAAAAATGTATATTTGACATACATGCAAGCTTTGAGGAATATTTTTAAGCTAGTTGGAAAATATGCTATATAAGGAAACCAAAATCTGACGATTTGTTGCATCTAAAATAATCGTTTGCTGAAATGAAATGGAAAAAAAGATAGTCTGAATAAAAGGCCTCATAAGTTTGTCCAAGAAAAAAAGAATCCTGACCTATTGAGAAGTTTAATGAAATTTCAAAGATAGAGGAAGAAAAAATATCGGAAATTGGGAAGCTATAAGGAAATAAAGACCGAAAATATTGTTTGAGCAGAATTTTAACTGGGAAAGATCTGTAGAGTTCTTGAACATACGAAAAAATTACGAGAAAATATTATTGCAGGGGTGAAAGACTCAGAATTAACATGAAGTCTATGTCCAGTAATTACTGCGAACAAGAACGAAATAATTTCTAAAGAAGCATTTCCTCGTCTCATGGTCTGAAATAAAATTGAATGGAGGAAAAAGAAAAGTTCCCCAGAAAATTCATTACATCTACACGAAAAAACTCCCTCAAAACATACAAAAAATATATAAAAACACATGAAGAAATAACGTAAAAGTAATTTAAAAATATATATATAGGGAATACGTAGTACACGAAAACCATTTGACCCCCTGACTATTTTTGGAAACCAAATCATCGTGAGTTAGAACCTCGCTAAGACCTTAGAGCATTTTTTATTCCCTTGGAAAGAAAATTCCCCAGCATCGTTACGTAAAAATTTCCTCCGGGGGAAAAATAGTATTGAAGAGGGGGTGGGGGGAATCTTGCTTGCAAACCACAGGAATAAATGCAAAAACTCCCAACGGACCCCACTCAGTCGTTGCCATCCCTCAAAATCAAAGATCCAGAAGAAACAAGAAGGACAATTATCTAAAGTCAATACCGCAGCACGTTAGGACGTAAATAGCATGCTTTTAATCATAGACTACTTTAAACTTTGTAATCTTTCTAACTATTCACAACAACGAACAAAGGAAATCCTTCAGCATCTGACAGAGATTAGGTTAATGAGGGAACACGCGTGACTAACCCGTGCTTTCCTTCATTGATACCAAGAATGAATATTCTGGGAGAAATCAAACACCGCAACGGAAGGTCGATTTATCTAAAGTCAATACAAGAACACGCAGGATACAAAATACTCCCGCACATTTTACTTCACCTTTCTCAGAAGGACGCTTCAAGAACATTAGGGAAGGGGGTGGGGAGAGGGCTAATCTTATGTCAATAGCCTCCGTGCCTTTCTACACTAGAAACAAAGGAAAAGATAACGAGCATGCATAACAGCGAAAAATAAATTCGAAATGACAGAAAAGATCCATTTATGAACAAAAATAAGATATCAGAATAACATTTCCTGAGATGAGGACATGACCGTATCATTCGAGAAAATAAAAGAGAAATAATACTTACCCTACATAATTTTCATTAGGGAAGACACATGAGGAATTCATGAAAATTAATTGAAAAATCAACAAATTACGAGGGAAAAAACGTTTTACATAACAATAATCTAAGGGGATGGGGTCGAGAGAGGGGAAAATAAAT
This sequence comes from Macrothele yani, assembly GCA_039090855.1. Classification (NCBI taxonomy): domain Eukaryota; kingdom Metazoa; phylum Arthropoda; class Arachnida; order Araneae; family Macrothelidae; genus Macrothele; species Macrothele yani. Next base: position 161,079,029 of record CM076990.1, read on the forward strand.
AAAGAAACAACCTTCATTAAATTAAAAAAAAAAAAAGGAATAAGCCTTCATTGATTTCCCCCAAAATTCGACAAAGTCCAATAAATACTATTATCTTCGGAGATAAGCACACCCTTCGGTCGGAGGGGAAAAATTGCAGCGGGGAATTGGAGGCTGCTACTGACCACGCCCCCTCCGTTCGCTCGGCTGCAGCTTGCTCCGGCTGGCTCCGGCTGCTCCGGCCGACACCTAATGTTAAGTCTATGGCTCCGGTTTAAGCCAGAATCGGTCCTTTTCTACTACTATTGTAACGTGTACTGAAGTCTACAAACAGTACGTCACTGTGATAACTACTAAACTTGGTCGTATAAACAACTGACACGTGATTCCTGTACTATATGCTCACCCGCATGTACTATGCTCACATACATTACACTGATAAGCACCAGCTAAATACTGACTCAAACCAATTTGGATAGAAGAACGCCCTACTCTTCTAGAAAAAAAAATACGATATTCCTTCATAGCGTTGGTACAACATTATTTCACGGCGTTTCCAGCATCTGGTATGTTTTATATCCCGAGAAATCGGGTTGTTTACAGGCCAAGGGCGGCATAAGACGATCCTAGTTTTATAAATTTTATACATATGCTTAAAACGAAAAATATATTTACCAAATCATGAGGTCCTATCATAATTACATATCGTGTTGGAAAGAAAAAAATGTCAGATAACGTGGTATTCAAAGTCGAAGCCCCAGCCACGGCGCACGTTGGCCACTGACATTGCGCAGCACACCGGAATGAGATCAAAAGGTATGTGGCTTAAGTCACTGAGTGGCAGTTAGCCAACAAAAGGCGAAGAGTGTAAGCGCCAACCAACATGGAAGTGGATAAGGAGCACATCCGCCATCGCAAGTATGAGTTTCGTAGCGACAGCACTCCTGCCATTGCTATAAGGAACACTACCAGTGATGTACACCAACTTCGATTATGCATGGCTTTTATCGATTATGAAAATGCCTTTGATTCAGTGAAACCATCAACAGTTAAAATAGCTTTAAAATCCTGCGGTATTGAAGATGCATACATTAATATTATTAGTAACATCTATGAAAATGCAAGTGCAAAGATTCGGCGATTTGAGAATACAGCACCCATAAAAATTGGAAAGGCAGTGAGACAAGGTGACACTATATCTCCCAAACTCTTTAATGCCACATTGGAAAATGTCTTTCAATCAATAAACTAGGGAAAACAAAGGGATAAAGATTAATGGAGATTATCTAACTCACCTTCGTTTTGCTGATGACGTAGACATTTTTGCAACTACCCCAACAGAGCTGCAGAGTACGATCCACGAACTTGCTGACAAGAGAAAAGAAGTGGGATTAAAAATGAACTTTCAGAAGACAAAAGTGATGTACAATGCTTTTACAATAAATGAAGATTTATCGATTGATGGGGAAAAACTGGAGATAACCAATACCTACATTTATCTTGGACAGCAGATATCAAGTGAGGGTCACATTGATGAAGAAACTAATTGGCGTATAAAACTTGCATGGAGATCTTTTGGAAAAAAACAGTATAATTTTCAAGAGCAATATGCCATTATGTCTTAAAAGAAAAGTGTTTGATCAATGCATCCTTCCAGTGCTTACATATGGTGCAGAGACATGGACCTTAACTAAAAGAGACATACAAAGACTGCAGACAACTCAAAAAAACATGGAGAGTTGCATACTTGGTGTAACCAGGAGAGATAAGCAGAGGAACTCGTGGATCAGAAAAATGACAAGAGTGGAAGACATCATGATCAGAGTAAAATCCATGAAACGGCAATGGGCTGGACATATTGCCAGAAGGACAGACCATCGATGGACAGATGGGTGGATGGAATTCGAAAGTATGCTGGAGTGACATGGAGGAGACTGGCACAAGACAAACCATTGTGGAAGAAATTTGGGGAGACCTTCGTCCAGCAGTAGATTTATAATGGTTGACAAAGATGATGATGATGACGACACCAATGCCATATCATATCGTCAGTGCTGTCGTTAGTTCGAACGGTTTCGAGAGGGTAATTTTGACCTGCCAGACAGTCCCAAAGCCGGAATACCCGCAACAGTCGGTATGGACATGCTGAAGACCTTAGTAGAGACCAACCCACTTGTGACCACGCTGAAGTTGGCCGAACAACTGGGGACTACTCACATGAGCATTATAACGAGCCTGCGTCAAATTGGGAAGGAGCACAAGAGGGGAGTTTGGGTACGCCATCAACTGACAGTTGTTCAGAAAGCAAATCACACGAGTGAATGCATTTCCGCTGCTTGCACGTGACCAAGCTGAACCGTTCTTGGACCACATCGTGACAGGTGAAGAGAAATGGATCCTATATGACAATATCAGCGTCTGGAAGCAGAGGTTGGACCCAAAACAGAAGCCCATGCCGATTCGGGCTTACATCCACGTCAAATTCATTCCTACTGTCTGTTTGGTAGGATATGTGGGGTGTCATGTTTTTGTGCCGCCGCCGGACAACGCTACGATCACCGCCTATGCGCACTGTACTGTCGTCAGCTCGACGATATGTTAGCATCGCTCACGTCGAAACGACCAGCAGTGTTCAACTGCAAGGTCAATTTCCTACAGCAGGATGGAGCGAGACCTCACACAGCACGAATGACCTGTCACAAGATCAGGGAACTGGGCTGGAAGCTACTGCCGCACCCAGCCTGATCCTCGTGTATTGTTCTAAGCACCTGCCAACATTTCTTGTTGTTGAAGCATTTCCTGGACGGATAGCAGTTCACAAACCGGGACGATGTCGAGCACACACTTATTCCCATTTTTTGCGTCCGAGTCGCCACGATTCTGTAGGAATTGTGTCCAACAGCTGCTCAGACGATGAGAGCAGGTCGTGACAAACCATGGCGACTATATTTTGGAAAGATTTGTACTTGTATATAAATTAGAACTTTTCCGTTGCCTTGAATTTGCAGACATCACCTTCTTTCCAACCCAGTTGTAGGGATAATTTCATAGCTTTGTGATACCTTATGCCAAGTTCTGAACTTCCGCGGTGTCTCAGTATTTTTTATTCAGATTTGGTAGACTAACTGATCAGAATTTTTGCATCTGCTGTAATTGCAAGAATCGTAATTTTTCGAAGGGGGTTCTTCGAAAATCGAAGTACACACATGAACAGGAGAGTTATTTTTTTTTTTGAGATGCCAACCCTCTTGCGTACATAACATGGCTTTCACTACAAAGATTCAGGTGAATGCGTTTATGCATTTATGAAGCATGTTTGACAGAGAGAACAAATTAGATGGTGAAATTAGTAGGCGAGTGAACTCTTCATTGAAAGTCATATATAGCTGCTTTAGGAGGTTTTCACAGGAATGATGAATTCTCAAGAGAGTCCCCCATGGCTGTGTATGAAAGTGTATTTGTTCCTACTCTGATGTATGGAAGCGGTATTTTCTTCCACTAGCGGTATTTTCTTCCACTCGGCTTGGAGAAGACAGGTCAGTTCTTTCACCGATTTCGGACGATGGGGGCACCCCTTAAGTCGACGCTCCAACTCGTCCCAGAGGTGCTCGATACGGTTAAGGTCCGGGATCTGCGCGGGCCAGTCCATTCGAATAACCCCATTGTCACCATACCAAGCCATGGTGGACCTCGCAACATGACAGGTGGCGTTGTCATCCTGAAAGTAACATGGGTCCACCCCGTAAAACTGCCACAACGTAGGAAGCGCATGGTCATCCAAAATGGTGCAGTAGGTCTCGGCGTTGAGTCTACCAGGAATTCCGACCAATGGTCCAGTGCCATACCAGGAGAAACACCCCCATAGCATAATTCCACCGCCGCCGAACTTCACGGTTGGCACACAACATTCCGGCAGGAGGTGTTCTCCAGGCAGACGCCAAACCCAGACCCTGCCATCCAAACGGTAGAGGGTGAACCTTGATTCGTCGCTCCAGAGAACCTGTTTCCACTGTTCAACGGTCCACTGTCGACGTTCTTTGCACCACGTTAGCCAAGCAGCGCTATTGGACTTGGTGATCAAAGGCTTGTGGGCGGCAGCACGTCCATGATAACCGAGCAGATGGGCTTCCTTACGGATGGTATTCATCGAAAGAACACTCCCGGATGCCTGTTGAAACTCCTCGCGGATGTGGCTCATCGATTTGGTGTGGTTCTTTCGAATTTCCCTGGCCAGCACCCGTCGGTCTCTAACTCCCAGTTTTGTGGGTCTGCCGGGTAGGAGCACATTCTGACAGTCACGTCTCATCTTCCAGTTGCCAATCACTTTATCCACTGTCGATTTTGGGTACTTCAACTCGCTGGATATGTCACGTGTGTATCGGCCATTTCTGTGATATCCGAAGATTACACCTTTCTCGAAATCAGAAAGCTCCGAACTGCGTGGCATCTTGCATGCGACTTTTTGCGTTGTTGTTTCCCACACGATATTTAACGGCGGCGGCCGCGACGTGTTTCAGGACCGCAGATATCGTCGATTGCAGGGGTGTCCAATTACTTGTTGGTAGATAGTGTATTATGAATATGAAGTATAGAAGGTCTTGTGTACGTCGTGTGATGGATATCAGTGAAGCCCGAGTTGTGTGTCAAGATCGCTGTAAATGGATAAGTTTGATACGGCAACAGTAAGTAAATAATCAAAAATTTATCTGGTAGTTTGTATTTCTTTGTGGAGTTAATATATGAATCTCAGAGAACAGATTAGAGATATGTATGTACATATGTATGTATGTGTCTAACAACCATTTGCCCGATTAATACGTGATGCCAAAATTTCTATGTTTCTTGTTTATATCATGCCAAAATTTCTTGCTATGCAGTGGAATCGTAAGGAAATCCTTTTTTTAGAAAATGGAATGGAAAAAATAATTTTACATTGTATTGGGAAAACCATATCCGTCACTTTTAGCATATTGTCATCTATTCCAGCTCTAAATTTTAGAGGGCTTAATTTCATAAATGCTTCCTCAGGTCTCACGATTTTGGCTACATGGAATTTTCAGCAAGGTCACAATAACGTACAATAAAGTTGAAAATAAGGAAAAAAGTCTGTATTTGATGTCAACAGTATTGCTTGTCTGCTGACAGGTTTATTCAACTTTCTCATTATTTTCCTGCCGCACCGGTGGCGCATTGGTCTAAGCGATGGCCTCTGATCATTCGTCCGTAAGGGGTCCGGGTTCGAATCCCGGTGAGGCATGGATGTTGTGTTTGTCTTACGGCACTGGCTCTCTCCCTTCCCTGGAACCAGTGACCCTAAATTAGGAAGGGCGACTGCTTATAGCCCATTGAGTTGCTCACGGTGGTCGTTAAACCTCCAATCAAAAAAAAAAAAAAAAAAACATTATTTTCTAGTAAAGTGCAGATGAATCTGGAATATTTTGAATTTGGGCTTTCCGTTTCCAAAGAACGAGCGCCATTTACAGTCGTGAATTTGATGTTGTGCCTTTTTTTTTCCATCTACCTAAAACGATAAGTAAATTAAAGCCTATGATTTATTAATACACTTTCTAACCTACGAAAAACCGTCAAGCACAAGATTTCATGACGGAAAAAAATAATCAGGTGGAATTCCGAAAATTCAGTGGACGTTGCAAACTCATATTTGCACCTGACAAACGAAAACGAGAAAGAAGCTCAAACAATGGACTAATTAACAACGAATACCATGTCACAGCAAAATCCGAATAAAACCAATTGTGGTTCATTTTGTTTCATTTGTATTTTTAAGCCGTTGTGCACCACCAATCGCCCGCAAAATTGGAAATTAGCGGAGACAAAGTGTTTAAAAAATCGAGAAAGGTATTCTAATTTGAGTAATTCGAATAAAACGATTACGTACAAGCGGATTTAAATAAAGGTGACACTTCGTGCCTTCTTAATTCATGGTTGTCATTTTGAAATTCGTTGAAAACATAAACTACAAATAAATCATTATAATTTTCAAATTATTATTTTTACCAATGCTCAAGATAGGGGTTGGTTTCTGTGAAATACATGCCATGTTTCTTTATGCTCTGAAAATACAGTTCGTGTGTTTTTTTATTTCATGGAAGTGTTTGACTGGAGCCAATTAGTTTTCCAACCGTGTCGAAATAATTCCTGAAACACGAAACGGCGTAGATAAAAGGCGTAGCTCCACGAGAATTCAGCAAGTGGGTAGAAAAGAAAAAAGAAACTCCCCTCATTAATGTTACAACATTGTACCTTAACCTCTACTGCACGGGTCATTTTAGAAAACTAACATTAAACTATTCCAACGGAATATCATCAAACCGCAAATAAAAATGTCTTCGCATCAAAGAAGATTTCAGCTTCGCAGCTTTCTCAGAAGATTGCGTAATGAAAAACAAATTGGCTTTGTTAACATCGGGAAAAGGTCTAGAACATGTTCACTCGATTGTTTCAAACACTTTCATGCGCAGGGAAATAATGAAGGAATTTATTCCTCTCTCACGAAAGAAAGTTTATTTAATAAATCCGAACTATAGAAAGTCTTTCGCAATGAGTCTTTTTATTTTTCAGCTACCTCTCCGTACACACATATTTTTAAATAATAATCTAACGCAAATATTAAAGAAAGGACACTGTTCCCAATGCCCTAAGACACAATACACAAAATTTTCCGTATTTCTCAGATAAAGCCATCCAAACGTCAGTGCTATTCGTGCCAACTAAATACACCAAAATAACTTATTGCTGTCTAGACACGGTACCATACAATGGAGATAATTGCAGATTAAAAGATGAACTTTTATTTACAACTTAAAACCACATATACATGTGAGATCTTTTAGACCCACTATGGGGCCCGCGGGTGGCCTAGTGGGCAACGTTCGTGACTGCCGCGGAAAGGACCTCAGGTTCGATCCCAGGCAGGTACGAACGCTCGATCCATTAAATATCCGCCGTGCGTCAGATGGGCACGTTAAGCCGTCGTACCCCGGGTACTGGCCACCCGGTAATAAATAAGGGCGTCTTCCTCACCCTTTCTACTTCGCTTCCGTGTCACTTTCCTATCGGGCACTCTAGCCCAAATCACCTAGCTTCCAATTTCTAAGGGTTGTTTAAGACCTGGGGTCAGACACTCCCTTCCTAAATCCCTCTACATATGATCAGATCAGATCAGAACCACAATAGGTCCATCATCGGGCACCGCAGAGGGGTGGTTCCGGGATTATAAAGTCGGTAAAAAACAACCCACAATGCATTGGCATGGAGGCGCCGCTCAAGCCCACGCATGCGCACTTCTTAAATATACAAACATGCAAATATTACAAAGATACAATAAACACGATTACGGATTACGATGCTATGTACAATGGTGTAAAATAAAATGTCTCCATGATGAGGGTAATGTCGACGGCATGTCCTCGTTACAACATTGGTTAGCAAATAGAGTTATATACACTAGTGTGCAAAACTTAAGCAACAACGTCGTTTGACAGCATACAGTCATGACAGGGGAGACAAGAGCGATTTGCGGGTTGTACAAGGGAACAACAACTCATAACAAAGGTGATGCATATGCAAATAGCAGGAGTTTGACGTCAGAGGTGACGTGAGGGCACGTAAACTGCGTGGAGGCAGCGCGCGCAGTGCCAGCCGACTACAAAAGACGGCGGACAGAGGCATTTCCAGACATTCGCTGCAAGTGAAAGTGAGATCGATCGTGCAATATGGCTAGGAGAAACCATCAGGATGCCTTTACACGTGGTAGAATGATCGGCAAGCTAGAGGAGGGGCGTACCGCGATGAGTGCTGCCCAAGAGTTTGGAATCGATAAAAGTGTAGTGTTACGAGCTTGGAAAGCCTACCGAACGACAGGTACAGCTGTACGAAAGGTAGGTGGTGGTCGCCCCAGGAAAACAACGGCGAGTGACGACCGATATCTCGTCGTGCAAGCGAAAAGAGACCGGAACCAGACAGCTGGCAGCATGGCGCAGCGGTTGCGTACAGCAACCGGACGACAGGTATCCCGGTTTACTGTGGCCAGACGCCTTCATAAGGGTGGGCTATATGCCCGCCGGCCGGAACGCTGCATACCATTGACAGCAGCCCATCGGCGGCACCGTTTACAGTGGTGTCGCGAACATGCACACTGGACACCTGATCAATGGAGTCACGTCCTCTTTACCGATGAGAGTCGTTTCAGTCGGACAAACGATTCTCAGCGCCAGTTGATCTGGCGAGAGGTAGGGACACGCTTTCATCCCACGAACATCAGGGAACGAGACCGTTGGGGTGGTCCTGGCGTACTTGTGTGGGGTGGCATTATGCTGAACGGTCGGACGGAGCTCCACATTTTCGACACAGGTTCCGTAACCGGAGCGCGTTACTGTGATGAGATCATCCGCCCCCACGTGCGTCTGTTCCGAGGTGCCATTGGTCCAGACTTTGTTTTTATGGACGACAACTCTCGCCCACACAGGTCCCAAGCAGTTTAGGACCTGTTAGATTCTGAAGATATTCGCAGAATGAAGTGGCCAGCGTGCTCCCCTGATTTAAATCTCATCGAACATGTGTGGGATGTTTTGGGGAGACGCCTGGCGGCACGATCGTATACCCCGGAGAACACCAGACAACTGACACAGATGCTCATCGGGGAGTGGGAGCTGTTACCTCAATAACTGTTGGATCATCTGGTGTTGAGTATGGCCAGACGGTGCCACGCAACCATTGCACTTCGGGGAGGTCATATCCCGTACTAAGGGACTTTGGATTGTTGTTCTCCCTCATGGACTGTCGGTTAGGTGTACGAATGCCGTGCTGTCAATAAACCATTTTCTGCTGCCTGTCTTCGTGTAAGCGTTCTATTCATTTGTTTGTTACGCTGCTTTCGTCATCCTTTAGGTACTGCATTGTGCCTCTGTAGTGTGAATTTCATGTCTCACAGGTGAGTTTTCGCGGAATTACGCCAAAATCAGTAAAGTTGCTTAAGTTTTGCACACTAGTGTACATGCTTTCAGTGAATAATAAGCCAGTCTTAGTTGCAGGTGTTGCTATGATCTTGGTGTTGTTCCAGTCCGGGATGTGTTGGCCTTGTTTAACTAGTCGGGATAAGGTGGTGGTACCCGATCCAGTCCGGACATTGCACATGTGTTCAGAAATGCGGGTAGCAACAGTTCGAATCGTGGATCCTATGTAGACAAGGTGACACCATATCTCCGAAGCTCTTTAATGCCACATTGAAAAATGTCTTTCAATCACTGAACTGTGTGACGTACCTGCCAGCAGGACGCACCCGACATAAAGGCCGATAGCAATCAGAACGAACGTCCGCGTAGCTCAGTTGGTAGAGTGACTTATTCCGGAATGATGGGATCCGAGTTCGAGCCCCGGCGCGGATAAAAATGACGGAGAAATTTACTTTGTTATAATGGCGCCCGAACTTCTCGCATGACCCGGCCGTTAAAGATCTCGCAATAGTGTGATGTTCTTTCCACACCGCGAGATAGGAAAAATCAGAGAATCCCTTCTCCAGCGCTTCGAAAAATAAAAATATGTGATGTTGCATTCCACACACCAGATTGACTGGGAGTTCGCAAGTGCACGTTCTACAGCGGATGGCTGCCTGCAACGATTCATGGTCACGGCTGATCCGTGGGCCATGCGCCCGGCCCACTTTCGGGGGGTGACGTACCTGCCAGTAGGACGCACACGACATAAAGGCAGATAGCAGTCAGAACGAAAGTCCGCGTAGCTCAATTGGTAGAGTGACTTATTCCGGAGGGGATCCGGGTTCGACCCCGGCGTAGATAAAAATGACGGATAAATTTACTTCGTTATAACTGGGAAAACAAAGGGATAAAGATTAATGGAGATTATCTAACTCTCCTTCGTTTTGCTGATGACGTAATCATTTTTGCAACTACCCCATCAGAACTGCAGAGTATAATCCAGGAACTTGCTGACAAGAGTAAAGAAGTGGGATTAAAAATGAACTTTCAGAAGACAAAAGTGATGTTCAATGCTTTTACACAAAATGAAGATTTATCGATTGATGGAGAAAAACTGGAGATAATAGTTACTTACTAATAGTTATCTTGGACAGCAGATATCAATAAAGGTCACATTGATGAATAAATTAATCGGCGTACAAAACTTGCCTGGAGAGCTTTTGGAAGAAACAGCATCATTTTCAAGAGCAATATGCCATTATGTCTTAAAAGAAAAGTGTTTGATCAATGCATCCTTCCAGTGCTTACGTCTGGTGCAGAGACGTGGACCTTAACTAAAAGAGGCATACAAAGGCTGCAGACAACTCAAAGTAGCATGGTGAGGTGCATGCTTGCTGCAACCAGGGGAAATAAGAAGAGGAACTCGTGGATCCGAAAAATGACAAGAGTAGAAGACATCATGATCAGAGTTAAATCCCTGAAATGGCAATCGGCTGGACATACTGCCAGAAAGACAGATCATCGATGGACAGCCGAAATTTTAGATTGGATTCCAAGGGACAGGAAAAGACCCAGAAAAAGACCACATGGGAGATGGGTGGATGAAATTCGAAAGTATGTAGGAGCAACCTGGAGGAGACTGGCACAAGACAGGCCGTTGTGGAGGAAACTTGGGGAGACCTTCGTCCAGCAGTGGATTGACAATGGTTGACAATGATGATGATGATATCAGACTCAGTAGCTTTTAATAGAATAGGATAGACACCGTGCCTTCGGAACGTATTAACCTTGTCCCGATCCCTCCTAGACATATTGGAACAACGATATTTAAAGTTGTCGATGGAAATTTTACAGGAACAGTAAAACTGAAGTGCTGTATTCAAATGAAATAGCTGGTTTTTGTTTAAAAAATTCAGCTCATGAAAAAATGAAGGGTTTGCCTTTCAAAACAAAAATTACAGAACACGGTAAATTATGCGTTAGGGTATTTGGAATATTCATGGAATGGATTTATTTTGTATTAATTTGAATTTTAAAAGTTATTAAATTTTTAATATGAACCTACCATAAATTAAACCTAGGAGCTTTCCTTAAGTTTGGGAGCTAACGATAGCTCGGTTTTCTTCTTTGGCATGTTTGTACGCTCTTGATTTTACTAGGTACCTCTTCAGGAAAGAAAACTAGATTTTGCTAAAACGAACTGCTGGCTTCTATACACTTTAGTGATATGCCTGTTCTGTGTACTAGGGAAAGAAAATTTAAGAATGAGGTCATGGCTTCAAAACCAAAGTAAGCTGAAACAATTTAATTTTACAGTATAGTAGTAGCACGTACCTTATTTTTCTGTCAGGAATTATAACTTTATTTTTCCTTAACTAAAGGAAAATTCAGGGTTAAGGTAAGTTTTTTAGTTATATATGTTAAGATAATACAACGTAATTTGTCACAAATATTTATTTTTTCAAGTCGACCATGGCTTCGCTGGGTATTGACCAAGCTTCATCAGGACGAATATAGAACCGATAAGTAAAAAACATCAACATAATTTCTGCAATCGGTAAAGCATCCAGAAATGGAAACAGCTACTTACTTTTACAAGTGGCAAAAAAGTATGTTACGAAAATTAACAAATAGCGCACAAAACGTTTCTCATAGCAAAAGGAAGATATCAGAAACAAAGAGATTTTCAAATCGAAAAGTTAGAAGAACAAACATAGAGAGAAATATAAAATAATTCCACGCCTCCTGGGGAAGAATTTTGTATAATAAGAAAGTTGAAAATAAGCGAAAATACCCTTCATAGCAAAAGCTATGCTAAGGAAAAATAATTTTTCAGATACATCTCCTGAAAGCAGAGAATGAGAGAAAATAGTTTTGGCATTTACGCCCCGTAGCAGGAACGATGCGCATTATTTAAAGAGGATAATGTCCCCCATCTTTATTGTAGAGAATGGCATACATCAAAAAAAAAATTTCATCCGGTGATAAAAGAAGCTTTTAAATCGGATTTTTAGAAGCAGAGATATCTAGAAAAATAGATTAAATATTTGTGCCCCATAGCAAGGAAATCGTACATTAATTTGGGGGAAATACATATAAAATGTTTTCATAGCTAGTAGTATCTGATCCAGGAAGGATTTTTAAATCTGATTATTAGTACAGCAGATATTACTGTAAATATGCCATAAACGAAAACGTGAACTTACGTCCTCTCTAATGGCACACTTTGCGATAAGAAAAATTTGGAATTATGTCCAAAACATTTCGCACCAGAAACGCCCTCCAGTAAAGAAATAATTTTTCAAATCGCACTCTAGAAGGAGAGATATCGACAAAAACAAGATATGCACTTCCCCTGGCGGAAACACTATGCACTATTTTAAGCAGATGGTATTCCCAAAAGGTTTTTCGTGGTGAGCGGAATCGGTCCACGAAATAATTTTTTAAATCTTGTTTTCAGAAGAGAAGATTTTGCTGCAAATACGTCAGCAACGGAAATATACACTTATGCTCACTGGTGGTCAAACCATTTTGGCCAAAAATTGGAAATTATATGCAGACATTTCTCTCAGGAGCTTTATCCAATGCAGAAATAATTTTTCAAATAAGAGTTTTAGAAGCAGAGGCATTGGAGAAACTGGGATTCACTTTTACGCTGCCTATCGAAAAATCTATGCGTTACCTAAAAGGAAACTGTACCCAAAATAGTCTTTGTTAAAAATGGCATCGGAAGAAAGATTTTTTTCAGTTTGATATTTAGAAGCAAATATATGGAATATAATGTATTTTGAATTCGATAATATCTGAATTGACGTTCTTTAGCGACGACGTTATGCATCGTGAAAGAAAACGGAAAACCACGATCATCTTTCTCACATTTTCAAGGTTTCCAAGACAAAAATATTTTTTTATAGTTGCAGAGATGTTCGGTGAACGAGCAGACGGATTGACTAGCAGGCGGATGGAAAAAGAGGTACAATAAGCAAGGTTTTTTTTTTCTTTTATAAAAGACGTGCTAAAATGTAAGTATTCAGATTCCGTTTTCGTTTCTAGTCTGACTAATTCTGATATTCATCGTTAGTTTTTTTTCCTTAGCGATATCTTTATATTCATCTGATAAATGCTCCTTGTAAAATTTCAAAACTTTAGGTCTTTGAACGATGACTTATAAAAAAGACTTGTATATTTTCAGGTTATAAACACATATACGGTCGTATCAGAATAATATGACCACTCCCGGAATCACAGTGTACCCGCGCAGGCGCGTCACAGAGTGCACGTGACAAAGTCGATAACACGGAGATATAAGCGGCCGGCCAGGACAAATGAGCCATAGTGCGTGACGTAAGCACAATGGGCAGAGGTAGTGATTTGACGGACGTTCAAAAAGGAATGGTCATCGGCTAGCGCGCCCAGGGTGGAAATATCTCAGAAATAGCAGACTTCGTGGGCTGTTCGCGAAGTGCTGTAGTAAGGGTTACCAAAAATGGACCGCTGCCACCCCGAGTACCTCCGGACGTCATAACTGTGAAGCCCCAAAGGCCACCGATCAAAGAGGAGAACGTTGCCTCAGACGACCCTTAAAAGGCGATCGACGCGCAACAGTGCAGCAATTGACCACGCAAACGAATGCTGGGGCACCCAGTTATGTGTCCCCGATAACAGTAGACCGAACCTTGTTAGCAAGAGTCTCCGGAGTCGACGCTGCGTCAAGGCGCCCATGTTAACCCAGGTCCATTGGCTAAGACGCCTAGAGTTCGCATGGGACTACCGTCATTGGACAGTGTAACAGTGAGAAAAGGTTGCCTTCGCCGACAAATCGTGGTTTCTGCTTCGCAGAAGTGACGGGAGGTGGCGGATATGGCGTCAGACACATGAGAACTAACACCCGAACACGCTTGTCGGTCAGGTACACGCCGGCGATGGCAGTGTGCATGTCTGGGGATGTTGTTTTAACCTGGGACAGCTGGTGCCGCCCGATGGGTTCCTTAACGCCAATGGCTACCTGTCTATCCTCTCTAATCACACGCATCCCTTCATTTGGACGTTTACCTTAGTGGTGATGGTGTCTACCAACAGGACAACGCGCCATGCCACGTCGTTAACGGGGTGCGTGACTGGTTCCAGGACCACGACAGCTATGTATCCGTTCTTCCCTGGCCAACGAAATCACCCAACCGCAATCCCATAGAGTACTTGTGGGACTGTTTGGATCGATAGGTTCGACGTGCCGATGCACAGTCACGTCATCTCCCGGAACTTCCTGCTCTTCTGCAGTCCGAATGGGCACGTGTGCCTCGGGCAACCTTCTAGGACATCATTGCGTCCATACCACGCCGCTGTCATCCACGCCAAGGGTAGTTATTCCCATTATTAGGTGGGTGGTCATATTATTCTTATACGACTGTGTATTTGGCGATAATGAAAGCGAGATTTCTTAAAAGAGCAGAATTTAAAAGATGATTCGCTATTGTATTCGCGTTACTAAAGTACATGCTGTCATATTAAGTACAGGCATTAACCAATTTTTTTAATTTTCCTTTCTGGTGTTATTTTCGCCCTACCGCAACATCTGCAAGTCAGACTAGGTGACGGTTACCAATCATCACACTGTGCCATTTTGTTCTTGTTTAAAACCCCAGAGGCTGAATAGTAATATCCAATGTAGAAATCTTTTTTGATACCCAATTATCTGCAGTATCTTTCTCTTCTGATTAGCAAAAGCACGATTTTTCAGGATGTTTTGCATTTCACTTCAGTTCAATGGATTCTCATGCAGCCAGATATTTTTTACTTGACCTGTGTGGGTCATTGGCTGACGTTAGCTAAAACTCGAGTCATCCCAATTCTGCTGCACTTTAATGTTAACTGCGGTTCAATACTTCAGAGTTTGATACCGTTTTTTGTAAATTAATTATAAGAACTAAAATGCGACCTAGCCTAACTAAATGAGCACTCACGCTAAAATTACTAAACTTTGCTTTTGTGCTTGTTAGATCTTTATATTCAATGCTGAAACGCAGGAGGTCATTCCTGTATTGCACAAAATGAGAAAGTGTGTCATACACACACACAACAGGAGTTGTCTTTCCTAAATCAAATCTAACAGTTTGAACTCTATGCCTATTACAGGAATCTGCGCGGAAAATATCAAGCCAGTGAACGCAGAGAAAGACGTCGCATTAAAATATATTTGTACTAGAACAAAAACCTGTGGCTACACCGTACGTAAATAGAAAATAAAAAGCACACCAGGTTTGTATACAGGTGTATTCATACAATATCTGCCGAACTTTCGCTCTCCAACGGCCAGCTTTTTAAGACACTACAACTACTTTAGAGTTATTTACTGTGGTTACTTGTGACTGAAGTCTTTCTCCTACTTAAGACTCAAGTGGCTCTACTACTTAAGAAAAAGCGGTTCCCTGTCACTTTGTCCGTATTCATTTCGTCCACGTTCATTTGGTCCAGTTCATTTCGTCCACGTTCACTTCGTCCATTTCAGTTCGTCCTCGTTCACTTGTTCTAGTTCATTTCGTCCACATTCACTTGGTTCTGTTCATTTCGTCCACGTTCCCTTAGAACAGTTCTTTTCGTCCACGTTTACTTGGTCCGGTTCATATTGTCCACATTCACTTAGTCCAATTCATTTCGTCCACATTCAATTAGTTCAGTTCATTTTATCCACCTTAACTTGGTCCAGCTCACTTCATCCACGTTTACTTGGTCCAGTTCATTTCGTCCACATTCAATTGGTTCAGTTCATTTCGTCCACGTTCACTTAGTACAGTTCATTTCGTCCACTTGGTCCAGTTCATTTCGTCCACGTTCACTTAGTTCAGTTCATTTCATCCACGTTCACTTGGTCCAGTTCATTTCGTTCACGTCCATTTCGTCCAGTTCATTTCATCCACTTGGTCCAGTTCATTTCGTCCATTTTGTCCAGTTCATTTCGTACACATTCACTTGGTTCAGTTCATTTCGTCCACGTTCATTTGGTCCAGTTTATTTTGTCCACATTCAATTGGTTCAGTTCATTTCGTCCACGTTCATTTGGTCCAGTTTATTTTGTCCACATTCAATTGGTTCAGTTCATTTCGTCCACGTTCACTTAGTACAGTTCATTTCGTCCACTTGGTCCAGTTCATTTCGTCCACGTTCACTTAGTTCAGTTCATTTCATCCACGTTCACTTGGTCCAGTTCATTTCGTTCACGTTCATTTCGTCCACTTGGTCCAGTTCATTTCGTCCATTTTGTCCAGTTCATTTCGTACACATTCACTTGGTTCAGTTCATTTCGTCCACGTTCATTTGGTCCAGTTTATTTTGTCCACGTTCACTTGGTTCAGTTCATTTCGTCCAAGTTCACTTGGTTCAGTTCATTTCGTCCACGTTCACTTGGTCTAGGTCATTTAGTCTACCGTTCACTTTGTCCACTGTTCACTTTGTTTACATTCATTTCGTCCTGAGAATGGATGCAATACAGTACAAATTTTCTGTTTTGATGGAGTTTTTGTTACTAGGCAGAAAAAAAGGGTCAGCGGACATTACTTAAATGTATTTTTTTCCTGTTTAACTTTTTCGATTAAAATATAACGATTTTTAATGTTATTCAAAGTAAAACAAGGAACTGAACTCTGAAGAGCTTTCTAACTCTATTGTGTGGTACGATGTGAATCACTGAGACAATCAAAGTTTATTCCCATTGGCCACAAATGTGTTGGATTGAAGAGGAAAATTTGTGATCCCCTTTCTGTTGTATGTAAAAAGTCTCTATGTTCCTTTTCTCACACCACTAATTCATAGTAAAAATCAATGTAAACTTTTTTCCCCATTATGCTTTTATGGATTTTTTTATCATTTTAAATAGCTATGACACATATAGAAAGCATTATACAGTAGTTCATTCGTATGAAAATTATACTAATGCTGAAATTATAAACAATTAATAATCAAAATAAAAAATAAGTACACTGAAATACTAAGAACTATGTGAAAACAATATACAAGACGTAGTTCAAAACATTTTCGTAAAACTTTGATTTATGTCATAGTGATTGACATCGTACCCCACGAAAGAGTTAAACAAGTTATTAAAATCATGCAATGCATTGATTATGATACGCTTTCCAACAAACCAGAATTCATAGGAAAATGTCTTGGTGTTGAAGGGACTAAACTATGGTATAACGTTTGAGGTTCACATATATCAAAATTAAATATCTTTGTGCCCGTGTTACCTATTTCTATTGTCAAGAGCTACCACACATTAGCCGTTTTATAATTAAACATCTCATCTAAATCGGGCAATTTTCACGGAAGTTATCGTGCGAAAATAATGGCTAACGAATCTCACGCATGCGCACTGCCCATAACTGTTGACAAAAAACATCTTTGGCGAAATTGCTTCCAAAGTCGTTACGGAACAACGTATTGTATTTCGTCGCAATCGAAGCATTTTTGCGCAAGTTATCAAGCAGAAGGGCAGTAGAAAAATTCGTTAACATCTGTTGCGTAACACATCTGTGCTGCGTCGTGTGTGAAACATCTGCTGGTCTTAATGTTTTAAGAAAATATAATGCTTCTCGTATGTTATGGGTAACCTAAGACAGTTTTCAGCCATTTTAGTAAGAATTGTTACCGAATATACCCAAACACCACAAATTGTGAGCGTCAAAATCGAATAATATTAAGTAAGTGGCAATGCAGGAGGACGGAAGTATATACTCCGTTCCTATACCTTAAAATATATTGTATTGACTAATGATTCGGTTTTGACGGTTTCTTTGCACTTCGCTCCTTGGTTACCCACAAAAGCATACTGAACTGTATGGAAATCAAACAATTTCTACGTGAGTTATCCTGCGCGCAGACAAACCTCCTCCCTACCCTGACTACTGATTGGTTCAGTATAGCTCCGGAACAACATACTAAAGTTTTGTCTCAATAGAAGCATTTTTACTCAAGTTATTACTCAAGCTATGAGGATAATGGCTGTAGAATATATCTCGCTCCTGTGCCCTGATTTTTGGCCCCATTTCGATGATACTGTATTAAACAGAATTGATTCAGTATACCTTCGGACCAACATACTAAAGTTTTATCGCAATAGAAGCATTTTTAGTCAAATTATGAAGATAATGGCTGTGGTATACATCTCGATCCTGTGCCCTGACCTTTGATCCCATTTCAATGAAATTCACCAGAACCAATTCAGTATACCTCCGGCATAACATACTAACGTTTTGTCGCAATAGAAGTATTTTCATGTAAGTTATGACGCATAAGGGCGATAGAATGGATCCCGCTCCTATGTCCTGACCTTTGACCCCATTTCGACCATTTTCAATAGGGTTCGTCCCCTGGTTGTCCCCTACCACATGCTAAAATTTCATCGAAATCGAACCATTGCTAGGCGAGTTATCGTGCTGAGAGACAGACAGACAGACGTACAAAGTTGGAGCATATACGCTTCTTCAAGCTACTGCTGGAAAGCGTAAAAAAGTTCTTTAAAGTTAGTTTTTCTCGTTTTATTTTAAATAACATTTAAACTCGTTATATTTTAATCAAAAAACTAAAAAAAATCGCATGTGAACGATGTCCACTGGCATTTTTTTCTGCCTAGTAATAAAAATGCTATGAAAACAGAAAATTTCCACGGTGTTCCATCCATTCTGAGGACAAAATGAATGTGGACAATGTGAACTGGACAAAGTGAAAGTGAACAAAATGAACACTGACAAAGTGATCGGACACCGAAAAAATCGCCCGTCGGTGAGCGAAAGCTTGGCTAGAATTGTACGAATGCACCTATAAAAAGACCCTGGTTATTGTCTTATAATTCAATTCAATTCATTTTTTGATCTTGCTGTTACATAAAAAAGGTGATAATTCTAAGCAGTTGCATTTAAGTCTAAATATAACAGCAGGGAAGATGAAGGAAAAGGTTCCGCAGGAACCTGATTTAGCCTCGATCTCCCTAGGTGCAAGTCAAGCTTATACCTGGAGAGCATTCACATAATAGCAGCAGCAAGGTCAGGAAAAAAAGAACAATGAAATAAAAGAAATGAAGAAAAGAGTAACAGATTTTAAATACAACATGTTAAGTAAATTAGAGATCAAGTGCTATATTCAATAGACATATATTAAGGCAAATAAAACATTAAGGTAATAAGAAGCTGAGTTGTCCCCCCATACCCAATCCCCATTTTTAAAGATTTCCCTTCTTCTGGTCATTCCCTGGTCTCGAATTCCCCTGCCCCCTCGCTTCTATCGATAGTCCTCTTTCAACCTATCTCCCATCCTGCATTATTGAATGAATGTTAATTACTAAGTAAGTAGTGTTTTTATTTTGTTTTAATTTTAAACAAATCGAAGTTATTAATAGATGTTAATTCTGCAGGAAATGAATTCCAAAACTCTAGGCCAGAATAATTGAGACTTTGTTAAGTAGTTTTGTGTTCTAGGTGTAGTAAATCTCATCAGAGCTTGATTAGGAACATTATGTCGGTACGTAGCGGTATTAATTTTTATGAGCCCCTGTCCAAGGTTCATTTTAATTCGTTTATACATAATTTTGCCAAAGTTGAAATTAAACAATTGGTTAATTGTTGAAATGTTATATTTGTTCGGGTTGAGTCTTGTGTTTTGTCGTTTCTAGCTATTCATACCAACTACAGTAAATAAAGTAAAGGTTTCATGAGCAAGAAAGTTGCTTCGAAATAAATTACACCAAATGTCCCTTCCGTTTGAAAGATTTCAATACTTTTCACCAAATAAAAAATGAGAATTTTTCTTGTTTCGAGAAGTACACGTAACAGACATACATCTGTTAGTTGCACTAAAATAATGGTAGATATTGTAGCTAACAGTGCTGAAAGAACTGGTCCTTCTAAAATGATAGTTGGAAATCAGCTGCTGAGCTTTTCTGCATTCTTTCCTCAAAAAGCAAACAAATTCTTTTTTTTTCCGAAGTTGTATTTATGGAGCGACGTGTCGCAGAAAAACTCATCCAAGGCTAACTGGCTGATCGAAAGCAACGTTTGCTGAGTAGGGAGGCGGAGCTCTTTACCTATCAACTTGCTCGGAAGTTCAAGAATGACTTTAAATCATCGGACCATCACAAAAGCCTGTCAGTCCTCCATATGTTTTTCAACGGAGTTTTTGATCTTTTCCAAATTTAGGAATTTATTTTCCTGCCTTTATCAAACATTAAACATTTGATATGTATGTAATTTCACTGGGCATACACAGTCAAAAATGTCAATTTTCTTCAACTTAACTTACAAAGATTTATGTGTTTTGCGTGTCTATACAATATATTCTTTTTTTAGCAGATATCGCAAAATCAGAAATTTTATTGTTTTTAGGAAGACCGAAATAAAGTAATTTAGTTTAGAGACTATATTATCAAAAGAAAAGTATTTTTAGTTAAATTTTATCAGGTTGCTTTCTCTCATGAGACGTCTGTCAAATTTGTCACGAAAAAAAATGCTTCACATATGTGACGAAGAATACAATATGATGTGTGAAAACCAAATTTGCAGGTGGTAGATCTCTAACACACATCCTTCCGATCCGGAGCCGAATGCTTTCCCAGTAAAGCTACGACGTCAAGGGCTTATCACTGCTACTTGCGGTCTGAACATGTGCCTCGCCTCTATAGTACATCACAACTTCCCTGCTTCCCGTTGGAAAGACGGAATCATAGGTTTAGTTTCCGGGTCCGCAGCAAAACATGCTTGAAGGAGCTCACTCTAGAAGGAATTCTGATTAATTCCAGACGATGTGTGGAAGAAGCATCACAAATTTTTGAAGCGCTGAAGAAGGAATTCTCATTAATTCTAGATGATGTATGGAAGGAGCATCACCCATTTTTCGAAGAATCCAACGACCAGGAGATTCATTTTTCGGTTCGGGCGCCAATGTGGAAACCCAACACTACTCTGCCTGCAGGGGGACTCGAACCCGCGTTCTCCCGTTCCGGATCTGCTTTCCAGTTAAGCTACGCTGTCAAGGGCTTATCACTGTTACTTTAAGTCTTGGCATGTGCGTCACCTCTGTAGCCATCATCGACCCAACGAGATGAAAATCCAACAATACGGAAAAGCATCATATTATCAATAGGATCTCCATTACGTCAGAAGCCATCGCATTTTCTTCCATAAATTCTTCCTCGGGAATCCAATCCACTCCCTTGAATTTTGAAAAAAAAATTCTGGAAACTCTTTCATGGCATAATAGTCCCAGAAGTTATGCTATAGTGGGCTTTGTATCTTAGATCGAATTATCGCGATATTTATTAACTGGAATCACAAATTCCATTTAAACCGTTATACATACTACACTGGCGTGCAAAAATTAAGGACGAGACGGTTTTTCGAATGCAACGTCGTGCAAAAGTGCTCCACATCGACTCAAATCATACCATGAGATCCCCAAGATGTAAGAATATGGGACAAGTTAACAAAACCGTCCAAACAAGGAATCCAAAGGAAACAAAGGCACTTTATTGAAAAGGTAGCTTCGAGCGCAACTGGACAGAAGACAGAAACGTCCATGTGACAGGCGGCTGCCATGAAAAATCCAGTCTTTAATGGGGAATATGATCACCCCTGACTGCGTTGTACGATTTACAATGTCTGTCCATGCTGAGGACGAGGTTGTCAAGGAGCATTTGAGGCATCGCGGCCCATTCCTCTTGTAGGGCCAATCACAGCTGCGGAATCGCTGCTGGTGGCTGGTGACGTGCTGCCAAGCATCTCCCGAGAAGGTCCTACACGTGTTCGATTGGATTTAGGTCCAGGGATCTTGTGGGCCAATCCATCCGTTGAATATCTTCACTCTCCAACAGCTCTGCGACAGCCACTGTATGATGAGGTATAGCGTTTTCGTCCATGAAGAGGAACTCAGAACCCACAGCCCCTCCAAACAGACGAACGTGAGGCAGGAGAACCTCGGTACAATAGCGGACACCAGTGACTGAACCTCCTTGGAAGATGTGGAGGTCAGTACGCCTCCCAAGCATGATGCCGCCCCAAACGAGAACTCCGCCACCTCCAAACTGGTCCCTTTCTATGATGATGGAGGTGTGATTGCGTGTTCCCTGCTCTCTCCAGATATGTATAAGTCCAGAATCGCTCGTCAGACTAAATCGGCTCTCATCCGTAAAGACAACTCGACCCAATTACTGATGTGTCCAGTTCTTGTGTTCCAGGCATCACAGAAACCGCCGTCTCTGATGAGCAGGCGTTAATGGCACACACCGTACTGGTCGGTGTACTGGTCGGTGTGTAGACCACCTTTGTGCAGCCTCCTGGCCACGGTAAAACGCGATAACGGACGTCCAGTTGTCTGTTGCACGTGCCTTGCGATTTCTCCCGCTGTCTGCAGTCTGTCACTTCTCGCCTGTAGGACAATATACCGGTCATCCGCCGCCGTGGTTGCTCGTGGACGACCACTGCTAAACTCTCGGAAAGCTGTTCCTGTCGTTTGAAATGCTCTTCAAGCTCGTGAAACGATGCTGTGAGCGATCCCGAACTCCTCGGCTACACTGGTCACACTTTGACCTTCTTCCAACTTCCCAATGACGCGACCTCGGGTAAAGTCATCCAGATGTCGTCTACTGGATTGCTTGTTGGCCATATCACACGGTGGCAGCAACTCGACGTCGTTCAAACCGATGCACAGCGTGCAATAGCTTTCACCGAATTGCTGAGCGTACACCGCACGTGTGCTTTATACCCTTCAGTCACTCCCCCCTACGCCATGCTGCATATATGCACATGCCCTACCGTACCGGAGCCTAGTCTATCTCCTGAGTGGTCTTTCGGTCCGTTCTGCCTGCTCGTTCCGCTGTTATGCTAATTTCTGCTCTTCGTTCTTAATTTTTGCACACCAGTGTACGATTTACACTGAAAGCACAATTTATTACACACACCGTGCCTATCAACAAACCTGCGCTACGCTACCACAATAACGCAGGATGAAGAATATATGCACTGAAAACACAATTTATTATACGGCAACAAAACTTCATTGTAGATGAATTTTGGGAACCAGATTATCTTCTTTATCTGCCGGTGACTGTTAGGTTATTTTGCGCTGCAGTATAAATAGCTTATTCATGAAGTCATCTCAGTCTCACATTTTGCTCTTCATATTAATCAAAATTTTACCTACTTTGGCCAACTTGCGTGTCAAAATCCGTTGATAAATATTCACGAAACATCACACTTTCTTCTACTTCAGTAGTAAAACACAATAACGTACGGATTGCCCTTCCTCAAGCTCAACATTCTTTTATCCAGTATACTAGACATTTTATTTCTGGATATAAACCTAATAACTTGAACGACGTATTCGGAGCCTTCAAAGTTTATTTCGAGGGGTATGTTATTAGAAGTTGTAAGTTCATAAAATAAACCAAAACACCGTGAAACACATTTCACGTTGCTTTCTTGTGTAAAATGGAAACTCCATACATTGGGTCCTAAAGTACAGTGTATCCCACTCGCTACTTTACCCAAGTTTTTATTAATAACATCGTGAATAATTGCAGAAATTGAATGATATTTGGTAAGAACATACCTTCATCCATGGAAAAGAGGACTACATATATCGTAAGAGATGTTGAAAGTGTCCGCCCTGCGCTTCGAAATAGGCTTGAACACGAGACTCCATATTTTGGGAAGTTCGCGCCAGTGCTCAGGCGTAATCGCTGCCACTGCCTCGCAGATGTTGTTGAAACACCACTGATTTGAGATACCCTCAGAGAAAGAAATCAGATGGTGTTAGATCAGGAGATCGCGGTGGTCACATTTCTTTAGAAATCACGCGATCTCCAAAGAATGACTCCATTTTAGCCATGCTTGCATGTGATGTATGGTTGGTTAAAAAGCCGACTCAATTCCAGCTTCTTAACCAGTTGCAGAATACACGGTTTACTTGGTTCTATCCGACATCCGAACTTCCTGCGAAATTCAAATTGAACGTGATACTTCTTTATCGACTTACTCTCCCAATAAATACGGACAAGAAACACACGCGCTCGGCTATGGTTAACCGGGAGGGCATCGTTAGCGCATACGATCAGTCTTGGGACAAACAAACAACTGAACTAACCTCGGGGAATCAGGAACCTGATATCCGCGACGTCCAAGGTCACAACGAGTGCACCGACAGGAATTGAAGAACAACACTGCAAGGCAGTTGCAGCGTTTACGCCGGAGCAAGTAGCGCGAACCTTCCGAAATATGGAATCTCGTCTTCAAGCCTGTCTCTATGCACAGGGAGGACACTTTCAACAACTCTTATATGGTTCTGTTTTATATGGATGAAGATATGTTTTTACCAAATATCATTCAATTACTGTCATTATTCACGATGCTTTTAATAAAAACTTGGGTAAAGTAGTTTTGGCTCTTTGGTGTACAACGAGTGGGACACCCTGTACTTGCCGCCCCGGTGGCGCAGTGGTCTAAGGCGCTGGCCTCTGATCATTCGTCCGTAAGGGGTCCGGGTTCGAATCCCGGTCAGGCATGGATGTTGTGTTTGTCTTACGGCACTGGCTCTCTCCCTTCCCTGGAACCAGTGACCCTAAATTAGGGACGGGCGACTGCTTATAGCCCATTGAGTTGCTCACGGTGGTCGTTAAACCTCCAATCAAAAAAAAAAAAAAAAAAACACCCTGTACTTTGTGTAGCGCACAGTATTGCATAGTATTGTTGGAGAAACTCTACATTTTTTAAATCTAACTGTACACCGAAGAGCCAAAACATTATGGCCACCTTCCTAATTTGATGTTGACCTCCACGTGCCGCCAAAACAGCTCTTACCCGGCAACTCATAGACACTGAAAGATTTCTAAAGGTATCTTGGTGGTATCTAGTACCAACACTTTGCCATTAGGTCCTTTAATCCTTGTAAGTTGAGCAGTTGAGCACTTTGCCATTAGATCCTTTAATCCTTGTAAGTTGAGCAGTTGAGAAGCCACAGATCGGATTTGCTGTTCCAACACAAGCCACAAATGATCGGTTGGATTGATGTCTGGGGAATTTGGAGCCCAAGACAATACCTGGAAGTCTTCCTCATGCTCCACGAACCATTATCGAACAATCTGGGCAGTGTGTCATGGCGCATAATCGTGTTCAAAGAACGCAGTACCACAGGTTAATACCGTTCTCATGAAAGGATGTGCCTGGTCTGCAGTGAAGTTTAGAGCACATGAATTACTGGACCCAGGGTTTCCCAACGGAACACTGACCAAAGTATAACACTTCTTCCACCGGCTTGTTTTCTCCCCAAGGCGCATCCATGGTGCCAACACATCGCCAGGTTAAAAACGCACATACCTCCCTCCGTCCACATGGTGTAACATGGGATCGAAATAGTGGACGCATGTTCCATCGGAAGTTATTATTGTGTTTAGAAAGTTTGGATCCTTCGCATTTATTTAGTTCCGCTCATGACACAACTGAACTCTGGCTATGAATTGTTCTCTCCTCAGGTGATCTGGAACACACCATGCAGCAGTAATTTGTCGCGTAGAATGCGGAATGCCGACGTTTTTGAAATATTAGTTGACGCCGATGTGTCTTCACACGTCATTCGTTGATCTTCTTGCAGGATTGCTCAGTGTTAACAATGCGCTCCGTAACAATACTTTCAGGTCGGCCAGTCATAGGAGCGAGTTCTGCCGACAAACGCCCTTTTTTTTAAACCATGGTGCTATAAAAAAATCGTTGACTCACCCAAAAATTTATCTTTGTAAGCTTTTTTCATTAAACCAACTGTTTCTGGAGCCGTTTTACTCTAACGATTGCAAACTTTTATCGCACAACGCATTTCACTTCTTAACTCCGAATCACTTACCTCCATAGCTGTATGGCGAAATGCAGCCTCACCTTAAATAACTGCGCAATAACAAAATCAGAATCGTCTGCCATGGCTAATGACTGTTGCCATAGATATTTCCTCAATTCGGTTAGTCGTCTGCGGGGTTATTTTCCCCTTCGCCCTGTTGCCAACTCAAAAAAAAAATACTCTGTTTTTATGGAGCGGCCTTTGTAGATACCAAAATGTCTCAGCCGACAATATTACATTTTCTCTAAATCAAAATTATTTGTTTACATGCAGGTCTCCAGATATTAATGGTAGGGCAGTTCATACGTGATGTTACCTATGTAACTTGTGATCTCTCAGGACTTTTGAGGTAAGAACTGATCATTAGATGATATATCACGAGCGCTGCATTTGTTCACATCGTTCTTCTGAAACTGAGAGGCTTTATCACGGTTAGATTTACAGACCTGACCGTAACGAACGTAAAAGATTCCATTTTTTAAAGAGATATGTCTACAGACAAAAATCTCTTTCGACCGCAGGAATTTGGTTACTCAAAATCCTCGCGTTTGGTAAATTTTAGATAATATGGGGAAAGATAGGGTTGGAATAACTGAAGTCACAGCTAAACGTATTACAGTTCATCGAATACTTTTATTTTGTCTATAATAAAACAAAACGACGATATCCAAGCGAAGAAAAATTCAATGCACATTGTCTGATGAATAAGCAACTTTGGATTACCTTTAGTGTCGGATTAGTGGTACGTAAATCGGTGTATCTCAATTGTATGTTCCAGTACAACTTTCCCTATAGTTCCTGTTATCTACAAGAGAGAGTCAAATTAAAACCTTAAATATTTTTTCTCACAATTTATTGAACAAACGTGGTACATACTTGAATCATTTTTCAATGTAATCTCCATTTTGTGCAATTTAATTCCTCCAGCGCTTACAAAGTGCATAGATTCCTGTAGAAAAAACATCTTTCGGTCACGTGTGCAACCACTCACGCACCACCTGCTGCACCTCTTCATCGGACCTGAGCATCTTTCCTTCCATTGCATTTCTGAATGGTAGAAAGATTTGGTAATCACTTGGAGCAAGGTCTGGTGAATACGGCGGATGTGGAAGACACTCGAACTACAGGTCTTGTATGGTTACAAACGTTGCACGAGAAGTATGGGGCCGAGCATTTTCGTGCTGCAACAACACACCAGTATTCAGAAGTCCAGGTCATTTGGATTTGAAGTCAGGTCAAAAAGGATTCCTGATAAGATCTGCATACTTCACACTGGTTAAAGCGTTCCCTTTGGGCATGTAGGGCTTCAAAATTACGCCTCGATCACCTCAAAAGAGAGACAGCCTAACCTTCGCAGCAGCTGGCTGCGTGCGACAGTTCTTCGGTTTTGGTGAGGAGAGATGGTGCCATTCCTTGCTCGCTCTCTTGGTTTCTGGCTGATGATAGTGAATCCAGGTTTCATCTCCAGTAACAATTCCCTGCAGTAAGCAATTACCTTCTGCTTTAAAGCACTAAAAAGTTCTTAACAAGCATCAATACGTCGTTTTTTCAATTCAGGAGTCAGCTGGCGTGGTCCCGACCTCGTAAGCACTTTGTTGAACTGCAGCACAACATGGATGATGTGGTGTGCTGAACCATGGCTGATGTTCAAAAGTGCGGCTATTTTATCCACCGTCATTCAGATATTTCCCATCGCAATGCTTTCAACTACTGTAATGGACTCTGGTGTCACTACTCAGTGTGCCTGAACCGGTCAAGGAGAATCTATCACAGAACTAACGCCATTTCGGAACTTTCTTATCCATTCGTACACTTGCTGGAGTGACAGACATGCATCACCATACTGTAACTTCATTCGACGATGAGTTTCAATAGGTTTCACGCCTTCACTACCCAAAAAACGTGTGACAGAACGTTGCTTCTCTTTGATGCATGTCTCAAGTAAGGCGGCCATCTTCACACTGCTACTGTGACGTCACTAAACTTCTCTACACCGTGCTGCCACCTGTAAGAAAATCGTTCCAAGTTACAGGACAACGGCACTGTATTTTAAATTTTTTATCTCACTTTTAAAATTTTCATTTGACGCATGTGATGTGTAAAATTTAGTTCGTTCTCGTTAAACGTTTTCCAAACTTAACGCCACATTTTCTCTCCACTGATTGTTTTGTGGCAACCTCAATGGAGGTCAGGAGTACAATGAGTTCAACAGGGATAAGAAGGATGTTTGCGACGTATAGGGGCTCTGCTCTTGTAAGATAGTCGGGGATCTTATTAGAATTCAGCTAGAGCATATTTGTAACTGATTTGAACATAGATTTGTTATGCGAGCTTAGACTAACTTTATGTTTAGAGTTTGAGATTATTGTTTAGCTCCTTCGCTTTGATAATCATGAATGTTTGATCATTGAAGACAAGTTTTTTTAAGCTAAGGTGACTTGGAGATTACTTGATATTACGAGCATGATGTCGTTCAACTATTGAAATGTTTTTACTGTGGTGCTAACATACATCCCTGAGATGGGAAAAAAATGTAAATCAATGAAGGAAGAAATATTCCTCATAATACATGGGAAATCGACAGAATATTCAAAGCAAACAGAATATAAATTCTGATTTTGCTTGTAACACTTACTGGTCATCCATGTAACACCTCTCAGAAAACTAAAAAATTTCATCGTCCTGGAGCTGAAATTGAATCGGCATCTCCCGATTTCCGTTCGAGTAGGCTAACCTAATGACCAGTTAGTGTCACAAGCAAATTCAGAATTTATATTCTGTTTGCTTTGAATATTCTGGAAAAAAAGGTTGAATTTGTAAGCACACTTGCTTTCACTGAATCTCTAGACGTATTCTCGAAGTGAGATTTCTATGCTTCGTTATGGACTTGTGCAGTAATTAAAACTATTCGGAGCATCAGGTAAACGCTGCGGACCATTGCAGTAAAAGTCCCATTCTTATTCATACACTGGTGTGCAAAAATTAAGGACGAAGATGAGAAATTAGCATAACAGCTGAACGAGCAGGCAGAACGGACCGAAAGACTACTCAGGAGATAGACTAGGGTCCGGTACGGTAGGGCATGCGCATATATGCAGCATGACGTGGGGGAAGGGGAGTGTCGGAAGGGTATAAAGCACACGAGCAGTGTACGCTCAGCAATTTGGTGAAAGCTATTGCTCGGGGTACATCGGTTTGAACGACGTCGAGTTGCTGCCACCGTGTGATATGGCCAACAGGCAATCCAGTAGACGACATCTGGATGACTTTACCCGAGGTCGCGTCATTGGGAAGTTGGAAGAAGGTCGAAGTGTGACTAGTGTGGCCGAGGAGTTCGGGATCGCTCACAGCATTGTTTCACGAGCTTGGAGAGCATTTCAAACGACAGGAACAGCTGTCCGAGAGTTTAGCAGTGGTAGTCCACGAGCAACCACGGCGGCGGACGACCGGTATATTGTCCTACAGGTGAGAAGAGACAGACGGCAGACAGCGGGAGAAATCGCAAGGCACATGCAACAGACAACTGGACGTCCGTTATCGCGTTTTACCGTGGCCAGGAGGCTGCACAAAGGTGGTCTATTTGCACGACAACCAGTACAGTGTGTGCCATTAACGCCTGCTCATCGGAGATGGCGGTTTCTGTGGTGCCAGGAACACAAGAACTGGACACATCACCAATGGGGTCGAGTTCTCCTTACGGATGAGAGCCGATTTAGTCTGACGAGCGATTCTGGACGTATACACATCTGGAGAGAGCAGGGGACACGACATCACACCTCCAACATCATCAAAAGGAACCGGTTTGGAGGTGGCGGATTTCTCGTTTGGGGCGGTATCATCCTTGGTAGCCGTACTGACCACCACATCTTCCAAGGAGGTTCAGTCACTGGTGTCCGCTATTGTACCGAGGTTCTGCTGCCTCACGTGCGTCTGTTTAGAGGTGCTGTGGGTCCTGAGTTCCTCTTCATGGACGACAACGCTACACCTCATCGTACAGTGGCTGTCGTAGAGCTGTTGGAGAGTGAAGATATTCAACGCATCGACTGTCCCGCAAGGTCCACGGACCTAAATCTAATCGAACACGTGTGGAACCTTCTCGGGAGATGCTTGGCAGCACGTCACCAGCTGCCAGCAACGATTCCGCAGCTGCGATTGGCGCTACAAGAGGAATGGGCCGCGATGCCTCAACAGCTCCTTAACAACCTCGTCCTCAACATGGACAGACGTTGTAAATCCGGCAACGCAGTCAGGATTGATCATATCCCCTACTAAATACTGAATTTTTCTTGGCAGCCGCCTGTCACATGGACGTTTCTGTCTTCTGTCCAGTTGTGCTAGAAGCTACCTTTTCAATAAGTGCCTTTGTATCCTTTGGATTCCTTGTTTGGACGGTTTTATTAACTTGTCCCATATTCTTACATCTTGGGGATCTCATGGTATGATTTGAGTCCATGTGGAGCACTTCCGCACGACGTTACATTCGAAAAACCGTCTCGTCCTCAATTTTTTTCACGCCCGTGTATATTGTTAATATTCGGGGGAAGCATAGGCAATTAGCTAATTATTCAACCAAACACTTTAATAACATTACCCAACGTCATTACACTCTCTTCACTACAAAGTGGTGTTTGGCACAGCAGTTTTAATAAAAAGCTAACGTGCTGGGGGATAGATTCAAGTGAAATTGACGCCCCTCCTGGAAACATGATTTCACTCCCAAGAAACGAGCAGCATTCGGTTCCTCTGAGCGCGGAAAACGCTATCTGTGGAAATCCATCGCAAACTGCAACATGTCTTCGGTCCCCCAAATCTTGAGCGTTTGAAGCATTTTAAGAATGGTCAAAACTTGCAGACGGAGGCAACGCGTTGACAGATGTGAAACACAGTGGTAGGCCTTCGACATCAACAACAGATAGCAAGGAAGCGTGTGCACAGACTCTGATGCAAGGAGATAGGCGGGTAACTTTGCATCAGATTGGTGGAAACTCAAATGTTTCTTTCGGTACATCGCGTCACATCGTTCAACCTAATCACCGTGCTTACCTCCGAGTGAGACTATGTTTCCAGCCGGGTCGTCATTTTCACTTGAATCTATTCTCCAGCACCCCGTCTTTTTATTCAGACTCCTGAGACAAGAAAAGCCTTCTAGTCAGGAGATCGTAATAAACTTGGAAGACACAGAGTTGCATATCCCTAAACCTTCCGCCAAAGATCATTGGAAGTTATT
Organism: Macrothele yani; assembly: GCA_039090855.1. Taxonomy (NCBI): domain Eukaryota; kingdom Metazoa; phylum Arthropoda; class Arachnida; order Araneae; family Macrothelidae; genus Macrothele; species Macrothele yani. The sequence goes on from CM076990.1 coordinate 161,110,055, forward strand.
TACTGCTCAGCCTAAGTTTATTGGGGAATTGCAGAAATATTTTTTAGTATTATTTCTGTAAGCTTTCAGGGCATTATACCGTTTGATGTTTCGAACAGTTCTGCGCAGAACTTAATGTTTATGTGTAATCATTGAAATTGATTTTCAACTTAGAGCGTCAGAAGTAGGCTTGAAAAGAAAACAACTAATAAACACATTTTAGATTCATTCGTACAGAAGATCTACACAATATTTATTCTTTTGCTACGTATTATATGTTCTCGTTACTCTCCCAAGAACTGGCTATGCAGTGTTTCTTATTTGAGTTTTCGGTCATAAATAGTTCGGGAAATGCAAGACATTTTCTTATGTTGGAAAGCCATAAATATTTAAACATTCCGAAATTAAATCTGCAGCGGCGAATTTTAGGTGGAATTTGAATCCGCCCGATAAAGGTTAAAGTATAATTTCAATCCGACCTTTAAAGCTTAAAGATGGATTATTTGAATCCGGCCTTTAAAAGTTATGGTGGGTTTTGAATTCGGCCAATTTAAAAATTACGGTGGAATTTCAACCCGTCCTTTAAATGTTAAAGTGGAATTTGAATCCAGCCTTTAAAAGTTAGGGTGAACTTTGAATCCGGCCTTTAAATGTTAAGGTGGAATTTGAGTCTGGTCAATTTAAAAAGCTACGATGGAATTTTAATCCGGCCTTAAAAAGTTAAGTGGGTTTAGCAACATGGCCACGTCCTTCAGCCTATACTCGGGGCGTAGGGTAAAAGGAATTATTCAAAACAAATTAACGGGTGCTCAGACTCGCAGTTGGGAAAAGTATCAGGTAATCCCAAAAATACTGTTGTTTTTTCAACGTGTGAAGAAAAGAAAGAAAAACGTACCTGGAACAGATGTTTTAATCCCTATAATAAGTGCCCCGGTAGTTACAACCTTCTCCCATCGATCGACAAGATTTTGAATACCAGACTTGTAGAATTCCATTGGTTTCGATGCAAAAAAGGTAGAAAGGGTTCGCCGTACCTCCTCCACATTTCGAAGTGTAGTCCCAGCAAGATGGTTTTGCAGGCTGCGAAAGAGGTGGTAGTTGGATGGGGCGATGTCAGGGAAATATGCTGTATGCGGACGTTTTTTCCCATCCCAAGTCCTGCAACGTGGCACTGGTCATTTTCGCTGTGCGTGGTTTTGTCTTATGCTTCTGCAGCAGCACGTCTCTACGATTCACAAGTGCTGGACTTTTTTTCCCCACAAAGCGGTGCGTAGACGCTGCAGTTGCTGACAGTAGATTTCCTCTGTAATGGTTTTTGTTGGGTGGCAGCAGCTCGTAATGTAATATGCCTCGCATATCCCACCACACAGACATCAAAACCTTTTGTGGGAAACGTACTGGTTTTCCCACTGCTTCAGGCACATTCCCTTTGGGAAGCCACTGCCGTTTACGCTTAATGTTGTGATAAGCAATCCATTTTTCATCACCCGTGACAATTCTGTGCAAAAACGGCGCCCGTTTTTCACTGGAGAACAAAGAAGTGCAAATGTCCACACGCTGTTGCAGCTGTTGTGGAGTGAGATCATGGGGTACCCACTTATCCAGTTTCGACACATAGCCGAGCATAGCCGAGGTCCTGCAGATGCTGGTGAACAGTGGAATGGGTTGAATGAGCAAGTGTGGCCAATTCCTCGACTGTTGCCTGCGGGATTTCCTTCAACAGCAGCTTTCAGCACGTCGTTATCCAGCTCAACAGGCCGTCCGGGTCGCTGCATATCCTTGAAGCTGGTGTCCCCCAGTCGAAATTTCTGGAATCAGCGTTGACATTTCCTGACCTCCAGGGTACCCGGCCCATATACGGCACTGATGTTTCGTGTTGCTACCGTTGCTGAATGTCGATGGTGGACCTCATACAGCATAATGTGCCTAATGAGGTCTTCTGACACTGCCATTTTCTATGCGGTTTAAGTACACAATGACTGCACCTAGAACTCCCGTTTGCAGTCTCAAGGAACTTGAAGTACTGCTCGCGTGATCCCTCTTATACTCACAGTGGTCGACGTCATAGTCTGGGCACCGGTCACTCACTGCTGTTGGTGTTGCGCAAAACGACATTACTTTTGGGATGACCTGATATTACTGTAACTATAGAGGAGTTCATTTATACTGCCCTTTGCTTCATAAACATGCGATCAAATAATGTAATAAATGGAAAACCTTTAACACTTTAAGCGACCGATGTACCTGAACCATATGGCGCCCAAATCTTTGTTCTCTCCCCAAGCATGTTTATGGTCAATAATATTCACATAGCAGCAGATTCTTTACGAATGTTAGAACAAAGCAATTCATTCCCCTATCTAATCTCAGCACTACCGACCACAAACCTGGCACTACTGAGAAGCGCTTCCTTCAAATTATTTATTCGCCGCTCCTTGACCAAAGGCGTGGGGGCAAAGGGCTAGTTCCGCTGACACGGACATCATGCCAATCGGCTGAAGTAAGTGATTTAAACATCTCATCTGCGCTCAATCCACTTCCTAGGCAGGGAATATATTGGCTCGAGCTGATTTCAGCCCATTTTGCTAAACCCGAGTTAATTCATTCCTGCTGGTTAAAGGGTTAAAGCTCTGTGCTAAGGCAAATTAGTTTCGTGATCGCTGTAGAGCAAATAAAAGTTTAAAGTATTAATAATTAGCGTGTATCGTATCACCTCCCGAACTGTACAGTGTACAGTAATCCCTCTCGCTCATGTTTTGTCTTCTTATTATCCTGGGTATGGGTTCGATTTCAAAGTAAAACAATGATCCTGCGTGTGCTGTTTTGGTCCTTCTGTTCTTGAAAATGTGGCCCGTAATTTAGGGCTGGAAAATTCTTGTTAGCATTAGATGATCAAGGGATTGACTAAACCCTGAAAAAATTCTGCTTAATGTCATGTGGATAGTTTAATTTTATTAATAATTCTGCTTAATGACATGTGGTTAGTTAATGTTATTAATGACACGACATTCAACGATTCTGCTCGAACTCTTTCCAATAGGTACTCAGTGGTAATCATTTGTACCATTTACGATACTGTCATGGGCGTTGCTCTCGAGAGCTCTCAGCCTTTCACTCACCTCTTGAAGTTTCATGCAGCACTACTAGAAGTACCATCATTCAGACACTCATATGCTGTGTGCCTCTTCTTATGTATCGCGCCAACAGCTCTTCTAAAGCTTTTATTCCTGCTACATCATTTTTTTGTTTGAGGGTTCAGCGACCACCGTGAGCAGCTCAATGGGCTGTAAGCAGTCCTCTGTCCCAAATTTAGGGCCACTGACTCCAGGAAAGGGAGAGAGCCAGTGCCCTAAGACAAACACAATATCCATGCGTCACTGGGATTCGAACCCAAACCCACTTGGACGAACAGTTATAAGCCAGCGCTTAGACCACTGCTCCACCGTGGCGGCATCAAAATTTCAGAATTCCTCACGTCGTTGTATTTTTTATTATTACAGCTTTTAGGTATATGTTTAAATTTGGAGAAATAAACTGCCCTTGAGCAATTCAATATTTTAATAAGTGATCGAGTGGTCTATCAGGAACCTTCTATCCTTAGTGCTGAGTCCTGGTTCGAATCCCAGGGGAAGATAAAACTGTTTAGTTTATGCTTTCGGCGCTGAATCTCCCCCTTCTGTAGAGCCACTCGCCATAAATTAGGAATGGGTTATTCCTTCATTGTCTTCTATTTTTATGCAAGCCGTAAAACCCCGAACCAAAAACAAATATATGCAGTGAAACTTTGCTTACACCTTTTTGTAAATGATCGCCTAAAAAAACGTGTAAAAGAAATTTCAAAATCTTAGATGCTATTGTGAAATTTATGCTTCGAAGGGGTACAAGATATTACTGAATAATGATTTATTTAAAATTGAATTGGCGGTGGGAAAAAGAACTTACAAGTTCTAATATATTTTATTGCATTACAGAATCGTAAAGCCTATGAAAATCAAATTTATCTTTCGACAGCTCTAACTGCGGAGCCGTATTTGGGGGGGGGGATGAAACGTTTTGAGCCTCCCTATGAAAGATTCATCAAGCGTAGGTAATAATTGCCATATGCCATATTTGGAAAAGGAAAAATTAGTGAAAAAAAATTCTATAGCCACTGAGAAGAAATGCCCGTAAAACAGATGACTCAAGATCACGTCGGCAGCCCCGGTGGCGCAGTGGTCTAAGCGATGTCCTCTGATCATTCGTCTGAGAAGGGTTCGGGTTCGAATCCCGGTGAGGCATGGATGTTGTGCTTGTCTTACGGTACTGGGTCTCTCCCTTCCCTGGAACCGGTAACCCTAAATTAGGGACGGGCGACTGCTTAAAGCCCATTGAGTTGCTCACGGTGGTCGTTAAACCTCCAATAAAAAAAATTAAAAAAAGATCACGTCGTTCGATCTATCAATCTGGAAATTGGAACCTTTAAAACACTGAAATGTTCTCATAGAAATTATCAGATCAAATTATCGCTCTGACTTCTACAGGGGATGAGTCGAACGTTTTACAATATTTGCATAAACGCATGTGCTACGGCGGGTGTGTCACGTGTTTAAACTAGTTCAAGTCGCGCACTGCAGTCATTCGAAAGGGATATGAAGTGGTAGTCGTTGCTGTGAACAATGTTCCATGTCGTCGTTCTGTCTGTAATTGGGACGCCTGAAAGATGTACAACCACAACCTGCTAATTAGTGAACTTTTGCTTTACGAGCTTAAACTCCGCCATAACGCTGCTCAAGCAACACGAAACGTTTCTCATGCGAAAGGGGAAGGTTCCGTGGAGCACAGTACCGGAACCAGAAGGTTTAAGAAATTCCGCTTAGGTGACAGAAACCTTTACGATCAGCCAAGGTCAGGTAGGCCGGCGAACCGTGGATTCGAAGGCCGTGCGCCAGGCCGTAGAGGCAAATCCGACAACCAGCACTCTGAGATTGTCAGGCGAGCTGGGCATATCACAGACCACCGTCGTTCGTCACCTTCAGGACCTCTGTAAGGTCTACACGAGCGGCCATATTGTCCCACACGAACTGACGCCAGCTGAAGCAAACCGCCGAGTGGAAGTGTGCATGAAATTCCTACCAAACCCGCGTGATATACGTTTTATTAAGAGAATCGTTATGCGTGATAAAAAGTGTGCCTATTTCCGTAATCCTAACACACAACGGCAGTGGTTAAGCCCGGTCCAGCTCCCTGAACCTGTTGCCAAACGTGGGCGCTTAGAGCACGAGGTGATGCTCTGCATCTGGTGGAATTTCGAGGGAATAATCCGTTACGAATTTGTTCCAGACTGTCAGACCATCAACGCCAACCTCTATTCTGAACAGCTGGAGACGATGTATGCCATTTCGGAGGAGAAGTACCCAGCACTGGTGAACAGAAAGCGCTCTCTCCTACAACAGAACAACGCTTGACCTCATAATGCGCAAGCGAACCGGGCAAAACTCCAGGAACTGGAGGGCATCGAAATGATACCACACCCAGCATATAGTCCGGATCTTGCCCCTTCGGATTATAACTTGTCCCGGTGCATGGCTCACTTTCTTCGCGGGCGGCACCTCAACAACCAGGAGGAGATGGCAGCTGGGATTATGGATTTCTTCGCCTCGAAGAACAAGAACTGGTACCGCCGCGGAGTCGAATAACTGGCAGACAGATGGCTAAAAGCGGTGCAACACCATGGCCTATACTTTGAATGTTATTCAACTTTCGTCGTAAAGGTACGTATGAAGACATAAAGTGATCCAAATATTGCAAAACTTTCGACTCACCGTCTGTATAACAAACTGTTGCAGTCATGCAACTTGTGCCCATCCATTTACCCGGTACTCATTACGATTACTCATTTTCGAAATGCTTTTCATTCAGTAAAGTTCGTCGCAAAAGTCACCCACGAACACACACACACACACACACACACACACACACACGCATACACACAGAACCGACGCTGAAATGTAAAAATACGAAGGAAAGGAATACAAGCATTGAAAAGCAAGCAAGTGAAACACTTCAAACTGTTATATGCGTTGCTACATTAACTGTAGTTATCCTACTGATACACACGTTCAAAATGTTGTCGTAGTGGTCGCCTGAAGAGGACTCTTTAGGGCTAAGGATCTAAGCATTTATCTCAGTCGTACTCACCCATTTTTGGTTGACAAACACTCTGGATACGTAGACGGTAAAATGTAGCACTATGTATTGGTAAATCAGTCCACTTCCTCCTCACCATGACTGTTGGAAATTGCCAAAAAACAGGAATTTCATTACAATGTATAATATGCACGAAGTTAAACAAAGTGCGAAGTTATAGATGAATACTTCAAGTTACGTAAAAAATGGAACAAAAGAACCTTAACAAGATAAAATGAACAAACTATGTCATCTAAAAACTCGTGATATCATTAAAATTGAAGTCCAGAATATTTGAACGCAATTGGAGAATCCTCACCACCGGGAGCCACCACCTTCCATACATGTTTCGACACTTGCTTGTGTATTTATCAATGGAATACGTATCCAGAGTGTTTGTCAACCAAACATGGGTGAATAAGACTGAGATATATATTTAACCCTAAAGAGTCCTCTTCAGGCGACCACTACGTCAACATTTTGAACGTGTTTAACAGTAGGATAACTACAGCTAATGTAGTAATGGTAATAATCATCATACCACGTAAAAATCTAGTACAAGTAAATAATATATCTTTTTTTAACTTTATATCTAAACAAACTGTTATACGTTGTGCAATGGAAAACGAATACATGTAGTAGATATAGCTAAACATAGCTAGTCCTATGGCGGGAAAGGAGGAGTGTCAACATGTCTCAAAAGTTTAGACACAACAGAAACATAATGCAATCATACCATTATTAGATATGTATGGTATTTGCAGACACCCGTATCAATTTAAAAACACATTTTTCTGTATAATAAATCACATTCTGTTGAGTTTCTTTTCACACAATTTGAAATTAATAGTTCATTAACTGTTCATCGTATGAAAATTAATCAGCATGTTATCTTCGCTTTTCCGTGAATGATTTTCGTTTGGAGTTCTCAAAAACATTTCGTCGGAATTTCGTTTCAAAATCACCGGAAGCAAAGAACGGCACCGCATCAAATAAAGGTTACTTCTGTCCAGTTTTAACCAAATCGACTATCAACATGTTTTTAAACAAACCTTGAAGATATCAAATTTTATTTTGATCAGTTAATACGTTTTTGAGTCGTTTCAGCCTAAAAAACAAAAACAATCCTAAAAACCGTATCGCTGTGCTTATTAATGTTTTAATACATACTGCTATATTGAACTAAAATTAATTTACAGCAGTAACTAAAAATTTTCAAATCTCCATGCGTTACTAGTAACCTCCCCTAGAATTTACCGCTAGCTACCGCCCTGTCTATTTGTCTGTAAAAATTCTGATTCTAGATTAAGGGAAATTCTCACAACTAAGAATCTGACACCAGTGCTTCCATTATCAACACATCAATTATCAGCCTTTTTTACGCTTTCCAACCGTAGGTTGAAGAGGCGTACATGCTCCAGCTTTGTCCGTCTGTTTGTCCTCACGATAACTCGCGTAAAAATGGTTCGATTTCAATGAAATTTTAGTATGTGGTAGGAGACCACCTGGGGACGAACCCTATTGAAAATCGGCGAAATGGGGTTAAATGTCAGGACATAGAAGCGGGATCCATTTCATTGCCCTTATGCGCTATAACATGTAAAAATGCTTCGATTGAGACAAAACTTTAGTATGTTGTTCCGGAGGTATACTGAACCGATTCTGTTGAATATCATTGAAATGGGGTCAAAGGTCAGGGCATAGGAGCAAGGTTTATTCTACAGCCATTATCCTCATACCTTGAGTAATAAGTTGAGTAATGATTTCTGGTATGTTGGAAAGCGTATCATAATCAATGCATTGCATGCTTTTACTAACTTGTTCTCATCGGATCCTGGATACATCCGTTTGAAACCGGAATGTTTTATGTTGATGGCACATCTAGGATTCTATTCTGCAGCACCAAGAATTGGTAGAGCCTCAAAGTTACGTCCCAGATATTTATCAATTTTTAAATCGTGCAAACGTGTGTGTGATTCGTGAAATGCGTAACCAGTTTTACACCCAAACCGAAAGTAAACAACATACTCTTTTCTGATGGGATCGAGGTTAAACTTTGACTGCTCCAAATAGGAAGATGACAACGCTGCCTTGATACACTAAAAGTTGTAACGTAACGGGTGACATATTAACCCGGTGAGTTACAACTTTGAGAGTCAAAGAACAGTGGTATTTTTGATAAACTGAAATTCAAATTTTAACGTATAATTGCAAAGAGCGTACAAACAAATTAGGTATAACCGAATTGCAAGAGCTATAGAAACTGCAGTAAAATATCAGAGCCAAAGCAGAATTCTATATAAAAGCGAAAACCATATAACCGATGTTCCATTGTATTATTAATATCAACAGCCAGATCTGCCTGGAACGCTTGACGTCACAGCAGCGTCTGCATTGTTGCGCCATCACGTATCGATCAATTTTTCTGTGCTGTTCAGATGTCAAAGTGATTGCGTGCTATGCAATAGCACGCGATCTTATGTCAAAGTGACGGCGTGCTATATAATGGCACGCGATCACTTTGAGATGACAAAGTGGTCACGTGCTAATTTAAAAACATTGGATTATCAATGACTGGAGTTCTATTTATCCGATCTTCCAAATTTGAACTGAAATCTTAATATCCCAGCAAGTTGAGTTTGTATATTAATTTAATTTAGCACAATTCGAATATTAATTTGTACGATTTAATTATTTTTTACTTATTTTAATTTAGCTAACTTTCCGAGTTTAGTGCTGATTATATTATACATTTTACAAAATATCGATCTATCTAAACGCTCTGACCTACAATAAAAACTAAAATATTGAGATGTCAAAGTGAGCAAAATTGCATCTAAAATCAGATGTCGCAGCAATAGCACATTGTCGATAATTTAGATAGTTCTGATTTGTAATGCCAGATGTCGCATTATTTTGTAAAAAAAGCTTCGGTATAAAGTTTCAAACTAACTGTCGAATAGGACAGTCTAAAACAAGTCCTGAACGGAATAACAAGTGTGTCGAAGAAAAAGTCATTTAACGCGAAAAATCAAAGCAAAAGTTATTAAGGTAAGTTAACACGAAGACAACTGGACTACAAGAAAAACTGTTAAAGAACAACTAGTATTTTACACTGAATGTTTATTTAGCGTGAGGCCTTTTGTAAAACGTAAATAGCATATAATTTTCAGTTCCAGCATGAATAAGTTCTTATTATATAAGTTTTTACTATATTTCCTTACAAAAAGCCGGCGTCTATTTGATTTGTTTTCAATCTGCTTCAATTAAAAAGTTCACCCGTCTTAGGACGGGAAATATTTTTTTTTACTGTAAGACCAGTTGTGAGAGATCGGCTGAACGTGAACATATGGTTGAGGTATCAAAATAAATGTCTTACCATGTAGATGTGCCAGGCGAAGAGAAAAATGAGATTGGGGAAACGGTTTGGGCATTGTGGGGCGGCAAATTTCCCATGTAAAGTCAATGGGAGAAGCGTGCGGTTGATATCCGATCGCCTGCGGTTGACTCACGCGGTGTTGAAGGCGGAAATATGGAGGGGCTCATATAGTCCAAAGTCCGAAGTCTCCCTTCTCAGCGAACCGTTGTGCAAAACAACGCTAGCAGGAATTTGTTTGAAAGTTCTTATCGGAACAGCGAACACTTGAAGACCTGATTGCGTTGTGCCATTGGACTGTGTGATGTATATATACGATTTAACATTCATTCGATCCATTTTATTCACGTAGGTAAGACTTTTCCTATTATGTAAATATGTAAATAAACGTTACATACGAGTTTATTCTTTGAAAAAAAAAAACTTATCGTCGATTCCGACGGGTCTCGTCTACCGGGGAAAAAAACTATTCGTCGATTCTGACAGGTTTCGTATACCGGGTTCGAATCCCGGTGAGGCATAATTCGATCCAGTTTATTCACGTAAGACGTTTCCATTATGTAAAGATGTAAATAAACGTTTCATATGAGTTTATTCTTTTCAAAAACATAAATAAATAAACTCATCGTTGATTCCGACGGCCACCCACGGGTTTCGTCTACCGAGTTCGAATCCCGGAAAGGCATAATTCGATCCAGTTTATTCACGTAAGTAAGACGTTTCCCATTATGTAAAGATGTAAATAAACGTTTCATATGAGTCTATTCTTTTCAAAAAAAAAAAAAAAAAACTATTCGTTGAATTCGACGGGTTCGTCTACCGGGTTCGAATCCCGGTGAGACATGGATGTTGTGTTTGTCTTACGCTACTGGCTCTCTCCCTTCTCTGGAGCCACTGACCCTAAATTAGGGACGGGCGACTGCTTATAGTCTATTGAGTTGAGATCTTCAGTCACAAAAAAAAAAATCACGAACCTGGACTATTGTCTTTACTGAAGTAGTTGAATGAATTTGTCAATCAAATAAGTTTACATTTGTTGTTTCATATGAGTTTAATATTTTAAATAAACAAAAACAAATTACCGTCGATTCCGACGGGTTTCGTTTAGTATTTATTTAAAGCTTAAAAACAACCGTCCTAGGACGGGCTATAAGCTAGTTTTTAACAAACGAAAATAAAAGTTCCAGCTATCGTGAATAACTTTGGATAAACAACAACGCCCTTAACATAGCACCGCCTCTGTCTTTAAAATGACACCAAACATTTTTCCCGAACGACTGTGCAAATAATGTTTTAGCCAGTTATCTATAACTATAGTTTTTGGGGTAAATTTGTTGCATATTCACGTTGGTTCAGTCAGTATTTCACTCAGAAAGAGACCTTCACAGTTGCTCACTACACCCACATTATCTTCTACAATCTTGATAACACCCTATTTTATTGAGTCCTACTGTCAAAATTTCTTAAGAAAATAACAAGTTTTCTGGAGAGTTTTATGGTGTACGCCCACCATCGACGTACAGATCTAGGGCACACGTTCTCTGCAACTGTAGTTTAAGACCCTAAATAGCGGATCTCACTAGAGGAAGAATTTCTTAATGATTGTTGACGTCCTTGATCTTGAATGTTTTAAAGTACTGCGTCAGAGGCGATTTGGGAGAACTCCACATCACGTAGAAAATTAAAATTCCAACACTCCCCAAATCCATCGCAATCATAAATAAGCACTTTTATGCACTGAAGCTTCAAAACAAAAACCAAGTAGGCATTCCAAGACAAGGGGGAAAGGTAGTACTGTTAAATAACTGCAATGGAAAATTATGCATTTACTCTTGTTCATGTTTCAGAGAGAGAGAAAGAAAGAGAGAGAGAGAGAGAGGGAGAGAGAGAGAGAAGAGAAGAAAAAATAAAATGCTGCACAGTTACCCTCAAGGATGTCGTCAGAGAAATGATCTCGGCACAAGCATAGCAAGAGGAGGAGAGGGAGAACCAAGGGATGTGGAATCCGGTTTGGGAGGGCAGCGATGATCTATAAATTGTGGACGCTCTGTGAACTGTCTTACTCTCGATGTTTGACTTGTAAGACTGTGTACCATGTTCATCGGCCTTGTGTTGACTGCCGCGCTTTTCTCACCAGGGATTACGCAATCAGCAGATTTCGAAAGTAAGTCAATCACTTTCTAAGCCGAACAGACGATCACCTCTTGAAAGGAAAAAAAACCCAATGGGATTCACTTCGGAGAAAGTGACATCGTAATCTTTGTTTCTTTTTTGCCCCCCTCTGTTATCCAGCAGCATATTCATGGAAACAGAAAAGGAGAATCATATTGTCCATATGGCATGAAACGTAGGAAAATCTCACTTTTATTCATCAGGAATTTAAATTGGCGTGTTTGTTATTTTGAAGTTGAACTATTTTAAATGAAAGGCACTGAACCAAGTAAATGGAATCACAAGGAATTGATGCAACAAAAATCAATTTTTGTCGTACAATTTTGTAAATATATAAAATGAAAGGTAGATGTAAATCCCGTAATTTTTCAAATTTTGATTTCTTTAAGAGATATGAAGAAAAAGGAATAATCGCATTGGTTAGCGCACTGGTTCAACCTAAGCTGATGATTTCGAAAACACTTAGCGGTCGCTAATGTGGCTAAAAATAAAAACACCGTAAGAGATTTTTACCGAAAAAATTAACATAGTATTTTAATTTTTTTTTAGTTTCTCTTCCAGTTTCTCCATAATGACTTTAGCTAAATCCACCACTCATCAAATGAAAAGAAAGTTGCGAAATGAAAATAAATAAATAAATAACATTGGTTATGTATATTCACATTTTTAAAAAAATGGAGAAAGCTCATCAACAATTACTAATGAAAAACCGTTCTGCTAATTATAACCCTATTAATAACTACTAATATTATCTCTTTATAGAAATCACTCTTCTTTCATACTTCAAAAGGTTTAAAGTATGCTTTCTGGTTGGCATTACATAGCAAATCTCTCATGAGATCAACGATATTTCATTTATTTCACTTTACCAGAACAGCACGAAAGTAATCGGAATTTTTCTGAGGGTTGTTTTCGTGAAAATTCATCTGCATTTTATATTATCCCAAACTTAGTGATCACAATAATGTTTTGCATTAAGGGATTTAATAAATGTATATCAGTTACCCGGAGTAAAAATTTCTACACAACCATTTATTTCATCGTATTTTTTATCACAGAGAAAATATAAACTAACGTTGGGGCTGGGTGACATGATATTATACTTCAAGTGATCTTTCGTCACACTTTCTTTTTAGAAAGCAATGAAACAATGAATCACTTTCATGCAGCCACTTTTGTTATAATCATCTGTATGTATTTTTCAGCCAGATGCTGGATAAAGTACTCCCATTGCAAAAGATTTTCGAATGAATTTGTCTGCGTGTTCATCCTTCGTTTTCCTATTCACCTCAATAACCCACTTTCGTGGCTTATCTCCACAATATGACCAGAAGTGCTTATGTAAAAAATCGCGGGGTCCTCCTATGCATGCTTGTCGTCACTTATTCATGCGCTTAAGACAAACTAATTAGCCAAACAACTGACTGCATAATATGTCCAGCATATAAAAATTGCATTTTCTTAACCTAAATTTCTCTCTCTCTCTCTCTCTCTCTCTTTGTTGTTTCTGTTTTCCCTCTTTTCCCCTTACTCTCTGTCGCACCACCACTATCTCGCTGTGTGTCTGATATATCTTTTTCCCTTTCCTATATCTCCTTTTCTCCTTCCTTCTCCGTCTTATGGTATATCATTATCTTTCACTCTTCTGATCTCTTATATCCCTCTCTTTCTTTTACTCCTCATTTTTCTGTTTTCCCTTTATCAGATCTCTCTTCCTCTATCTTTCACTTTCCTCTCTTGCACTCTCTATATTTTTCCTTCTGTATATTTCTCTCTCTCTGTCTTTCTCTATCCCTCCCTCTTGCTCCCATACCTCTATTTTTCTTCCCTTCTGTTACCTCTCTACCCTTTCCTTCGCTCTTTCTATTTCTCTCACTCCCTCTTTCTTTAACTCTCCAACTCTCAAATCTCTCCCACGTTCTCTCTACTACTCACTCACTCACTCACTCTTTCTCTGTCTTTTTCACTATCACTTTCTGTCATATCACTCTTCTTCTATACTTTAATCTATAACGAAGTGAATTTCTCCGTCATTTTTGGTCTACGCCGGGATTCGAACCCGAGTACGCTTATTCCGGAACAAGTTGCTCTACCAACTGAGCTACGCAGACGTTTATTCTGATTCCTATCTGCCTTTATGTCGTGTGCGTCCTGCTGGCAGGTACGTCACATCTCCTCTCCTGGTACGTTACATCATCTCCCCCTTATTTATTTATTTTTTTCGAAGTGCTGGAGAAAGGATTCTCTTATTTTTCCTATCTCGCGGTGTGGAAATAACATCACACTAATGCGAGATTTTGAACGGTCGGGTCATCCGGATAGTTCGGGCGCCATTATAACGAAGTGAATTTCTCCGTCATTTTTGGTCTACGCCGGGATTCGAACCCGAGTACGCTTATTCCGGAACAAGTTGCTCTACCAACTGAGCTACGCAGACGTTTATTCTGATTCCTATCTGCCTTTATGTCGTGTGCGTCCTGCTGGCAGGTACGTCACATCTCCTCTCCTGGTACGTTACAAATCTTTATTTCTCTCCTTTTTCTTTCACTCTCTTTCTCTCACTAACTCTTCCTTTCACTCTCCCTCTCATATATCTCTTTCTGTACTTCTCCCCTTTCCTTTTGTCTTTCTCTCTCTCTCTCTCTCTCTCTCTCACACACACACACACACACACACACACACACACACACACACACACACACACACACACACACACACACACACACACACACACACACACACACTACCTCTTCCTTTCACTCTCCACTCTCACTCACTCAATCTTGTTCTCTGTCCTTCTCGCTTTCACACTCTCTCAAATCTCTCATATCTTTCTGCTCCTATCTATCCTCTTTCCTTCACTCTCTGCTTCCGTTTCTTTCATGCTCTCTATTTCTTTATTTTGTCTGTTTCATTCCCTTTCTCTCATTGCTTCTTTCTTTCACTCTCCCTTTCTTGCACTCCTTCCCTTTTTCTGTAACTGTATATGTATCACTCTTTTCCATTCCGTCTCTTTTTCTATCTCTGTGTGTGATATATTGATAAGCTTTGGATGATAAAGGTTCCTTTCTTCGTTTGAGGGAATGAATTTGAGTTTTCATAAATCCTGATTCTACTGAATTTTTGTGAATGAAACTCTAATGCAGGGCATCAGTAACCGCATGTACGAGTACGCAGTAACTGCATTTGGATATACCTCGTCTGAAAGGTTTTTTTTATGGCATCTTATGAATCAGTTGCTTTCTTCGTTATTGAAATTTCATAGCTTCATATATACATAGTTTCACGTATGCGTCACATGCACAAGGATATAGTCACTTCCGAACTGAACAATTTCAGGCTCGTTTTCATTTTTCGGAAGGAAATTGTGCTTTAGGAAAGATTTAAATGCTCAAACCATCAAAACGCCAGTATATAAAAAATATTTTAACTCCAAATAATAATAGTTTATTTGCTTGCTTCAGTCAATCGCATTGATTTGATATGGAATATCTTCTGCATATTAACGACGGCCGTTAATATCTCAGAAGTAACAACTACAAATTCTGCATAATCTTTATCGCGTTTCTTTATATGTTACCCCATCGATGCAACTATGTTTATTGAAAGCAAAAATATGCTTCACCATATAGTAGTTCAATAAGTAGTTTTCATTTTTGTTATTTCCAAGGTTTTCTGCATGAAAATTAGAATTTCCGTGAGAATAAGAGTAATGGTAATTTGTGCAGTGTTGAGCCATCTGTATATAGCCTTTGGGTTAGCGAAGAACGTTGCGATTTCCTGTAATCCAAAAAAACAGCTGAAGATTTCAGAAGAATACGTTAGACTCAGTGGAAATTTTCACTTTAAGAAACAGAATAACACAAACGTAGCGACGAAGATCATTCGTGGTGTGCCATAATTAACATCAACAATTCCAAATCCACTGCTGGATAAAGATTTTCCAAGTCTCTTCTATAACTCAATGTTTTGAGCAATTTGCAATTTTCTTCCATGTCCCTTCGGCATGCTTTCAAATCTGATCCACCTACCATCATCGAGATTTTCTTCTGAGTCTTTTCTTGCCCCTTAGATTACAGTCTAGTATTTGAGTTTTCCTAATACATGGTTTTCTTTCCATTTCTTTCCTGGTTAGACCAAGCATGCATCTATCCATGCTTCTTCGAGCTGTCATAGCCTCTGTACGTATGTATATTTTAGTTAAGGTTCATGTATTTGATCCATAAGTAAGAACTGGAAGGATCCGATGATTAAACACACTTTTCTTTTGAGACATAGTGATAAATTGTACAGTCTCTTCTATATTCACTCAGTAAAGTTTAATACTCCTATTAATTCCTTCTTCGCCGCCCCGGTGGCGCAGTGGTCTAAGGCGTTGGCCTCTGATCATTCGTCCGAAGGGGTCCGGGTTCGAATCCCGGTCAGGCATGGATGTTGTGTTTGTCTTATGGCACTGGCTCTCTCCCTTCCCTGGAACCAGTGACCCTAAATTAGGGACGGGCGACTGCTTATAGCCCATTGAGTTGCTCACGGTGGTCGTTAAACCTCCAATCAAAAAAAAAAAAAAAAAAAAAAAATTCCTTCTTCTGTGTTTGTTGTCCAAGGCATAATGTTCTTCTAAGTTTCCCTCATTAACTCAAAATCTTTAAATTTTGTAAAAACCTTGAGCATCAGTTTGTTTTCTGTACGTTAATTTTTAACTCCATTTCTTTACGCTTCTCAGCAAGCTCCTGGATTATATTCTACAGCTACGACGGGGCTGCTTGGGTACTTGTATAAATGGTTACGTTATCAGCAGAACTAACGTGAGTTAAACTATCTCCATTAATTTTTATTCCTTTGACTTCCCAGCTGAATGATTCAAATGGAGGAGAAAAGAATTATGTGAGGAAACACATCCTTAAGTTCCTGATGGTGACCTATGGAGACTACAGCCGACATGATAACGCAAAGAAAGTGCAACCCACCATTCTTTTGATTTACTCTCTTTTTTCTTTTTTATGCAAATTTTAACGATCTCCGTAAGCATCTAATGCGTTAAGGAGTCGCTCGTCTCTAATTTAGGGCCACTGGTTCTAAGGAAGAGCGAGACAGAACCAGTGTCTCACATACCATCCATGCCTCACACTGGTCTCAAGCCAGGGCCTAACACGAGTCGTTGGTCAGAGGCCTTCCCGTTTGACCACTCGGGCACTTGAGCGGCCCAGTACAATCTAATCCTAGCACAGCGGTTGGAGAATTTGATCAACGATCACGTTTGACAAATTTTACCATCCATCGTGAGTTTAAAATACTGAAAAATGAGTACATTACCGTTAGAAAATCTTCGTCTACCCGCCAGGCATTTGTACTTCATTCAAATCACGTTAACTTGAAGCCTTTTAATCACGTACTGCGAAACCAAAGGGTGTACTTTATAGTTTCACTTTGTCCATCCTTCTTCCTGTATTATACACTGACGGAAAAAAATCCCAACACCACGAAAAAATAGTTGTAGAGAACTGAAATGGCGGCAATACATTTGTATAGGTAACATGTTTAATCGATTAAGGTTTCAAGATCACAACTTATTGTAAGCGCGAGAAGAGCCATTTTAAATGTGAAATGCTGGTACATTAATAACCGGTGTAACCACCAGAATGTTGAATGCAGGCACGCAAACGTTCATGCATTGTGTCGTACAGGTGCTGGATGTCAGTTTGTGGGATGGAGTTCCATGCCTGTTGCACTTGGTCGGTCAATACAGGGACGGTTAATGCTGGTTGGGGGTGACGCTGGAGTGTCGTCCAATGATGTCCCATACCTGCTCGATTGGTGAAAGATCTGGTGATCTAGCAGGCCACGGCAACATGTCGACACTCTGTAGAGCATGTTGGGTTACAACAGCGGTATGCAAGCGAGCGTTATCCTGTTGGAAAACATCCCATGGAATGCTGTTCATGAATGGCAGCACAACAGGTTGAATCACCATACCGACGTACAACTGTTCCGTCAGTGTGCGGGGGATAACCACGAGAGTGCTCCTGCTGTCATAGGAAATTGCTTCCCAGACCACAACTCCAGGTGTAGGTCCAGTGTGTCTCGGCCGCAGACAGGTTGGTTGCAGGCGCTCACCTGGCCTCCTTCTAACCAACACACGGTCATCACTGGCACCCAGGCAGAACCGGTTTTCATCAGAAAACACAACATATCTCTACTCCGTCCTCCAATGAGCTCTAGCTTGACACCACTGACGTCGCAAACGGCAGTGGTTTGGAGTAAGTGGAATGCACGCTACAGGGCGTCTGGCTCGGAGCTGTCCTTCAAGTAACCGATTTGTAACAGTTCGTTGTGTCACTGTGGTGGCAACTGCAGCTCCAATTGCTGCCGCAGACGCGGTACGATGCGCCACGGCCATACGCCGTACACGGCGGTCTTCCCTCTCAGTAGTGCCACGTGGCCGGCCGGAACCCGGTCTTATTGAGGCAGTACCTTCCCTTGACCACCGCTGCCAACAATCATGCACAGTGGCTACATTCCTGCCAAGTCGTTCTGCAATATTTCGGAAAGAAAATTCACCTTCTCGTAGCCCTATTACACGACCTCGTTCACACTCCGTGAGCTGTTGATAATGGCTTCTTCGTCTTCTTAAAGGCATTCTTGACTAACATCAACACCCTAAGTCGAATCTCAACGATAACTAACGCTCACGAACGTTACAGCGCGTATTTACAGCAAACCTTCTTTGCATGTTCCGAGGGGCGCTACTAGCGCCACACGTATGCGCCGAGCGCGAAATTTGCATAGACGTCATCTTACAGATGTACTCTCACCGCCTACCAACTGTCGTTTATCTAAAACATCCCCTTCTTGGTGTTGGGATTTTTATTTCCGTCAGTGTAGATAAATCCATCAAACTTTACTTTCATCTATTTACTTTTGTTCTTTTCAGTGGGTAGAGAAATTATCAGGATGATACTTCGTGTATGTGCTTCTGCGATGGCCAGTTCTACCGCTGGCTGCTGTAAGCTGATTTTAACATTTGGTACGATATCCACGCTTTTATAACTAGGACTGGAAATATTCTCGTCCGCATTCAGTAGCTCAATCTTCACATTATAAATTTTTATTAAGTGACGTATATGGGTATTTTTCACTCTGTCCCTACTTGCGATCTGAAAACTTATAATTGAGATCAATATGTTCCCCACATTTCTGAACCTTTTCTGTCAGGTAGCCGAAATTTAGGTTTTAATTTCAACTTACATATTCCTTGCAATATTTGAAATGACGTTGTCACATCCGCTGGATTTTTGCCATGATCAATGCATAATCCTCGTAGTGTCTGATTTTTCATATTCACTATTTTCTCCCTACGGGCGTCACAATATACACTGAAGAATAAATTCATTATGATGCCTAATAATTCATTATCAGACCACATTTGGACTGCTATTGTGACCCCTTTTGGGGCCAGTAATTTGGCACTGATTCGAATAAGTTCTAATAGAGATCCTATGACATGCTGGCCCACTCATCTTGAATAATATCTTCCAATTCACACATTTTAGATCTAATAAGTTCTATCAATGATCCCGTAACATACTGGCCCACCTATCTTGAATAATATCTTCCAATTCACACATTTTAGATCTAATAAGTTCTAGCAGTGATCCCGTAACATACTGGCCCACCTATCTTGAAAAATATCTTCCAATTCACACATTTTAGATCGAATAAATTCTAGGAATGATCTCTTAGCATACTAGCCCATTCATCTTGAATAATATCTTCCAATTCACACATTTTAGATCGAATAAGTTCTAGGAATGTTCCCGTAGCATACTGGCCCACTCATCTTGAATACTATCTTCCAATTCATACATTTTGGATCGCAGTGGATCCAGACGTCTGATGTTGCTTTCAATCTCCTGCAAGAAATGCTCCATGGGATTTTGGCCTGGAGACTGAAGTGGCGTATAAAGTAGGAAAAAGTTTGAAAACGCCCAGAGACAAATGTGGGTATTATAGCATAATGCGCTATCCCTCTGAAAGTTTCCATCACCCACGGGTGGACAGTAACAATCCATCCCCCCCCGGTTGGAGAGGATGAATTTAATCGGCAAGGCTTGATCATTCATGTGTAGGTCCACCCAAATCAAAGGGCCTACAATCTCTCATGAAAACATGGCCCACCCTTAGCTTCGAGAATCATGGCCATACAAAATATATCCACACGGTCATGCAGGTGTCTTCGAATCCTCGGCCTCCCATCAGCACTGTGCGGTGCGAAAAGAAATTCCTCAGACCACATGAATCTCTTCCAATCGTTCGGGGTTTGTCTCTGGTACTCCCGAGATCGCTGAAGAAGTTTCATTCTTGTTCGCTGCAGATAGCAATGGTGTACTGACAGCTTACCTACTGTTGTAATACAGATGATGCAGTGTACGTTCCACCCGGTACTGGGATGCTATTTGTTGTTGTCCGTGGTTTACATTCCCTGTTATTTGACTGCCTTTTGCATATTTTCACCCGAACCAATCTGACACATGCTCCGCTCACCTCACCTGGAGCATCGATTAGTCGCTTCCTCCCACAAGTCATGCATTCAGTTCCGGTTTTCTCCATTGCGTAAACCACTGCGCATTTCCTTCCGAATGCTGACCTTCCGTGTTCCAAAAGTGTAACAGATTTTTTGATATTCAAACCACTTCTCTGAGCATCCACTATCATCTCACATTCAATGTCCGCTAGATCACATCACTTACCATTAAAAATTGCTTTCTTCATTGCGCGGCAGCATTTCCCTTTCCTACTCAATAAGGAATATAGAAGTAGCTCTCAGCAAAGAAACTTCACAGCACTTTACTAGGCTCAAGACTGGTGAAATATTTGCTATTTATCATCTATTTAACTTCTACTTGGGGTGTTCCCGTTCACTTGATCATGTAACGGTAGCGACTTGACAAAACGAAATTATGTATGAGCCCACGTGCATAAAATATTTGACTGCTCTGAATAAATTATCCGCTTATTGTACTTGAATCTGCAATTATATCTGAGCTTTTAAAAGACTGATTTCAAAAACTCGATTTTGCAGTGATGCTGTGACCCGAATTTTCTGTACCGGACTTGAAGAATTTTTGTAACATTGGCAAGCTGAAACAGTAACCACGTTACCCCTATATCCGATTTCTCACATTCGTTGTTTTTCCAGCAGAGGACGTAACAAGATGTTTATGTACTATAGTGCATTTGAAATTTTAAAATACATACTCATCCTCCAGAGAAATGTTTCATGCACAATACACAATAATTAAGACGAGAGCCGCCTTTGCACGATGAAAGAATACAAGAAATTGTAAGCACTAAAAACATGTGATTCAATTAAAACTTAGTTAAAATACATTTAAGAATTTTCGAAACCACCATGTGGTTCATCTTCAGGTAAAGGTCGAAACTAACACAATAACAATACGATTCCTTAAGTAAACTATCGCTGAAGTTCATGACGTTTAACATATGAAGCATGCGCAGAAATGTGTGGCTTATTGGAAGAAACCACATAGTTTGTTTTGGTGGATAAGTAATATCTTATGTCCTTAAACATGGATCTGAGATAGTTGTTTCCATGCTAACGGAATGCTGTAAGTGATGTCGTCGTTGCAGCAGGATCCTTGATTACAATAAATGTATAGCAGCGAACAAATTTGCTGATTTTGAATTGTGATTAGCTAATACATAGGCTTCATTCCAGGGTGGGTAGTGAGTTCCTTTATTTGAAAGTCTGGATAGAGGTTATTCTTAACTTCAGATTTATTCCAGTCTGATAACCAGAGTCCTAAGTGTACATCCCTAATAAATAGAATCGTCATCTGTGGAGTCTGTTTCCTTCGTATTTGTACCATATACGCCGAATTTACTGTTTGTAGGTACTTTATCGCGGTGTTTTTTAATTAAAGACATGAAGTTAGAGGTTTCCAGACCAAAATCTAATTTATTTTTCTTACAGAAGTTTTTAAGCGTTTTAGTGACAAATGGGTAATAGTTTCATACGTGTCATATGTTAAACGTCATGAACTTCAGCGATAGTTTACTTAAGGAACAGTATTGTTATTCTGTTAGTTTCCACCTTTAGCTGAAGATGAACCACATGGTGGTTTCGAAAAATCTTGCTTGCATATATTTTAACTAAGTTTTAATTGAATTACATGTTTTTAGTGCTTACAACTTCTTGCATTCTTTCATCGTGCATAGACGACTCTCATCTTAATTATTGACATGCTCATCGTATCAGCGAATTTGGCTACATCCTACTTTTATTTGCATCAAGCAGTTTCTTCTCAGAAGAGATTCTAGAACGTCAACGGAGGTTCTGTTTCAAGAATCAGCCATTTCACCGTGGAATATGTAGAGTGAAATAAAATTCATTTTGAAGTAATAAGTTGGGACGAAATTAATACACAGATGATGCTTATTACCAACAACTCCAACGTTTAAGTATTGCATTGCGACTGAAATATCCCGTTATTTTCAACGAAAATCGTGCTCTATTTCATCTGTGAGAAAGCTCGTGATACCATAACTTCTGGGGCTTTTTTTAGTTATATATTCCAGCTTAAACACTTTAAATGTAACTTTCCAAGAACTGGAGTACCTCCCAGAAAATTAAAACACTTATAGTTTCCTTAAAGGCAACCACTTTCTCTATTCCACTTGTTACGTTAGTTACACACCTTCGAAAACACTGCTCGTACAACGTCACACGCCAGACGATTTTCCCCAACTACTTGAACTTTTTCTAATGCAGTGTAGACAGCGTGTAACTATGAACTGATAGCAAACAAAAGCAATTTAAACAGCAAATTTCTAACACTGATAACATATCACTACCAATCATACAACGATTCTTCTGTTTTCCTATTCCTTCACCTATGACCTGCTATAGGTGTTGCCACATCAAGAGAAAATCTTAGGTATTCAGATATGACTTTAAGGACGGAAAGGCTGATCGAAAGATAAAAAAAATTTACATAAGTGATAGCAACAAAAATGGGGAATTAATTGGGTTGTATAAGTCACAACCTCTCAAACTATGGCTTCCAAAGATCAGGAATTTCGTTGGGATAAAAAGCCATCCCAGACGTATTCATCAGATATTGCACACAGTTTACAATGTCTGAAAGAAAAAAGGTACTACAGATTTGAAGGTTGCATGTATCCTTTCTTCCCGGTTCTGAAGAATTTTATACGCACAAAACGATTGTATGGGGATTAATTTTGATTCCATAGAATTCTATTTACAGCTTAAAACAAGAAGTAAGAAGTTGCTAATGCCTATGGAATTATTATGTAAATATATTAGTTCCCAGGAGCAGTGAGATTGCAGTAGAGCTATAGCATCGTTCACACAAAATTGAATACGTGAAAAACTTCACACACACACGCAAAGCGCTAAAAATCCCAAACGCCATTTTTACGCTCTCTAATCGTAGGTTGAAGAAGCGTATATGCTCCAGCTTTGTCCGTCTGTCTGTCCGCACGATAACTCACGTAAAAATTGTCTGACTTTGATGAAATTTTAGCATGTGGTAGGGGACCACCTGGGGACGAGTCCTATTGAAAATGGGTGAAATGGAGTCAAAGGTCAGTACATAGAAGCGGGATCCATTCCATTGCCCTTATGCGTCATAAATCGCGTAAAAATGGTTCTATTTCGATGAAATTTTAGTATGTGGTAGTAGACTACTTGGAGATGA
This sequence comes from Macrothele yani, assembly GCA_039090855.1. Lineage (NCBI taxonomy): Eukaryota > Metazoa > Arthropoda > Arachnida > Araneae > Macrothelidae > Macrothele > Macrothele yani. The sequence continues at coordinate 161,133,485 of CM076990.1, forward strand.
ATCCCATTGAAAACGGACGTAATGGGGTCAAAGGTCAGGACATAGGAGCGGGATCCAATCCATTGTGCTTACTCCACTCCAGTCACGGATTTAGAAATCGACTCTTTATTACATGTGAATACTGACACTCTCTGAAAAAAGACTCACAAAGATGATGCTCCAGCTCACCAGCATGACTCAAAAGTTCGTCTCGTTTGCGGATAGAAAGTTTAATGATGCAATACACGCTTGCATCATTCTGCAAAGTACAAGCAGCTCTTTTCTACTATCTTTTGCCAAGATTCCACCAGAGCTGCAATCTCGCGGAGGAGCCACTCGGCAAGATTCGAGGACGGAAACTCTCAGACGCCAGTTTCCACATCCATCACTTAAGCGAAGTGCCGTCCTGGTGGGAAATGGTCCATGGAGTGAAACAAGTGGTAGTCGGATGGGGCGAGGTCCGGACTGTATGAACAATAGGGGAGGAGTTTAACACCTTTCAATTCCTGTAGTTTTCGGCGAACCACTCTGGTAGTGTGGCTGAGGTAGGGCCGGATTAATGCCTCAGTGAGACCCTAAATAAGACATTTGAGAGGGCCTCAAGGTTAGGAAATATGAGTGGACCCCCAAAGAACTTATAACGGGGAATCCCTTTGAAGTCCATTAAAACACGAAACTGTAACTACTAAACTATCTGTAGAGCTTTCATAACAAGTCACTGTATTTTTCATTGTTCTCATAAGAACAGGAGTTAAAATCTTAAGATTCTTAGATTTTGTCTTGGATTTTTTAATGATTTAACATTGTATACCTTTCTTACTGCATCTCTTTTGTTATGCACTCTGAAGCCACAAGAGACGTCGACAATTAACGGTTCCAAATGCAAATTGGGAGGTGTGGGTAGATGTTAGTGAAAAAGCTGAAACTGTCTCGGCAAACCCACTGTATACAGCGACATGAAAACTTTACCCTTGGTGAGTGACTGAATTGTTCGTCTTCCAGATTCTGTTTCTGACCAAGCAGAAATCATACGAGACAGAAGTAAAACTACTTTATAAACCTCTCTCTCTCTCTTTTTTTTATCTATCTATCTATCATTTGCCTAGGCATGCCTCCTGGGCCCTTAATCATGGTGGGCCCAAAGACTATAGTACCTATAGACCCCCCTTCCTTAATCCGGCCCTAGCTGGGGGTATTACCACTTGACGCAACGCTCACTTCCTATTGATGTGCGTTAGGTAGCGTTGGTGCAAAGCATTTCGGCATAGAGGTTTCCGTCCACAGCTTGACCATCTGGTACAAGTTCCCAGTGCACAGGATTCTGACAATTTCACAAAATGCACAGTATGACTGCTCTCTTGAAACACAATTTTTGCACCACTGGCTGTGCTTCAGCGCGTGGCATCAGCCACTGGTGTCCAGTTTTAAGATAAAGTAGAAATATTCAATTTTCATCCCCTGTGACAATACACGCTAAAACCTACCATCCTATGGATTGGATAACAATCTGCAACAGAGAGAGAGACACGTTGTTTCGCCTTCTGATGTTTTAATAACGGGGAACAATTCGATGGCCCCTGGAGGAGAAATCAAGCTGGTGCAGGTGACGAACGATTTGTGGATGGGGAAGACCCTTCCCCCAACAGCCCCCTTAGCTGCCAGTTGTCGTGTACTGGTCCCAGAGTTCTCTGTCACAGCTTTGACTAGAGCGTCAATGTTTAGAGTCGTTGGAAGTCTTAACCTCAGCGTGTCTCCGTGACTAGTGTCCCCAGTTGAAACGCCGGAAACCTTTTCGTGCAGTGCTGCTATCCACTGTTTGCTCGCCTTCAACTGCACAAATTCCTCTTGCTGTTGCTTCCGCGTACGACACTTTCTTTCAATAATAACATAAGAGCACCCTAACAGCACGTCTATCGACCTCCATCCTCTGCTCATCTGAAAACGTAATGTGGCTGCTTGCCAAATACACGTCATCAGTCTCGTCTGTTCCACGTCATAGCGGTACACGGTCGACGCTTGTATGCGTTTCCCACAGGAATAGTGACCCCCGAAGTTATGACGTCTTTCATGAAGCTCTAATTGTGGAAACTTGTGGGACAGCCAACGCCGTCAGAAACCAGGTAGACGTCTCTTGGTGAAGCTATGACTTTCAATCTATAACTGCAGTAGTTAATATTTACGAGGAAAGAAAATAAAATAAACTTGGGAAATGCGAATGAAGTATTGCTATTTGAACTGTAGCGTACGCGAGTGACTGCGTTTCAAAACTTGCGTCTGTAATTATTGCCTTTGAAACGAAATTTGAATAAGAAAACTTAGAAATCAACATAAATGAACAGAACACAGAAAAAAAAAGCTAAATTTTGAGAAGAAAACCCAAATGTTCTAACTGTAGAGGGAAAAGGATGTTGCATTCATCAATAGAAGAATGCAAAAACTCTAAACCTTGTTTTCAATGCTGTGTATTCCCGTAATGAAGTTGGCAACAAAAAACGGCACGAGAGGAAACATTTGAAAACATAGATAACTATGAATTCGCTCTGCATTTATGTTGAAACATTCAATTAAAAATTAGCGAAGGTTTTTAAAACTTTCAGTAGCGTTATTAAAATATTTTTCTTGCATTTTTGATTAAGAGTTAAAAAGTAAATGAAAACAAAATAAAATTCATTACATTGTTGAATATTGCCGCAAAGCTTGAACCTGCAACGATAAATTTCTTGAAGACCTAAACCTCAAACAAATAAACTTCTGTCGCATTGACTATATCTCCCCCTGAAATTCAAATTCAATAACAGATATTTAACTATACGAGTTCCGTTGCGTTCTTACTTCCAATTTCATTAAGAAAGCTTTAGTGTTTTTAAAATCACAATCCTTTTCTTACAAGCGTAAGTGGTTGGAACTTCAGACTTTCCCTGCAATAGGATTTTGCTTGAGAATATTTATTGTTACGCTTAGTGAAAAAGTAACCTGTAAATCTCTGGACCGCTAGGTTTCTAATCTGTCATTCCTGAAGATACGCAAAATGAAAATCTTCTGTGACCGCTAACATAGTCTTAACCTTTTCCCTTTTCTCTTTCAGTGTACGTTTTTGGTGTATATACAGTCATTTGCAAAAGTTTAAGACCACCTCCCAATTTACTGAAACTTAAGATTTTCAAAGAAACAACTAATTACTAGTCAGAGATATTTTAAACAAGAAAGATGACACCGAATTTTTGGGTGAAATACGCACGTCTTTTGAATCCGTTCTGACGCAAATTAAATTTATCAAAGCAATTCAAAGTCAATGGAACCGGTATGGAAAACAATAGTATCTGACGGAAGAAAGAAGTTTCTGAATCGGGTTTTTTATCCCTCAGATATTGCTGAAAACGGAATCGTGAGCTTACGCCCTCTGGTTGCAGACTTGTGCGTTAAGAAAAACGTGAATTTGTAAGAGAAACATTTCGCACCGAAAACGCTCTCCAACACAGAAAGAATTTTTCAAATCGGACTCTTAAAAACAGATATATCGACAAAAATAAGATGTGACCTTATGTCCCCTGGTAGGAAAACCATGCATTATTTTAGGAAGAAAGTATTCTCAAAAGGTTTATCCATATGAGCGGTATCGGTCCAAGGAAAAAAATCGAGTTTTCAGGAGCCTAGATTTTGCTACAAATACATCAGAAGCAGAAATCAACACTTATACCCCCTGGCAGCCTAACCATTCTTTACCAAACATTGGAAATTATGTGAAAAATATTTTCCATCGGGTTTTGTATGTGATACAGAAGTAATTTTTCAAATCGGAGTTCTAGGAGCAGAAATAACGCAGAAAGCGCAATTTACCTTTGTGCCCCCCAGCGGAAAGTCTATGATTTACTTGAACATTTTGAACTTATAGGGAAAAACATTTCGGATCGGAAACACTGCCCAACAAAGAAGAAATTTTTCAAATCGGACTATTAGAAATAGAGATATTGACCAAAATAAGATATACACATACGCCCTCTGGCGTAGAAACTATGCATTATTTCAAGAAGAAAATGTTCCTAAAAGGTTTGTCGACATGAGCAGTATCGGTCAACAAACGACTTTTTTTTCAATCGAGATTTTAGAAGCTCATATTTTGCTGCAAATACATCAGAAGCGGAAATTAAGACTTACGCCATGTGGTGGCCAAACCATTTATTTACAAAATAAGGATTTCCCATCAGGAGCTGTATCCGGCACAAAAAGAATTTTTCAAATCGGAGATTTAGAAGCACACATATAGGGGGAAACGCAATTTACCTCTACGCCCCCTAGCGAAAACTCTATGAATTACTTGAAAATTTTCAAATTATATGAAAAACATGCCACACTGGAAACACTATCCAACAAAGAAGGAATTTTTCAAATCGGACTCCTAGAAGTAGAGATATTGACAAAAATAAGATATACATCTACACCCCCAAGCGGAGAAACTGTGGAATACTTTAAGAAGAAAAATGTTCCGAAAAGGTTTATCGATGTGAGTTGCGTCAGTCCGCGAAAGAATTTTTTTAATCGATATTTTAGAAGCTCAGATTTTATGGCAAATACATCAGAAGCAAACATTAACACTTACGCCCTCTTGTGGCCAAAGTATTCTTTAGCAAATATTTGAAATTATATGCAAAAGATTTTCCATCAGAAAGTGTATCCGCTAAAGAAAGAGATTTTCAAATCGGAGCTTTAGGAAAAGAGTTATCGTTAAAAATGTAATTTACTTTTACGCCCCGTAGCGAAAAATATATGCGCAATTTGAAAAATTAACTATATCTAAAATACTCTTCCACATAAATGGAATCGAAAGATAAAATAATTTTTTCAATCGGATGCTTAGGAGCAAATATGTGGACTAACACGTATTTCTGAATTCGACATCATCTGCATTTACGCTCTCTGGTGGCGAAATTGCACATCTTAAAAAAACTAAATAAACGATCACCATTCGCATATTTCAAGCTTCTCAATGCAAGAAGAATTTTTCAAATCGTACTAATAGTTGCAGAGATATCGTGGGTACAGACGGACGGACGGAAAAACGGATAACATAAGCACGATCTTTTTTTACAAAAGACGTGCTAAAAATGACACCACCGGTCAATACTTACTTTCTTTGGAGCACAAAAACCAAAATCAGTACTTTGTGGGGTCACCTTTGTATTTTATAACGGACAGAATACGATGTGGCATACTCTCAATGAGGGATTTGCAGTAGTCACTTGAAATGTCTTTGCACCACACGTACTTTATCGCGTCAATCAATGCTTGGGAATTTGATGGCTGTTTTTCGGTTACCTTGCCTTTTAAACTGGTCCACACATTTTTGATGGGGTTAAGGTTGGGGCTATTACCGGGTCAGTCAAGCACAGTTATGTTCTTCCTCTGCAGGTCGTCCTTTACTGTCTTTGAGCTGTGGCATAGAACACGATCATGCATAAAGATTGTGCATCTGTGCACTTGCATATGACTTAACAGCTTCTCATTTCCACATAAAAAGGGTAGTGCCTGTCGGAGAAAGGATAATGAAGCAGTATTGGATGCTGACATAGAACCCCATATCATCTAACTAGGCGGATGTCTCACGGTGCTAACGGTGTATTTTTCAACAAACCTCTTGCCTTTTGGTCGTCGAACATGTGCTTAACGTTCTTCAAATTGACGCACAGTTGGCTCATTGGAAAAAAGTACTTGGCTCCAATTTGCAGCTGTCCACGATTGATGACGCTTCGCAAACTGGAGTCTCTGCTTCTTCATGACAGAGGTTAGTCTAGATTTATGTGCAGGTTTGTAAGACTTTAATCCAAAATCTTTGCTAAGACGTCGGGAAACAATGCTCATACTAATATCAGACCCTATTGAATGTAGAAAGATCTTGATTTTCTTGCACGAACTCCTCGGAGAACGAATAACTATTCGCCTTATGGTATTGTCATAACTTGGGGTTGTTTTCCTTGGACGTCCACTTCTCTCTCGGTCGCTAAATTCACTTGCATCTCGATATTTCATGATCGCATTATGAATAGCAGTCTTGCTTACATTGACCTTTCTGCTTATGTCACGTTCGGTGTATTCTTCATCATATTAAGTCAATATTTGTGCCCTCTGAATAATACTTAATAACGCCTTTTTGCCTATTTTTGCTATATAGAAAATACGTACAAAATTTCTCCGCATGGAAACCAGAAACAAAGTGACGCTCACACGCTTCCACCAACTCTATCAACAACTATCGCTGTAGTATGATGCAATACCGGCAGGAAGTTGAGTAATACAGACAGCGGCTGACGCAATCAGTAGAAATCTCCTAATACCAACAGGTAGTCTTAAACTTTTGCATATGACTGTATATATGGGTTCTGCAGTAGCTGGAGAATGATGACAGCTAGGTACGATTATTCACTGATTGAAGACGGATAAACAGCAAAAATGAGAAGGATAGAGAAATAGGGGAGGATTACATCCAGCAGTGAAGTGGGGAAAAAAATGCTAAAGAAACGTGAAGAAGCTCATATCTATTCAAGAAGTTCAAGTTAAAATAACGATCTAAAATTCTAATAAAGAGAAAATAATGGTTTTCAGAGTAGCTTTTCATGAAAGAAAAACAACCAATAGCCGGAGAAAGATAAAACTTTGTGATATAGTTCATCTTCACTTTAAATATCTTCAACCATATCAAGAACACTACACTACAAAAGACTTCAACAAACTGAACTTCTGTAACTTGAGGCTCAAAATATCTCACTATGAATATAACTTCATCCTATAAACGCATAGCTCGTCCTGACAAAGGAATACCATACAACGCAAAGCTGCACTAATTTACCCACACTTAACACTGCTCCCTCCACACATTATATACATCGTTCCTATCTTGTCGAAATCTGCACACGTCATGCAATCTGACCTCAAGACTGTTGCCAAATAACATTCAGCGAGTGAGAAAGTATAACGTTAAGGTTGAAACGCTTAAAGAGATCGAACTCAATTTACATAGGGAAAGAAACTAAAAATGAAAGTCCCCGCAGCAGAAAGTTCCTGGTGAGTCTACAACAGATAACATGGTGCCACAAAATATTCTGCGGGTGAGTGGCCACTAGACAAAATAACTACAAGATGCGAAAAACTGAAAAAGACTGCACACGAAGAAATTTTAAAAAAGAAAGAAAAGAATTGACCACCTTATGTTTCGTCAACTTAAAAAAATGTCTAACATAGGTACTACAGCAATTATAATAACTATAGGGTTGTCGGAAAAGTCATGACGTATTTTGTCACCCGATGGCGGTTGGGCGGTTTTGGAAGTACTTGAGGCATGCGCAGTTCTGTTATCGCTATGGCGTTCGACAGGTGCCAGTTCTAGATGCAGTGTAAAAGGAATAGTGAGCGATTTGGTTGATTTACGGAGATTTGACATCACGTTGAAAATGGAAGACCAAACTGTGCGTTTTCGCCATATTTTACTGTTTTACTTCCGTAAAGGGAAGAACGCGCGTCAAGCTTGTGAAAACTTGCGTAAAGTGTACGGTGATAATGCTCTACAAGAACATCAGTGCCAGCGGTGGTTCGTAAAATTCTGTGCTGGTGATTTTGACCTCAACGATGCTCCTCGGTCCGGGAGGCCCACCGAGGTTGATGACGACCAAATCAAGGCCTTGATCGAGTCAAACCAACGTTACACGACACAAGAGATTGCAGACACATTGCACATCCATCATTCAAGCGTTCACGACCACCTGAAGAAGCTGGCATACGTAAGTAAGCTTGATGTGTGTGTTCCTCATGAACTCAATAAAGCTCAATTGACGGCGCGTATAAACATCTGCGATACCCTCATTAAACGTGAGGAAAACGATCCTTTTTTTAAACGACTGATAATTGGTGACGAAAAGTGGATTGTGTACAACAATGTGCTGCGCAAACGGTCTTGATCCCTACATGCTGCTTCGCGTCAAACGACATCCAAAGCAGACATTCATCAGCTGAAAGTTCTGGTCTCAATGTGGTGCGATTTTAAAGGTGTCGTGTTTTTCGAGCTCCTACCACGGAACCAAACAATCAATTCGAATGTGTACTGTCGACAATTGGACAGTTTGAACGAATCCATCATCAAGAAACGTCCAGAGCTCGTTCATCGTAAAGGTGTTCCTGACCTCGCGCCGTCAGACTTCCACTTGTTTCGCTCTCTTCAACAGTCCTTGCGTGGTATAACGTTCAATTCAGATGAGGCTGAAAAATCAGCACCTTGTACAGTTTTTCGCCACGAAAGACAGGTCCTTCTATGAACGAGGCATTCTGCAGCTCACTGAAAGATGGCAAAAGGTTATCGAACAAAACTGGCATTATATCATTGATTGATCTTTGTTTTTTCTATCAATAAATGTCCTTTGCAAAACATGACTACAATACGTCATGACTTTTACGACAACCCATAGTTTAAGTGTAATGGAGTTTCAGAAGTTATGGTTGTTCAGGTGTTAAAAGAGACTGGAAAGAATCGTGCAAGTGAACGAACGGGACTCAAACTGGCAAATCACTCCAGAATTCAACATTAATGCGCTGATGGTCATTTCCAAACGCCGCACTTATTCGACCATGGCGTTAATATGTTTCAACAGCAGCCAACCATATCACCAGTCTTTTGATTCCTCTTATCCACCAGCTTATTTTTCTCCACGTAATCGTCAATTACTCGTATTTTTTTGCATTATATCCACAGTAAACACTTGCTATGGCTGTTTGTGGAAAGCCAAGGAAGAGGGTTCTTCGAGAGGTTCTCGAACCGGTACTCCTGGAGTTAACTATCATGTCCCGTTCAAAGTCGCTGAGATTACTCATTTGGCCTGTTCCGACAGTCATTCGAACGCTAACTGATGCTCGACCATCTGGTCTGCCTGATTTGTATCGTATATAGATCTTATTTACCGTCTTACGTGTTGGAGTGAGCCATCTGTGTGACGAATGTGGGTGTTGCTGATAAACTAGGATCACAGTGCAGATTACTAATATATCGTGCTAACGACGCTGAGCAACTTGGCGACGTAATCGCACACACTGCTGTGTTGTGGCAACAATTTAAAATGGAGATTAAGCTGAAATATTGGTTTCGCGAGCCGGTCTAAATTGTAATTTGGTTCCTAAGATCATAGAAGATTTTTCCGGCTGATATCCATCTTAGCGTACTGCACATACCGACCACTGAAGTAGAAACTTTTATTCAATATCATTTCGCACCTTCCTTAGCCCAAAGTACCACACGTTTGCGGTTTAGCATAGATTCCGCAAGGTGTCGGACTCCATTTGAGTCTACAGCATACCACGCGTTCACCATGCAGTCCTTTAACTGGCTCAGATTTCACAGAAGTGGACTTTGCTTCCAGATTTCTTTTTCTAACATGTCCCACGCATTCTCAATGCGCTTCAGATTCAGGCTTTGTGGTATCCAGGAAACACGGCAGAAGTCGCTGTCATATACTCGCTGAACAACAGCTGAGCACATATTGCGCGATGGACAGTGGCATTTTCGTCCACGGAACAGCCGTTACCTGCTGGATAAAAAAACCCGTCAACATTTCAGGATAGACTAGATCGGCAACAATGTTTACATAACCCTTTAAGGGCACCAGATCTTCCAGCGGCATCAGAGGACCCGTTTCTTACCAACAAAACGTTCCCCACACCATAACGTCACATCCAGAACCTTGAGTTGTGTTTACAAGGAAAGCTGGGCCCGTTGCTTCATGGGGATTCCACCAAACACTCGGGCTACCGTCAATACACAACAAGATGTATCGCGACTCGTGGAACCACATGAATTTTTCATAGTCTCCCAATGTCCAGTCACGGTTTTTCTGACGCAACTGTAGACGAGATTTCCTGTTCTCTGCAGAAATCAGTGGTATCCGTATATTTCCAATACCGATCCTCTGCAATTCGCTCAGCATTATTCGCTGAGATATGGGTCAAGAAAAGCCTTCGTTGAATGTTTCATTCAGTTAGTGCACACAGGAAGTCTTGTTTCTCTGTACAAGCCTCCTCAGACGACGGTCATATCGTTCCTGACACGTTGTCGTCACGTCACAGTTAGGCCCTTTAGACAACTAATGTGGGTTATTTTCCCACATTAAAGACCCGGGATATCTCACCTATTGAGAAACCAGACAGCTCCACTGTTTTCAAAATCGTCGCTCCAGCCATAGGAACACCCACAATAAGCCCTTTGTCGAGTTCAGAAAGATCCTTTGTTTTTCCTATTGTAATCAACACTACTGATGATTACTGACGAACAGCAGTCTTAAATAGTTACCCAGATCACGTGGTAACGCATGTGACCAGGTATTTTGCATATCCGTTGCGTAAGTGACATTTACGTACATCTGCATAAAGGTTTCTAAATCGGTGGTCGGTGTTTGTATAAGTTTATTGGGAAAGTGCAGTGTCGCTTCATGATGTTGTGGTATCCCGTAAGGTCCAGCATCCTGTATGTAAGCCCGATTTTTCTCCAGCAAATCGTAAGCTCGACATTTTTACCTCTTTTCCATTGTTTAAAAATCACCTGAAAGAACGTAGCTTCATCACTGACGCAGAAGCACAAATTGCTGTCAAAGCATGGCTCTAGCAATAATTTTATGCTCAGAAAATAAACAAGCTTATAGCGTGCAGGAACCAACGCTTGAATCTTTATGGTGACTACGTTGAAAAAAAAAAGGAGTATGAATGAATGCTTTATATCTACTCTTTTCAAGGTATTAAAGGTACTGGTGCGAAATCCAAGTCTGTACTTCAGTCAGTTTCCTTATACAACGACCGTTCCATAAAAACAGAGTAAAATCACACAAAATGTAGAAATATAGGTACAGCAAAATATATGTTATTCTTTCTCAAAATATCTTCCCTCGGATGATATGCAACGGTCCCATCGTTCAGTACACTTTTCAAAGCATGTGATGGTGAAGGCATTTTGTGGAAGCTGCTTTAGCGACTCCTGAACAACTTGAATAACATCAGTACCTGTGTTGAACGTTGCACCACGGAACTTCTCCTTCATTGTTGGAAACAACCAGAAATCACAAGGGGCGAGATCAGGACTCTAGGCAGGCTGTGGGACGATTTCAGTACTGCATTTCGTAAGAAACTGTTAAACACAAGCAGCCACATATGGGCAAGAGTTATCATGGTGTAGGGTCTACTTGTCCACCAGTTTCGGTCGCTTAATCGATAGGTCTCGTCGCAGAGGCTTCAAGACAGTAATTTTTGGAGGAACAGCATGCGGGTAGACTCTACCTTTTTTTGATCAAAGAAAATTATCATCACCTTCCCGGCTGATTTGGTTTGGCGGACTTTCTTCGGAGGAGGCGAGCCTGTGTGTTTACATATATACTCGTTGCGCGCTTCGTGAGGGGGTCGAAATAGTGGACTCGTGTTTCATCGGTAGTTATTAATGTGTTTAGAAAGTCTGGATCCTTTGCAATCATTTGTTTCCACTCATGACACAACTGAACTCTAACTAAAAAAATTTCTCTCGTTAGGTGATGGGTACCCATCTGGAACACACACGATGCAGCTGTAATTTGTCACTTAGAATGTGGAATGCCGATGTTTTCGAAAAATAAGTTGACGCCGCTATGTCTTCATACGTTATTCGTCGATCTTCTTGCAGGATTGCCCAAACAGTTTTAACAATACGCTCTGTAGCAACACCTTCAGGTCAACCAGTCCTAGGAGCGAGTTCTTCAGACAACGCCCTTTTTTGAAATCATGGTGCCATCTAAAAATCGTTGACCCACCCAAACATTTATCTTTGTAAGCTTTCTTCATTAATCAACTATTCCTGGAGTCGCTTTACCCAAACGATAGCAAAATTTTATGGCACAACGCATTTCATTTCTTAACTCTGAATCACTCACCTTCATAGCTGCATGGCGAAACGCAGACGTACTTTCAACAACTGCGCAATAACAAAACCAGAATCGTCTGCCACGGCTGATAACTGTTGCCACAGATACTTCCTTAATTCGGTTAGCTGTCTGCTTGTTATTTTTCTCCTTCGCGCTGTTGCCAACTCAAAAAAATTACTCTCAGTTTTTATGGAACGGCCTTTATACATAAATAAAGTCACTGTTAAAAGGTACTGCTGAAGTCCGGATGCTCAAGAACTTGCAACTGCAATTAGTAATTGCTTCGAAGTACAACCAAAAAAGAATGTTTCATCTGTCCTTTATATTATAATGAAGATTTTATCTTAATTACTAACTTTTATCAAAATATGATTTAGTGCCCCACACTGCACATTAGAAAATGTCGTGTTTATTTTTATTAATCAATTCTTGTACTTTAATTACTTGATGCCTACCTTGCTGGCTGTGCTCAGTGTGTGCATTTGAAGGCAGGGCTATTAGTGCAGCAATTACTGGTCGGACGAAAGCTGCAATTACAGCAACCTTCCAGCTTAAATGGTCAGTAATTTGAATTGAGATCTGGCTTCGGGCACATGTGTTCTTCAAAGAGAAAAATGTACAACTCCGGATTATTTTAAACCTGACTCTCCTGTCGAAAGCAGAAAGAATAAATAAATGCGGCATTTCTTTTATCAATGCTGTTGCATGTTATGTCACGTATTGCATGCTTTGCAACATAGTCATTTCACTTCATTTCTTCGAGTCACCTGCTAGGCTGATTGTACTTAATCGTTTACAGCTTTTTGTTTTGCTTTAGCTTTCCATCTATCATAACTTATAGGAACACCCACGTAGGCAGCCCCGGTGGTGCAGTGGTCTAAGCGATGGCTTCTGATCATTCGTCCGAGATGGGTCCGGGTTCGAGTCCCGGTGAGGCATGGATGTTGTGTTTGTCTTACGGGGCTGGCTGTCTAACTTCTCTGGAACCAGTGACCCTAAATTAGAGACGGGCGACTACTTATGGCCCATTGAGTTGCGCACGATGGTCGTTAAGCCTCCAATAAAAAGAAAACAAGAAAGATGACACCAAATTTTCGAGTGTAATAAGCACGTCATTTTAATCCGTTCTGACGCAAATTAAATTTATCAAAGCTATTCAAAGTCAATGGAACCGGTATGGGAAACAATAAATCGGACGAAAGAAAGAAGATTTCCAATCGGGTTTTTAATCCCTCAGATATTGCTGTAAACGGAATCATGAGCTTACGAACTCTTAGAAACAGAGATATCGATAAAAATAAGATATGGCTTTACGTCCCCTGGTGGGAAAACCAAACAGTATTTTAGGAAGAAAGTGTTCTCAAAAGGTTTATCCATATGAGCAGTATCGGTCCAAGAAAAGAAAAAATTAGTTGAGTTTTCAGGAGCCCAGATTTTGCAACAAATACTTCAGAAGCAGAAATTAACACTTATGACCCCTGGTGGTTAAACCATTCTTTACCAAACATTTGAAATTATGTGAAAAATATTTTCCATCAGGTCTTGTATGCGATACAGGAAGAATTTTTCAAATCGGAGCTTCAGGAGCAGAAATAACGCAGAAAACGCAATTTACCTTTGTGCCCCTTAACGGAGAGTCTATGATTTACTTGAAAATTTTGAATTTATAGGCAAAACATTTCGCATCGGAAACATTATCCAACAAAAAGGTAATTTTTCAAATCGTACTCTTAGAAGTAGAGATATTGACAAAAATAAGATATAAATCTACGCCCCCTGGCATAGAAACCATGCATTTTTTAAGAAGAAAATTTTCCTAAAAGATTTGTCGACATGAGTAATATCGGTCAACAAAAGACTTTTTTTCAATCGATATTTCAGAAGCTCATATTTTGCTGCAAATAGAACAGAAGCGGAAATCAAGACTTACGCCCCCTGGTGGCCAAAAAATTTCTTACAAACATCAGAAATTATGTGCAAACGATTTCCCATCAGGAGCTGTATGCGGTGCAGAAAGAATTTTTCAAATCGGAGATTTAGAAGCAGAGATATAGGTGGAAACGCAATTTACATTTACCCCCCCCCCCTAGCAGAAAGTCTATGAATTACTTGAAAATTTTGAATTTACATGAACCACATGTCACACTAGAAACACTATCCAACAAAGAAGAAATTTTTCCAATCGGACTCCTAGAAGTAGAGATATTGACAAAAATATGATATACATGTACGCCCCTGGCGTAGAGACCATGCACTATTTTAAGAACAAAATGTTTCTAAAAGATTTGTCGACATGACTAGTATCAGTCAATAAAAGACGTTTTTTTCAGTCGAGAATTTAGAAGCTCATATTTTGCTGCAAATACAACAGAAGCGGAAATTAAGATTTACGCCCCCTGATGGCCGAACTACATTTTACAAAAATTAGAAATGATGTGCAAAAGGTTTCCCATCAGGAGCTGTATCCCGTGCAGAAAGAATTTTTCAAATCGGAGACTCAGAAGCAAAGATATAGGGGGAAACGCAATTTACCGCTACGCCCTCTGGCGGAAAGTCTATGAATTACTTGAAAATTTTGAAATTATATGAAAAACATGTCACACGGAAAACACTATCCAACAAAGAAGGAATTTTTCAAATCGGACTGCTAGAAGTAGAGACATTGACAAAAATAAAATGTACATCTACGCCTCCTGGCGGACAAACTGTGGAATATTTTCTTCTTAAAATATTCCGAAAAAGGTTTATCGATGTGTGTGGCATCAGTCTACGAAAGAATTTTTTCAATCGTTATTGTAGAAGCTCCGATCTTATGGCAAATACATCAGAAGCAAATATTAACACTTACGCCCCTTGGTGGCCAAAGTATTTTTTACCAAAAATTTGAAATTATATGCAAAAGATCTTCCATTAGGAGATGTATCCGCTGAAGAAAATGTTTTTCAAATCGGAGTTTTAGAAGAAGAGTTATGGGGGAAATGTAATTTACTTTTACGCCCCCTAGCGGAAAATCTATGCAAATTTTGAAAAGGTAACTATATCTAAAATACTCTTCGAGATAAATGGAAGAGAAAGGTAAAAAAAATTTCAATCGGATGTTTAGAAGCAAATATGTGGAATAAAACGTATTTTTGAATTCGACATCATCTGCATTTACGCTCTCTAGCGGCGAAATTGCACATCGTAAAAAAACGAAATGAAGGATCATCATTCGCATATTTCAAGGTTCCCAATGCAAAAGGAATTTTTCAAATCGGACTAATAGTTGCAGAGATATTGTGGGTACAGACGGACGGACGGACGGACAAACCGATAACAGAAGCACGATCTTTTTTTACAAAAGACGTGCTATAAAAACAACCAACGTAGTGACGAATTTACGTTATGACTCCAACACAAAGGTGCGGTAGTACGCAATAGAGAGGGAAAGTCGTGCTTTTTTTTATTTAAAAATCCGAATTGAGAGGTTGAACAACCAAACAGCTACCAAAACATTAGTTATCCCAAGCGAAAGAAAACTCTTTATTTGTCACTGTAGTGTTTTTAGCAATCAAATTTCTGCACCCGATCACGTTCTACTCACTGTTCTCCCAATCTGAGAAACTTGAAAATTAGGTCGCCATGGAAATGGAATGGAACTTGCGTACCTCAGTTGCCAAGAAAGTCGTTTCCCTGGGTAGTGTAATGGTGGCATACTCGAACGGAAATTGGGAGATACGAGTTCGATTCCCTTTATGGGGAAACGTAGTTTTCACGTTTTCTGAGATGCTACAATGGAGAGCATTGAATCAAAGACGACTAAATACAAAAATCTAATTGCTGAGAACAGTATACTAGTGCATCTACTCTTCCGTTACTTACAAAGATTGGTTCTTAATTATTTTCTGACTATTAATGGTCAGTTGTTATCGTTACACGTATCCAAAGTGATTTTTTTCAACTATGCACAAATAAGCTTTGGCATTATTCATGGTTAGCCACAGGCTGTTGTTACTCAGAACTTAACGGCTTAAATTCAGTGAAAAAGATGTCGCAGAGAAGTTTGGCATGCTGCAAGCATTATACTATGAAATAACAGGATGAATCAAAAGCTCGTCTCATTTTGAGGTACACACATTTTTTGGCCACCATTCCTGTGTGAAACGCCCTCTAGCGTCGACTGGGTACCGCAATCACGTAGAACACATGAGGCAGACGATGTGCATTTGACACGAAGCCATATTGCGTTATCAGAAGAGCAGAGGACGGAGGGCACTAAACGTGCTGTTCTGGTGCTCCTACGCCATTATTGGAATATTGGAAAAATTGGTTACATGCGGCAGCAGCAATGAGAGAAATCTGCACAGTTAAAGGCAAGGAATCAGTAGACAGAACCACTTCGCGAATTGTTCCGGCGTTTTAATGTTGTCTCGAATACAAGCCGAGGTTAAGACGTCCAACGACCACCAACCCTGACACACATTAGACGCAGCTCCGATAGCGAAACCAAGTTCAGTACAAAACCAATCGTAACTGAGTTGGGGCATTCCAAATCCACCATTGTTTATCATCTGTATCACACTGATTTCTCCTCCAAGCTCCATCGAATCGTTACTCATAAATTAACACCTTACCAAGCGAAACACTGTGTCGCTCTCTCTCGCAGATTGCTGTCAAATCGGTAGTACGTTAGGTTTTGTCGTCGTGTTGTCACAAGTGATGAAAAGTGAATATTCTTACGATATCCTACCACTGGGAACCAGTGGTTGAGAAAACGCCAGAGAGCACAGCCAGTGGTGCAAATAGGGAGGTTCCAAAGAGAAGACATGCTGTGCCTTTGGTGGAGTTGTGACGATCCTGTGCACTTGAAAAACGTGCCGGATGGTCAGGCTGTGGACGGGAACCTCGATGGCGAGCATCTACAGCGCATACACGATGCTCCATATCAAAGCTAACCAGTGCTCACCAATGGGAAACGAGCGTTACTAAAAGTAGATAACACTCCAAATCTCACCTCCAGAATAGTCGACCGAAGACTGCGTGAACTAGAAGGAGATGAGATCCTGCCCCATCTTCCATACGGTAGGGACCTTACCCCCATCCAACTATCCCCTGTTTCGCTTCATGGCCCGTTTCCTACAATAACGACACTTTGCTTGGATGAGGAATCTGGCATCAGAGAGTTTCTGGTCCCGAAACCTGCCGTGTGGTTCCGCCGTGAAATCCTGGCTGTGGTCCGAAGGTACGATTCCTACCATGAATGATTGGTCCGAAGACATTAAAAACATTTCTTCCAACATTCCAGTAAAACAGCCTAATTGCTTCAGCATGTCTGGTACGATTCGTCCAACGACGACTGGTCCAACGCCAATTCGTCCCATGGACAACTCGTCCGAAGGTACGATTCCTCCCATGGACAAGTGATCCGAAGACCCTGAAAACATTTTATCAAAAATTCCTGTAGAACAACATAATAATTAGGTTGTAATAATAATTATACTTCTTACAGCATATCAAACTTTTCTGTGGCACTTTTCTCACAAGACTTTAAGTTCTGGGCAGAAGCAAACTGTGACTAATCATGACTACCAGGGTGAGTGAAAAGTTCGTCCCATTTGCATCTAAAAAGTTCAATGATTCGAGAAAGCGGTACACGCTCAATTGTGTCAGGATGTCGTACCAGACATGCTGAAACAATTATTGTTTCAGCATGTCTGGTACGACATGCTAAAAACAATACCAGACATGCTGAAAACTAATAATTGTTTCAGAATGTCAGGTACAACATGCTGACACAATCGAGCGCGTATCGCTTTCATGAATCATTCAACTTTTTAGCTGCAAATGGGACGAACTTTTCACTCACCCTGGTAGTCATGATTAGTCACAGTTTGCTGTTGCCCAGAACTCAAAGTCCTGTGGGCTGCCCCGGTGGCGCAGTGGTCTAAGCGATGACTTTTGATCGTTCGCCTGAAAAGGGGCTGGAAGACACCGTGAGGAATGGATGTTGTGTTTATCCTCCGGCACTGGCTCTCTCCCTTCCCTGGAACCAGTGGCCCTAAATTAGGAACGGGTGACTGCTTATAGCCCATTGAGTTTCTCACAGTGGTCGTTAAACCTCCAATCACACAAAAAAAATGTCCTGTGGGAAAGGTGCCACAGAGAAGTTATTAAATAGAAAACAAGTGCCGTCTCCTGCATGATACACTTTAATGATAGAAACTATGTACAATTAAAATAGTACATGTTTAAGACCTTTCAACGCCACAATCCCCAGAAACAATGCAGCAATGAGCACAGAAGTGAGTGGCCTATATACTTTTACAAGACAAATAGCAGTTAATGCGCATGTGCAATAACGACAAAGTTAAAATCAAGTTCAGTGGGCACAAGCATAGTTAGTGTGCCTGACCTGGCCCAAAAGTGTTCCCCTCCAAGGAAGGGGGATAAACACTGGGTGGGGGTTCATCGTTGTAAGATCTTTCGCCATTGACGAATATGTTAACACTTTCGAAGAAAAGTGTTGATCGACGATTCCTGGGAGAATCCAGGATAATGGATTCTCTCAGGAATCGCCAATCAACACTAGTTTGATATGCTCTAACTAGTATACGGTGTAATAGCTTTACCGCGTGCATATGTTTTTTGGTTGGCACACACATTTTCGCAGATGAAGTGAAAGTGTTACGAAGGATACCAATATTGTGCGCACTTGGAAATATCACTTCAAAATATAGTTCGTCTCTTTTTTTGTTCTGGTGGTCAGATTGTGAGAAATAATTTGCTGGAGCTGGAACGATTTCGTTTTTCAAATTCCTCTTGTAAAATCAAGAAGCATGTGCTGTGACTCACGTACAGTTTGAACCCGAAGTGTCATTCGACCACCTACGTGCAAAATTGCTCAGGCTTGCTCACTGTGTTCATACGACCAGGTGTAAGGTGATGGATTCTGACCATTTGTCCGAGTTTGGCCCAATCTCGGGTCCCGGATGGGACGTGGGTGGCGTACCTGCCCAATGGCTCTGGCTCTGCACCCTCCTTAGAACCAGTGGTCCCAAATCAAGTACGGGCAATTGAATGCCCTGCAAGTAGTTCGTTGTAGTCCAAAACCTCCGAAACAAAAAGAAAAATCCGAAAGTCCTTTTTCATCTTGGGAAAAGATCTGACAGACGCGAATCATCTGTGGCACTTTTTTTTCTGTCGTAAAACGATCGAAAATGCACACACGGCGAAACTACATCGCCATGTTCTTCTTACTTCATTGTCTTTGCATAAAAACTAGCTGTGACTGCCTTAACGAAATAGTGTATACTTCGGCATTGGAAGCGAACTTTCTTGTCAGCACGGTTTTGTGTATGCGTAAACATATTCAACGTGATTCTCTAGACCTGATATCCGTTAAAAAATGCAAAGACAGTTTGTTTCTGTTGGAATAATTCTTGTACAATATGTACGATATACAGAAACATTCTGATTAAAAATGTGGCACGCGAAATATATTTTGTGACCCTTCCGCTCCGTGAAAAGATGTTGTGTCCGTACAGAAACTCTTTCAGTTGTTGCGATTTTGCGCCCTACCCAAAGAGTCAAAAATTTTCATATTTAAGACACGAGTTATTTCGTCCTTTCTTCGAAGTACAGACTTATCTTTATTAGCATTCATTTGTAAATTATTATCATGTTACAGTTATTTCTATAATCTTACTGTAAACGCCTCAGTATAAATAAAAGCCTCTTCTTAAAGCGCAGTCTATATAAAGCGCGCTACCCTCTTTTCGATATATGTTTTTTACTTTGCTTACTGTAAGACGTCCAAACTACATAAGTTTTCTATTGTTGAGCTGATGCTCTAAAGAAATGCCAGTTTTAAAAGGGTTTTTTCTGAATACATGCTCAAAATAAGACATTAAGAGCATTCTTACACAGCACCACATTTCAGATGCATTCACTTTCCTCTTGTAACTTTCTTTAAGACCCCATAAATCTTTAATTATTTGCTTTCCTTAGTGTTCTGACATAGCTTTCCGAAATTGGGCGAAAGGATTTGGGCACCAATTTGACTCTTTCTTTTTCTGAATTCAGAAAATACATATTAAGTTTACCTTTGATACTAAAAACAAATGTCGCCTTAATTTTCTTTCATTTCATCTAAATTTCATACGGCTGGGTTTGTTTTTTTTCAGTTACCGTAACTTTGGGCAATTTATTAAGTGAATGTGTAGAATAAATTGTCTCTTCTTTGTGTTTTGAAAAGTTTGTGAACCTAAGTAATTAAATAATTATATAGTTTAACACTTAAACTCTTCTTCAGATTTCTTTGTTTTTATTTATTTTTAAGAAGGTTATTAAAGAAGGGGAGAACGAAGTTTTGCCTTTGTTTTTCTTCTTTGAGTTTGAGTTTTCACAAGTCTTTTCCTACTGGCTTCGACTAGCTGACTCTGTTTCTGCAAGTCCGCTAACCTGTAGCGTGGATCAGCAGTTTCTAGCCACAAGTCACGTGATCACTACCGTAGGTTTTGCTGCATTATCTACTCTCTGTATACTCTTAATATTGTTAGTTTTCCACGTTGCACAAGTGCAGTAGCTATGCTGATGCTCGCATTGCTTCTCTGACCACCCACTACCATCTCACACTCAAATTCTGTTAGATCACATCGCTTTCCCATTTATTTTTCAATAGCGTATTTCTGCGAGTTTCCTTTCACTTCATCATACGGCCGTAGTGACGTGACAATAATGGATCACGTAACAACAGATTCGCATAAAATGGTTTGCAAGTTCCATTGGAATATGTTTTCCGAATTTGTGTAGTGTCGGCCTCAATACCGGTTTGGTACACAGGTGAGGAGTGATAACAAATGAATGAACTTGGGATAATTTTTATTTTTCACCTCCAACTTCATATTTCATTTAGTTCCCCTATGCAGCAAATTGCAAGCTAGTGTTGCAGCTTCCAGAGCTGAACATGTGACTAATTACTATAACGTGTTTTCCTTTTTCCTTGTGAAAGCATCATTGATTAACCGAACCTTACTCTTGTTTTAAGAAATCGAACATGCCAGTCAATACTCAACTTCTTTTATTGCGGAACTAATTTTTTAATTTATATTTCTATATAAGTATGCAGGGGTGACATGGCACAAGACAGACCGTTGTGGAGGAAACTTGGGGAGACCTTCGTCCAGCAGTGGATTGATAATGGTTGACAATGATGATGATGATATGTCTATCCAACCGTAATTACGTTTACTAGAATAGCTCCGGGTTAAAGTTTATAATGAGACATCTGTATCTTGTTTTTTCTTCGCTTCTGGCTGTCACTCTTCGCTTCCCAGCAAAAAACAGTCTTGCTGGCCCAGCACTATGTTGCCGCCGCCCAACCGTCAATAAAATGTCCCGGCGGCCACCACATGGGCCAGCAGTTTGGGCCCGCAGCGGGCCAACAGTGGCACCCCCCATCAGTTGCCATATGCCAGAACAGGGCCATTAGTTATCCATCACAGGCAGTAGCTGCCACAAGGGGTCTTTCAGCGGCCCTGCAGGCACGTACCATAAATGATGGCTAGCCTAATGTGGTCCGCTAGTTTCCCGGCAATCACGTGACGCAACTGATGGATTGCCGAATCTTGTCCACCAATTTCCCATTAGCAGCCATAAAAAAAAAATAATAAAATGCAGGATAACCGCATTTTCCCAAAGCTACAACTCCTTTTTTTTTTTTTTTTTTTCGCCTTACAAAACTTCTGCAGCACAGCACTGCGCTGAGGCAATTTTTACATATCCTGAAAAACGCCCGTTTGGAAACGAACTAAGGACGTCTGGGTGGGAAGTGGGCGTTCAACCAACGGGACTGATTTGTCACGCACGACAGGTTGATTGAAGCTGTGCCTCTTTCCGGCGGAATGTGTAATGATTGGTTCTCTTTTTAATTTTACAATACTGCAAGGTATTTTTCAGAAATGTCAGTTTCATTTAATTCATAAATTTATTTTTTCAACGTAACGATTGTTTCTTGTTGTTTTTTTACCTTAAGGGAACTTCACTCATTTTCAACGTGTGTACCAACTTAAAAGCGCTTTCCAAAGTTTCGTGCTGTCTTTGTCGTCTTGAAAGGCGATCGTTGAATTAATATATTTACCCGTTCATGTCACATTCTGTTACATTTTAACGTTGTATCTTTCCTTTCTGCTGTCCGAAGCTACATTTGTTTTAAAGAGGAAAGATATTTTATTTTACTTCTCGTTGTTTTTAGAAGCGAATTCCTCCAGTCTTGTGTATTCAACCCGTGGATGAGTACATTTTATCCACATAACATTGCTTTTTTTTTTTTTTTTTTTCAAATAATTGATAAATTTTGTACCCGTATAATTCCTTATTTTTTCTTTTTTAACATTTTTTTAATGTTTTTCCAGGACTTTTATTTCAAGCAGCTTAGTGTATGTCAAAACGAAAGATTATACAGAAATTATTTCTTGTTATTCATGGGAATGGAATGGGTGTATTTCATGACTGTAATCTAGTATTTCATGGTTTAACCTGATATCTTCGTCGACGTGGCATTTCACTGTAAGAAATTAATTCGCCTCTCTTCATATGTTGTTTTTTTTTCTTAACATTCACTAAAATAACACAATGGCAAAAGCATCGTCTTCAACTAACTGGTCCCGCGAGAGACACAGCACGTGTTGCTTCTGCGCATGCGCAGTTCCGTTGCTTCCACCTGTTGTTGGGGCTGCATCGGTTGCCAGCTACGAGCCACTAGTGGCACTTGCTTGAAGGCCCGCAATTCACGGCGATGCTGCAAGGCCATCAATGGCTGCCAACTGATCGCGCTGACATCAACCGGCCGTGAGCGGCAGATTTCAGCTAGCAGTGACCCATCCCTGGCAGCTGGTGGCCAGCAGTTTCCCAACAATTGTGTTGGGAAACTGCTGGTCACCAGCTGCCACACCAATTGCTATGAATTTGAAATGAATAACTCCTTCTAGCCTTCGATGCTCATAACGAATGTTACACATCATAAAGTATAGGTAATATTATAGAAATTTTAGATAGTAAAATAATTGCCCAATTGAATTCTGTAAGAATTCTATTTCGTACTCTCGGATTACGTGGTGCAAAAAAATTAAAACGGTGTGCCGTTACGCAAGAAAACTACCATCTGAAGATTACAGCAGTGTTTTCCTTTTTATTTAAATTAATTATTATCTAGTATCAGTGCTACTCAGTTTTCACTGATTGAATAATTGTTTTCCTATACCCCGTTCTGCATTTCACTCTCCTATGAGCAAAGAAGTTAATGAGATGCCTGATAACACCACGAGTCTAATCGTGTTTGATAGGAATGACTGCAGTTTTCTTTCTGAAATTCCATAAATTGATGACACAGTGTTTCCATTAATTAAAAAACAAAATAATATTTTGAAATGACTCGAAAATTAAAAGTAGTCTTCATACGAAATTTGAGGAAAATGCATAACTTAGTATGCTCTTTAAGCTATAATATATTTACGCAAGTTAGTAGAATCATGCAATGCCTTGCTTATGATACGCTTTCCAACATACCAGCAATCATTACTCAAGTTGTGAGGTTAATGGCTGTGGAATAAAATTATCTTTGACAGCATTTCGATTCGATGATATTAAACAGTACCGGTTCAGTATATTAAAGTTCGGAACAACATATTAAAGTTTTCTCGCAGTAGAAGCATTTTTAGTCAAGTTATCAGGATAATGGCTGTGGAATAAATCTCGCTCCTGTGTCCTGACTTTTGACCCCATTTCGATGATATTCAACAAAACCGGTTCAGTATACCTCCGGAACAAAATGATAAAGTTTTATCGCAATCGAAGCATTTTTACATAAGTTATAACGCATAAGGGCAGTTGAATGAATCCCGCTCCTATAGTCCTGACCTTTGACCTCAATTTCGCCAATTTTCGATAGGGTTCGTCCCCGGTTAGGTCCCTACCTTATACTAAAATTTCAAAGAAATCGAACCATTTTTACGCGAGTCATCTTGCGGACGGGCAGACAGACAGACGGACAAAGCTGGAGCATATACGCTTCTTCAACCTACAGTTGGAAAGCGTAAAAAATAGAAAAAAATAATTATTAACAAATATCAAGTAAACACACCTGGACCAAAGGCATGCTTAAAACGAGATAGCCGAAGTGATAAGGAGTGTGGTCACCCTTCACAGCAATGATACTTCACAGCTGCGATTCACGCTTCTAATGAGACTGTACAGAAGCTGTCCTGGGAAAAACCACTATTGCTCCAACAAGGCGCTTTGAATCTCCAACAAGTGTGAAGAAGGGAGTTGAAAGGATGCAGCATGTCTGTCTAAATTATTCCAAGCATGCTCAATAGGGTTCAGGTCAGAGGAACGAGCTGGCCACTTCATACAATTGGTGGTGTTCTCCCCAAGATATTGGTCGACAATTCTGGCTCGAGGAATAGGTGCGTTATCGTCCTGTAGCATAACATTTCACCCAAATGTTCCAGCATAAGACCTAACAAAGTATTCTAGGATCTCATACCTATAGATCTGAGCATTCATACAGCCAGTCTGAAGAATATGGAGATCTGTGCAGCAGCCCAAAGGTATGCTTGCCCACACCGTAGTTCTACCACCATCATAAATGTCACTTTTTTCTAAGACCTTTAAAGGATGATGGCATCTTCCTGGTTCTCTCCAGATACGTTTTCTTCCGGAGTCACTCTGGAGAGCAAATATGGACTCATCCGTAAAGAGCGCAGAGCTCCATTGATCATCATTCCAGTTGACATGGCTGCCACACCAATGAGTGCGACGTACCTGTGCGTATTTATTCACCCCACCCACCCTTGTTCACAGCTACACAAACAATGAAAGGAAATACTTCACTTAATTATTTATAAATACATTTTACAATACATATATATATATATATATAATTTTATGAAAAAATATATACGTATCATTTTATGATACACATATAATGTATTTTCTTATAGCAATAATTCCAGCTCATTGCCAATTCAGAGATTTTACTCTGATCATGATGATTTCTATTGTTGTCATTTTCCTGATCTACAGGTTCCACTTCTTAGCCTTCTTGGTTATATCAAGCATGCATCTCTCCATGCTTCTTTCCGTTGTCTGAAGTCTTTGTATGTCTGTTTCAGTTAAAGACCAAGTCTCCTTTCCGTACGTAAGAACAGGAAGGATACATTTATTAAACACTTTTTTGTCAAGACATAATAGTATATTGCTCTTAAAAATTGTTCTGCTTCTTCCAAAAGCTCTCCAACCAAGTTTTATACGGCAATTAATTTCTTCATCAATATGATCCTCGCTTGATATCTGTTGCGTAGGGTAAATGTAGGTATCGGTTACCTCCAGTACATCAACTTTATTTTTTGAAAGTTCATTTTTTAATCCCACTTCTTTACTCTTGTCAGCAAGTCCCTGGATCATACTCTGCATCTCTGAAGGGGTAGTTGCAAAAATGGCTATGTCATCAGCATGACGAAGGTGAGTTAGATTATCTTTATTATTCTTTATTCCCTTGTTTCTTTCCAGTTCAATGATTGAAAGACAATGTGCAATGTGGCATTGAAGAGTTTGGGAGACATGGTGTCCCTTTGTCTCACTCTCTTTCCAAGTCTTATTGATGCTGTATCCTCAAATAGCCGAACGTTTGCACTTGCATTTTCATAGATGTTATTAATAATACTAATGTATGCTTCTTCAATACCGCAAGATTTCAAAGCCATTGTAACAGCTAATGGTTTCACGGAATCAAAGGCTTTTTCATAATAAATAAAAGCCATACATGGCTGTGCGCCCCTAAGTTTCTTTGTCGAAGACCCAGCCTCTGGTGAAAAGGGAACGGATTAGAAATGGCTCCGAGTAAAGCTCAGCTTACCCTTTTGAACTCTGCTTAGTTGTTTTCTGGCTTCACCGGTTTTTTAATAGGATCGCAGGCGTTTTTCTACTCTGGAATTTGGACTGTTGGCGTATGAATTAATACACAGATAAATGAATAGAGGAAGTTTTTGTATAGGCGTGTTTCAAATCGTATAATAATGTTCCAGAATTAGTCAGTCAAGCAGTTGTACTTTCAAAACAGCTTTATCAAAAGCAGAAGTGCAGCGCAACTCTGTGTATTTATTCACCCCACATACCCATGTGCGTACGTAAGCAATGAAAGGAAATAATTCGCTTGATTATTTACAACTGGTTTCCAAAAAATACTTCCTATGATCGAAACTTACCGTGTTTCTAAGTGTAAAAACGACGCACTTTTGCATGCCAGGATGAGATTGCTTTGAAAGTGTGACGTAGTGCAGTCATGATGTCATGCAAGATTACAGATTCATAAGTCGCTTTTTTTACCACGGAAACACACCGTTTATGTATGCGAAGGGGAAATTGCTAGTTTGAGATAATTTCTCAATAAAGAGAATTTTCTGTATCTCTTCTTCTTGGTCAGCTAAAACCCATATGTAAAATATATTGACTTTTTTTCTCGTATGCAATTTGGGAGGCGATGTATTAGCAAAATAGTGTAAATATGTGGATGGGGAAAGTCTAGAGTTGAACGACACAAGTTGTACCTGTGCCTAACTTCCGAAGATCGTAACTCAGCGAATTTGAAAGCCTTTATCCCACTATTTTATACGCTTTTGGGTAACCTCGACAGCAGCAATCGAAATCTGACTTCGATCGCACAACTTATTACTGAAAAAATAACTAAAATTGGCTATTTTTCGGGTTTGTTCTAAATTTTAAGAATTTTTAACGTTTGGCATCAATTATCCCAACAACTCAATCAAGGCCTTCCCATTGAGCCATCAATGATTATATAACTTTTCTGATCTCGCCAGACAGTTATTTCCCCCAGCGTTTTCTCTACTTCCACAAAAGTAGAGAAAACGCTGGGGGAATTCGTTAAGTACTATGTATGTGTGAGTGAATGAATCATATACTAGATCGTTAAGTTGCCTGTGTGTGTGTATGAAAGATGATTAATAACAAATGTGCTCAGAATTTTTAGCACGCACGGCTTATATTTTTTATCCTAGCCTTCCATTTTCGGTTTAATTTCTTTGTGTAAAATTTGTTACCTGCAGCTTAACACATTTTGCTAACAACAGACTGCAAGTCACAGTGTAAATAAAAAGCCACACCCTGTGTGAAAGGTGCGCACGAAGGGAGATGAAATTCGCCTCGAGTTACACCACATCTGTTATCTGAGCGTTATTTCTCTTACGAGTGTTATTTATTAAACTAAATGCGTTAATAAGCTGTTCTAATCATTGTGACAAGTGTTAATTATCTGTGATAGGAAGTTCTGCTACACTTGTCTTGTGAAGCAAGCTGAGAATAAAAGTGCTGTCAACGGATATTTATGTAGTAAGTGACTTTTCTTAGCCTTTTTAGCACGTCTTTTGTAAAAAAAGATCTTGCTTATGTTATCGGTTTGTCCGTCCATCCGTCCGTCCGCCTGTACCCACGATATCTCTGGAACTATTAGTCTGATTTGAAAAATTCTTTTTGCATTGGGAAGCTTGAAATATGAGAATGATGATCCTTTATTTCGTTTTTTTTTACGATGTACAATTTCACCGCTAGAGGGCGTAAATGCAGATGATATCAAATTCGAAAATACGTTTTATTCCACATATTTGCTTCCAAACATCCGATTCAAAAACTATTTTACCTTTCGATTCCATTTATGTCGAAGAGTATTTTAGATATAGTTACTTTTTTCAAATTACGCATAGATTTCCCGCTAGAGGGCGTAAAATTAAAATACATTTTCCCCGATAACTCTTCTTCTAAAGCTCCGATTTCAAAACTTTTTTCTTCGGCGGATACACCTCCTGGTGGAAAATCGTTTGCACATAATTTCTAATTTTTGGTAAAGAATACTTTGGCCACCAGAGGGCGTAAGTGTTAATTTTTTCTTCTGATGTATTTGCCATAAAATCTGAGCTTCTAAAGTATCGATAGAAAAAATTCTTTCGTGGACTGATGCCACTCACATCGATAAACATTTTCGGAATATTTTCTTCTTAAAATATTCCACAGTTTCTCCGCCAGGGGGCGTAGATGTATATCTTATTTTCGTCAATATCTCTACTTCTAGGAGTCCGATTTAAAACAATTCCTTTTTTGTTGGATAGTGTTTTCAATGTGACATGCTTTTCACATAATTTCAAAATTTTCAAATAATTCATAGACTTTCCGCTAGGGAGCGTAGAGGCAAACTGCGTTTCCACCTATATCTCTGCTTCTATATCTCTGCTTCTATGTCTCTGCTTCTAAATCTTCGATTTGAAAAATTCTTTCTGCACCGGTTACAGCTTCTGATGGGAAATCATTTGCACACAATTTCTGATTTTTGTAAAAAAATTGTCTGACCACCAGGTGGCGTAAGTCTCAAATTCTGCTTCTGATGTATTTTCAGCAAAATATGAGCTTCTAAATTCTCGATTGAAAAAAAGTCGTTTGTAGACCGATACTACTGATGTCGACAAACCTTTTAGGAACATTTTCTTCTTAAAATAACGCATAGTTTCTTCGCCAGTGGGCGTAGATGTATATCTTATTTTTGTCAATATCTCTACTTTTAAGAGTTTAATTTGAAAAATTCCTTCTTTGTTGGATAGTGTTTCCAGGTGTGACATGTTTTTCCTTTAAATTTTCAATTTTCAAATAAATCATAGACTTTCCGCTATGGGGCACAAAGGTAAATTGCGTTACCCCCTATATCTCTGCTTCTATATCTCTGTTTCTAAATCTCCGATATGAAAAATTCTTTCTGCACCGGATACAGCTCCTGATGGGAAATCATTTGCACACAATTTCTGATTTTTGTAAAAATTGTCTGACCACCAGGTGGCGTAAGTCTCAAATTCTGCTTCTGATATATTTGCAGCAAAATGTGAGCTTCTAAACTCTCGATTGAAAAAAAAAGTCGTTTGTTGACCGATACTACTCATGTCGGCAAACCTTTTAGGAACATTTTCTTCTTGAAATAATTCATGGTTTCTACGTCAGGGGGCGTAGATGTATATTTTATTTTTGTCAATATCTCTACTTTTAGGAGTTTAATTTGAAAAATACCTTCCTTGTTCGATAGTGTTTCCGATGAGCAATGTTTTTCCTTTAAATTCAAAATTTTCAAGTAAATCATAGACTTTCCGCTATGGGGCACAAAGGTAAATTGCGTTTTCTGCGTTATTTCTGCTCCTAAAACTCCGATTTGAAAAAATTCTATCTGTATCGCATACAACACGTGATGGAAAATATTTTTCACATAATTTCTAATGTTTGGTAAAGAACGGTTTGGCCACCAGGGGGCATAAGTGTTAATATCTGCTTCTGATGTATTTGTAGCAAAATCTGAGCTCCTGAAAATTCGACTAGATTTTTTTTTTCTTGGACCGATATTGCTCATATGGGAAAACCTTTTGAGAATACTTTCTTCCTAAAACAATGCATGGTTTTCCCACCAGGGGACGTAAAATTACATCTTATTTTTGTGGATATCTCTGTTTCTAAGAGTCCGATTTGAAAAATTCTTTCGGTGTTCTAAGAGATCGATTTGAAAAATTCTTTCGGTGTTGGAGAGCGTTTCCGGTGCGAAATGTTTCTCATATAAATTCATGTTTTTCTTAACGCACAAATCTGCAACCAGAGGGCGTAAGCTCACGATTCCGTTTACAGCAATATTTGAGGGATTAAAAACCCGATTGAAAAACTTCTTTCTTACGTCAGATACTATTGTTTCCCATACCGGTTCCATTGACTTTGAATAGCTTTGATAAATTTAATTTGCGTCAGAACGGATTCAAAAGACGTGCTTATTACATCCCAAAATTCGGTGTCATCTTTCCTGTTGTACCTTGTGTTCGTTAGCTTGTTATTGCAGTGCTAGTTTTCATGTCATACTGACTGTTAATTTGACTACAGGAGATAGATAAGAATTATTTAAGACATTACACATACGCCCTTTGAAATTTTTTTTAAAAGAAAGTGCTTACATTATCACAATGCCAGTCTGCACCTGTTAGACCTATTTAAAAAATTATTATTTGACTACATTATCACAATGCCGGTCTGTTTACATTATCACAATGCCCGTCTGCTTACATTATCACAATGCCGTTCTCCTTACATTGTCACAATGCCCGTCTGCACCTGTTTGACCTATTTAAAATATTATTTCTGAGTTGGAGAGTTCGAGCTGTGAAAGCAATGATCCTTTTCTATGCATAAATTCTCTGCTAGAGGGTATAATTGCAGATGCTCTCGAATTCAAAATGTATTTTAATTTTTTTTTTGTCATAACTAAAAACTTGACTGAAAGAAATCTCTCTCTCTCTCTCTCTTTGTTTATAAGTTTTACAACTAAGACTATTTTGCTTCCAATTTCTTTTTCAAATAACGCGCAATTTTCCCTCTATGGACATATAAACAAATAACGCATTTTCCCTTAAATCTATGTCTCTAAAGGTCCGATTTGAAAAATTAGTTTGCTCCCGTTAGAGTTTGTAGCTAGAAATGTTCTGAATATGTTCTTAATTTTTTTAATGCATTGTTTGGCCAAAAGGGAGCGTATTTCTATTTCCTATATACACTGCTTGACAGAGAAAAGGCCACACCATGAAGAAATGCTCGAAAACCGACCGAACTGCACACACAGAGAGTAGGTCATGAATAAATGATCTAATTATCACGTACAGACTAGACTCCAGTGGCCGAATATACAGGATAACCAATAAGGAGTATGGCCCCCATATTGGGCGGTACAGCGTTGAATCCGACGTGGCATTGAGGCAATGAGAGTCCGAATAGTCCTGCGGTATCGTGGACCATGTGGTGTTGATCCGATCGCTATCCTCTTGAAAAACGGCGTATGGGATGCCCTGCAGATATGATAGTGCCACGGACTGCAGCACCTCGTCAACATAGCAGCGTGCCGTCAACGTGCCAGTAATGCGTACCATCGGTGGGCAGCTGTTGGCGCTGATAGCACCCCACCCCATGATTCCACGTTGCCGGGCCCTGTGGCACTCCCCAACGGCGGAGGAATTCGCCCGTTCGCCACGTCACCTCCAAACTCTCGCACGGCGATCATCCGTGGTGAGACAGAACCGGGATTCGTCGCTGAACATCCCACTATTCCATTCGGAACCCCCACGCAGCTATAGAGCGACACCACACCAAGCGGTGACGACGATGGCTCGATGTTAAGGGTAGCCATAGCAACGGACGGCTGGGCAGCACACCAGACGCAGGCAATTGGTGCGACACCGTCCGCGTCGATATCGGAGCATCCTAAGCCTCCATGTACACTCTGCAAAATGGCGCTCGTTGTGGCCTGTGGGTCCGCTACGGCATGACGTCGGATGCGATGATTGGGACGCTCGGAAGTCCGTCTCCGTGTTCCGGTCCCCCTACGACGTTGCACAGATCCTTCCTGGAGCCACTGTCTCCAAATGCGGCCGATGGTTGTGGCATAGCGTTTGCGTTTCTTCCGCAATAAGACGCAAGGACCATCCGGCGGTACGAAGGCCTACGAGGACACCTCTCGTGAACTCATCCGTTTGACGAAATCGCTTACGACGGAGTCTTAACGGCATTGGCACCCCTTGTTCATTCTTCAGGCACGGTTACAGCAGAACCACACTTGTACGTGTACACCCACCTATGAAATCACAAGTTTGTCCGCGACGAGAATCGAACTCGTGTCCTCTCACTCCGGAGTAAGTCGCTTTCCCAACTGAGCTACGCCAACGGAATGTCTCACTGCTGATTTGCCGTCTTGACACATATTTTCACTTCTGGAGCACGTCACACACCATGCAATTTGCATGGCGCTGCGTTCACTTCTTCGTAGTTTAGCATTTTCTCCGTCAGGCAGTGTATTTGCAGCAGTATCTGTTCTCCTTGAAAGTCAATTAAAAAAATATTTTTCAATCAAATGCCACTCACGACGGAGAGCATTTTGCTGATATTTTTGACATATGGCAATGCACAATTTCCCTCCCCGGCGGGGTAAATGTATATCAGATTTCTCTCGATATTTCCTGCGTCTAGCAGTCCGATTCGAAAAATTCATTTCTGTCGGAAAATGTGCCCGATGAAGCACAATTTTCATATACTTCGTAATTTTTTAACCCATGATATTGTCGCTGTACGACGTAACTGCATATATCTGTTTGTATCATACTTGCAATTGTATCTCCAAATTTGGAATTCCGGTTGAAATAATTCTTTTTCCGTCAGACACTGTTCCTTAGGAAAGCATTTCATGCGTCCGTTCTGCTCAAAATAATACACCAATTAGCCGCTAGGAGAACAAATGTATAATCTGTTTTTTAAGATATCTCTGCATCTAAAAGTCCGATTTTGAAAAATTTCTCTAACACCGGACAGCATTCACTTTGCAGAAAATTTTATATGTAATCTCGAATTTTTCATGATATACAGTTTCTGACGCGTAAGTGTTCGTTTCTGTTGGCAACTGTATTTCCGCTTCTGAAAACCTATCGCAAAATCGTCTTTTTCAGCTGTACGCCATTCGCTACGGGAAAGATTGCGCACAGTAAAATCTTTACATAGCACGAAGTTTAATCGCTACGGGCGGACATGTAAAACTTTTTCTCGCTCATTGTGTACAGCCATATTTAAGAAATTATTTTCCCATAGCATAGCTGTTTCCAATAAACAGCATTTTGCGTATAGTTTCTACTTTTTCATAATTCATACTTCGGACTCTAGAGAATGTCAGCTTATAGATTTAAAAAAGGTTCTTTTTTTTTTTTTTTTTATTGGAGGTTTAACGACCACCGTGAGCAACTCAATGGGCTATAAGCAGTCGCCCGTCCCTAATTTAGGGTCACTGGTTCCAGGGAAGGGAGAGAGAGCCAGTGCCGTAAGACAAACACAACATCCATGCCTGACCGGGATTCGAACCCGGACCCCTTACGGAACGAATGATCAGAGGCCAGCGCCTTAGACCACTGCGCCACCGGGGCGGCGCTTCCAGTTCTAAAAATCTCTTCTGTAGTAAGGTACCCTTCGTTATGAAGAACAATTTGTCGCCCTTTTCTTCTTCAAATAATGCACAACTTTCCCGCTGGGGGTAGTAAGGTTATTGGAAAGATGTTTTTCGGGAATTGTATAAATCTGGTTAGTTTTTTATTTACTTGTAATTGGTTCTGTTTACACTGCTCAGCTTGCATATTTTAAATAATTTCTAAGAATTTTTTTACTAGGCAGTGTAAAGACATTCTCTTTCTTCGGCGATTTCCTTCCTTTTGTAAAAATTACCTTTGATGAATTCCTTTCGTGTCGGAAAGGATCCAAAAGACGTGATTTTTTTCCCTCGAATTCGGTGTCATTTTTCTTGTTTCATCTATAAGCATCAATGCCTTTCGCCAGCTTCATAAGAGAATAGAAACGCTTAATATACTTTGAAAACAAAGCACATAAAGTTATGAAAGGCCCTTGATTTTATCATTTTTCTATTAATTCTTGGCATGCGTTTCTGAATTTTTGTGTTTTGAGATGAGTAGTTTCTCGAGGTCTTCGAATAAACAAAAAATAAATTAAAGAATGGATGACGATGGCATTTTTTCAGTGCAGTAGCTTGTAATCCAAGGACCGGAGACAAAGTGTTCATTAAGGCTTTTTGTACTGATTCATAATTACAATGTCGTATCAATCAAAATGTATGGATGATGAGTAACATGCTTAATTTAAATCATAATTTAATTGGAAGAAGAAACATAAAAACCCTAGAGCTGTCATTAATCTTCAAACCGATAGTTCAGCACACGAAGAGATGAGATCATCTTTAATACCTAACAAAAATAAAACCTGTATCTTTTAGTTTTGGCTACTGAATGCCAGAGAAAAAAAGAATAATTGGTATGATGCCTCAACTTATACAACAGTTGCACAAGCCTTTATCCCGTGTATCACTATTGATTGGACAGACGGCATTCGCCAAGAAGTAACAAAAATTATGTTGTAGCGGCACTTACCTTGACCCTTTTGTCACGTAGCTGAACAAGCTGACGTGTTTACTTACAGGAAACATTCTCACATATTTCTTGTTGCTTCTTCCGCAAAAAATAATAAAATACGTAATGTCGTTAGTTCATGTGACCCTCCTCCAATAATGCTTTCTGTTCGCGTACTTATCTAAAGGATGGCTCATTAGTTAACTGAAATACGCTTTTGGAAATCATACAAGCCTTGCATAAAAAAACGACGCACAGCACCGCACATGTTTTGCTCCGAAGGTACACTCAAATGCCAATAAAAATATTGATTTCGCAAATATGTATTAATGGGTTTCGATGCAAATTTATAGATAGTACGGGGGACTTCTTGGGGAATGCAACGGAGCGGCGTTTCGACACCTCTTTCAACACAAAATATTTGGTTTTAAGTTTTGTAATAATTATATTTAATTAAAACCACTTAAAAACCGTAACATATAATTAATACTAAAAGTTAAAATAACGTAAAAACCGTACCATGTAGTTATTTAATGCAAGTAACCTAATAACTATAATATGTGAGGGAGTAAGGTGGCAGGTGTTGAGTGTAACGAGAGACGCATAAGCCACCAATCAGCCGAGATGCATTTTATGAGAGTTCCAAAAGGTCTAAAAGAAAAGACTACTTGTGTACGTCCGTCCGTCAGTCAGTCTGTGGACACTATATCTCTGTAACTATTAGTCCGATGTGAAACATTCCTTTTGCATTGGAAAGCCTGAAATGAAGGAATGATAATCCTTCCATTCGTTTTCTTTTGTTGTTTTTTTACGATGTACAATTTCGCCGCAGAGAGCGTAAATGCAGATGATGTTGAATTCAAAATACATT
This sequence comes from Macrothele yani, assembly GCA_039090855.1. Classification (NCBI taxonomy): domain Eukaryota; kingdom Metazoa; phylum Arthropoda; class Arachnida; order Araneae; family Macrothelidae; genus Macrothele; species Macrothele yani. The sequence continues at coordinate 161,168,257 of CM076990.1, forward strand.
TTATTTCCATATATTTGCTTCTAAACATCCGATTGAAATTTTCTTTTTTACGTTTCGATTCCATTTATGTCGATGACTATTTCAGGTATAGTCAGTTTTTCAAGTTACGCATAGATTTTCCGTTATATTTTCAGCATAGATTTTCCAAACATCTACAGGGTGTCCACAATGTCTTGTTACCCCCCCCTCCCCCTATAATAATAAATGTAAGTGAGCTATGTATCTGTTGTATGATGTATCTCTGTCATTCTCGTGACAGAGAATAATTTTACGCCATGTTCTGTGGGACATTTTCCGAAGCAGTTAAGGAGTGATACGAGAGAAAGCACGTCTCAATGCTTGTTTAAGTTCATCAATGGTTTAGTAGCGCTGGTGTGCAACAACCTCCTTTATGAAACCCCAAAGGGCATTATCACACGTTGAGAGATCTGGGCTTCGAGGTGGCCATTTAAGTGGAGCGGGAAGCACTGCCGAACCTTGGCCGATCCAACGATCCCGGAAGGCCTCCCCCAAGGTATTCCCGAACAGAGATTGCGTAATGGGCGGGTTCCCCATCCTGTTGGAACCATACGTCATTCAGAATGCCAAGATTTCCAAGTTGTGGCACAAACCAGGTTTGCAGCATGTCCAGATAAGTTGTCTGATTCACTGGACCATCAAAGAAATACGGGCGAAATAGATGTCAACTATTCATTGCAGCCCATACCATGACATGCGGAGGATGATGTTCCAATTCTTCGATATAATGTGGGTTTTCCTTGGACCAGAACACAACGTTCCGTGATCGACAGCTGCGGTATATCGCGCATTCATCGCTGAAAATGACCTTTTCACGTTTTGGGATTGTGGCAAATGTCTGAAGCATCATTGCACATGCATCCCGTCTGCGATTTAAATCGATGTCTGATAACTCCTGAACGAACATCGGGCGATATGCGTGCAAAATTAGGTTGTTCTTCATGTGCTTATGCAGTGTCGATCGTGGTATTCCCAAGCTCCGCTAATCGCTTGCGGAGCGACTTCGTCGGTGACCTGACAACTGATTCCTCGACCGCTTGACACTGTTGCACTCTGTTTGATGGTGTTCCCGTTCGTGGTTTATCTTTGATGTTGCCTGCTTCGAAGAGTTTATGTTCCCACCGCAGAAGAGTCTGTTTTGGAGGGGCCTTTCTGTCGAATCGTTGTTGGAAATCGACACGCACGTCACGCATTGTCTTCCTTGTGTGTGGACGTTCGTGTACCCAGACACTGACAACAATCCGCTGTTCCAGGGTGTATTCGCTGGTATCACACATGGTTCCGGTACCTAATCTGTAAATAAACACAATACAGACCATAACTCTACATATACATCATACAACAGATACATAGCTCACTTACATTTCTTATTACAGGGGGTGGGGGTAACAAGACATTGTGGACACCCTGTATATATTAATTCTTTATTTTTATTTTTTTTTACTGTAAAACCAGTTGTGAGAGAACGGCTGAACGTAAACATACGGTTAAGGAATCAAAATAAAGGTCTTATCATGTAGATGTGCCAGTCGAAGAGAAACATCAGATTGGGGCAACGATTCAGGCGTTGTGGAGCGGCAAAGTTCCCATGTAAAGTCAATGGGAGAAGCATGCGGTTGACATCCGATTGCCTGCGGTTGACTCACGCGCTGTTGAAGGCGGAGTTATGAAGGGACTCCGACAGTCTAAAGTTCGAAGTCTCTCTTCTCATCGAACCGTTGTGCAAAATAACGCTAGCAGGAATGTGTTTGAAAGTTCTTATCGGAACAGCGAACACTCGAAGACCTGATTGCGTTGTGCCATTGGACTGTGTGATGTATATATACAATTTAACATTCATTCGATCCAGTTTATTCACGTAGGTAAGACGTTTTCCATTATGTAAAGATGTTAATAAACTCTTCATATGACTTTATTCTTTTCAAAAAAAAAAAAAAAAAAAAAAACTTGTCGTCGATTCCGATGGGTTTCGTCTACCGTTTTCGAATACCGGTGAGGCATAATCCGATCCAGTTTATTCCCGTAGGTAAGACGTTTCCCATTATCTAAAGATGTAAATAAACGTTTCATATGAGTTTATTCTTTTAAAAAAAAAAAAAAAAAAAAAAAAAAAAAACTTATCGCCGATTCCGACGCGCTTCGTCTACCGCGTTCGAATTCCAGTGAGGCATGGATGTTGTGTTTGTCATACGGCACTGGCTCTCCCTGGAACCACTGACCTTAAATTAGGAATTAGGGACGGGTTATTGATTATAGCCCATTGAGTTGCTCACGGTGGTCGTTAAATTTTCAGTCACCAAAAAAAAAATCCCGAACCTGGACTATTGTTTTTACTGAAGTGGGTGAATGAATTTGTCAATCAAATAAAGTTTACATTTGTTGTTTCATATCAATTTATTATAAAAAAAAAAAAATACCATCGATTCCGATGGGTTTCGTCTAGTGAAAGTAAAATGCGTTTTCTCCGATATCTTTCTTCTAAAACTCCGATTTAAAAATTTCTTTCTGCGGCGGATACAGCTCCTGATGAGAAATCTTTTGGATATAATATCGAATTTTTGGTAAAGAATGGTTTAACCACTAGAGAGCGTAAGTGCTAATTTCTGCTTCTAATGTATTTACAGAAAATCTGAACTCCTAAAAACTTGATTGAAAAAATTATTTCATGGACCGATACCGCTCACATCAATAAAACTTTTGTGAATACTTTCTCCTTAAAATAATGCATGTTTTTTCCCCGAAGGGGCGTAGATGCATATCTTATTTTGATCTATATCTCTGAATCTAAGAGTCCGATTTGATAATTCTTTCTTTGTTGGAAAGCGCTTCCGCTTTGAAATGTTTCTCATATAATTTCAATTTTTTTTAATCCACAAGTCTGCCACCAGATGGCGTAAGTTCATGTTTTCCTTTACAGAAATATCAGCGGGACTAAAAGCCCGATTGAAAAACTTCTTTCTTCGGTCAGATACTACTAATTATGCAAACTCTCTGTGCGAATTTTTTTCCCCAAAATAATGCCCAATTTTTCAGCTATGGGACGCAAATATTAAATGTTTTTCTCTGTATCTATGCTTCTACATGTGCTATTTAAAGAAATTATTTCAGCACCGGATGCCATTTACCTTGCAGAATACTTTAGGCTAGTATATGTGGAATTTTGTAGTTCACAGTTCTTTTGGTAGGTGGCGTTTGTGTACTTCAGTTTGCAGGTGTAACGCTGCTTCTAAAAATTCTATTGATAAATTTCTTCTTTACTGCATGGCAATTGCTACAATAGAGATGCGCAGCATTATCCTCTTTAAATAATGCAAAGATTTTCCCGCTAGTTGTTTAAAGGACGAATACTTTTTTCTGTATCTCTGCTTCTGGGAGACGTATTTCAAAAGTTCTTTTTTCTTAGTATAGCTTTTTCCATGCAGAATATTTTTTGCATATTTTCAACATTTCCACTGTGAAAATTTCTTCAGCTAGAAGGCGTAGACTTATATCATGTATCGTTCTATATTTCTTCTTTTAACTGTTGGATTTGAAAATCCCTTTGTCTCTGATACCTTCTTTGTGCTATGAGAAACTTTTTGTGGCTCATTTGTTAATTTTCGTAACATGATTTGTAGTCGCCGGTGGAACTAAGCAGATGTTTCTATTTAAGGATGTTTTATCGATTGTAGAAAACGGTTGATTGTTTTCCAAACCGGTTCTATTGACTTTGAATAGCTTTGATAATTTTAACTCGTGTCAGAACGGATTCAAAAAATGTGCTCATTGCAACCGAAAGTTCGGTGCCATCTTTCTTGCTTTTTTTCCTTGTAAAGACGTTTGTCCCTCTGCTGAGTATGTATGCAGACGTTTCGCCTGTCAGGCCGAGTTATTTGGCGGTCCTGAAAAGGATGCATGCTCGTTGTTCCTCTCAATCAAATCAGTATGACTTCTGAAACATTTATCAATAAAACTATGAACATTAAATAAAGCAAGTTTTCATTAGTTTACATGTTACCACCCATCCAACGCAAAAAGCTAAGTCCTTCCCTCGTTGCCTCCAACCTCTGTATCTCTTCACTCTTTTCACGACTCCTCTCGATTGATTAAACTCCTCAACAGTTCTTTAACAAATGTCGTTTGGTACCGCCATTACACATGTGCAAAAACTAACCAAAATACTCGAATTTATTGAAGTCGAAGGCAACTTTCTTAGAAAGTACAGTGTGTGCCTAATCCATGATACAGGGTGTATCTAAAATACAGGGTGTGTCTAAAATCTTTCCATGATTACGATAAATCGTATAAAATGAACAACGCTCGTTAGACACATACGGTTTTCCAACATAGCTTACCTGAAATCCAGATTTTTTTTCCGGGTCATCAGTTATAACGAAGTAAATTTCTCTGTCATTTTGGTCCAGGCCGGAGATCGAACCCGAGTCCTCTTATTCCGGAACAAGTCGCTCTACCAACTGAGCTACGCAGACGTTCGTTCTCGCTGCTATCTGCCTTTATGTCGTGTGCGTCCTGCGGGGCAGGTACGTCACACAGTATACCCCAACGTGGGCTCCTTTTGTTACACAGAGGACATCCAGTCGGTACTCTATCTCTCTCCATGTCTGCTGCAACGTCTCGTCTGTGATGGTCGCAAACGCTTCAGTTATTCTTCCCTTCAAAGTGTTAATATCTGCAACTGGTGTTGCATAAACTTGATCCTTAATGTAACCCCGTAAAAAGAAGTCAAGGGGCGTATTGTCTGGGGATCTTGGTGGCCAGAGTATGGGACCATCTCTGCCTATCCATCTGTTAGGGAATTTGTCATCTGAGAATTGACGAACAGGTACACCCTGTCCATCAATTCTTAGATGACAAATGCTCTTCTCTATCATACTCACGCCTAAACTTCCGCTGTACTTAAATTGCAGATTTGGTTTCATGAAACCAGAAAACACAATTAACCTTCTCCTGCATACACGCATTTCGCCGACTGACGCTTTCAACAACAAACTACGCTGCTGACGTGCTGTGCCACCTATTGTTTCAAAAGTGCAACGAACAACATACTTGATAATATGACCCAATCAATGCAACAAACCGCGTATGTCTAACTAGCTCGGTTCATTTTACACGATTTATCGTAATTAGGGAAATACTTTAGACACACCCTGTATAACACATCATGGCTTCCTTAAAAGCAACCTTGAAAAGATGTTGATACAGTCTTTATAAGGGCCAGAATTGCTCTTCTACATACAACTTGTACTGTAACTGAGACTTAGGCATATATAAAAAAATACACTCCTCACTAAAATTAAATAATATATAAAAGAAAATCAACACCTAGATACTATCTGAATAATAAATAAAGCATCTCTTTCACTGAGATTCTCACAACGTTGATATTCCAAGCTTTTCTAAAATAATGTGTTATAATTTGCCCAAAAAAATATAAAGGAAAATGTACTGTATGGTGAGGATGAAATTGGAAGCCCTGTAACAGGTTTGTGTGTGTGTTTAGCGCACACCGTGAGCAACTAAGCGCGGTATAAGTAGTCACCCGTCCAAACTTTTGGAACATTGTCAGTGCCGTAAGACAAACACAACATCCATGCATCACTGAGATTCGAACCCGCTCCCATCTCGGGCAAGTATCTAGAAGGTACCACTGAGCTTCCGGGGCCGACTTACAGATTTCATCTCAATGAAATAGTCTTGTTTCGTTGTTTTATAAAATGCATAAAACTTCAAGGAAAAGAAATATGTAAGCAACCTTTGCAGCTGAAACGAAATTTGCAAACCATTGCTGAATCTTTTTGCCAATATGAAAGTTTTTCTCAGATGAATTTACTATGTTTTATCTTTTAATCACAACAACAACCTTACTGTTATTCATAGAAATTGGGGGATTCTGCTAACCGTGTTTTAACCCTGCTAAGTCCACGTCAGATCGTGGCTTTTTGAAGACACAATTCGTCAATGCATACGAAAAGCAAGGAGCTAACGAGATCGATATAAAATCTTCAGAAGTTGAGAAAAATCTGAACTATAGTTTAATTGCACAGTTCCCTTCTTTGCATCAGTGTAATATAATCTTTAGGGCAAATTTAACTCTCCTTTGTGGTTACCGTTGGCAGAAAGTTTGCTTTCAGAATTAGCTATGCATTATAAAGCAGTTTCGGAATACTACACTGGTGTGCAAAAATTAAGAACAAAGAGAAGAAATTAGCATAACAGCGGAACGATCAGACTGAACGGACCGAAAGACCACTCAGGAGATAGACTAGAGTCCGGCACGGAAGAGCATGCGCATATGTGCAGCATGACGTAGGGGAGTGTTGGAAGGGTATAAAGCGCACAGGCGGTTTACGCTCAGTAATTCTGTGAAAGCTATTGCACGGTGTACATCGGTTTGAACGACGACTAGTTGCTGCCACCATGTGATATGGCCAACAGGCAATCCAGTAGACGACATCTGGATGATTTTACCAGAGGTCGCGTCATTGGGAAGTTGGAGGAAAGTCGAAGTGTGACTAGTGTGGCCGAGGAGATCGGGATTACTCACAGCATCGTTTCACAAGCTTGGAGAGCATTTCAAACGACGGGAACAGCTGTCCGAGAGTTTAGCAGTGGTCGTCCACGAGCAACCACGGCGGCGGACGACCAGTATATTGTCCTACAGGCGAGACGAGACAGATGGCAGACAGCGGGAAAAATCGCAAGGCACATGCAACAGACAACTGGACGTCCGTTATCGCGTTTTACCTTGGCCAGGAGGCTGCACAAAGGTGGTCTATTTGCACGACAACCAGTACAGTGTGTGCCATTAACGCCTGCTCATCGGAGACGGCGGTTTCTGTGGTGCCAGGAACTCAAGAACGGGACCAATCAGCAATGGGGTTGAGTTCCCTTTACGGATGACAACCGATTTAGTCTGACGAGCGATTCTGAACGAGCGATTCTGAACATATACACATCACGCAATCACACCTCCAACATCATCGAAAGGGACCGGTTTGGAGGTGGCGGAGTTTTATGTGGCAGTATCATGCTTGGTAGCCGTACGGACCTCCACATCTTCCAAGGAGGTTCAGTCACTGGTGTCCGCTATTGTACCAAGATTCTCCTGCCTCACGTGCGTCTATTTAGAGGTGCTGTGGGTCCTGAGTTCCTCTTCATGAACGACAACACTACATCTCATCGTACAGTGGCTGTCACAGAGCTGTTGGAGATTGGAGATATTCAACGCCTGGATTGGCCCACAAGGTCCCCGGACCTAAATCCAATCGAACACGTGTGGGACCTTCTCTGGAGACGCTTAGCAGCACGTCACCAACCGCCAACAACGATTCCGCAGCTGCGATTGGCGCTACAAGAGGAATGGGTCGCGATGCCTCAACAGCTCCTTGACAACCTCGTCCTCAGCATGGACAGACGTTGTAAATCCTGCAACGCAGTCAGGGGTGATCATATCCCCTACTAAAGACTGGACTTTTCTTGGCAGCCGCCTGTCACATGGACGTTTCTGTCTTCTGTCCAGTTGTGCTCGAAGCTACCTTTCCAATAAAGTGCTTTTGTATCCTTCGGATTCCTTGTTTGGACGGTTTTGCTCACTTGTCCCATATTCTTACATCTTGGGGATCTTATAGTAGGATTTGAGTCGATGTGGAGCACTTCTGCACGCCGTTATATTCGAAAAACCGTCTCGTCCTTAAATTTTGCACGCCAGTGTAATATTTTCATACGCGTATAAAATAATTTAATACGATATGAGCATGTACATTATGTTTCTGCCATTTATACCGTGTAACAATTATAAAATTAAAGAACAATGTCTAAGAAATTGAGTTGTTTATTATCAGGTCTCATCCCCCACCTTTTATAAAACAATAACTTGTGTTTGAGAGTTCCGGCACCTCTTTCTCCAGAAAAAACCCTGGTTAGGTATACACTATATTGACAAAAGTCCCCGAACACGTAGAATAGAAACACAACATAGCATTTATTGACATACATTAGTACGGTGTTGGTCCATCTTTGGCCTTAATGCATGCACTGGCCTTTCGAGACAGGCTTTCGACAAGGTTTTGGAACACAGCGATAGATATGCGCTTCCATTCAGTACATAATGCTGCCGCTAACTGTTGCTTAGTAGTAGGCCTTGGTTCCAAACTTCCTATGTGGTGCTCTTATTCATCCCATTGGTGCACTATGGGATTAAGATCAGGTCTCTGTGATGTCCAGTCCACACACGTTACGGAATTATCGTCAAACTACGCCGTAACAGTTCTTACTTAATGGCTCGGTGCATTATCCGGTTGGTACCAACAAGGCTCGGTTCCATAGTATTGCTACAGAGTTGGTAGGGCATAGTTGTCCAGAATATCGAGGTATACGGGCTGGTTAACAGGTTTGTCCACGATAACCAATGGGCTGAGACCATACCACGAAAAACACCCCCACACGAGTACACTGCCAGCTCCAAACATGACCGTAGGAACAGTACACTGTGGTAAATAATGTTTCTCTGGCTGCTGCCATACCCACACACGCCCATCAGACTGATGGATCGTGTATCGGGATTCATTAGTCCATAGCACTTGTTTCCATTGATCTTAGGTCCACGATAAATGTTCTTTACACAATGCTAAACGACGAGTAGCATTCCGAGTGGAGATGAAAAATTTATGAGCAGCCGCACAGCCACGGTAACCCATGGAATGAAGTTTTCTGCGAATGGTACGTGTGCATACCGGGATTCCAGCATTTTTACTCACCTGTACACTATGGTCTTGCGCAGTAAGTACTCCGTCGATTAGCTGTAACGTCTCTCTTGAGACTTAAACGTCCACCATCACTGATTTTGTTTGGTCTGCCGGTACGTTTTGCTGCTCCAGGCACGCTATGTGTCTTTCATTTTATTCAGTACATCCAAACCAGTTGACTTGGGTAGGTCTAAACGCCTCTGGGTTTCTCTTATGGACAACCCACTAATATAACACCCAACAATCTTTCCTTTCTCAAAGTCAGTTCTCTCCCGCCGCGACATTTTCACTCACCCTCACAGTGCGATATGATCGCGGTCAGCTGAAGGCTTGTTTTATTATCTTGTGTAGCTGTGTCGTGCTTTTTATCAACGCAGTGGATTTTGCTTTTGAAGGGATGTCTGGTGACTTTTGTCGATATAGTGTAATGCTAACTAATTACGTTTGCATTCTTTTCAACTACTTAAAGACCTTTCACATACATCAGATTTTAAGAATTCTCCATGTGTACCTTTTTAGACTAGGAATTTTGTTCGATCTTCAAACTCATGAAAATACACTGCTGGCCACCCAAAATGCAACTCCAAGAATGAAGCATCCGATTCGCCTGAAATTCGTAGCATGCGCCGCCCGCGAGAGGACATAAAAACGATTAGCATTGCAGGGCATATGCACATCATGTGCGCCCGGCACCCCTTCGAGAAGCACTATTAGAAGGGTGTACAGAAGGTGGGGTGTAAGTAGTGGAAGTGTGTTGTGCCGCCGGACCTGTGCGTGGGAAGCTTCCTGATGCCTCGTCGCAGAATATGGCAGTCATTCCAGCACGTTTCGGAGTACGACAGAGGACGAATAGTGGCTTATCGGGACAGCGGTTTACCGGGACATCGGCGCCCGTGTGGGACAATATCTAGCCACAGTGAGGCGAGTATGGATTCGGTGGGTGTAGGAGGGACGGACGGCATGACGTGAGCGATTTCTGCAGCCACGGCACACCACCGAGCGAGAGGACCGGCATGTTGTGTGGCGGGCATTGACGGCTCACACCGGCACATTACTAACGTTAGCGCAGGAATCAGGGTGTATTGCGCAACAACCTGTGTCAGCCCGTACCGTTCGACGTCGTCTACAGGAGTGGGGACTTGTCGCACGGCGCCCATTGCTCCGAGTACCATTGACGTTACACCACCGGCGAGTGCGGCGGTAGTGGGCCATTGAACGCCACACCTGGACTACGGAATGGCCCGACATTGTCTTCTCCGACGAATTCCCTTTCTGCCTGCAACACCACGATGGTCGGATTCGCGGGTGGCGGCACCGTGGCGATAGACTGTATGACGCCTGCATTATGCATCGCCATACCGGTCCGTCGCCTGGCGTTATGATTTGGGGCGCAATTGGATATGACACCCGCACCCCTCTGGTACGCATCGTCGGTACACTCAAGAACCACCGCTACATCTCCGACGTTTCGGAGCTTGTAGTCCTCCCTTACCTGCAGGACCTGCCAGCGGCCACGTTTCAACAGGACAATGTGCGCCCGCACGTGGCACGCATCGTGCAACAATTCTTCACGGCCCGCCAGGTGTCACTGCTGCCGTGGCTCGCCTGTTCTCCCGATATGTTACCCATGGAACACGTCTGGTCGCCGATTGGCAACCGAGTGGCTCGTCAAGCACCACCCGCGGCTACGCCTGATGAACTGTGGCAACGTGTGGAAGCATCCTGGACCGACATACCCCATGCCCACATCCAAAGCCTCTTTCGTTCGATGCAGCGGCGTGTAGCGGCTGTTATTGCCAGCCATAGGGGCCACACGAACTATTGATGCCTGCGTGTTCCGCAAGTCGCACGGACCTGTAAGCTCAATCGTTTCATCTTTGTATCTGTTGTTATGTGTCCAGTAAATCTGGCTTTGCTATCTCGTGTCTTTCTTGGTGTTGCATTTTGGGTGGCCAGCAGTGTACTTTAGGTCACGGATTCATCTACGGCCGACAATTCCCACTGGTCACACCATCTAAGGATTCGAGAAAAAATCCAGTGTGTTGGAGTCTTGGTCAATATTTTACAGATCTTGCCTAACTTCAGCAATATTTATATTAGAGTTCAATTCTACATCAGCTTCACAGATTTATAGAAGTCTGTGGTGCTGTTATCTGCGGCACGTATTGTTAGCCAACAAAGCACCAGTTGCAAACAAACCTATCCTGCTCTGATGTACAGTAGTGAAACATGGGCACTACAGAAGGGATACTGGGGTCGTTTATATGCTGAAGAAATGCGTACTAATGGAAATTTGAAACAGGACGTATTTTGATCATGTGAGGAACGGAAAAAGTGTTGCAGACGGTCAGTGTGAAGCAAAAATGCTTTCAGTATAATGGGGACAAATATTTTCATGGGTCTTGGCTACTTACAAAGAATGAGTGATCAGCTGTTAAGTGAATTTATTCAGTCCAAGTGACAAGTTAGAAAAGTAGAGGAAGGCTGAAGAATTCATGAGAGGACAAGATTCAGGAATGACTGAAACACAAAAACATGACAATTATGATGTATGAAAGGTCTTGTGTAAGACGTGTGATGGATACCAGAGAAGCTCGAGTTGTGGGCTAACTTCGATTTCGAAGACGATCTGGTTACTCCATCTAAGGTTGCTTGGACAAGCATACATCTGAATCTCAGAGAACAGCTTGGAGATACTCATCGTCAAAAAAATAGTCGCATCCAGAAGGACGTGTCGGATTGCAATGCTATCCGGGAGGAATGTGAAAGTTTCCAAGAACAATAAATGATTAAACATTGAGACTCATACGGGAAATATTTATTGAGTTACACACCAATACGTAGTATCTCTCAGTATAGCGTCACGACGCCATGTTTACTCACACAGCATGCCAGACGTCTCGGCATGGAGTTGACAGGTTTCTAATGGTATTCTGCGATAAGCCATTTCATGCAGCTTGAATCTTCTCACGCAGTTCCTGCAGATTGTGCGATAGGGGTGGAGTATGGATAGCGCGTCCAATAGGATGCCACACATTTTCAATCTGCGATATGTCTGGCAATGCGGCTGGCCATGGCAGAGTGTCAATGCCTTGAAGGCAAGCTCCCGAGACAGCAGCAGTATGTGAACGAGCGTTGTCCTGTTCAACAGTCACACCGGAGTGAGCGTTCAGAAGAGGTAGGGCCACTGGTTGCACCCCATAACGTAACGTTGGGCTGTCAAAGTTCCTGTAATGAACACCAATAGTGACCTGGCATCGTAGGCAATTGCATCCCACACCACGACCCCAGGCCTTCTTGACGTGTGACCCTCGACAACAAACCGTTCATCTTGGCTCTGACCACGATGCCTCCCCACACGGATTCGTTGGTCGTCTCCTCGGAGACAAAAACGGGACTCGTCACTGAATATCACCCGCTGTCATTCTGAGCCCTTAACACCATTGCAGTCTTTGGCGACGATGCAATGGTGTTAAGGGCAGTGGTCGTAACGGTCTGCATGCGTGTAATCCTACGTCGTGCAGCCGTTTGCCAATGGTGCTGGCACTAATCAGACGATGCATGGAGGGCACCACATCTCTCTGAATATCCGTAATCGGGCTGTTGGGTCACTCTGCGCATGTCGGACAACCCGTCGCCTCTCTCTCTCTCTCTCTCTCTCTCTCTCTCTCTCTCTCTCTCTCTCTCTCTCTCTCTCTCTCTCTCTCTCTCTCTCTCTCTCTCTCTCTCTCTCTCTCTCTCTCTCTCTCTCTCAGTGGTGGTTCGTCTAGGTCTCCCAGATCCTTCCTGTCGCTGCTGCGTGCCTTGTTCTATTCACTGCCGCTAACAGCGTGCTATGGTGATAAATGTACGACAGGCATGGACTGCAATACTGTCGATAAGACGGTGCGGCCCCTCACGAACTCCTCCAACTACTCGAATTGCTTCCGAACTTTTCTCCGAGGCATACTTCACTTGCAAAGAATGCGACCAACACAACAGCACGAGTCAGAACGGTAAGCACGCGCAACGGTACGACCTTATATAGCCGGTCAGGCAAGGCGCTACGATCCCTCGTTGCTGGTGTCAGATGCGTGGCCGAGCGTGATACTTGAACCATTTGCATGTCTCACGATGTCAAACATACCCACCAAGTTTCATTCCTGCCAGTTACTTCCTTTTGGGTTAAACTATTTTTTTTGAGGATGAGTATACTTATGTAGATATCAGGGGCGAATATTCGGGGTGTGCTAGGTATGCGACGCACACCCACACAGAGTCGTCGCCATTTATTTAACCTATACTATTGACATTCCATTTTACGGTTTATTTCTAATAAAACTTGCCTGAGTTTGTCCTAAGGTTTGAAGTGTTGACTAAAATTAATTCCTCCCCCACCCCCCCATAATGCTTTCATTAAGAGGAGAAGGTTCGTTCGTTAAGCATAATATCACATTTGTGCTAAAATCTTCGGGTGTGCGGTTTCCCGACATGACGTCCGACAGTTTTCAAGCAACTGTGGTACAAATACTCCCTAGATGGCGCTGCAGGTCACGTTTTTATTTTCCTGTGGTTTCAAACATTACAGCTGATCTCTCAGGATGTGCTAGCCAAATAGATTACCGCTTGCAATCCCATGGAGCAACACAATTCAGTGTTGTGATACGAGTTGCTGTTACATTAAATTTTTGGATAACAAAACTCACCAAAGTTTGTCCTAAGGCTTCGCGTGGTGGCTAAAATTAATTTCCTTATACAATGTTTTCGTAAAGTTGAAAAGGTTCGTTGCCTAGTTGAGTAAACAAAACATAGTTTTGTAGTATTCGCATCCGTAGGTGTGCTGTTTGGCCAGTGAGCCCCCGAGGCGTGTAGAGCAACTGTGATACAAAGTTCTCCAAATGGCGCTGCAGGTCACGTTTTTATTCCCGCAGAGACTAAATTTCCAGGGTGCGCGCCTAAAAAAGCACCACTGGTCATACGTTTGCGTTCGAAATCGCGTGGAGTCATAAATACAATTCAACGTTCTGCCACGAATGGCAGTTTTTCTGTCTTTTCGTCGTAGTGCGAATCGATGTGTTTATGAGCACAGATTTAAAAACAGAATTTGAAGTTTTGTTATCCATATAGGATGAGTTAACAAAAATTCATTTTTTTTTTTTTTTTTTTGTTCAACGACCCTAAATAAAAAAAGCTTTCGTATGTTCAAAATCAATGCGTGAATTTTTCAGCTCGGGTTACATAGTAAACTTTTTGCGTGTTTTTCCCCGTAACAACGCCCACCCAACCTAAATGGGCACGCAACGCCACCGGTAGATATGTATGTCTCAAGGAACGAGGAGTATTTGAATCGAAGAGCAAACAAAGCGCCTATGTAGGACTGAAACTTGGGTCCTTGCTACAAAACGTAATGTTTTAACATTTATGGCAATATGATTACATGTTTGCAAAACGATGTGGAAAAAAGTCCAAGGAAATTTACAAAACCAACCTTAATAAGGTGTCTTCTCACCTATAATATTAGTCGAACGTCAATAATTATTTTATATACTGTCAAAAATGCTGCTAGGTAGTTCTGAAGGCACTCAAGTTCGGTACTGTGAAACGGCTGTCGTATGGTCGTGTGGGGACCAGGTATATTTATCAGAGACTGCCAATGTGACTCCTCAAGACATTCTATGCTTATTAGGACTTATGATGTCTTTTTATCTCCGTAGTCACTAAGGGAGAGTCCAATCCCTTACCTCCGGCAGGTTCCAAAAGTTTGTTTCACCAGAGCATTTCTATGAACGATCATTGCAATAAAACATTAAGTATAGAATACAATAGATTCAAATAGAAACATTATTGATATCTTCCTGTACAACTAATTTTTACTATTATTCACCTTGGGTGATGTCCTTTTGACTAAAGACGTAAATGTTCAAGTGTATAGGATATGGCGACCGGAATTTATTCAGATGTACTGAATGATAAGGTAACTTTGACTGAAAAATCAGAGCCAGTGCAGAAAAATATAGTTAATCTGGCAGAATATGGTGGTTTTGAAGTTGATGGGGTTTATACGAAAGAACTTTGCAGACACATTTAAACTACGTGCCGAATGAGGAGCCAATGCACAAAACTGACAGCAAGGGAAGAAGATGGAGAAATTTCTGCAGCATGGAACGCAGCTGTTTCTTTACCGGGAAACGAAAACTCTCATAATATTTTGGTATATTCTTCCTGTATCTAAATTTCCACTACTAAACTAAGGGAATAATACAGAGATTCTAGAAAAAGGAATCGATTTTAGTGATTTCCATACAAGCAATATCACTCAGAAGTGCTTGTGTCTCTTACCCTTGTGTTACCAATTTAAGAAAAAAGATGGCAATGAGCAAATTTCATTACCCAAATTTTATTGATGGCATAATTTAGATTTTGCATTTAAGGATTTCATATTAGCATTTTCATGATTGCACAGTTCCTGATTACAGTAGATTACTATAATTACACAGTTTCTGATTTCAGTAGTCTAATATTATCAACGTTTCGCGCCATTTCTTCATGCTGTTACAGAAATTTCCACTTAAGACAGTTTTCCTGCTGTGAAGCTATAGGCAACAAAATATTGCGTATTTCTTAATCCCTCCCGACATTAAACTTTTTCAAAGCTTCCTTTTTCATGTCTTGGTACAACTATGAAACCTAATTTTAATTAGATTTTTTTCAAATTTTCTTGCTGCCTACAAGTCGCATCCCTTGGATTGAGTATTGTTTTACTTTTTTGGGAGGAGGGGGGGGAATTTAACGGCCACTTTGAGTAACTGGTTGGGCTGCAAGCAGTCTCCCGTCCCTAACCAGTGCCATAAGACAAGCACGACAACCATGTAGCTCAAAGATTCGAACCCGGATCCATCTCGGACGAATGTTCAGAAGCCGGCAAATGCGCAACTACCACCTTGTTTTGCATTACCCTACATCCTGTGCTTTGCACACCGTATACTTTCTCCGTGCTTGAACATTACGCCATGAGATCTTACATTAATATTTCTTTATTTCTTATCTCGTAAAGGTATCATTTGTGATAAGCTGCAAGGTGCGTGGAGACTTCAAAAATAGGGTCGCGACCTTAACTTGGATCCCTGGAAACTGCTCCGAATTACGAAAATAGATAGCTTAATGAGTAAAATAATTTAAAAAATGTGTTTAAGAACGTATACGGAATCTCAGTAGACGCTCTGAGGTCGACATAGTCTTAACTTGGAGCTAGCAGCCCGAGCTGTAGCCGATCTACAGGAGCTGCCGGGATTTTTTTTTTTTCGTCATGTTCTGTCCAGGGCCGGACTTTGAACCATCTTGTTGTAGTATAGTAGATCTCTAATGTGCTCACGTTGGGAATTTCAGACAGCATGTGCCCTGCCATCTGCATGTTCACTGGTCCTAAGCAATCCGTTTCAGCATCACGACATCTGAAGAGTTTGTTCATCATAATAGTTAACTTTGACTTTTCTGTGTAAAAGCCAAAATAGTCAATTTGTGCGCTAAGAGATCTAAGGAGACACAATGTGGTGTCACGGGGTAATCACCCATTGCCTACTTAAATTAGCAATAACTGCAAATTCTACGTTCAATACGTGTGCACTGTAAAACATTTTCGAAAATTCATGAGACACTCTCCGTGATTCCTTTCATGAATTAACGAAGCATATTTCTGATACAACCTTTTCCATGAAATGACGCAAAAAAACCTAAGTTTTACCGATTTTTCGTACGCCAGAAAAATTCTGAATTTTCAGAAACCTTTCCGCAATTCTTTTCTCATATGGACGGTAAATTGTCGTTTTTAAGATGTTTTAAAGGAGAATTCTGAATTTTCAGAAACCTTTCCGCAATTCTTTTCTCATGTGGATGGTAAATTGCCGTTTGTAAGATGTGTTAAAGAAAAATTCTGAATTTTGATAAACCTTTCCCTAATTCTTTTTTCATATGGGCAAGGTTGCCGTTTTTTAGATGTGTTAAAGAAAATTCCGAATTTTCAGAAACCTTTCCGCAATTCTTTTCTCATATGGACGGTAAATTGTCGTTTTTAAGATGTGTTAAAGAAAATTCCGAATTTTCAGAAACCTTTCCGCAATTCTTTTCTCATATGGACGGTAAATTGCTGTTTTTAATACGTGTTAAAGGAAAATTCTGAATTTTCAGAAACCTTTCCGCAATCCTTTTCGTGTAATAACGGAAAAACATTGTTCATACTTTTTCCGTATCGATATGACGAAAACATTCCGGTAATATGAGATATTAGATGGAATACCTGAGGTTTGATTAACTGTTAAATAACTTTTAAATATCAACAGCATATCACATGAAATTTTGGTTGTTGTGGCACCGGACATTCCATCGTTTCCCTAAAATGTCGAGCTCCAGCTATTGTTCATTGTGTAACAGTAAGAAATATGGTATTTAAATTATTGTACAGGTATTTGTACCATGTCTATGTATCAGTCTATGGAGTCCGTAAGGCCGCCCCGGTGGCGCAGTGGTCTAAGGCGTTGGCCTCTGATCATTCGTCCGAAAGGGGTCCGGGTTCGAATCCCGTTGAGGCATGGATGTTGTGTTTGTCTTACGGCACTGGCTCTCTCCCTTCCCTGGAACCAGTGACCCTAAATTAGGGACGGGCGACTGCTTATAGCCCTTTGAGTTGCTCACGGTGGTCGTTAAACCTCCAATCGAAAAAAAAAAAAAAAAAAAAAAAGGAGTCCGTAAGACAAAAGCTACACTGGTGTGCAAAAATTAAGGACGAAGAGGAGAAATTAGCATAACAGCTGAACGAGCAGTCAGAACGGACCGAAAGACCACTCAGGAGATAGACTAGGGTCCGGTATGCTAGGGCATGCGCATATATGCAGTATGACGTACGGAGGGTGGGAGTGTCGTAAGGATGTAAAGCACACGTGCGGTGTACGCTCAACAATTCGGTGAAAGCTATTACACGGTGTACATCGGTTTGGACAACGTCGAGTTCCTGCCACCGTGTGATATGGCCAACAGGCAATCCAGTAGACGACATCTAGATGACTTTAATCGAGGTCGCGTCTTTGGGAAGTTGGAAAAAGCTCGAAGTGTGACTAGTGTGTCTGAGGAGTTCGGGATCACTCACAGCATCGTTTCACGAGCTTGGAGAGCATTTCAAATTACAGGAACAGCTGTCTGAGAGTTTAGCAGTGGTCGTCCACGAACAACCACGGCGGCGGACAACAGGTATATTGTCCTACAGGCGAGAAGAGACAGACGGTAGACAGCGGGAGAAATAGCAACGCACATGCAACAGACAACTGGACGTCCGTTATCGCGTTTTATCGTGGCCAGGAGGCTGCACAAAGATGGTCCATTTGCACGACGACCAGTACGGTGTGTGCCGTTAACGCCTACTCATCGGAGACGGCGGTTTCTGTGGTGCCAGGAACACAAGAACTGGACACATCAGCAATGGGGTCAAGTTCTCTTTACGGATGAGAGCCGGTTTAGTCTGACGAGCGATTCTGGACGTATACACATCTGGAGAGAGCAGGGAACACGCAGTCACACCTCCAACATCATCGAAAGGGACCGGTTTGGAGGTGGCGGAGTTCTCGTTTGGGGCGGTATCATGCTTGATAGCCGTACTGACCTCCACATCTTCCAAGGAGGTTCAGTCACTGGTGTCCGCTATTGTACCGAGGTTCTCCTGCCTCACGTGCGTCTGTTTAGAGGTGCTGTGGGTCCTGAGTTCCTCTTCATGGATGACAACACTACATCTCATCGTACAGTGGCTGTCGCAGAGCTGCTGGAGAGTGAAGATATTCAACGCAGGGATTGGCTCGCAAGGTCCCCGTACCTAAATCCAATCAAACACGTGTGGGACCTTCTTGGGAGACGCTTAGCAGCACGTCACCAACCGCCAGCAACGATTCCGCAGCTGCGATTGGCGCTACAAGAGGAATGGGCCGCGATGCCTCAACAGCTCCTTGACAACCTCGTCGTCAGCATGGACAGACGTTGTAAATCCTACAACGCAGTCAGGGTGATCATATCCCTTACTAAAGACTGGATTTTTGTTGGCAGCCGCCTGTCACATGGACGTTTCTGTCTTCTATCCCGTTGTGCTCGAAGCTACCTTTTCAATAAAGTGCCTTTGTATCCTTTGGATTTTTTGTTTGGACGGTTTTGCTCACTTGTCCCATATTCTTACATCTTGGGGATCTTATGGTATGATTTGAGTCGATGTGGAGCACTTCTGCACGACGTTACATTCGAAAAACCGTCTCGTCCTCAAATTTTGCACGCCAGTGTATTACAGTTAACTTGAGTAAATTTTATATTTAGGAGTTTTGTGAAATAATACTATAAAACAGTATATTTCTCCTGTTCTTAAAGATGATGAAAGTCATTGTCTGTTTAAAAGGATCTCAAATTCCAAATCATTCTGTTGCTTAAAAAAATAACGATGAAAAAAATACTATTTTTGTGGTCCTGCTACAGAAAAAAATAAGATTATGTATTACAAACCTATTTATTCCAAAAACTGATAAGCTCCTGCAGAAAATGAAGTGATTAAATCACTAGCATTAATGAAAAAAATCATCCCGCGATTAGAATTGTACCTTGAAAGTGTGCAGGCCTCCTGAATCCGTCTTGCTTAGTGTTTAAGACGCGCGGTTTCTGTTGAGACAACCCAAACGACCTCGGATCGAATCTCGCAGGTGCAAAAGGATTCACTGGTGTAAGGGCTGCGAAATTCAGGGTATTCGACTTAACGAAATTTTTGTACAAATACGAGAAAATCTGGAACGTACTTTTCTGAAATAAGCGGAATTACTGACTGTGGAAAATCTGTGAAAACATAAATAGTCGATGTGATCGCTCTGTCCACGTTATTTTATAAACAACACATAGCAACTGAAAAATTGTTGTTCCGACACCGCTGGGATGGAATCCCAGATCTCTCGATAACTAACTGAGGCCCCGGTGGCGCAGTGGTCTAAGCGATGGCCTCTGATCATTCGTTCGAACGTGGTCCGGATTCGGATCCCGGTGAGGCATGGATGTTGTGTTTGTCTTACGGCACTGGCTCTCTCCCTTCCCTGGAACCAGTGACCCTAAATTAGGGACGGGCGACTGCTTATAACCCATTGAGTTGCTCACGGTGGTCGTTAAAACTCCAATCTAAAAAAAAAATCTAACTAACTGAGTGCATTCGCTTTACGCTAAGGTGCCAACAATTCACAGCGCTATGTGTGGTTTATCAGTCAGCATCTGACTACAGAAATCCGTATTGATGGGCTCAGAAACTCATGTGTCGCCATCTAGCGGCCTTCAACAGAGCAAGCTGTTTAATTAAAGCTGATATTTCTAAAGAGCGATAGAAATGTTGAATATATTTCAAATACGTGGATATAATGTAAATAGACGATGTCATAGCTATATTCACCATTTCTATCGCCCTTTGGATTTATCAGCTATAATTAAACAGCTTGCTCTGTTGGATGCCACAAGATGGCGACACATTTAGTTGCTGAGCCCATTAACAAGGATTTGTGTAGTCAGATGCTGACTGATAAAGCACACATAGCGCTATGAATATTTTGCACCGTAGCGTAAGGCGAACTCACTTGGCTAGGTATCGAGAGATCTGGGATTCGATCCCAGCAGTGTTGGATGAACAATTTTTTCAGTTACAATGCGTTGTTTACATAATGACGGGGACAGAGCGATGACATCTTCTATTTACATTATTTTCACGAATTTGAAATATATTCAATGAAAATATGAAATAAAAAAAAACACGGGAACTTTTAAAAACGGAAATTTTGTTAAAAGACGGATGGCTCCTGGCAAATATGCTGCACGTTATTTTCAGGAATTTTCCGTGAATTCACAGCCCTTATTTTTTTACGGTCTGTGTACAAAGATTTTGCACTTCATGGCGCAAGTACTGGCAAAATGAAAACAAGCTTCTTTTTATCATATTATTAAAACATGCTGATATTTTTTGGAGTTTTATTTCTTATTCTAGACGAAAACCGAATGGGATTTCTTTTTTTACTCTATTGTGTAGATGATCTAGCACTCTTAATCTGTTATCGTAAGTATAGTTCTTCCGAGACACGTAGTAATCCTCATACGCTCTTCGAACAATGTTACGCATCAGCACTTCGTCATCACAAAGTAGGTATTGTTCACATTCTTTGAATCAATAGCACAAAATCTGAATTATAGGACATTTTAATCATATACGAATGTGAAAAGATCAGAAATTACGCGATAAAAAAAGAACCTAATTCTGTACAGTAAACAGTTTTCCTATTACTATCATATTTTTTTTTATTTTCAGTACTTTTCTAACATCATAAACTTTTTGTTTTGCTTCGGAGCATGATGACAATCAAGAGCGACTCAGAGGGCTGTAAGCAGCAGCCCGTTCCTAATTTAGAGCCACTGGTTTCACAGAAAACAGGAAAATTCAGCGACACCAGACAAATACACCACCTATCCTTTATCCAGGGTCTCGAACCCGGACTCATTTCGACGAATGATCAGAAGCCAGAACTTCTGGTCACTCGGCAACTGGAGCGGTTTAACATCATAAATGAGTTACATTTTTGTGTACAGATTGCTGTCATGTGCTCAAATCACTGAAAAATTGAACGGCAAATTCACTCATGATGTTACAGTCGATAAGAATGATGATGATATCTAATATTTTACTAAATAAAGAATTGTTTAGGATACCCAATTTTTGACTCGTCCCGTCTCATTTGTGTCCAAAAGATTTCCTGATTTGCAATTACCAATAATTTAATTTTCATGATTTCCTTCACGAAGCTGATAACCCCTACAACAGTTATAACGTAAATGTCTTATCGTACTTCTACGTTATTTTAAAACATCACCATACGATGAAAGAGTTCCTAAATTAAACCTTAACGGCCAGGCGAAACATTTAAACAGAAATCAAACTTACGGAAATTGGCTTTATTTCTCCAGCACAGATTATAGCACTTCAGGATAGTATAGAAATCACATAACACATCTCTAACACAAATCAACACTCCACGCGAGCAACTGTTGTATTCTAGTTTTTATCTCTGGTTCTTATCTCATAACAAGCATACGTCACGTTCATTCTGCCTCAATTGTGTTGCCAACAGTATTCGTTTGAGAGAGAAGATATCACGTTAAGTGTGAAGTATAACTGAAAATAAACTCAAGATTTACATAGGGAAAGAAACTAAAAAGGAAAGTTAATTTAGAATATACGTCACACAGTTTTAGTGAATCATGGAGTACAGCTACTCCACGATTCACTAAAACTGCTGATTTTAGATCATTGCATCCGTACGACATATAAGATGTTAGTTTTTTTTTTCAGAGGAGAAGGAATTTGATAGAAACCGTGAGCATTGAAGGCTATAAAAGTTCCCCATTCCTTTATTAAGGCAACTTTTTTCCCAAGAAAGGGACAGGGCCAGCATTATAAGATAAACACACTGCTCGTGCCAAAACGGGGACTCGAACTTCCCCTTAACTCATATGATTAGCCACAAGTCCGGGCTCTTGTCTACTCTTCGCCCATAGAAACAACAAAAGTTATATGAAAAGTGTTAATCACAAATTGGTTGCAGTTGGAGTGTAAACATAAAAAAAAGTAGGCTACTTTTCTTCAATCTACTTTTTAAAGATGAATGCAGTAACTGACGTAAAAAATAAAAAAGTCTTATAATTTTTTAATGGTAAAACGTTGCTGATTAATTGAATAATAAGTGTCTTTTAATTGGTCCTTAGCCCACTCCTTGAACATAGGAAACATCTGATAAGTCATAAGAAATAAATCTTCCAGGTTGAAAGTGATCAGAACTTTCATTAACTGAAAACTGGTCCTTGTTTTCTTGAAGTGGTAAAAGACAGGAAGTTTCAGTCACCAATACACTTTTAATTGATAATCATCAAGTCGTAATTCATCAGCTGACGCTTAATAGCCAGTATATACACTGAGTGATCACTGAATCATTAACACTTACCTAATACTTCGTAGGTCTCCCTTTCTCCCTCAGTAAAGCAGCTATCCGACGTGGCATCGAATTAATAAGATGATGGAAGCAGCTGGGAAGGTATGGCCAACAAAGCAGTTTTCAATGCAGGTATGGAGGTGATTGGTGTATCCATATAAAAAAACAAATACATCATTCTTTCCACGTTCCAGAAACACATAGCAACCGAATAACAATTATTCGGTTGTTATGTGTTTCTGGAACGTGGAAAGAGCGATGTATTTGTTTATTTACTGACGCCACGTATTTGGAGGATTTTCACTTTGGATCTCGCCCCTTTGGATTTAACTGTTATAATTAATATTTAGCCAGTGTTGTTAATGCCCACCAGATGGAGACGTCTCAGTAGCTGAGCCCATCTTACGGATTTATGATGTCAGAAGCTGACTTAAAAACACACATAGCACCGTGGATTGTTGGCCATCGTGGTGTAAGGCGAACGCGCTCGGCTAGCTATCGAGAGATCCGTGGATTCAATTCCCCGGCGGTAACTGAATAACAATTTTTCGGTTGCTATGTGTTTCTGGAACGTGGAAAGAACGATGTATTTGTTTATTTACTGACGCCACGTATTTGGAGGATTTTCACTTTGGATCTCGCCCTTTGGATTTAACTGTTATAATTAATATTTAGCCAGTGCTGTTAATGCCCACCAGATGGATACGTCTCAGTATCTGAGCCCATTTTACGGATTTATGATGTCAGAAGCTGACTTAAAAACACACATAGCACTGTAGATTGTTGGCCACCGTGGTGTAAGGCTAAACCGCTCGGCTGGCTATCGAGAGATCCGTGGATTCAATTCCCCGGCGGTGACTGAATAACAATTGTTTGGTTGCTATGTGTTTCTGAAACGTGGAAAGAGCGGTGTATTTGTTTATTTACTGACGCCACGTATTTGGAGGATTTTCACTGTGTATCCATATGCCTGATATGCCGTTCAATAGTGCCCCACAAGTTCTCTATGGGGTTGATTTCCGGGGAGTTCGAAGCCAATCGATATGTTGGAATTCTGAACCGTGTTTCTTAAACCATTCCTGCACAGCATCGGACACGTGGCTTGGCGCTTTGTCATCTTGGATGACACCGTCGCCATTCGGGGAAAAGTTTAACATTGCTGGGTGAACAGAATCAGCAAGCAATTCACGATATAGGCACTAGTCATACGTTGTTCCACATGCGCCATGGGTAAAGTTCCTGCCAGGTTAACATGCCCCACACCATACAACCGCCTTCACCTGTTTCCACTGTGTAGACCCGCAGGATGGATCGAGTGCCTCAAATGCGTACACGACCATCCGTGGAGTGGAGCAAAAATGCTAGTCCTCAGACCAGCACATTTTTTCTCAGTCATCCGACGTCCAACTTCCATGATCTTTGCACCAGACGAGTCTTTTGTGCCCATGAACCGTTCTTAGGAGAAGATGTCGTCAGCTGTTATAGCCCATCCGAGCGAGCGTTCGACGCATGTTCATGACAGATACTGTTCACGGTTGACCTCTGTTGTACTCGGTAGTCAACTGTTGAATAGTGCTGAGTCTGTTGGCCAGTAGGAGTCGTGGGACCTGGTGCTCACATCTCACGTCAACTTTTCGTCCTCTGAAGTTTTGCCTCCATGTCGTTATTTGGCCATTTTCACGCCGTCCTGGTACACTTTAACTACGGCGGCTCACGAACAAGCCACCAGTTCTGCCGTTTGGGAAATCGAGGTACCTGCTCCCCGAGCTTCCACAATCTATCCTTTCTTAAAGTCTGATAAATCCTCCCGTTTACGCATCACGCTCCGAATTTTACTGCCTACTGCTCCAGTCACACTTTATATATGCTACATCGGTCGACTAATCGCGCCCTCTCGGGAATCACGTGATCAACGGGCCGCATACACTTTTGATAAGGGCGGTCATAATTCAGTGATCACTCCGTGTGTATCTCAGGCTTATAGTTACAAGATATTATTTGTGTATACACATAAATATACAACAAACTTCCACCAATTTTGCCCCTATCTCCCCACTTTTTCATTGGACGTAGACGTTATTTACTTCTGATTCACTGTTAACATTTTTATAACGTCCACCCTATCCGGATAATTAATGTGCCGTTCGCTAAGAAAACCTTAAACCGAGAAGAAACGAAATTTACGTAAGAAAACAGAAACTCAAAAGGAAGGCGATTAAATTAGTAGTATACCTCACAGTCTTTTATGTCAATTGAATCATTCGTTTTCTTCCTCGCATTGTGCATAGCAATTTTATATTTCCATTTAAAAATAAGGGAAAGAAAACTGCAAATATTAACATAAAGCGGTAATTTTCACTTGATAATTTTAAGGCGCTCTTCTCTTCCCGAGTATTGTTTGAAATTTAAAACTTATTTTCTCGTTTCCTGTTTTGTATGCTATATCTATTCATAAATCTTAAAATTTAATTTGTGTTACAATCTGAATCTGTATTAGTTAAAAAACCGTTATGTTAACCAGTTTCGAGTGATATATCAAGGATATTCTCTCCTGTTTCTCAGAAAATATCTTAAATTCCGTTTTGTAAAGCGGATTTCAATTTCCTTTCCAAAAATTATTCCTCTCTTCGTTTTGAATAAAAACGAAGGAAGTAATATTTTTGTGCCTCAAACAAAATCAATTCGTGCGTCTTGATATATCTAAGCAACGGTTTTGTTAGCCTGATACTGTAAGATTGGTTTTAACTTCATTAAAGTAATTCTGGCATTTGCGGCTGCAAGAATCCCCTAAAAGTTCTACAGGATTGCGTAAAGAATACAGAAGTTTTTGTTTTCTGCGAACAATACTCGTATGCTTTCTGTGTCCTTTACATCGTCTATAATCCTGACATTTGGGAATTCTACATTTAGAAAGTATGAAGTGATCTTGTGTTTAAACCGTCACATTTTACACGTACATGCATATAATTTTTTATTTGATTTAGCTGCTTAAAGCAAGATCCATATTATCTGTGAAATCAAAGTTCCTGATGATGTTAGACTATCATAATTCTCAATTTACTGCGATCTCGGCACACAACTCGAGCTTCACTGACATTCGTCACACATGTAACACAAGACCTTTCTATTTCATACTGGGCTGCCTTTTCCGCTTGTATAGGCATTGCTTTATCAAGTCTTTCCACGATTTCCTTGGAATTCCTCTACTTTTCTACGACTTGGGCTGAATAAATTCCCTTAGCACCTCAACACTCGTTCTTTAAGCAGGTCAAATCATCTCCGAAAAATTTTCTCCACACCACTAGCAACATTTTGCTTTACATTATACATTTATAACACACCTCTTCATTCCGCTCATGAACAGAGTAAGTCTTGCTAGAAACCCTCTGTAAGTCCAGCAAACAAAAGACTGCCGTATCTCTTCTGTAGCAACCAAGTTTTAGGACTGTAAATTAGATTAGAAGCTATTACACTTTTACTTGAAGCCATTCGAAATCACATTGACGCCGCCCCGGTGGCGCATTGGTCTAAGTGATGGCCTCTGATCATTCGTCCGTAAGGGGTCCGGGTTCGAATCCCGGTCAGGCATGGATGTTGTGTTTGTCTTACGGCACTGGCTCTCTCCCTTCCCTGGAACCAGTGACCCTAAATTAGGAAGGGCGACTGCTTATAGCCCTATTGAGTTGCTCACGGTGGTCGTTAAACCTCCAATCAAAAAAAAAATCACATTGACAACACATCAGCTTTATGAAATATTGGGCTGGAAAGAAAGTAATGTCCGATGACGAGGTACCACGAAGCCGAAGCTCCAGACACTGCGCACATTGACCACCGCGATTGAGCAGCACACCGGCATGATATAAGCAGGTAGATGGCTTAAATCAGTGGCTGTTAGCCGTCACAAGACGAAGGGTGTAAGCACCAGACAACATGGAAATGCACAAGCAGCACATCCACCACTGCATGCTGTATGAGTTTCGTCGCGGAAGCACCCCCGCAAGTGCTGTAAGGAACACTTGAAGTGTGTACCCCAATGCCATATCACATCGTCAGTGCTGTCGTTGGTTCGAACGGTTTCGAGAGAGAAATTTTGTCCTGTCAGACCGTCCCAAAGCCGGAAGACCCGCAATAGTAGATATGAACATACTGAAGACCTCAGTGGAGACTGACCCACGTGAGACCACGCGGGAGTTGGGCTAACAGTTGGGGACTACCCACACACACATTATCACGCACCTGCGTCAACTTGAAAAGGCGTACAAGAGGGGAGTTTGGGTACTTCATCAACTTGCAGATGAGCAGAAAGCAAATCGCATGAGTGCATGCGTTTCCCCTGCTTGCACGTGACCAAGTTGAATCGTTCTTGGACTACATTGTGTCAAGTAACGAGAAAACATGGGTCCTGTATGACAATGTCAGCGCCCGGAAACAGTGGTTGGACCCAAAACAGAAGCCCATGCCGACCCCCAAAGCCAGCTTGCACCCATGTAAGTCTGTTTGGTGAGATATGTGCGGGGTGTCGTGATTTTTGAGCTACTGCTGGACAACACCACTACACCCACCGATGTGTACTGTTGCTCGACGATCTTCACGTCGAAACGTCCAGCGCCGCTGAACCGCAAGGGCGTCCTCCTACAGTAGGATGGTGTGAGACCTCGCACAGCACTTGTGACGTGTCACAAGATCACGGACCTCTAACAGCTGCTGCCGCACCCAGACCCCGGATATTGCCCCCGAGTAACTACCCCCTTTTCCGGTCGTTGCAGCATTTCCTGGACGGACAGCGATTCACCAACCGGGGGACGATATCGAAAGCGCACTTTCTCACTTCTTTGCGTCCAAACAGCCACAATTCTACAGGTATAACATCCAACAGCTGCCCAGAAGATGGGAGTAGGTCGTGGCAAATGATGGCGACTATACAGTTTGGACTGATTTGTAATTCTATATACGGTAATTAGCACTTTTCTGTTGCCTGGCATTTGCATACATTACTTTCTTTCCAAACCAATGCTTCTAAAGCAGTTTGCGACTTTCAAAGATGAATTCACTCGCTTACAAATTACATCATTTAATCTGTTTTCTCAATCAAACGTGCTTCCTAAATGCACAAATTCCTTCATCTGGTCTAATTATGCATTATTTAGACAAATTTCGCATTCAGTCAAATTTTAGCTCCTACGATATGAAACCAACATTCGTCTTGTTATAAATTTTCACAGTCCTATGATTTAAATAATACCGTTTGATGTTCAAAATGCTCCACTTAAGGCGAATCTTTCCTAAGTGATTATAAAGCATAATATACAAAAATAAAGAAGTGAAACTGCTAAGGAAGCATATACTTGAGACCTAGGAGCTTTTTCCTATACTTTTAGAGAGAGAAAGAGAGGTTCCTTTCTCAAAGTATGAATATGCATCGGAAGTTTCTCAGAAAAAAAAAACGAAATTGGCTTGCGGCGTTATAGCATTCATTTAAAGTGACAACGTTTCTTCTGAATGACCTTGACCCGAATTTTAAAATTTTATTATTTTAATGCTTTCAACACAATATGTGATTGCGAACTCGCTGAGCGGTAAATTCCAATCAATGTTAAAACATCAACGTAGGTTTTTAAAAAACCGGAAAATATAACAGAAGTGTTTAAAGCTTTACTGACTACGGAACTTCTCTTAATGTACCGTAAAACGGTGAAATTTTAACTTCTTTATACAATGTGTCGGTTTCTCTTTAACCTACGATTCATTTGTGTTTTTCTTCAGAAATCCAGCCACGCAGTAATCTAAGCGCTGGCTTTGGGTCATTCGTCCGAGGCAGTTTCGGGTTCAAATCCCGTTTAGTCATGGATGTTGTGTTTGTCTTACGTCACTCGCTCTCCCCCTAACCTGGAGTAGTCACCCTAAATTTGGGTAAGGCGACTTCTTACAGCCAATCGAGTTGCTCATGGTGGTCGTTAAACCCTTAAACATTAAAATACAGTATATTATCAAAAGTATTCAGACAGCACAAGGTTTTGGGACAAATGGCTTTATTATGGCAATTAGTAGTTAGTTGGTCCACCTTTTGCTTGTATGACAGCGGCAACACGTCGAGGCATACTATCAACCAAATTGCGGTAGGTCTCGACAGGAATGGCTCGCAATTCGTCCTGCAAAGCTGCTGCTAGAGTGGAGAGCGAAACGGTCGTTGTGGTCGATTTTGTATCCGTCCTTCACTTCATCCGAGATGTGTTCTATGAGATTAAGATCAGTACTCTGATCAGGAGAGTCTAAAAATCCGACCTTGTTTTCAAGAAACCAGTCCTACACACGCCGTGTATTGTGGCAGGGAGCTCGATCGTGTTGGAAGAGACAACAGTCATCATTGTTGGTAGGGAATAATTATCCAGAACGTCGAGGTACACTTCAGAGTCCATGGTTTGTGATATAATAACCAACGGGCCGAGTCTCATCCGCGAAAAACAACCCCATATTATGGTGGAACCTTCGTCGAACTTTACGTTTGGAAGAACACAGTCCGACAAAAATCGTTCGCCGGGCTATCGCCAAATTCATACACGCCCATCAGACTGGTTGGTTGGTTGGTTAGTGGATTTTAGTGGCGCAAGGGCCAGGTTAGCCCAAAGAGCGCCAGACAAAGAACTAGCAGCCACAGATTTTTAAAAACGTGGAAAATGAGTAAGAGCAGACAGGCTTGGTAAAAGTTGAAAAAGAGTATGAGGAAAGCAGTGAAGACAAGGTAGTTAATTAGGTTTATAAAAAAATTTACTAATTGGGGGGACGAACCGTCCCGTCACTCTCCTCCCCCCACACTCCTCTGCAATGCTGGCAGAGGGCGGGGACAAACTGTCACTCTCCTCCCCCCATGTTCCTCTGCAATGCTGGTTGAGGCTGGGGACGAACTGTCACTCTCCTCCCCCCCCCATGTTCCTCTATAATGTTGGTTGAGGGTGGGGACCTCGCTGAGGCCGAGACAGTTGGATGGACATTGCACACCTTAGCGGATTGAGGGCCGGGTCTTCCGCACGTGCAGGCTGTCTGCTGGGAACCGGAAGAGTCGGTCGTCTTCAAAAGAGAAGGCGCAGACTCAGCTGGTCGAATAAGCTGGAGCTCGGTTAAATCCACCTGTGTCGCTTGTTCAACTGTAGATCGCTTGGCAAGTGCGGCGGGAGCTACAGGGCGCGGAACAAAGGGCTGCACGGGTTGCGGCAGAGACTGAACCACTGCGGCAAAAGTACGCTGTCGGTTGTTGGGAATACCCAACTTGGCCTTGGCAGCAGGGTACGAGAGGCCCTCCAGGGTCTTGAGGCGCTGGATCGCCTTCTCGTCGTTCCACTTCGAACAAGACCGGGCATAAGCAGCGTGGGAGTCACCACAGTTTACACAGCAGGGCTCTGAAGTGCATCCAGTCCCTTCGTGGTCTCGGGATCCACAATTGGCGCACCTCGCAGCACTGTTACAGGACCGCTGGGAATGTCCATACCTCTGGCACTTAAAACAGCGTAGAGGATTTGGTATATAAGGACGAACTGCACATAACAAGTAACCAGCCTTTATTTCAGTAGGTACCTTCGGGCTGTTAAAAGTCAAAATAACGTTTCGTGATTTGATCAGCGCGCCATCGCGCCTGAAAGTCATGCGTCTGGCAGCTATGACACCCTGATCAGCAAGTTCACACACAAGTTCATCTTCATCGCAGACCAACAAGTCGGGCTCAGAAATGACTCCCTTGGAGGTGTTGAGATACGGATGTGCCGTCACTTGAACTGGAATATCCTGAAGTCTGGTCAACTGCAGAAGAGAATTGCTCTGAGAGAGAGTGCAAGTTTCCACAAGCAGGTCTCCAGAGCGTAGCTTCTTTACAGACTTCAAAGAGCCAGCAACACCCGCAAGTGCCTTCGAGATGAAAAAAGGAGACTTTGAGGAAAGTTTCAACATCTGGTCAGTAGAAGAAATGACGAGAAAAGTAGCTTGAGGTATCGAATCTGCAAGTGAAATGCGACGTTTCTGAGCTGACGGCTCAACACCTGGATCTAAAGATACGTCGCGGTGATGTCGTTTTTCAACGAAAGTTCTCTTCAGTGTGGTATGTTTGGGAGGTGGTTGAGGCAAATTTGGCGCCTGATCAATCACCATATCCTGTTGTTTTTTAAATTTTGAGGAGGGTTTATGTTTCCCCATGGGAGTAAGAAAAATTCATCAGCAACGTACTCCGCCCACAATCGAGCCCAACAGGGGAGAACTGGAGGTCCGCAAGCCAAACACATGACGCAAGACACAGTTCTAGAGCTTAGTTGCAAATATAGTCGAATGGTTGTGTTCACATGCACTCGGCGGACACTTCGGCCTCCAGAGTACCGTCATGCCAACGCTTTTGGCATGATCCCACAACCCCCGGGCTTACCCTGCCGTGTTATACGACAAAAAAGCCGCTAAAGCCCTGTACACACCTTGGTACAAGACTTCTGACTAGAGGTGGGTTAGTCTCTAGCCTCCCGTTTACAGCGAAGCCGGGGTCGAAGAGGAGTGTTGGTACACAGGAGGCACTTATCCGGTCTCCTGCGACCTCAGCCGCCAGACATCCCATTTCCGCCTCACGGGTCTCCGCACGCGGCAAACATGCAGGTAGGTCTAGCACCCAAACCAGTTAAAAGGAAAAAAGAAATCCAAAGAAGACAAATCCTGGAAGGGAACCTAAACGGAATCTCAGCAACCTACGAACTGAGCGGTTAATATAAAACAGTTAGTGGTGGAGGGTAACAAAACCACAAGACCGGGGTGTTAGTACATAACGTGGTAGAGATTAGGTAGAGAACACAACACGGGCAACTAGCCAGTGGAGAAAATAAATAAAAACGAAAAAGCGAGGCACAAGACCAGCTCGGGATCGTGGGGCCGCGACTCCCCAACAGCTGGATGAACAGCCGTCCCTGCAAACACCAAAAGAAAAAACAAGCGGTGGCATGACATCAGATGTTGACCAGTCACAAGGTCAGCTCGGGCCGTGGGGGCGCCGCTTCCCAAATAACTGGAAAACCAGTTATCCCCGTGCGGCCCATCAGACTGGAAGAGCAAAAAATGTGACTCATCACTCCAAAGAACAGCTTTCCAGTTACCAACAGCCCAAAAACGACAGGAGATACATCACTCCAAATGGCGCTTAGCACTCACAGTAGTGATGTATGGCTTGTGTGCCGCTGCTCTACTATAATAATCCACACTGCGCAACTCCATGTGGATAGTTATGGTACTAATCGAGCCATTACAAGCATTTCCTACTTCAGCAGCGGAGGAAACGGCAGAGGAAGAATGGATTTCTTAACATTTCTTACCATGGCTCTTCTGTCACGTTCCGTCAGTTTGTGAGGCCTTTCTGAATCTTTTCTTGTTGCTGTAGTTGCACCATCCTGCTTCCATCTCTTCATGGCATCACTTACAGTCGATTTTGATATGCTCAGTTCAGCTGCAATGCTCCGTATGAAAGGTTACTCAAACGACATCCTATGACTAGACCGCGCTGGAAATCGGAAAGTTCATGTCCACATGGCATATACCCTTCAAAGTTACTGGTAACACAACAGAACATCTCAGCATTACATACGACCTCCCCACTCACAGCGCACCTTCCTGCGCAACCGTTTTCTGTACTTATGCAAATATTTGGTAGTGTCCAAAACCTTTTGATAATATACTATATATACAGGGTGTCGGAGAATTATTGGACACATTACAAAATTATGTACAAAAAAAACTATGAGCATTGTCTGTTTTTCTATGTCACGTGTTACTAATACGGTTTCTATGTTTTTGTTTTGCAGAATTGTTATTCCCAGAATCCGATAGATGGCGGTAGGTGTGGCCTGATGAGGAATGTATGAGAAATGCGCAATCAGTACTCATGTCATCCTTACAGCAGAAGGCGATGTGCGTGTTATGGCTTGCGGAATTAAAATCTGTCATTAAAGTTAAAAGACGGTACCGTTTAACGTATATTTGCAATCCTCCGTCAACGAATTCAATTAAGCGGTGGATGAAACAGTTTAAAGAAACTGACAATGTGGAACATCGTGGAGGAGCCGGTAGGCCTAGCGTCAGCGGTGAGGCGGTTAACCAAGTTAATGAAAGTTTTAGACTAAGCCCCAGGAAATCCGTTCGTAAAGCAAGCAGAGAACTGTGCATTCCGAAATCGACAGTTCACGATATCTTGCAGAAGAAATTAAAGTTTCATGCTTATAAAATTCAAATAGTGCAAAAGATGCATGTAAATGATCACACTCTGTGATACGATTTCGTTGTGGATATGGTAAATGGAGTGGAAAACTACAAAAACTTTCTCAGTACTGTCATTTTTAGTGATGAATGCACATTTCATGTATCAGGTATTGTGAATCGTCACAACTGTAGGATATGGGGCAGTGAACCTCCTCATGCTGCTATTGAACTGGAACGTGATTCTCCAAAAGTTAATGTGTGGTGCGTCCTATCAAAAAGAGAAGTAATTGGCCCTTTCTTCTTCTGCGAAGAAACCATAAATGCTGACATTTACTTGGATATGCTAGAAAATTTCGCTATAACCCAGATCAAAAGATATGACAACGTCGTTTTCCAACAAGGCCTCCGCATTGGTTAACGTGTGTACGTAAGTGCCTAAGTGAGCATTTCCCCAACAGATGGACTGGGCGTGGTGGTCCCATTCCGTGACCTCCTCGATCTCCAGATCTAACTCCATTGGATTATTTCATGTGAGGTTATGTGAATGATCGTGTCTATCCGACGCCTTGTACTGATTTGCAGGAACTGAAGTAGCGTATCACAGCTGCTATTAATTCCATAAAATACATGGCATGAAATCGAGTATCGTTTGGACGTACTACGAGCAACCAAGGGATCTCACATCGAAATTTATTAACTTGTGTAGTTACATTGTAAGTTAGTACAGTCAGTTTCTTTATATCTGTTTAATGTTTTGTTTTATATAATTTGGTAATATGTCCAATAATTCTCGGACACCCTGTATATACACCGATGAGCTATTCCATTATGACCAACCTTAGCCTAGAGAAATGAGCGCTCCTGGAGATTGAACGGTGGCGCAGGTGAAGTCCACAGTGCAGTATATATACAACCCGAGTACCGTCTTTCTGTTCGTAGAGTGTTCGGAGTCAGAATAAGAAAAGCTGCCGATTTATCGGAGTTTGATAAAGGAGAAATTGCGATGGCACGGTGCCTCGGAACTACGATCTCGCAAACGGCGCGGCTTGTGGTTTGTTCACGTGCCGCTGTAGTGAATACGTATCAAAAGTGGTGCACAGATGGCCAAACGACGAACAGTCGTCCAGCCGTGTGTAGTTCGCAGCTCATTGATGCCAGAGGGGAGCGGAGAATGTCCCGCATTGTTCACAGCGACCGCACGGCCAGAGTGCTTCAAACTACCCGCAGCTACAACAGTGGTGATCAAGCAATGTGTCGCAGCACACAGTTCATCGCAGCCTTCTGCGCATGGGCCAGTTTAGCCAAAGACCCAGCTGGGTTCCCATGCTCACTGCACGTCATCACCAACAACGCATGAAATGGGCCCAAGATCATCGAGATTGGACCGTGGATGATTCGAAGAAACTGGCCTGGTCTGACGAATCAAGATTCCTTGTGCATCACGTAGACGGCCGAGCGCAGATACGCCGATTACCAACATAGGCTATTGTACCTGGATGCAGTGTTGGGCTGAGGCCCGAGGCTGCGGTTTTTTGCTAGAGGTGGCGTTTTCTTGGGACACTTTAGGCCCCATTATCCCAATAGCACAATCCCTGACGGCTGTCAGGTATCCGAACATTGTTGCGGACAAAGTTCACCCATCCATGGCAACTATGTTCCCTGCTGGTGATGGCCATTACCAACAGGATAATGTGCCATGCCACACTGCCAGAATCATCAAGGAGTGATTCGAGGAACATACTGGTGACTTTCTGTTAATGCCCTGGCCTCCACATTCACCTGACATGAACCCAATAGAACATTTGTGGTTCGACTTGGAAAAGCGGGTTCGTGCTAAATCACCACCACCTCGAATTCTATGGGAACTGGAGGACCTGCTGTAGACATTATGGTTCAAGACACCCCAGGATACCTATGGCCACTTCATCGAATCGATTCCTCGCCGAGTGGCCGCTGTTTTGCAGGCTAAAGGGGGTCCTACAGCTTATTAGGTAGGTGGTCATAATGTAATGTCTCATCGGTGTATATACGTGCATTACTACGTTCAAAATGTTCCGGAACTTTTTTAATATTTGCCAAATATGAGTGAATTACGTCATTCCCCGCTAAGCAAGCGAATAACATCATGTGACCGACCAGTCAGAACCGGTTTGATCCAGATCCAACATGTACAGCGTATGTGCGTAGTTCGTGATTACAGGCATTCGTGGCTCTCCGTCGCGAGGACAACGATGTTGAATTTTGAACAGTGTTCAAGTGTAAACTTTTGTGTTCTGCTCGGAAAATCTTTCGCTGAGACTTTTCAAATGATTAAGTCAGCGTACGGTGGGAGTGCAATGAGTCGAACTAGAGTTTATGAGTGGCATCGATAATTCGAAAACGGACAACACAGTATCGAGGATGATGAGACGTCAGGACGACCTTCAACATCCACAAAGGATGAACAAATCGCCATTGTCAAAAAAATTGTGAAAAATGACCGTCGAAAAACTGTTGCAGCGATTGCAGAAGTTGTCGGCATCTCAGTTGGAAGTTGCCATGCCATTTTAACAGAGAAACTGGGCATACATCACGTGTGCAAACAAATTGTTCCCAAAAACCTGACACAAGAAAAAATGGATGAAGGCATGCAAGTTTGCGGGGATAACATCGATGCAGTGGATTCTGATCCCGTACTCTTGAATCGACTGATCACTGGCGATGAGACTTGGTGCTTTCTGTACGACTCCCAATCCAACCGACAGTCAAAAGTGTAAATATCACCGTCGTCACCACGACCAAAAAGGTTCAAGGCTGCCGCTCCGACGGAAATGTCTTGTGAACAGTTTTCTTCGATTGCAAGGGGGTTGTACACAAGGAATTCCTTCAACATGGTCGTACAGTCACTAAAGAAGAGTACGTCAACGTTATGAAATGTCTCCAAGAATCAGTGACATGCAAGCTACCCGATCTTTGGTAGACTAACTCGTGAGTGTTCCATCACGATAATGCGCCGGCTCCCAGATCCCTCCTGGTGTCCGATTACCTGTCCAAACATCACATTCCCGTTCTTCCACAACCAGCTTATTCCCCTGATCTCGCCCCGTGTAACTTTTTCAGTTTTCCCCGGATGAAGATTTTGCTTAAGGGGCGACGCTTCTCAAGTTCCGAATTAGTGCAACGAGCTGCGATGGAGGCACTGGAGGATGTGGCAAAAGAAGGCTTGCAATCTGCATTTAAATCTTTGTATGAGCGCTGGCAAAACTGCATAGTTGCACAGGGTAACTACTTTGAAGGAAACACCGCATAAACAGGTATTATCTGTACTCATTCTTTTTTAATATAAAAAGTTCCGGAACTTTTAGAACGTACTGGTATATTTGCAATAGTCGGATAAGAAGAATTCTTTCAACGTATTACAACTTTCCCTAGAAAAAGTAAAATATTGGTACCCGACGATTTCCTGGACTTACCTGTTTCTCGCTAGAGACATCACCATTTATTAACATTTGGAACTGCATATGCGATTCTGTACGTTTGATTCGAAAAATCCTTTTTGCATTCGTTTTATATATCTGTGACTCACTTTTTCGGAATTTCAAAGGCGAAATCTTCCCGTTAAGCGGCGAAAAATTTGATCTTCTTTCGACGATCTTCATTTCCTAGCCGCATCAATATGCATTCTAATTTTTCGAGTGTGCTATTTTCTCACTAGGAAACGTGGCATTACATATTTGTTTTTGTCACTACGTCTGCATTCCTGAAAGTTCCATTTCAAAAATTATTTTTTGCACTGAACACCGCGATTTTCCACTTCCGGGTTTTCTTCTGCAAAGGTAGCGCAAAATTCTTTTTCTTTAGAATCTTCCTGATTGCATAGTTTGAAATAAACAAAAATAACTTCAAATTAGGGTATTAGTTTTGAGACTTTTTGTCAACAGACGTGTTCTTGTTGACAAAGTCCCTTGAATTTGGTATCATCTTTCTTGTTTGATTTCATTTGCACGATTTCTCAGACATTTGTACAAGAAAACAGAACGAGCACAGCGAGCGAGTTGGATTATCTTATCATCAACTTCTTCCTTTTTATCCGTTCAGGAAATATGTATTTTGACTGCTTGCACAAAAGCGGCCAGAAATGAAATAGGCAAAAACAAATTATGAATAATGCACACGTAAAGTTTGGTTAATTGATTTGAGAACTTAGGGTTGAACCCCTAGGGCATGTTCAGTCATTGTGACAGGTAGTGTTTGACAAGTAGAAGTCCTCCGTATTTCCTAATTTAAAATGCGTCTCTGTGGGAACGGCATTTAGAACAGGGACCACACATATCCGGTCTGATTAGTGCATCCAGGCAGTAAGAGTTGCAGGGACGACGACATCGACGTGACAACTTGAATAATATCATGCATGGACAGGTAGTGTCAATCACTTGCTTGGAAAAGAAAAAAATGTCAGAAAAAAAAAAAAAGAGGGTGGATGGGCCTGCTGCTGAATGACAAAACCTTGAAGTCTGAATGACCTTGGTAAACTCTGCTTCTGAGAAAATTAATGTTTTCTAGTTGTGCGGAAACTGCAGAAAAAATCAGATGTTTCTCCTTGGATTCAGGGATGCAAGTATTATCCTTGCAATATCTAACTAGGCTGACGAAAAAAGAATTTTTTTTCGTTGGTAGCTTAAATATGAGAAAAATTTCTCCCGTACCTTCATTTGTCAAAGAGTTGACGATACCATTAATTCTCAAACAAGTCAATTGAGTGATATCCTGTGTTTTGTTGCAGGTAGATTTCGGAAAAGTAGGCTGATTATGCAGTCATTCTTGGAAGAAATGAGAACTGAAACAGAATTTGCAGCGGTGTTCTATTTTGAAATATGACAATCTCACTGATTTTGCAAAAACACAGGGCGAATAAAATTTCAGTCGAATCGTCATTGATTAGACAGCGTTTGCATACATACGAACGTCTTTTTTGTTCAAAATTTTAAACATTCTAAATAAAAGGAAATTCTTCCGCCGCGACAATATTAAGTACAAAAAAAATTGACGCGAAAAGAAAAATGAGTATATAAAACGAAAAGAGGGAGATCAGAAAAATAGAAAACAAAAATATGGAATAAAGGTGAAAGGAGAATTAGAAACAAAAGTAAATTCGAAACAAAGGGGCGGAGGGAGAAAATGTGAAAGAAAGAGAAATAGAGAATTTTGATTTTCGTTTTTTACTTCCTTGTCTTATATGTATAGTTTTGATATTTTGCTTTATTTCTCTTTTACTGCTTCTTTTTTCATTTTTAAGAAATTCAAAAGCCCAAAAACGTTAATAATTGCACTTTTTGTCTAGTGATAAAAAATTTAAAATTTCATGCGATGCGAAGGCATCCTTTGCCTGGACCTAAACAGCAGAAACTACGAATGGATCTAAAAAGGAATAAAATTTTAATAAATCAAAACTTTGTTTACAAAACTCGATATAATTCACATAACCAAGGTACGAATATTATATTTAGAATACTAGACGACCTTGAAAAACACCTTCATTTTCTTTCAAGATTATCCAGAGTGAGAGATCTTTCAGTTTGTTTGACAGGTGTAGGACAAACAAAGAAACAGAACCGAAATGGAAAAACAAATGTGAACAGAATAACATACAATCTGCCATCCAGAAAGAAAATAGTCGACGTTTCAACCAAACCATGAAGACAAACAGTTTAAATTTAAGAACTTAAACTCAGCCGACGTACTGCACAGAATTGTAGAAAAACAGTAAGAAGAGAAAGATGATATCAAGAAGTATTATTCTGCATAGAGTCACGAACCGACTGCAAAAATTAAATTCAGTGTAAATAATTAAATCCCACTTAAAAGCAAAAAGGGAATCTCAGGTCCTATTTGGAAGACATAGATAAATTTTGAGTGAAACAGCTGTCGAAGATTTGTTCCTGTATATCCGTGAAATGGATATAACAATTTTCTAAATGACACAGAGTATAAGGAAGGAAGATGTTCCTGTTGTGAGCGTATTTTTTGTGTCGCACAAGACTCAAAAAAGAAATGCGCAGACTATTTACTTACGTTTATTCAAGAAGAATCGAAAACAATGCATTCAAGGAGACAGTAAGGTGCATGTTAAGAATATAACACTCTCGTTTGGAAATGCTGAACTACGCTTCTTAAAAAGCAAGATTATGAACTTAAGATAATGACTACGCACCTACGATCACTTATCTGAGAACCTGCACCTACACGTCTGAGAATCCAAACTAGCCACCTGAGAGTACAGGACTACGCACTATATGATCCCAGATCACTCACCTGTGCCTACAGCATTATACACCGTAATATCCGAGAGCCACTCACGTATGGATGCCGACTATGTAACGTAATATCCAAGACCACTCAGGTATGGATGAAAAACTATACGCCTAAAATACCAATCTCGCACCTGGAGGTCCAGACTTATGTATCTTAATATCTCGTGTAAGATCCAGCAGTGTGCATGTGAGAACTCAGCCCCAGGACCATACACTTCAATATCTAAGATTGTGTACATGAGTGCTCAGCCCTTTCACATTAAATCCAGGACTATGTGCATGAGAACGCAGACCGAGACTGCGTGACTTAATATACATAAATATGCACATAGAGTATCCTTCGGTTGCACAAGTTACATAAGAGCTGAACTCGGGCAGTGCCCTTAAATATCCTGGACCAAGCGCAAATTGTTCTACTCTTGATGATAATGTTTATGCACATGAGAACTGAAATCTTCGTATTGATGACGACAATTCTTAAAATACAGGACTCGGCAGCTGAATATCCAGCATGACGCACCAGACGATATCATCAAATACGGGTTTGGCTGAAGGATATTATTTAGCAAAGCACACATTGAAATGCTTCCACGATGAAGGTATCGATAGTCCCAAATTTGATAGATTCGTTAGCACACTGAGTGGTTTATCACGGGCAACGTGTAAAAAATATTTTGCTAATGGAAAGTAATTAAATAAAATAGGAAAAAAGTATTTTCCTTATTTAACTTTTTGGAATACATATTTTGGTTTAAGCTAAGCAAAATTACTTGAATGTAAATCTCATTTAAAAGAAAATTTTCCAAATATTTGTGGTCTAGAAACTATTTGTAGGATACTGGAAAAAATTCGAATATTTTTAGTATTTTAGCGATATTTTATATTTACGGGTATACTTTGCTTGCGCCGCGTCCTATACAACAGGCTTGCAGTTGGAATCTTGCTAAATAAAATGAAATTTAAATCAAGTAGGAGTGTTTTCTTACCTAAAATTGCATGCATCAGAGACGAAAAAAATAAAACTCAAGATACCACCTTGGATGATCACAGAATATTTTTTTCTAGGTTTAACGACTACAATGAGAAATTCAAACGGCAGTACTGCTCCGAAGTTAGGGGGACGCTCATTCCAGGAAAGGGACAGAGCCAGCGCAATTAGACAAACGCATTACCCATGCCTCGACCGGAACCTGAGGTCGCGTCCGTCTCGAACGAATGGTCGGTCTATTAGCAGCCGCCCGTCCCTAATTTGGGGCCACTATCTCCGGTGGGGACCGTGCTATGAGCAAGAGAACCGCCCATGCCTCATCTGGGGCTAAAGCCCATGCCCGTCTAGGGGAAAGTGGTCAGGAGCCAGCGCGTCAGACCATGCGGCCACCGAGGAACCCACAGAATTTTTACCATAAGCAACATGGTGGAAGCCACATGAAACTACACTGCTGGCCACCCAAAATGCAACACCAAGAAGGAAGCATC
This sequence comes from Macrothele yani, assembly GCA_039090855.1. NCBI lineage: Eukaryota > Metazoa > Arthropoda > Arachnida > Araneae > Macrothelidae > Macrothele > Macrothele yani. Next base: position 161,209,003 of record CM076990.1, read on the forward strand.
CGATTGGCCTGAAATTCGCAGCAGGCGTCGCCCGCGAGAGAACATGCAAACGATTAGCATATACAAATCATGTGAGCCCGGCACGCCACCGAGAAGCACTATAAGAAGGGTGCACAGAATGCGGGGTTTAAATAGGGGAACTGTGTTGTGCTGCCGGACCTGTGCGTGGGAAGCTTCCTGATGTCTCGTCGCAGAATACGACAGTCATTCCAACACGTTTCGGAGTTCGACAGAGGAAGAATAGGGGCTTATCGCGACAGCGGTTTATCGTACCGAGACATCGGCGCCCGTGTGGGACGACATCCAGCCACAGGGAGGCGAGTATGGATTCGGTGGGTGCATGAGGGACGGACAGACCGACGTGAGAGATTGCCGCGGCCGCGGCACACCACCGAACGAGATGACCGGCATGTTGTGCGGCGGGCATTGACGGCTCGCACCGCCACATCATGAACGTTAGCGCAGGAATAAGGGTGTGTTGCGCAACAACCTGTGTCAGCCCGTACCGTTCGACGTCGTCTGCAGAAGCGGGGACTTGTCGCACGGCGCCCGTTGCTCCGATTACCATTGACGTTACATCACCGGCGAGTGCGGCAGCAGTGGGCCGTTAAACGCCGCACCTGGACTACGGAATGGCACGACATTGTCTTCTCTGACGAATCCCGCGTCTGCCTGCAACACCACGATGGTCGGATCCGCGTGTTGCGTGTGGCGGCACCACGGCGAGAGACTGTATGACGCCTGCATTACGCATCGCCATACCGGTCCGTCGCCTGGCGTTATGATTTGGGACGCAATTGGATATGACACCCGCACCCCTCTGATACGCATCGCCGGTGCAATCAACAGCCACCGCTACATCTCCAACGTTTTGGAACTTGTAGTCCTCCCTTACCGGCAGGATCTGCCAGCTGCCACGTTTCAACAGGACAATGCGCGCCCTCACGTGGCACGCATCGTGCAACAATTCTTCACGGCCCACCAGGTGTCACTGCTGCCGTAGCCTGCCTGTTCCCCCGATATGTCACCCATCGAACACTTCTGGTTGCTGATCGGCAACCGAGTGGCCCGGCAAGCACCACGCGCGGCTACACCTCATGAACTGTGGCAACGTGTGGAAGCATCCTGGACCGACATACCCTTAGCCCACATCCAAAGCCTCTTTCGTTCGATGCCGCGGCGTGTAGCGGCCGTTATTGCCAGCCATGGGGGCCACACGAACTATTGATGTCTGCGTGTTCCGCAAGTCGCACGGGCCTGTAAGCTCAATCGTTTCATCTTTGTATCTGTTGTTATGTGTCCAGTAAATCTGGCTTTGCTATCTCGTGTTCTTCTTGGTGTTGCATTTTGGGTGGCCAGCAGTGTATAATAACTTAAAAGTCTATAATAACTTTCCAACTTAAAATTGCCTTATAAAGATTTTTACATTTTTTCGATTCAATTTTACAACATTTCACACAAGTTTTACAGTGTTGGTGTTTTTAGCACGTCTTTTGTAAAAAAAGATAGTGCTTATGTTACCGGTTTGTCCGTTCATCCGTCCGTCTGTACCCACGATATCTCTGCAACTGTTAGTCCGATTTGAAAAATTGTTTTTGCATTGGCAAGATTGAAATATGCGGATTTTTTAATTCATTTCGTTTTTTTTTACGATGTACAATTTTACCGACCCGACCTATCACCGCATTTCGATGATATTCAAAAGAACCGGTAAAGTATACTTCCGGAACAACATGAAAAGTTGTGTCTCAAATGAAGCATTTTTACGTAAGTTATAACGCATAAGGGCAATGGAATGAATCCCGATCCTATGTCTTGTCTTCTCTGACGAATCCCGTTTCCTTGGACCCCATTTCACCCATTTTCAATAGGGTTCATCCTCAAATGGCCCCCTACGACATACGAACATTTCATCGAAATCGAAGCATTTTTACGTAAGTTATGACGCAAAATGGCGATGGAAGTGATTCCGCTCCTATGACCTGACCTTTGACCCCATTTCGCCGATTTTCAATAGGGTTTGTCCCCAGGTGAATTTCATCGTATATACGTTATACTAAATTGCTTTTACGTTATACTAAAATTGCATACTAAAATTTCATCGAAATCGAACCTTTTTTTACGTTAGTTATGACGCATAAGAGCAGTGGAATGGATCCCGCTCCTATGTCCTAACCTATGACCCCATTTCGTTCATTTTCAATAGGGTTCCTTTCCAGATGTTTACCTTCCACATACTAAAATTTCATCGAAATCTAACTATTTTTACGGGAGTTATCGTGCGGACGGACATACGCACACTACGCGTGACGTAATGAGGCAGATGGGAATCGCGACCATCTGCTCGAAAGAGTGTGACGTCATAAAACTTTAATAGGATCCACACACAACGCGTGACGTAATGAGACAGATGGCGTGACCGCGCGCCGACATCTGAATCGCGAGATTGTGACGTCATAAGATTTCTAAGCATGGGTAACATTAATGGTACGACGCCATGACACTAAAAACGTGGTAATTCGGGGTGGTTATTTAACACACTAAACAAATTTTCCTGAAGTCGAGATCAAGCTGAATCAATTTCTAGTACCAGAAAACGGTAGGTTAACGACTTTCATCAAAATCCTTAGAGCCGTTTAAAAAAAAAAAATTATATACATACAAGAATTGCTCCTTTAATAGTATGGGATAAGGGCGATGGAATGGATCCCGATCCTATGTCGTGACCTTTGACCCCAATTCGTCCATTTTCAATAGGGTTCGTCCCCAGGTGGTCAAAATTTCATCGAAATCGAACCATTTTTACGCACGTTATGATGCATAAGGGCAATGGAATGCATCCCGCTCCTATGTCCTGACCTTTGACTCCACTTCACCCATTTTCAACAGGGTTCGTGCCCAGTTAGTCCTCTACGACATACTAAACTTTATCGAAATCGAACCATATTTACGCAAGTTATAACGCATAAGGGCAATGGAATGCATCCCGCTCGTATGTCCTGACCTTTGACCCCACTTCACCCATTTTCAATAGTGTTCGTCCCCAGGTGGTCCCCTGTATATACTAAATTTTCATCGAAATCGAACCATTTGTACGCGAGTTATCGTGCGGACAGACGGACGGACAAAGCTGGAGATATACGTTTCTTCAACCTACGGTTGGAAAGCGTAAGCAACAAACAATAAGGTTTACTAACTCCTGACACTGAGTGGTACTTAGGTTGGTGGATTAGTGAATGTTATTATCGTAAAACCAATGAAAGTAAATATTTGCAAAACTATGGAGGCGGCAATAGTAAGTATTTCGACTGTTTAGTTTCTTAAAAACAGTATTATTATAGCTACTGATTTAAACCTACGTAAGAAACGACTCTGACACCGATGAAATGTGACGTAGCTGCGAAAGTCCATCTGTGCACGCCCAAGCTAAAATCTGACCTCAGGATAGAAAAGCTGAATCGCAAGTGTGTTACTGAGGGGGATTGGTAACTTTTGGTCTGGGATATCTACACCTTACACGCCATCATGTTATACATTTTAAAGCTTCCCTCAATAGCAAGTAACCGCCTCTTGGGGAGGGTTGAGTTGACGCCAAATTTCACTACGATACATACTTTACTATTGTCGGGAAATATGTATAGCACCAAAAAAGCAAATTTTGAAGATGACAATCCGATTTTTGGTGTAAATGTGATAAGAATATTAAGTCAGATAATATCCGAAAACTTGAAAATTTCATCGTCCTGGAGCGAGACACGAATCCGAGTCTCCCACATAGCGCCAGGGTAAATTTTCAAGTTTTGGGATATTATCTGACTTAACATCCTTGTCACATTTACACCAAAAATCGGATTGTCATCTTCAAAATGTGTATTACATGGTGTAATCACGTATTTATTTCATGATTTATCTGCTTCTCCGGGCAATCACGGGATAGGATTCTTAACCTCCAGATTCGCTAAACATGAATGCCGGTTGTTTCGACTAGCGAATCATGTAATGGTTATATTCAAATTAATCGGAAACTTGGGACTTGGTCGTTCTGGGTGGTGCAGTGGTTAGCATACCCGGGAGCTATATGGAAGACGCGGGTTCGGCTCCAGGACGATGAAATTTTCAAGTTTTCGGATATTATCTGACTTGACATCCTTGTCACATTTACGCCAAAAATCGGATTGTCATCTTCAAAATCTGTATTACATGGTGTAATCCCGTATTTATTTCATGATCAAAACAGCATTTTTGTAATGGTTTTTATCACATTTAGCATCAGGTTCTCGTATTATACGCAGATTACAATGAGATACTGTTACTTTTATGTAAAATATGATGAAATAATGTTCGATCATAGTTTAGTAAAATATATTGTTGAGTAACAATCAAATTAACTATTGTTGTGTCACTTTCCGTTATACCGAAATTTTTTGCTTGGGATTTACTTTACTACTGTCGCATCAAAAAGTAAACATTCGACTTACGCAGCACCAACAGTTACACGCAACATTCCTTTCATTGGAGCTCCTGTGAAAATATCATCAATCTTGGAACCAGCAACCAGATACGTGCAGGTAATCATGCATTACGCTGCATGTTGATTCATGGCTGATGCCAACTTCATTCATCTTGGCTTTCGCCGTCACACCTATGTCAGTAAGTGCCAACTTCCATGTTTTTGCGACTATGCCAGCATCACTGACTAACGTGGGTGTGCCGTTTTTTCTTGGGGTCATCCGTCACATTAATACTTTCACATTTAATATCTTCTCTATTTTGCTGCCGCATACAATCGCTACTCTTCCTCGGAAACTGCTTTCATTTCTTTGCGGATTTTCCCCTCTTGCGAATGAAAGAACTTTATCACGGCCCGATGCTAGACTTCATTTCACATTCTACCACTTGCTTGCTACTACTTCCGTTCTATCTCAGAAAACTAACACTAGACCGCTCTAATATAGAAACTGTATTACTATAAACATGGCAGGCCGCCATTTTTAGAGGTTGCAGATTTTAATCATGTGGTAATTTTTATCGTCATCCTATTTTTAATGTGCATTACTTGGGAAAAAAGAAAACCAACAAAAAAATATATATACTCGAAATGTCAATTGGAGTCAAGCTTCTCAAAACGTATTTAAGATCGACAATGACTGAAAACCAATTAGTTGGATTATCTTTAATATCAATCGAAAATTATACTGCTTCGTCATTGGATCGCAGTCAATTTATAGTGTTTTAAACTCTCTTAGCTGTAGTTTTTAATGGATAACTGATTAGCTAACTTGTAACGTACGAGGAGATGTGACGTACCTGCCAGCAGGACGTACACGACATAAAGGCAGATAGGAATCAGAACAAATGTCCGCGTAGCTTAATTGGTAGAGCAACTTATTCCGGAATGAGTGGACGCGGGTTCGAACCCCGGCGCGGATAAAAATGACGGAGAAATTCACTTCGTTATAAACTGATTGGCTAATATTCTTAAATAGCTTTGTTGCACATAAATCCCACTTTGTAAACAAATAACCAAACGGTCACATATTGCAATAGAAAATATCCGCAAGTCACTTACGTCATTCCACCAATTTATTTTACAAACACTTGTACTTCATGACATCAAGATAATCCCTCGACATAATAAAAATTCGCTGGCTTCAACAAAGGCATCAATATCATAATAACGGCATTTGTTCTTCCATCACATATATCTCACCACAGATTTTGTATCAACATTTGACAATCTATCTACTCTGTACCAACTCTCTTCTCTCACCATTAACACTTCCAGCTCTTCTCTCTCCACCTACTCTCATATATTTATATTCAATCTAGTCATTTTATGTTGCCCTGACGAACTATCAGTGTTGCCAAATTGTAAAAGCTATTCGGGGGAATTAGTGTGCCTTCCAGTGGGAAAACCTTTATAACGAAGTAAATTTCTCCGTCATTTTTGGTCTACGCCGGGATTCGAACCCGAGGCCGCTTATTCCGGAACAAGTCGCTCTACCAACTGAGCTACGCAGACGTTTTATTCTTATTCCTATCTGCCTTTATGTCGTGTGCGTCCTACTAGCAGGTACGTCACATCTCCCCCCCCCCCCGAAAGAGGGCCGGGGGCATGGCCCACGGGTCAGCCGTGACCATGAATCGTTGCAGGCAGCCATCCACTGTAGAACGTGCACTTGAGAACTCCCAGTCAATCTGCTGTGTGGAATGCAACATCACACATTCTTTTTTATTTTTCGAAGCGCTGGAGAAGGGATTCTCTGATTTTTCCTGTCTCGCGGTGTGGAAATAACATCACACCAATGCGAGATTTTGAACGGCCGGGTCATCCGGATAGTTCGGGCGCCATTATAACGAAGTAAATTTCTCCGTCATTTTTGGTCTACGCCGGGATTCGAACCCGAGGCCGCTTATTCCGGAACAAGTCGCTCTACCAACTGAGCTACGCATACGTTTTATTCTGATTCCTATCTGCCTTTATGTCGTGTGCGTCCTACTGGCAGGTACGTCACACCTTTAACCAAGAATTAACTTTTTACATAAGAAAACAGAAACCCAGAAGAAAGGTTATGTAGGGGCAAACGTCACAAAGTATTTTACTTGCAAATTTTGATTCTAATACAGCAAGAAAAGTTGGTTTTTAAAACATTAAAATTTCTTTCACAGTATTAGTATAGCATTTTGCACTTTTGTTTGGTAAGTTACAAAAATTGCAACACTCTGGGAAAGATTTATTTTCCCGTTTGAGTTTTCTACTGCGGTTGTAAGCAGAGTTCTTAGCATTAAACTTTCAGTTATGTGATTTAAAGTTAATGCAAGCCGCCCTGTGGCGCAGTGGTCTAAGCGATGGCTTCTGATCATTCGACTGGGACGTGTCCGGGTTCGAATCCCGGTGAGGCATGGATGTTGTGTTTGTCTTACGGCGCTGGCTCTCTCCCTTCCCTGAAATCCGTGGCCCTAAATTAGGGACGGGCGACTGCTTATAGCCCACTGAGTTGCTCACAGTGATCGTTAAACCTCCAATACAAAAAATAGACATTTAAAATAAGCATGCTGTAAGTAGATTTCGGAGAGGTTTAGAATATTACAGATGGGCCATAAATTTCCATAATCAGTAATTTATATTCATTTCAATTTTAGTTTCCTACCATTGAAAGAAAAATATGCTACTCAAATCTGATTGGAAACAGTAACACTATACTAGCGATCCGATTTATTGGCGTGGGAAATAAACACATAAGCGTCTCCAAGCTTTCGCACATCAACCAGATGGCTTTTTCAAGGAAGTTAGACATAAACTGCAAACTGAAAAAGTGAAATTCAAGTAACATGAATTCATTAATTCAAGTCAAATCCGAGAAGTCAAATTCAAGTCTTGCTATCAAAAAAAGTCAAAAGTAAAAAAAAAAAAAAAGTTAAGTCAAATTCCGCTACTCCTATGTGGGATGATATAAAGAAATTAGATACCTACTCTACCCCCAAATTTAAAGCCATTCGGGAAACCTTGGAGATCATTACCAACAGCGATACTTGCAATGATAGCGTCTCACTAGAGTTGCCACGAATTTGGAACCAGTTCTTCAAGTAACGCTTTCTCCCTACCAGGATACCACACGCACAACCAATGTGATGCCTCGTATCTTTAGATGAATATAAAGTCGTATCTGTTTATTGTCAAGTCAAGTTCCCGTGTTCAAATTGTTAAAGTGTTCCTATTATTCAGTTTGCAGTTTCTGTCTAACTTCCTTGAAAAAGCCATCTGATTGATGTGCGAAAACTTGGAAACGCTTATGTGACTATTTCTTAGGCCAATAAATCAGATCACTAATATAGTGTTGCTATTTTCTACATAATTGGTGTACTGTTCCTCATTATCAATCTGATTAGAAACTATCATATTAACTGTTAAGAAACATGCATGTTTTTCAGTCAAAAATGTCATTAAGGTGGTTCCACCTAAAATTTCTGCCTTATGTTTCCAATGGAAAAAGTTCTTTACATATTTTCTTCGCAATTAATGTATTCTCAAGGACGAAAATTTGCACATCAATAAAACTATCTCTAAGTTATAGCATGGGATACTTAATACTTGCTAAAATATAACCATAATTATATTAAAAATCAATCGTTTTTCTTTGAGTAATGTTCAGACCTGTTAATAGATGGCGTGACCTGTACATTGATGACGTCAGTAGACAAACAAATGTTGGATTGCTTAGCTATGGTTATATTTTAGCAAGTATTAAGTATCCCATGCTATAACTTAAAGTTAGTTTTATCGATACGCAAATTTTCATTCTTGGGAATACATTACTTGCGAAGAAAAAACACTCATGTGCAAAAATTAAGGACGAAAAGGAGACATTAGCATAACAGCGGAACGAGCAGGCAGAACGGACCGAAAGACCACTCAGGAGATAGACTAGGGTCCGGTACGGTAGGGCATGCGCATATATGCAGCATGACGTAGGGGGGAGTGTCGGAAAGGTGTAAGGCACACGGGTGGTGTACGCTCAGCAATTCGGTGAAAGCTATTGCACGTTGTACATCGGTTTGAACGACGTCGAGTTGCTGCCACCGTGTGATATGGCCAACAGGCAATCCAGTAGACGACATCTGGATGACTTTACCCGAGGTCGCGTCATTGGGAAGCTGGAAGAAGGTCGAAGTGTGACTAGTGTGGCCGAGGAGTTCGGAATCGCTCACAGCATCGTTTCACGAGCTTGGAGAGCATTTCAAACTACAGGAACAGCTGTCCGAGAGTTTAGCAGTGGTAGTCCACGAGCAACCACGGCGGCGGACGACCGGTGTACTGTCCTACAGGCGAGAAGAGACAGACGGCAGACAGCGGGAGAAATCCCAAGGCACATGCAACAGACAACAGGACGTCCGTTATCGCATTTGACCGTGGCCAGGAGGCTGCACAAAGGTAGTCTATTTGAATGACGACCAATACGGTGTGTGCCATTAACGCCTTCTCGTCGGAGAGGGCGGTTTTTGTGGTGCCAGGAACACAAGAACTGGACACATCACCAATGGGGTAGAGTTCTCTTTACGGATGAGAGCCAATTCAGTCTGACGAGCGATTCTGGACGTATAAACATCTGGAGGAAGCAGGAAACACGCAATCACACCTCCAACTTCATCGAAAGGGACCGGTTTGGAGGTGGCGGAGTTCTCGTTTGGGGCGGTATCATGCTTGGTAGCCGTACTCACCTCCCCATCTTCCAAAGAGGTTCAGTCGCTGGTGTCCGCTATTGTACCGAGGTTCTCCTGCCTCACGTGCGTCTGTTTAGAGGTGCTGTGGGTCCTGAGTTCCTCTTCATGGACGACAACGCTACATCTCATCGTACTGTGGCTGTGGCAGAGCTGTTGGTGAGTGAAGATATTCAACGCATGGATTGGCCCGCAAAGTCCGCGGACGTAAATCCAATCGAACACGTGTAGGACCTTCTCGGGAGACGCTTAGCAGCACTTCACCAACCGCCAGCAACGATTCCGCAGCAGCGATTGGCGCTACAAGAGGAATGGGCCGCGATGCCTCAACAGCTCCTTGACAACCTCGTCCTCAGCATGGAGAGACGTTGTAAATCCTGCAACGCAGTCAGGGGTGATCATATCCCTTACTAAAGACTGGATTTTTCTTGGCAGCCGCCTGTCACATGGACGTTTCTGTCTTCTGTCCAGTTGTGCTCGAAGCTAGCTTTTCAATAAAGTGCCTTTGTATCCTTTGGACTCCTTGTTTGGACGGTTTTGCTCACTTGTCCCATATTCTTACATCTTGGGGATCTTATGGTATGATTTGAGTCGATGTGGAGCACTTCTGCACGACGTTACATTCGAAAAACCGTCTCGTCCTTAATTTTTGCACGCCAGTGTAGTAAATGCTGTTCCTTCCCTACGAAATGTACAGAAGTTTAAAAACTATAATTTTTCATTATTACCTTGAAAATAATAATGTATTTTCATGAGGTTAATCTGTCCTTCACATATTGTTTAGATATTAAAAAGCCTAACGAATCTGGACTGAAGCGTTTGCGATAATAATTCATAACTACAATCCAATACAAGAATTTAGAAGATATTCTTCTCACTACTGCTTTAACCTCAGGGTCGTTCGTCTAATGACTCTTTCCGCAGTTGTTTCTCTTCCATAGATGTAAAGTCAAAAACATGCTTACAACCATCACATATTTGCACGTTTCCCTTGTAATCGGAATATTTCGTCCGTCTTTATCGCTTGCTCCGTTCCATAAACGTTGAACTTCAAATATTACACGTATACATTTCTTCTGGGTTGGACCAGTTATCATCAGCAAGATTTCTTGTTAAAATGATGTGAAATCAAATTTCTTGTGGTAAATATTGATTAAGAGGTTCACGTGAGACAGTTCATCTCCGGTGTTATATACAGTCGAGTCACATTATTGTGACCACCTCTTACTTTTGACGTCAACAGCGCGTAGCCAATGAAAGAAAGCACGTGTCGTGAGCTGACTTGGAAGGTATATAAGGTGTGCTATAAGCATTCTGAAAACATATTGGCCACGGATGGCCTAGTGGGCAACGATCGTGACTGCCACGGAAAGGGCCTCAGGTTCGATCCCAGGCAGGTACGAACACTCGATCCACTAAATATCCGTCGTGCGTCGGATGGGCACGTCAAGTCGTCGGACCCCTGGTGCTGGCCGCCCGGTAATAAATAGTGACGTCTTTCTCCACCTTTCTACCTCGCTTCCGTGTCACTTTCCAGATACATGTACTTGGAGTGCCACTTTTCCAAAATAAGAAATCAACGCTGCCAACGTTTTGTACTAGTTTTGTACAGTTTTGTACACCCAAAAGAAAATTTTGTACACCACCGGAAGTGGTACTTTTCGGCTCTTTAAAAGTGGCACTCCAAGTACATGCTGGAGTGCCACTTTTACGAAATCGAAAATAAATACTGCCAAAGTTTTGTACTAGTTTTGTACAGTTTTGTACACCCAAAAGAAAATTTTGTACACCACCGGAAGTAGTACTTTTCGGCTCTCTAAAAGTGGCGCTCCAAGTACATGCTGAGTGCCACTTTCTCAAAATCGAAAATAACTACTGCCAAAGTTTTGCACTAGTTTTGTACAGTTTTGTACACCCAAAAGAAAATTTTGTACACCACCGGAAGTAGTACTTTTCGGCTTTCTAAAAGTGGCGCTCCAAGTACATGCTGAGTGCCACTTTCTCAAAATCGAAAATAACTACTGCCAAAGTTTTGTACTAGTTTTGTACAGTTTTGTACACCCAAAAGAAAATTTTGTACACCACCGGAAGTGGTACTTTTCGGCTCTTTAAAAGTGGCACTCCAAGTACATGCTGGAGTGCCACTTTTTCAAAATCGAAAATAAATACAGCCAAAGTTTTGTACTAGTTTTGTACAGTTTTGTACACCCAAAAGAAAATTTTGTACACCACTGGAAGTAGTACTTTTCGGCTCTCTAAAAGTGGCGCTCCAAGTACATGCTGAGTGCCACTTTCTCAAAATCGAAAATAACTACTGCCAAAGTTTTGTACTAGTTTTGTACAGTTTTGTACACCCAAAAGAAAATTTTGTACACCACCGGAAGTAGTACTTTTCGGCTCTCTAAAAATGGCGCTCCAAGTACATGCTGAGTGCCACTTTCTCAAAATCGAAAATAACTACTGCCAAAGTTTTGTACTAGTTTTGTACAGTTTTGTACACCCAAAAGAAAATTTTGTACACCACCGGAAGTAGTACTTTTCGGCTCTCTAAAAATGGCGCTCCAAGTACATGCTGAGTGCCACTTTCTCAAAATCGAAAATAACTACTGCCAAAGTTTTGTACTAGTTTTGTACAGTTTTGTACACCCAAAAGAAAATTTTGTACACCACCGGAAGTGGTACTTTTCGGCTCTTTAAAAGTGGCACTCCAAGTACATGCTGGAGTGCCACTTTTTCAAAATCGAAAATAAATACTGCCAAAGTTTTGTACTAGTTTTGTACAGTTTTGTACAGTTTTGTACACCCAAAAGAAAATTTTGTACACCACCGGAAGTAGTACTTTTCGGCTCTCTAAAAGTGGCGCTCCAAGTACATGCTGAGTGCCACTTTCTCAAAATCGAAAATAACTACTGCCAAAGTTTTGTACTAGTTTTGTACAGTTTTGTACACCCAAAAGAAAATTTTGTACACCACCGGAAGTGGTACTTTTCGGCTCTTTAAAAGTGGCACTCCAAGTACATGCTGGAGTGCCACTTTTTCAAAATCGAAAATAAATACTGCCAAAGTTTTGTACTAGTTTTGTACAGTTTTGTACACCCAAAAGAAAATTTTGTACACCACCGGAAGTAGTACTTTTCGGCTCTCTAAAAGTGGCGCTCCAAGTACATGCTGAGTGCCACTTTCTCAAAATCGAAAATAACTACTGCCAAAGTTTTGTACTAGTTTTGTACAGTTTTGTACACCCAAAAGAAAATTTTGTACACCACCGGAAGTAGTACTTTTCGGCTTTCTAAAAGTGGCGCTCCAAGTACATGCTGAGTGCCACTTTCTCAAAATCGAAAATAACTACTGCCAAAGTTTTGTACTAGTTTTGTACAGTTTTGTACACCCAAAAGAAAATTTTGTACACCACCGGAAGTGGTACTTTTCGGCTCTTTAAAAGTGGCACTCCAAGTACATGCTGGAGTGCCACTTTTTCAAAATCGAAAATAAATACTGACAAAGTTTTGTACTAGTTTTGTACAGTTTTGTACATCCAAAAGAAAATTTTGTACACCACTAGAAGTGGTACTTTTGACTCTCCTTTGTAGCCCTCGAGCATGTACTTGGAGTGCCACTTTTCCAAAAACAAAAATAAACACTGCCAGAGTGTTGTCCTAGTTTTGTACAGTTTTGTACACCCCAAAGAAAATTTTGTACACCACAGGAAGTGGTACTTTTTGACTCCCCTTTGTGGCCCTCGAGCATGTACTTGGAGTGCCACTTTTCCAAAAAGGAAAATAAGCACTGTTTTAGTTTTGTACAGTTTTGTACACCCCAAAAAAATATTTGTCCACCACCGGAAATAGTTCTTTTTGACTCTCCTTTGTGGCCCTCGAGCATGTACTTGGAGTGCCATTTTTCCGAAAACGAAAATAAACACTGCCAGAGTGCAGTCCTAGTTTTGTACAGTTTTGTACACTCAAAAGAAAATTGTGTACACCACCGGAAGTAGTACTTTTTGATTTTTCTTTGTGGCCCTCGAGCATGTACTTGGAGAGCCAATTTTCCAAAACTGAAAAAAAAAACACTGTTAGAGTGTTGTCCTAGTTTTGTACACCCAAAAGAAAATTTTGTACACCACCGGAAGTGGTACTTTTCGACTCTCCTTTGTGGCCCTCGAGCATGAACTTGGAGTGCCACTTTTCCAAAATTAAAAAAAACACTGCCAGAGTGATGTCATAGTTTTGTACACCCAAAAGAAAATTTTGTACACCACCGGAAGTGGTACTTTTTGACTCTTGATTTTCGAAGCAGTAGCTTAAATGGTTAACTAATTTGATTAATATTCCTAGTTTGTTGCATATAAAACACACTTTTGTAATAACCCAGAAGCCGAACGGCCAAGTTGGAAGAATCACCAAAAGAATTTATGTTTAAAATCTCCTTTCCCTTAATTTTCCACTCAATGAAAGTTCGAAGGTCATCTTTATAAAAAATCGTCACATTGTGATTCATCATTTGACACAAAATAGCTCTTAGATCAACATATAGCAACAATACGTATTCGTTTAAATCTCTTTCTTTATATCAGTTCCCCACAATTACTTGCAATGTTTCTCTCTACTCTCTACACCCCCCCCCCCCCCCCCATTTTTACAATCAAGGTTGTCTATAAATTTTGCTGTGACTCACTGTCAGTGTCGCTAAAATGTACAAGCTGTTAGAGAAGTAGCGGACTCTTCAGTGGGAAAATCTTTAGTTTAGAAGCAACTCGAAAGGAGGGTTAAGTTACAGGTATAAGTCACAGACTGAAATTCAAGCAATTTGAATTTCTGCGCAATGTTTTTTCAATCTAGTGGTTTTCAGTTTAAACAAAATTTTTATATTTAAGCATTGCTTTGTAGAAATAAAAAGATATTCAGTGAAACTTCGGCTATGCGTACTCCAGTTATATTTTTTGATATTTATACGTAATTCTGCATTAGTCCCGATATTTTACTGTATTTTCTAAGCTTTTCCAATTCGATAATAGCTAATTAATTCATTTATACGCTTTTTGCGATGTACATAAATTTTGTAATTTCTGATTATCACAAACTCACAGTTCTTTGATTCGTTTACGTAACCGGTATATCACAAGTTTGAGAGAATCGAGACAGCGTTACTGAGTTCTTGGTGCAGCCAAAGTTGAACCTTCATCCCATCAAAGAAGGGTATGCTGTTTACTTTCGGTTAGCGTTCTTGTGTTCCTTCTTCGTGCAAAGTTGAACCTTGACCTCATCAGAGAGGGATATGTTGTTTAGTTTCGGTTTGGATGAAAAATTTATTTCGCAATCTTTGCTCTGAATAAAACGTGCACTTAGGCAAGCTACAACTCTTGGCATGGTGCGGACGTCTTTTTGTTGTTGTATTTCAGAGGTGCATTTCACCAGCCCCCCCACCACGGAATTTTTTAATTTTTCAGACAAAATTCGTTTGTACCACGTATGAACCGGAATGAACTCGGTTTTTTTCGTTTGAACCGCAAAAGTTTTGGAGATATTTAAAAAACAAAGTGGGGGGGGGGGGGCTGGTGAAACGATAGACCCCCACCATGGAATTTTAAAATTTTTTTTGCACCATTCGTTTGTACCACGTATGAACCGGAATGAACTCAATTTTTTCGTTTGAACCGCAATAGTTTTTTGAGTTATTTAAAAAACAAAGTGGGGGGGCTGGTGAAATGGTACCCCCAAAAAATAGATATTTCAAATTTCAGGATAGCCGTTCGTTAATAAATCGTATGAACCGGAATGAACTCCATTTTCATCGTTTGAACCACAATAGTTTTTGAGAGATTTAATAAATAATATTGAGAATTTGCATATAAATATAGGAGGCCGACCATTTCACCAGCCCCCCCCCCCCCCACCATGGAAATTCAAAATTTCGAAATAGCCATTCGTTAGTAAATCGTATGAACCGGAATGAACTCCATTTCTATCGTTTGAACCGCAATAGTTTTTGAGATATTTAAAAAATAATATTGAGAATTTGCATATACACAGAAAGACCGACCATTTCACCAGCTCCCCACCATGGAAATTAAAAATTTCAAAATAGGCATTCGTTAGCAAATCGTATGAACTGAAAATAACTCCGTTTTCATCGTTTGAACCGCAATAGTTTTTGAGATATTTAAAAAATTATGTTACAGGCCTATCATTTCACCCCCTTATCATGGAAATTCAAAATTCCGAAATAGCCATTCGTTAGTAAATCGTATGAACAGGAATGAACTCCATTTTTATCGTTTGAACCGCAATAGTTTTTGAAATATTTAATAAATAATAGAATTTACATATACGCACAGAGACCGACCATTTCACCAGCCCCCACCCCCATGAAAATTCAAAATTTCAAAATAGCCATTCGTTAGCAAATCGTATGAACCGAAAAGAACTCCATTTTCATCGTTTGAACCGCAATAGCTTTTGAGATATTTAAAAAAGAATGTCACAGGCCTACACCATTTACCACCCCCCCCCCACCCCCATTTCATCATGGAAATTCAAAATTTCAAAATAATAATTCGTTAGCTAATCGTATAAACCGAAAAGAACTCCATTTTCTTCGTTTGAACCGCAATAGTTTTTCAGATATTTAACAAATAATGTTACAGGCAGACCATTTCACCCCCCCCTCATCATGGAAATTCAAAATTCCGAAATAGCCATTCGTTAGTAAATCGTATGAACAGGAATGGACTAAATTTTTATCGTTTGAACCGCAACAGTTTTTTTTTATTGGAGATTTAACGACCACCGTGAGCAACTCAATGGGCTATAAGCAGTCGCCCGTTCCTAATTCAGGGTCACTGGTTCCAGGGAAGGGAGAGAGCCAGTGCCGTAAGACAAACACAACATCCATGCCTGACCGGGATTCGAACCCGGACCCCTTACGGACGAACGATCGAGGCCAGCGCCTTAGACCACTGCGCCACCGGGGCGGCTGGGGAGACCTTCATCCAGTAGTGGATTCAAAGCAGTTGACAATGATGATGATATATATATATCATTGTCAACCATTATCAATCCACTGCTGGACGAAGGTCTCCCCAAATTTTCTCCACAACGGTCTGTCTTGTGCCAGTCTCCTCCATGTCACTCCCGCATACTTTCGAATTTCATCCACCCATCTCCCATGTGGTCTTCTTCTGGGTCTTTTCCTGTCCCTTGGAATCCAATCTAAAATTTCGGCTGTCCATCGATGGTCTGTCCTTCTGGCAGTATGTCCAGCCCATTGCCATTTCAGGGATTTTACTCTGATCATGATGTCTTCCACTCTCGTCATTTTTCGGATTCACGAGTTCCTCTTCTTATCTCTCCTGGTTACACCAAGCATGCACCTGTCCATGCTGCTTTGAGTTGTCTGCAGTCTTTGTATGTCTCTTTTAGTTAAGGTCCACGTCTCTGCACCATACGTAAGCACTGGAAGGATGCATTGATCAAACACTTTTCTTTTAAGACATAATGGCATATTGCTCTTGAAAATTATGCTGTTTCTTCAAAAAGCTCTCCAGGCAAGTTTTGTACGCCGAGTAATTTCTTCATCAATGTGACCCTTACTTGATATCTGCTGTCCAAGATAAACGTACGTGTCTGTTATCTCCAGCTTATCTCCATCAATCGATAAATCTTCATTTCTTGTAAAAGCATTGAACATCACTTTTGTCTTCTGGAAGTTTATTTTTAATCCCACTTCTTTACTCTTGTCAGTTCCTGGATCGTGGATCATACTCTGCAGCTCTGATGGGGTAGTTGCAAAAATGACTACGTTATCAGCAAAACAAAGGTGGGTTAGATAATCTCCATTAATCTTTATCCCTTTGTTTTCCCAGTTCAGTATTGAAAGACCTTTTCCAATGTGGCATTAAAGAACTTCGGAGATATGGTGTCACCTTGTCTCACTCCCTTTCCAATTTTTATGTGTGTTGTATTTTCAAACAGCCGAATATTTGCACTTGCATTTTCATAGATGTTATTAATAATATTAATGTATGCATCTTCAATACCGCAGGATTTCAGAGCCATTGTAACTGCTTATGGTTTCACCGAATCAAAGGCTTTTTCATAATCGATAAAAGCCATGCACAATGGAAGTTCATATTCCCTCGCTCTTTCAACTAGTTCTCTCAGTACGTGGATATGATCTATTGTGCTGTAGCCACTCCTGAATCCAGCTTGTTCTCTCGGTTGAGCCATGTCCAGTGTTACCTTCAAGCGGTGGGAAAGAACTTTAGTGAAGATTTTATAAACTACTGATAGGAGGCTGATAGGTCTGTAGTTTCCGAGATCCTCAATGTCACCTTTCTTATGTAGCAGGATCATTGTAGCGGTGTTCCAATCCTCAGGAATCTTTCCTTCATTAAGGCATCGAGTGAAAATTTGGGCGAGTACTGTTTCGATTTCTCCACTTGCTTCTTGTATGATGTCTACAGTAATTCCATCTTCTCCTGGAGCTTTTCCCCGCTTCATGTTCTTGATTGCATGTGCAACTTCTGCTGGAAGGACTGGAGGAACTCTGGTACTGGTATCTTTCATGATGTCTGGAGTGCATGTATCATCCCTTTCATATAATTTGGAGTAGAAATCTTTCACTCTTGTCAAAATTTCGCCTCTATTTCTTGTTACAGAACCATCTTCTTTTCTCAGAGCCATAATATGTTTTCTTCCCTTACTGAGATGTCCCTTTGCTATCTTTAGGCTTTGGTTGTTTTCAATTGCTTTCCTCACTAGTTCACAGTTGAATTTTCTTACGTCTTCAGTGATACTTTTTCTTACTGTCTTGCATAGCTCTATATATTCCACTTTGGAAGTCACATCTCCTTTAGTTGTCCTCATCTCTCTTCTTTTTTGCATCAACATTTTCGTTTTTCCTGATAATTTATTTACATGCAACTTGTTCTTAGACCCAGCTAATTTTGTTGCTGTTTCCATAAGAGCTTTGGTTACTTTTCTGTTAACTTCAGAGATGTCCACTTCTTCTGATGTTAGGCCTTCTAAAGCAGTGAACCTGTTCTTCAGTTCCAACTTGAAGGTATTATGGTGTTTTTTAAGGTTGGTTATGTCAATAGATTTTGTTTGTCTTATGAGCTTGCCACGTTCAAGTTTAGTGTTGAGGTGCATCTTACATCTCACCAATCTATGGTCACTACCTGTGTTGAACTTGTTTAGCACACTGCAGTCTTCTATGACGAATTTTTTGTTACACATAATAAAATCAATTTCACTTGTCGTCCCATTTGGATGTCTCCATGTCCATTTCCTGTGTGGCTTTTTTCTTGAAGAAGGAGTTCAAGATGAAAAACCCTTCTGCCTCTGCAAACTCTACGAGAGTATTTCCACGCTGGTTTCTGTTGCCGTGACCGAATTTACCTACTGAAGTTTCATTCTGTTGCCGTTGCCCTATTTTTGCATTGAAATCTCCCATAATTATTTTCAAGTGCTGCTTACCTTTATTATTTAGATGACAAATTTCCTCATAAAATTCTTCAATTTCTTCTTCAGGATGACTTGTGGTGGGTGCATAAGTTTGAATAATCTGAGCCTGGTATCTTTTCGAGAGTTGGATAACAAGTCGTGCAGCTCTGTCAGAGGAACTTTCAACTTCTACAACTTTATCCTTCAGTTTCTTGTTTATTATAAATCCAACACCACTGGTTCTGCCAGTATCTGTCCCACGATAGTAGAAGAGATGTCCACTTTTCAGTTCGATATAAACGAACGAAGAGTTACATCCGCAGGTGTGGCAGAATTAACACGCATCCCATTGCTTGGAAAGACGACGCATCCCATTGCTGGGAAAGACGACGCATACCGTCTGGAAAGAGGAACTTTAGTTTCTCCTTGAACCATTTGGATCTGTCAACATGAAAGTCACATGTTGACAGATCCGGGCTATAGGCTGGGTGGTGCAGAACCTCTCACCCTTTCCGTGCTAACGCATCCTGCATAATGTGTGCAACAGAATCACACCACGCGAAAGCATGCCAGGTCACCCATTCTTGATTGCTTTATGCAGCTTGTCCACTGTGTCGATGTAGTGGTTGGCATTGCTGTTTACGTGAGGCTCTTTAAAGTCCACCAACAAAAGCCCTTCATGGTCAAAAAATGCGGTCAGCATAACCTCCCCGGCGGAGTCCTGTGACTTGAATTTTATGTGTTTTGGTGATCCGGGATGTTTCCATTGCATGCTCGCTGGTTTGCTGGATGGCTCAAAGTGGTGGCACCGCGATTCGTCACCTGCCACTATGCGCGATATAAATGCATCACCCTCTGCTTTGTAACGCAGCAAGTGGGTCAAACTCCAACCCATACATTCTTCCTTATGGTGGTCAGTCAGCATCCGCGGGATTAATTGTAAACAGACTTTCCGATATTGCAGTATCTTCGTAACCACAGTTTGAACTGTAACAAATGTCATAGCAAAGTCCTCCATTTGCGAACGTCAGCCCCGACGACGGTTTTACATGCATTTCTTTCTCGGTGTGGGCGCATTGTTTGTGTTATTCGCACGCTCCCCGCCGATCAAGGTGATCGTCCTTATTTAGGCTTCCGATGCCAAGCCTTAGTTCTCTTCCCTGATATGGACTCCATTACTTCCTGCCCCACTGCTTTCCAGGTGCTTTGTGTTTATCACAATGTCGTTATAAACGTGTTCACTGCGTATCATTGCTTCTCATGTAAAACGCCTGGTCATCATCGCTTGCAGTGTCCGCTCACCTCTTCTTGTTCTTCCTCAACGGCTGCTCAAGTGCCCATCACAGAACCCCCTTCTTCACTTCCGGGCACCACGCCTGCGCTTGTTTCGCTTCCACCTTCTTAGTCTTCATCTCGATTGTCGTTGCCTTCCTCTGCAGGTCTTTTCCTTCTCCACTAGCGTTGCCTCTTGTGGATACATCTGGATCTACTGCTCCTGCTTCGGTGCCTTCGTCTGTCTTGCTTTCTTCTTCGTCGTCTGTTGTCTGTGCTTTGTCACATCCCGTTGCCGACCTTTCTCCGCCTGTTCAGGTGCTGCCTTCTTTGTTTTCGCACGTCACCTCGTCAATCCCAACCCCAGGATTCTCTGCTCCATCATCTTCGCTGTGTACGCCAACCTCGTCGCCCTCAGACGTTCATCCTTTCTTCAGCCGTTCCAGTACTCCGGTGTGTTCTCCGCCCGTTTCACCTTCTCCGAGCTCTTCTGATGCCTCTAGTATTGTTGCCTTCCTTTCGATTTCTGGTCCCGTGATCGGTCCCCGCTTTCCAGCACAGCTACTCTTCTGGATTTGTGTGAAGCCTCACCTTCACCAGCTCCTGTTGCCCCATCAGTTGCCTCTTTGCTTGCGTTATGCGCACATGATCCAGATCTTCCTTGTCAGACTTCTCACTTGCTGTCGGTTACTCTTTCTTCATCACCACGTCCCTGTTGGTACTGCTTCTAATAAGAAGTGCCGTCGTCGCTCTAATCGAGAGACTCGTACTAAGCGAACCGCGGTCGCTCAGCCTTCTCTTCATCGTTCTTCAGGTTCCGCTCCTAATTCTACTGTTGCTGCTTTCGCCGACCTTATTGGTACTCCCTCCGTTTCCACTGCAATTGTCGCTCGCCTCCAAGCTGTCCCTGGGTATTCGAAGATTCTCTTCCCAGATGCTGCCAACCCTTGTTCTTTGCCTCTTCTTGTGACGCTGGTTTGGATCCCCTTCTTGACTCACATGATCCAGCTGATTACTCGAATATGATCGAGGATATTCGCTGCTTCCTCCAAGTTTTCGTTGACCTCACGAGATCTTACCCCTGAGATATTTCGTTATTAAAGTTTTCTTAATTGCTACCTTGGTGATACTCAAAATCGCCTCATTGATCTGGTTCTGACCGATTAGTTTCTGTCTGCACTTGCATGATGTTTCGCTTCCTGTCGTCTTTGCCTTGCTGCTGTTCCGTCTAACTCCTTTGCATGTTTCTGTTATGCGTTGTACCCAACCTTTTTCTTTCCGTTGTATCCTATGTACCGCCATGTTTTCTCCACATCTCGGTTCTTTCAAACATCCGCCCGGTGCCTACTTCCGTGAACCCGTCACATCGTTTTGTTCACAGAGCTTCTTCCTGTGTGCATTGTTATGCGCGATTCTTCTCTTATACCTTTCGTCACTGTCCTGGATTGCTCTATGTTGCTGTTCGCACCCAGTTAGTTTTTTCAGGTGTTCCGTGGGTTTGTTTTTCCTGTCTCGTCGAGTATTTGTCTTATGTCATGCCATGTGCCTCAGCATACCTTCTACTGTTGTGCTACGTTACTTGCTCATCCAGTGTGACTCATCTCGTCCGATACTTATCGTTATTGCTTTGCCTCATGCTAATTGATTGCCCCGTGCTGTTACCTACACCATGCCATCTTTGCAAGTGTTATCTGTTGCACCTCGTTTTCTGCTTTTCATGCTGCGCCCCGGAGCATGAAAAGCAGCTTCCAGTTCGATGTATTCTCCATCTCCATGTCCGTCGTTCCTTCTGCTCAGTGACTGTTCCAGTGTGCTTCGCCTATCACAGATTGCCTTGTGCTGCTCGTTCAGCTTCGTTTATCTTTGTATGTCCTGATTGGCTTTTACAGACTGCTTTGTGCTGCTCGTCCAGTACCGTTATTCTTATTGTTTTATCATGCCATTTATTTTCCGTTCTCCTGTGTACTAGTCCTCGATACCTAATAAAGCAACGTCACGTTGTTTTTGGAATGTCTTTTCAACTGCTGGGGTTCAAAGCTAGAAACGGGGAGTTCTTTCAGCTAATGTCAGGAACGAATGAGAGACTTTGTGCAAAACAAATTACTTCTTCATTATCCTCCATTACCCTTATTACAAATATCTCAAAAACTATCAAGATTCGAACGATGAAGAAGGAGATCTTTCTGATTCACACCATGCTAACGAATAGCTATCCTGAAATGGGAAATGTCCGGGTTGGGGTGGGCGGGGGGGGGAGGCAGGTGAAATCGTGGGCTACTAACATTCTTTTTTAAACATCTCCAAAACTATTGCTATTCAAACTATGAAAATGGCGTTTATTCCGGTTCACACCATTTACTAACGAATGGCTATCTTGAAATTTTTAATGAATTTACATGGTGAGAGGGGGGGGGGTGATGGTCGGTCTCGAATATATATATACATAAGTTCTCAATATTGTTATTTTTTTCTCAAAAACTGTTGTGGTTCAAACGATGAAAATGGATTTCCCCTCGGTTCATACGATTTGCTAACGAATGGCTATTTTGAAATTTTGAATTTTTCCATGGGGGTGTGTGCAATGGTCGTCCCCCAATTTTCTCGAACTTTTTTTTTTTTTAAATCTATCAAAAACTGTTGGCCGCTCCGGTGACGCAGAGATCTAAGCGACGGACTCTGATCATTCGTTCGAACATGGTCCGGGTTCGACTCCCGGTGAGGCATGAATGTTGTGTTTGTTTTACGGCACTGGCTCTCTCCCTTCCCTGGAACCAGTGACCCTGAATTAGGGACGGGCGACTGCTTATAGCCCATTGAGTTGCTCACGGTGGTCGTTAAATCTCCAATAAAAAAAACTGTTGCGGTTCAAACGATAAAAATGGAGTTCATTCCTATTCATACGATTTACTAACGAATGGCTATTTCGGAATTTTGAATTTCCATGATGAGGGGGGTGAAATGGTAGGCCTGTAATATTATTTGTTAAATTTCTCAAAAACTATTGCGGTTCAAACGATGAAAATGGAGTTCTTTTCGGTTCATACAATTTGCTAACGAATGGCTATTTTGAAATTTTGAATTTCCATGGGGGGGGGCTGGTGAAATGGTCGGTCTCTCTGTATATATGCAAAATCTCAATATTATTTTTTAAATATCTCAAAAACTATTGTGGTTCAAACGATAAAAATGGAGTTCATTCCTGTTCATACGATTTACTAACGAATGGCTATTTCGGAATTTTGAATTTCCATGGTGGGGGGGCTGGTGAAATGGTCGGCCTCCTATATTTATATGCAAATTCTCAATATTATTTATTAAATCTCTCAAAAACTATTGTGGTTCAAACGATGAAAATGGAGTTCATTCCGGTTCATACGATTTATTAACGAATGGCTATGCTGAAATTTGAAATATCTATTTTTTGGGGGTACCATTTCACCAGCCCCCCACTTTGTTTTTTAAATAACTCAAAAACTATTGCGGTTCAAACGAAAAAAATTGAGTTCATTCCGGTTCATACGTGGTACAAACGAATGGTGCAAAAAAATTTTTTAAATTCCATGGTGGGGGCTATCGTTTCACCAGCCCCCCCCACTTTGTTTTTTAAATATCTCCAAAACTTTTGCGGTTCAAACGAAAAAAACCGAGTTCATTCCGGTTCATACGTGGTACAAACGAATTTTGTCTGAAAAATTAAAAAATTCCGTGGTGGGGGGGCTGGTGAAATGCACCTCTGAAATACAACAACAAAAAGACGTCCGCACCATGCCAAGAGTTGTAGCTTGCCTAAGTGCACGTTTTATTCAGAGCAAAGATTGCGAAATAAATTTTTCATCCAAACCGAAACTAAACAACATATCCCTCTCTGATGAGGTCAAGGTTCAACTTTGCACGAAGAAGGAACACAAGAACGCTAACCGAAAGTAAACAGCATACCCTTCTTTGATGGGATGAAGGTTCAACTTTGGCTGCACCAAGAACTCAGTAACGCTGTCTCGATTCTCTCAAACTTGTGATATACCGGTTACGTAAACGAATCAAAGAACTGTGAGTTTGTGATAATCAGAAATTACAAAATTTATGCACATCGCAAAAAGCGTATAAATGAATTAATTAGCTATTATCGAATTGGAAAAGCTTAGAAAATACAGTAAAATATCGGGACTAATGCAGAATTACGTATAAATATCAAAAAATATAACTGGAGTACGCATAGCCGAAGTTTCACTGAATATCTTTTTATTTCTACAAAGCAATGCTTAAATATAAAAATTTTGTTTAAACTGAAAACCACTAGATTGAAAAAACATTGCGCAGAAATTCAAATTGCTTGAATTTCAGTCGGTGACTTATACCTGTAACTTAACCCTCCTTTCGAGTTGCTTCTAAACTAAAGATTTTCCCACTGAAGAGTCCGCTACTTCTCTAACAGCTTGTACATTTTAGCGACACTGACAGTGAGTCACAGCAAAATTTATAGACAACCTTGATTGTAAAAATGGGGGGGGGTGTAGAGAGAAACATTGCAAGTAATTGTGGGGAACTGATATAAAGAAAGAGATTTAAACGAATACGTATTGTTGCTATATGTTGATCTAAGAGCTATTTTGTGTCAAATGATAAATCACAATGTGACGATTTTTTATAAAGATGACCTTCGAACTTTCATTGAAAGGAAAATTAAGGGAAAGGAGATTTTAAACATAAATTCTTTTGGTGATTCTTCCAACTTGGCCGTTCGGCTTCTGGGTTATTACAAAAGTGTGTTTTATATGCAACAAACTAGGAATATTAATCAAATTAGTTAACCATTTAAGCTACTGCTTCGAAAATCAAGAGTCAAAAAGTACCACTTCCGGTGGTGTACAAAATCTTCTTTTGGGTGTACAAAACTATGACATCACTCTGGCAGTGTTTTTTTTTAATTTTGGAAAAGTGGCACTCCAAGTTCATGCTCGAGGGCCACAAAGGAGAGTCGAAAAGTACCACTTCCGGTGGTGTACACAATTTTCTTTTGGGTGTACAAAACTAGGACAACACTCTAACAGTGTTTTTTTTTTCAATTTTGGAAAATTGGCTCTCGAAGTACATGCTCGAGGGCCACAAAGAAAAATAAAAAAGTACTACTTCCGGTGGTGTACACAATTTTCTTTTGAGTGTACAAAACTGTACAAAACTAGGACTGCACTCTGGCAGTGTTTATTTTCGTTTTCGGAAAAATGGCACTCCAAGTACATGCTCGAGGGCCACAAAGGAGAGTCAAAAGAACTATTTCCGGTGGTGTACAAAATTTTCTTTTGGGTGTACAAAACTGTACAAAACTAGGACAACACTCTGGCAGTGTTTATTTTTGTTTTTGGAAAAGTGGCACTCCAAGTACATGCTCGAGGGCTACAAAGGAGAGTCAAAAAGTACCACTTCTAGTGGTGTACAAAATTTTCTTTTGGATGTACAAAACTGTACAAAACTAGTACAAAACTTTGGCAGTAGTTATTTTCGATTTTGAGAAAGTGGCACTCAGCATGTACTTGGAGTGCCACTTTTAGAGAGCCGAAAAGTACTACTTCCGGTGGTGTACAAAATTTTCTTTTGGGTGTACAAAACTGTACAAAACTAGTACAAAACTTTGGCAGTATTTATTTTCGATTTTGAAAAAAGTGGCACTCCAGCATGTACTTGGAGTGCCACTTTTAAAGAGCCGAAAAATACCACTTCCGGTGGTGTACAAAATTTTCTTTTGGGTGTACAAAACTGTACAAAACTAGTACAAAACTTTGGCAGTAGTTATTTTCGATTTTGAGAAAGTGGCACTCAGCATGTACTTGGAGCGCCACTTTTAGAGAGCCGAAAAGTACTACTTCCGGTGGTGTACAAAATTTTCTTTTGGGTGTACAAAACTGTACAAAACTAGTACAAAACTTTGGCAGTATTTATTTTCGATTTTGAAAAAGTGGCACTCCAGCATGTACTTGGAGTGCCACTTTTAAAGAGCCGAAAAGTACCACTTCCGTTGGTGTACAAAATTTTCTTTTGGGTGTACAAAACTGTACAAAACTAGTACAAAACTTTGGCAGTATTTATTTTCGATTTTGAGAAAGTGGCACTCAGCATGTACTTGGAGCGCCACTTTTAGAAAGCCGAAAAGTACTACTTCCGGTGGTGTACAAAATTTTCTTTTGGGTGTACAAAACTGTACAAAACTAGTACAAAACTTTGGCAGTAGTTATTTTCGATTTTGAGAAAGTGGCACTCAGCATGTACTTGGAGCGCCACTTTTAGAGAGCCGAAAAGTACTACTTCCGGTGGTGTACAAAATTTTCTTTTGGGTGTACAAAACTGTACAAAACTAGTACAAAACTTTGGCAGTATTTATTTTTCGATTTCGTAAAAGTGGCACTCCAGCATGTACTTGGAGTGCCACTTTTAAAGAGCCGAAAAGTACCACTTCCGGTGGTGTACAAAATTTTCTTTTGGGTGTACAAAACTGTACAAAACTAGTACAAAACGTTGGCAGCGTTGATTTCTTATTTTGGAAAAGTGGCACTCCAAGTACATGTATCTTCACTTTCCTATTGGGATCTCTAGCCTAAATCTCCTAGTTTCCTGTTTCTAAGGGTTGTTTAAGACCTGGGGTCAGACACTCCCTTCCTAAAATCCTCTACATATGATCTGATCTGATCTGAAAACATATCACTCGTTGTTGTCATGAGTAAAAGGAGCGATTTATCAGATTTGCAAAAAGGTATGCTTATCGGCTGTCGGGCCAAGGGTGACAGTATTTCTAAAACAGCGGAGTTTGTGAATTGTTCGCATGCTGCTGTGATTAAATTGTATCGTGATCGGAGAAATGGCACCATTGCAAATAAGCGACGTGGAAACTGCGGAGCACCACGTGTGATTGATGTGAGAGGTGAACGTCGGCTGCGAAGGTGCGTGAGGGCAGATCGACATGCTACAGTGGAGCAACTCACTGGCTGAATGAACCAGGGGGCTACCGGAAGTGTATCTAAAACGACAGTTCGGCGTACCCTGCTGTGTATGGAGCTCCGATGCAGACGGATGATTACTGCGCCTATGCTAACGAAGGTGCATCGGCAGAAAAGGCTTAATTTGCACGGCAGTATCGGAATTGGACCTCCGCTGATTAACAAAGGATTGCCTTCTCCGATGAGCCACGTTTTCTGCTTCAACGAATGGATGGACGTTGGTGTATAAGGCGAGGAACATCGGAGAACAAACACTCATACACTCTTCGACCATTTCTGGAAGAACACAAGCTCGTGGGGGTTAGCGTTATGGTCTGGGGAATGTTTCCGTGGCATTCTCTGGGCCCACTCCTACCTGTGGAAGGCACTATGGACTGAATGCGTTATGAATTCATCCTTGCAGAGCACGTACACGCATACATGCTGGTTGTCTTTCCCGGGGCGGATGGGATCTTCCAGCACGACAATGCGACGTGTCACACAGCTAGAAATGTCCGAGAGTGGTTGAAAGAGCACGATGAAGACTTCAAAGTACCTCTCTGGCACCCCTAATTCCTCAGACTTAAACCCAAGTGAGCATCCGTGTGACCATCTCGATCATGTTGTACGCTCTATGGATCCTCCACCACGCACCCTCCAGCACTGTCAGATGCACTGCAGTCAGCATGGATGCAAATACCTGTAAACACCTTCCAGCACCTTACTGAGTCCCTCCAAGCCCGTCTAGCTGCTGTCCGCGCTGCACACGGCGGTCACTCTGGATATTAGCTGGTGGTCACAATAATGTGAGTCGACCGTGTATTTCTATTGGTTGTTTCCATGTGTTGCACGTATTTCACTGTGTATCTGGGTATTACGTCATTTTATTAGTATCGCAATTTAGCGTTAGATCCCAAAATATTCACTGAGTTTTGAAAATTAGGTTGTTGTTAAACTCAGACTAACTGCTGAGTGTGTGACGTACTACAGAGGTGAAGCACGTGTCAAGAAGACAAATCAGCAGCGATAGATTCCGTCGGTGTAGCTTAGTTGGTTAGAGCGACCCACTACGGAGCGAGGAGGCGCGGTTTCGATCATCGGCAAAGTTGTAGTTCTTTTCTTTTTTCTTTTATGTTTGTGATCATTACGCTTTTTTATTTTCTGTTCTTTTACTCGCTCATAGCCCATGCCATGCACGGGCGGAAAAGCTGTGACTGAATGTTTTATAACACGAATCGTCTACTAGAAGATTGGTTTGCACACCATCACCGTTCTCTATTTAAGCGACGTTTTCTTTCAGCTTCATTTTCTTCCGTGTTGTACTACAAAGAAGAAAATTCCACGGAACCAATAATTTTTTAAATTTCCATCAGAGTGAATCAAAATTACGCCTGCTGTTACTTTCTTACAAATTGACTTGTTCCTTTTTACGAAATGAAATAACGCTGATTCCTTTTTATGAAACTACTCTGAAATTTTATTCCTTTTTATGAAATTATTCTGCAATGCGAAGAAAATGAAATAAAACACTACATAACACCTACGTAAAATAGCAAACGTCGCAGACATTTGTTCAAATACGTGTGTGTTGCCACAGATGAAATCCTTTGCCTTACTAAATTTATTTTATTTTTCGGTATTTTTCCTTGATTTTACGTATCGTACAAAGCGGTGAGCTTAGTTCCAGATTTCGGCCACCGGATAAAAGCAGATGGCGCTCTGACGTCATTTAAGAACTGAATGACGTCAGAGCGTTAGGGACATATGTATTCTATTATATAGATTTAATTAGGCTGCACCAGGTTTGTGAGAGGTTAATGGTTGTATGGTTGTTACAGTTCTTGTCAGAGGTCCTTTCGATAGATACTGATTCTGCAATAAGGATTTCGGACTTTTTCTTGTGTTCAAAAATAAGATTTGTTTCTTCCCAAACAGAAGAAAATGAAATAAGCAGTGCCGAAATACAATTTTTCAGTCGCTATGCGTTGTTTAAAAAATAACGTGGAAAGAGTGATGATATCGTCCATTTAGGTTCAAAATCACTTTCGAAGTCGTACTGAATCATTGAGGTTCTTGGTTTTTGTCATTTTTCATTCCTTTTGGTGTTCCTGAAGTCCTGTTTTAAGATTCTTCTTCATGCTTGTTATATATACTATTTTATACCGCTATTCTTTTTCGATTTCAGAGTTATTTGGCATACACCTGCTCTTTGTAATATTGAAAACAACTGTGGAAATAGTCATTATACGAACGACCTTGAGGTTGAGGCGGTGGTGAGAAGAATGTCTTCTAAATTCCTGTACTGGATTGCAGTTATAAATTATGTAGGTCGTTCAAAAAGTAGCAGCAGATTGACAGTATTTCATCAAACGAATATCCCAGGCATTTCAAACTCCCGCACAGGGTAGATACATTCTTAGAGAAGGTGTTGACACTGTCCAATAGATGGCGTGGCGAGCTTAAGCGGAAGAGCAGCGTAAACGAAATGGCGGCGCCTTTAGCTGTTTGCACCGCAGAGGAACAGATGGCAATCATCAGGTTTTTGTGGTCTTGGGTGTGAAGCCACATGAAATTTATAGAAGTATGCTGCAACTGTATGGTGATGCCTGTATTGGCGAGTGTACGAATGGATAGATGCATTTAAAAATGGGCAAACATCCATCCATGATGAGCAACGCTCCGGTCGTCCCAGCATGGCCGTCACTGATGAGAAGGTGGGTCTCGCTGACGTCATTATTCGTGAAAACATGCGCATTTCTTTAGAGGTTCTGGCCAGGGAATTGGATGCCATTATCGGATCCGCTCATACCATTGTCACGGAGGTTCTCAAGTATCGCAAGTTGTGTGCACGGTGGGTGCTTAGGATTCTGACTGATGAGCAGAAGATAATTCTTCCACAGCCTTTTTGGCGTGGTAGAATGACAAAGGAGACGACTTCCTGGCACGTGTCGTCACAGGGGACGAAACCTGGGTGCATCACTATGAGCCCGAAAGCAAGAGGCAGTCTTCAGAATGGCGGTACACATCTCCTCCTGTCCAGAAGTTATAGTCTCAACCCTCCGCCGGGTTGAGACTATAACTTCTGGACAGGAGGTAATATAACGTTTATGGAACGGAGTAAGCGATTGCTCTCTTCTGAGATATGAATGGACCAATTTTGGAGCACTACCAGAAAAACGAGGTAACCGTGAATAGTACCCGACACAACGCATTGTTGGAGGAGGAGTTAAAGCCAGCAATACAGAGCCGTTGGAGACGGCTTTTGTCTAAAGGTCTTGTTCTCCTTCATGATAATGTCACACCCTCACACAGCCGCTGCAACTCTTGAAACCATTCGAAGATTGAGATTTCAGATTTTACAGCATCCCCCATACAGCCCTGAACTTGATCCCTCTGAATATCATGTGTTTGGAACCCTGAAGGACGCTTTGAGAGGATGAAGATTTGGGAGTGATGAGGAGGTCAAAGAAGGGGTGCTTTCCTGGCTGAAGGCACAACCCAAAATAAATTTTTTTGATGGACTAAAGAAGTTGTTGCAACGGTGAGAGATATGTATTGAAAAGGTGGATGATTATGTAGAAAAATTTAATATCTTTTGTATCTCTCATTGAATTATGTATCTCAAAATATTCAGTTTGCTGTTACTTTTTTAACTGCCCTCGTATTATCGCAGACGCTGTAGTCTAGACTCGTCAAGCACTTTAATGCCTAAACAATATGTGAAAAACAGGTTAACCTCATAAAAATACAAAACTATTTTCAAGATACTCATACTATTGTACCACGTTATGAATGATTTCAAGATTCTTGCAAGACGTAGCAATACATTATTTTCATTTTGAATTCATGAGATGAAACTGCGCATCATTAAATGGCATATCATTTGTTCATCTCTATCAGCATGACTTGACGCTTCAAACTTTAAATCTTGCGCGTGAAGGAGGAGTACCAAATCGAATGGCCTTCCTCTATACCGGCAAGGAGGCAGATTTATTTTACTACCAGAACGAATAGATGCACCTGTATGCCGTAATGAGGCAGTTCAAAATTTGTTGTTAAAGTTGCTATACACTGAGTGACCAAATTAATATGACCGCCAGACCATTTTCTGCAATCGGTATAAAAAGGGAACGCTGAAGACATGCAGGGACTAATGAAACGCACTGCGCAAAAAATAATGGGTAAAAGACGCGATCTGGCCGACTTTGAATGTGTAATGACCGTGGGTACTTGAAGCATTGGTGCGAGCATTAGCAAAACGGCTGCACTTGTAAAATGTTCGAGGGCAGCAGTTGTTAAAATTTACAGAGAGTGGACCATCAGTCAAAATCCGGGTCTGGATGCAAGGCCTGTTGTTGTCAATGGCTACTGGATGCACGATCTGAGAGGAGAGTAGACAGGCTTGTTCATTCCAATAGACCGGCAGCACTTCGTCAGATTACAGATAATCTAAATCATGTACCAAATCCGAAGGCCTCATAACCTACAGTTCGCCGCTCATTGCATCGTACGAGCTACAGAAGCAGACGGCCTGTCCGTAAGCCATTGCTATCTGCAGCAAAAAAGAAGGAACATGTCCCGTTAGCTCAGGAACACAATAATTGGATAGTAAATGAGTAGACTGTGGTCCGACGAATCACGTTTCCTACTACACCATACAGTTGTAAGGGTGAGGATATGGAGACAGCAGCACGAAAGCATGGCCCATCTTGCATCGTCACTACTCTTCTACCTGGCGGAGGCTACGTTATGGTCTGAAGTATGTTTTCGTGGGAGTATTTGGGCCTTTTGATTCATGTGGAGCAACATCTGACAGTCCAGAGATATTTACATATCGTTGCCGACCAAATCCACCCAGTTATGTTGATGGTTTATCCCAATGGAGATGGATACTTCCAAAGAACAATATGGAGATGATATACTGTACTTCCAACAGGACAATTATCATTGTCATAGCACCCACATTGTACGCGATTGGTTTGAGGAGCATCACGGAGACTTTTCCCAGATACATTGGCCTCCTCAATCACAGGAACTCAATCCAATGGAGCATTTGTGGGTCGAAGTCGAAAGAGGCATCAGTAAGTTGAATCCGTACCATCAAATCGTCAAGAGCTGGAGGGTGCAATTCATCGCATTTGAATTAATATACCCCAAGGCACTTACCGACATTTAATAGAGTCCATACCAGGACGAATTCAAGCAGAACTAAGGGCAAAAGCTAGCCCAACAACGTACTAACCACGTGGTCATTATAATTTGGCCACTCAGTGAATGTAGACGAAGTACTAGTGGGTACTCAGTATGATCTCAATGGTCATACTTGCATGTTTAACTTTACTGTTGGCCGCCCCGGTGGCGCAGGCCTGTGATCATTCGTCCGTAAGGGGTTCGGGTTCGAATCCCGGTCAGGCATGGCTGTTGTGTTTGTCTTACGGCACTGTCCCTTCCCTGGAACCAGTGACCCTAAATTAGGGACGGGCGACTGCTTATAGCCCATTGAGTTGCTCACGATGGTCGTTAAACCTCCAATCAAAAAAAAAAAACTTTACTGTTGTGCCTCCGACACAAGGAGTTTCAAGAAAGAAAGCCAAAACATTCTAGATTTAAAAGAGTTGAAAATAAGAAGACCAAATGTTTCTGCATAAAATGAAAGAGTATTTGAAATTTTGGCATGCGCGAACTGACAGTACATGAACCGATTTTCTATTCAGTTTTTTAGCATTGTTTCAGAAATTTGTTTCATCAAAGAACCCCTAAATAACCCGTCTGAAGAGTATCGTTAAAAAATGAACTGTAGTTATCCAAAGTGCGCAGGGGTACAAAGTATTCACACTTCTGAGCAACAGGCAAACTTTTGATAGCGGTACCTGTACTGTTTGAACAGCATAAGTAAACTACTGTTGCTGGTGATAAAGCCTGTGGCACCCAGCACTCAAAGATCTTTCGCTTTCTGATCTTCAAAAGGTTATTTCGCAGGCATATTTTCCACTTGACTCATGATACTGCGCAAGTACTGCAAATTTTCCATAATCTTTGCATTTATGTTTGCCTCCAATTCAATGTTGAACTTTCACGGTGTTGACTAGAAATGTGTTCCAATGGCAAACACTCACGATACCAGCTAATTTTCATCTAGGACAAACAATTAAGTTTGAATCTTGGTTAGGTGGTCTGTTGTTCCTAGGTTCTACACTTTTCTCATGCCTGGATGCACTAGCTTTTGATTAAAGATGAGATTCTCCTAGCCGCTGCTTCTCGCGAGAAACGCCAAACTACAAAAACGAAAAGAAAAAATAGCAACTGTATTTGCTGCACTTCTGTCCTAATTAGGTTTCTTTCTTATTTTTTTGTTTGTTTGTTTCTAGAAAAACACTGTGGTGTGACAGAATATATGTAAACCCTGCACTGTCACTATGGGCAAATGTTGGACCACTTTTAAAAAGAACCTCGCACTCCAGAAATGTACGTCGACTTAGATTTTCCCCACAAGCTGACAGCAAGAATCTGTGACATTTTTTTTTTTTTTTTTGATTGGAGGTTTAACGACCACCGTGAGCAACTCAATGGGCTATAAGCAGTCGCCCGTCCCTAATTTAGGGTCACTGGTTCCAGGGAAGGGAGAGAGCCAGTGCCGTAAGACAAACACAACATCCATGCCTCACCGGGATTCGAACCCGGACCCCTTTCGGACGAATGATCAGAGGCCAACGCCTTAGACCACTGCGCCACCAATCTGTGACATCACTCTCAGATCTTCAAATAGATAAAAAATATATACATAATGAATATGTCACCTAAATTGAATAATTTTGTGATTTATTTTTAACAAAAGTATGGATTAGTAAATTATTTGCTTTTATTTTTTCGTAACGAAATCATTTTAAACACTAGCATTCTTTTGGATCACGTACGACACGAATTCGGCTTTACGTAAAATGCCCATGGGACTCATGATAAATTTTAAAATTTGGAAATACGCTAAATTTTAAGAACTTAATTTCTTTCACAGTGGCATTCAGGGAAGTAACGCATTACGCGTTAAACTCCACTCTGTTTTCTTTCATTTTCATATTGCTAGCTTCTTTTTGAGGGCAAAAGCTAGCCCAACAACGTACATTAAGATAGCTTCGGCCTATCATTTTGCTTAATAGCAAAGATGTATGAATCTCAATGCCCTTTCAAAAGCTCTTGGATGATTGCATGAACGCTGGTTGAGTAGTTGTGCTATTGATTCAGAAATTAAAATTAGCGTTATGAAGGACAGCAAACTGCTCTAGTAGCCCGTGATTATGATTTTGTTATCTCAAACTTTAAAAACAATTGCGAAACATAGTGCGCATAAAAATTACCACACGAAAGGTTTTGCACAACTGAACTCAACTGCGATTACGAAACAACGGTCTGGTTCTGGGATTCTGGGATGACTGTGTTTATAAATAGCATGACATATTTTTGCAAATCGTTGGACATTTGCATAAAATTCCGGTTGAGAAAGTGTTTACGGAAAGTGACACTTACGTAAGTCGTAGTGCCTTTGTCTGAAATCTCTTACGAAACAAAAAACATTAAAAATAAAAGATTCAATAAACATATTTTGACTAAGACATTTAACTAAATGTTCGATGTGGATCAGTTCAATATTGCGTGGTGCTTTTGCGAGTTTCTTTAAAGAACATTGTAATAAATTGTCCATAGTACGAATTTACGGAAAATAAAGGTCTCTCAATACCACCTGTGGTTTATTTTTTCACTATTTCATATTAAAACTTAATTCTTCATCTGAGAAATAAAACTTTTTTTTTGTGTTTACTCTACCACAACTATTTGGCAGCCGCTCAGTAACAGTACTAGACAGTACTAGAACTCTGAACCATAACAATATTTCCATTTCCACTGTCCACTGCTTTCCTTTTTATTTATTTTTTTTTTTTTTGTGATTGGAGGTTTACAGACCACCGTGAGCAACTCAGTGGGCTATATGCTGTCGCTCATCCCTAATTTAGGGTCACACTGGTTCCAGGGAAGGGAGAGAGCCAGCGCCGTAAGGCAAATGCTACATCCATGGCTCCCCGGGATTCAAACCCAGACCCTATCTCGGACGAATGACACTTGTTTCCATAAATCAAGGGGAAAAGACCAGAAAACTCGCCATTATTATGAAAGAAGAATTGGAAATTCGCCAAACTTGGGTATATGACGTGAAATGCAAAGCAGATTCAGGGTGTAGTATGCAAATGACTGGTGATGGCATCGGTTTATGCAAATGAGCCGCAGCATGAAAGGGACTTTTGCGGAGGTGTGCGTCATATCGTTTTGCGGAATATAAGGAAAGGAATTTGTTATACAGATTTGTTGTAATGGCTCCGAGACATCATTTAACAGATGAACTGAGGTGGAGAGCGATCGGAAGACTAGAGGCACGACAAAGTCAGGTGGAAGTTGCGAGATGGCTACACGTGCGAGTCTTTCTGTGATCCACGAACTGTGGAACCAATTTAAAAATACTCAATCATCTTCTTCAATCATCTTCCCAAAATACTCAATTATCTTTCCGAAGAAAGGCTTAATGCTACAACATCCGTAAATGGCCGATATCTCTGATTAACTGCGAAGAATGGCTTGATGCTACAACATCCCTAAATGACCGATATCTCCGATTAACTGCCAAGAATGGCTTAATGCTACAACATTTGTAAATGATCGATATCTCCGATTAACTGCCAAGAATGGCTTAATGCAACAACATCCGTAAATGACTGATATCTTCGATTAACTGCGAAGAATGGCTTAATACTGCAGCATCCGTAAATGACCGATATCTCTGATTAGCTGCGAAGAATGGCTTAATGCTGCAGCATCCATAAATGACCGATATCTCTGATTAACTGCAAAGAATGGCTTAATGCTGCAGCATCCGTAAATGACTGATATCTCCGATTAACTGCGGGGAAGAACAGGACGGTTATCTCGACACAGCTGCGACCTGCTCTCGCTGCGGCTACAGGAGCGGCGGTGGTATTTTCTTCCACTGTAGGCAGAAGGCATCACGAAAGAAGGTCTTTATGTTAGAAGAACAGCGCGCCGCGTGCTCCGTACACCCCATCAAAGCGGAGAAAGTTTGAATTTAGCAAGACTTCACGTCAATTCGACTGAAGCCAACAGAGGTCAGTATTCTTCACAGATGAGTCTATATTTTCTTTGCAGAGCGATTCCAGGCATGCTTTCACCAGATTTGCTTTGTAACAGAATATCCCTTGCTCTCTCTCTCTCATATCAGAGCATGGCTGTAATGATATGGAGAGAGCGAGGGATACGCTATCATCCCTTTATGACCCATGAAGGGGGATACTTATTGTGGTGGCAGCTTGCGGGTTTGAGGTGGTATCTCGTTAGGTGGACGCACAGACTTATATGTGCTTCTAAGAGGAACCACGAATTCTCGACGCTTTACGGATGATGTCTTGCACCCAACGTTTGCCCTTATGCAGATGCCATAGAGCAGGGGTTCTTAACCTTTTTTGGCCACAACCCAAAATCAACAAGAAGATCAACTTCGCAACCCATAGGTCTATTTTGAATTAAAAATGCTAATGTAAGTAATATAAATATGTGCAGTAATTATTCGTTATTACACAGAATGTAACAAAATTTTGGTTTTTCGAATTACAGTCAAACCAGTGGCGCAATAAGTGGGGAGTGGAGGTCAGGGTTATCTATATAGTGTGAACGTATGAATAATAACATAATGTGAGACAATAATATGAATAATTGGAAATTAAAACCTTGTATAAAATATATTTCAAAATTAATTACTCACACAATAGTTCAGTTCGATCCTTGGCCTTGCACTACTGCTGGAAGCTCATCAAACCGTGGTCGTGTCTTTGAAAGGCAGCATCTCAAGTCATGCTCTGGTTGTAGTCGGCTTCTAATCTTAGTTTTCATGACAGAAAGTGTCGAAAAGCCAGCTTCACATAGGTAGGTAGTCGAAAACGAAAGTAACACTTGCATAACTTGGTTGACCTTCCTAAAAATTCCCACAATCCCAGTTACCGGAAGAAGCAACGCTGGTGGTCCCCGTGATCTCAGCTCCAGAAATTCCGGGGCCTTTACACGTGTTAAACACAAAGAAGGTTTAAGATTTAAAATTTTAAAAAGAATTAACACTTAATTTTTTTCTGAGAAGCTACGGCGAGCCATCTCGGAAGCCCCAGCGACCTAAGTTTGGGTCGCGACCCATAGGTTAAGAACCCCTGCCATAGAGGATAAAGCTTGTTCTCACTGAGGGAAGCTGGTAGGACAATATTTTCAAGAGGAGACAATTGTCCATATGTATTAACCAGCTAAGTCTTCCGACCTTAATCCGATCAAGCCTGTCTGGGATGCTCTAGAGAGACATTTTGCTGCTCTCAACCTCCCTCCGCGAGACCTGGAGGGGCTTAGACAAGTTTTACACGAACAACGGTCGTTTCTGCTCCTTGTTACCATGATGAACATCCTGAAGTATCGCTGTGAATAGTGTCCACGCTTCTGGATCTTATTCATGTAACGTCATAAGTGGATTTCTGCGGACCAACATGGCTGCTGATTGAATGTTGTCGCTATTTGATTAACCCTTATTGTTGGCTACTTTTTTACAATCTTAACGTTATGGAGTCTGCCAATGAATTAATAGAGCTACAGGGTGAAGAAGAAGGAATTAATTTCTTAGAACAAATCAAGGTTGCAAAAACATGATAAGACAATTTTGTGTTCGATGTTTATTTCTCATGATGCAGCAGAACTTCGCCATTAGTTTTCATGAAGTTTTTATTGAAGCTTCTCTCTTACACAGTACAATAAATTTTCATGTTCTTATTGTCATACATTGGCAAAACATCTGAAATATAAACTTGGGAACCTATTTTTTTGCAAAACTGAATATTTAGGAGCCCTTAAAAATACGTAAGAAGGAAACAAACTAGGGGTCGTACGCTAGGCAATCTGCTTAAAAATTTAATCAATACATTATTAAATAAAAGAGAAATTATAGATACGTTTGTTTCGTTCTATGGGGGAAAGAACGTAGAACTTGATTCGTACTTTGTCGATAAATGTATGTCATCAGTTTTCTCCTTCTAGCTTCTTTTTTTTTTTTTAATTGAAATTCGAAAGCATACTACGCGGTTTCAACCGTCTTTCATTCGTAGTGTAATAATATCCAAAACCATACGATGAGCAAAAGTTAGGCATGTTGTTAATAAATTTACAAAAATCGCGATTTTCCTGAACTTCTGCAAGTAATGCCTTGTTACGCAATGGGGAAACGCATGTAAACAAACTATGGTTGGTCCGCGGCCACGGAAAAGCTTTCCCATGATGCAATGCTAGGTGAATAAGGTCCATTGAGATGTTTTGGCTATTTCATTTTGACACCTTGTTTTTCACCTGGTTCTTTGGTTCTGTACATGGTCATTTTTATTGGAACGAAATGTTTCTTACAAAATGTTTTAGAATCTATCTCTAATGAACAATATGATTCAGGTTTGAATCAAATTTCTAAATATTTCTTTCCTTCTTAGCACGTCGTTTGTAAAAAAAGATCGTACTTATGTTATCGGTTTGTCCGTCCGTCTGTGACACAGTATCTCTGCAACTATTAGTCCGACATATATTTTTTTTTCATTGGGAAGATTGAAATATGCGATTGATGATCCTTCATTTCGTTTTTGTTGTTGTTGTTGTTGTTGTTGTTGTTGTTGTTTTTCTTTTTTACAATGTACAATTTTGCGCTTGGAAGGCTTGTAAAGGCAGATGATATTGAATTCAAAATACATTTTCTTCCATATACACTGACGGAAAAAAATCCCAACACCAAGAAGGGGTTGTGTTAGATAAACGACAGTTAGTAGGCGGTGAGAGTACATCTGTAAGATGACGTCTATGCAAATTTCGTGCTCGGCGCATACGTGTGGCGCTAGTAGCGCCCCTCGGAACATGCAAAGCAGGTTTGCTGTAAATACGCGCTGTAACGTTCGTGAGCGTAAGTGAGCCGCGGATGGCTTAGTGGTTAGTGTTTCAGGCTATCGATGCTGGGTCCCCAGGTTCAAGCCTGGGCCATCTCTTTCAGAGATGGCGTGATTTACTAACAATCGCTGAATATCCGCCGTGCATCGGACGAGCACGTAAAGTGACGGCCCCCAGGCTGGACCCACTGGTTAAATGGGTATCCTTTCCTATGTCCTCCCTGAAATTCTCTCACCCATTTATGTGCAATATCGTACTTTTACGGTGGCGCCATCTACTGTACTCTAATCTCACTACAAACTGTTCTGTCAAAAGTCGCTAGACTTGCTCTCATTCCTTCCGTTTCTGTGTCCTGCCCAAAAGGCGATCTCGCTGTAGGTGGCTGGGACCTAAACTCTACTACCTGTGGACGGAAGTCCTACAAGAAAATGACGCTGACCCCCCCCCCCCCGTGAGCGTTAGTTATCGTTGAGATTCGACGTAGTGTGTTGATGTTAGTCAAGCATGCCTTGAAGAAGCCATTATCAATAGCTCACGGAGTTTGAACGAGGTGGTGTAATAGGGCTACGAGAAGGTGGATTTTCTTTCCGCAATATTACAGAACGACTTGGCAGGAATGTAGCCACTGTGCATGATTGTTGGCAGCGGTGGTTAAGGGAAGGTACTGCCTCAAGAAGACCGGGTTCCGGCCGGCCACGTGGCACTACTGAGAGGGAAGACCGCCGTGTACGGCGTATGGCCGTGGCGCATCGTACTGCGTCTATGGCAGCAATTCGAGCTGCAGTTGCCACCACAGTGACACAACGAACTGTTACAAATCGGTTACTTGAAGGACAGCTCCGAGCCAGACGCCCTGTAGCGCGCATTCCACTTACTCCAAACCACTGCCGTTTGCGACGTCAGTGGTGTCAATCTAGAGCTCATTAGAGGACGGAGTAGAGATCTGTTGTGTTTTCTGATGAAAGCCGATTCTGCCTGGGTGCCAGTGATGGCCGTGTGTTGGTTAGAAGGAGGCCAGGTGGGCGCCTGCAACCAATCTGTCTGCGGCCGAGACACACTGGACCTACAATTGGAGTTATGGTCTGGGGAGCAATTTCCTATGACAGCAGGAGCACTCTCGTGGTTATCCCACGCACCCTGACGACACAGTTGTACGTCGGTCTGGTGATTCAACCTGTTGCGCTGCCATTCATAAACAGCATTCCAGGGGTGTTTTCCAACAGGATAACGCTCGCCTGCATACCGCTGTTGTAACCCAACATGCTCTACAGAGTGTCCACATGTTGCTGTGGCCTGCTAGATTACTAGATCTTTCTCCAATCGAGCACGTATGGGACATCATTGGACGACAACTCCAGCGTCACCCCCAACCAGCATTAACCGTCCCTGTATTGACCGACCAAGTGCAACAGGCATGGAACTCCATTCCACAAACTGACATCCAGCACCTATACGACACAATGCATGAACGTTTGCGTGCTTGCATTCAACATTCTGGCGGTTACACCGGTTATTAATGTACCAGCATTTCACATTTAAAATGGCTCTTCTCGCGCTTACATTAAGCTGTGATCTTGAAACCTTAATCGATTAAATATGTTACCTATACAAATGTATTGCCGCCATTTCATTTCTCTACAAGTATTTTTTCGTGGTGTTGGGATTTTTTTTTTCCGTCAGTGTATTTGCTTCCAAAACATCCGATTGAAAAAAAATATTTTCCCTTTCAATTCCATTTCTGTCGAATAGCATTTTAGGTATAGTCACGTTTTTCAAATTACGCATAGAGTTTTCGCTAGGGGGTCGTTACGGTAAATTGCGTTTTTCCCGATATTTCTGCTTCTAAAACTCCGATTTGAAAAATTATTCCTGTATCGCATACAACTCTTGATGGGAAATGTTTTTCTTATAATTTCTAATATTTGTTAAAGAATAGTTTTGCCACCAGGGGCCATAAGTGTTAATTTCTGCTTCTGATGTATTTGCAGAAAAATCTGGGCTCCTGAAAACTCGACTGAAAAACTTCTTTAAAGCGTTTCCGCTGCGAAATGTTTCTCCTATAATTTGAAATTTTTCTTAACACACAATTCTGCAACGAGAGGGCGTAAGTTCACGATTCCGTTTACTGCAGTAGCTGCAGGATTAAAAACCCGATTGAAAAACTTCTTTCTTCGGTCAGATACAACTGCTTTCCATACCGGTTCCGTTGACTTTGAGCAGCTTTGATAAATTTAATTCGCGTCAGAACAGATTTGAAAGACGTGCTCATTACACCCGAAAATTTGGTGTCATCTTTCTTGTTTTTTTATTTATCGTGAAAATTAGTGTCTTTAACCGCCACTCAGAAATCGTATTCGCTTATGCTGTCGCTTAGAAATTTTATTCGCGAATTTAGTTACATTAGATTGAAATCAATAAAACAAATATGGTTCATTCTATGATAAACCTGGAAAGATTCATGTTATCGCATCAATATAAATCCCTCATTCGTCGCAACAGTATAAAACAGGAAACAGATGCTGATGTGTAAGTGCAAGTTAAGATGCCTTCGGTCAGATATGAATGGCGAACACTTTTGGAAAGTAGCACGCTGCAGAAGATTTTCATCATGAAACTGTGAGGAAAAACATAGCTATAGATTTATTCCAACTGAACGCCCTCCCCCTTCCCGCCCCCACTCTCCAAATGTACATTCATAAAAGCAACCCTTCGTAAGTACGCATTTTAAACTTCAAACCGGGACTAAAATTCAGAATATGGTTCAATAACACCGTGGATATTTTCGGACCAAGTAAATTTTCATTTCTATCCATATTCATAACCGAATTCATTCACGGTGAATATACAAGAAGGAAAACAGAAACGTCACTTTTGTTCAGCAACACCTTATCCTCGCCCCTCATTAAAAACATAGTAACTGAAAAAGGTGCAGCCCATTCGCAGTTCTTTTTTCCGCTCTCTCTCTCTCTCTCTCTCTTTCTCTGAGGTACACCCAGCATGAGCTCACCCTGACTAACGAACCACCCAAAACTTCGTATGAACACAAGTCTTTCACCCCTATGCGTTCCTCTTAAATCATCACCAAGGGGAGTTACCTAAGAACGAGTAAACACGCACATGCTGTAACCATACTGTTTTGATTCTCACTATACTACCACAAAGCTATCTCAAACGAAAAAAGTATTAGACCTAAACGACCTAGGTTCTTGTACTTAAATCTTGTTTAAAGTCGAACAAGAAAAATCCGTTTTTCCTATCAATTTTAACTTGAAGAAAAATTAGCATTTCACTTAAAACGGAATTCCATCTAAGGCACAAAATCAATGCAGCATAAAAAGACATACACACAAGTATTTCACTTAAGCCGGCATGATATCATCTTCCGCCCTATTTACAAAACGACGTGTACCTCGAAAAGACGTGCCTTCAAGCAATTCAACTGAAATGGCTCGAAATTTCAGTTGAATTGCTTGAATTCTCCGTTCTAGGTACAGAATAATGTATATCCAAGTTGTTCAGCCAGCTAAAATTTATACTGTATTTTGTCCTATGCAAGAAAAGGCATAGAAAGACATGTATTCAGGTAATTCACTTGAGGGGAATTGTAGTTTTGTTCTGAACTACGGACAGAATGAAAAGCGGATTTTCCAAACTATCACATAGTGAGAATAACTTTTTTGTTGAAGTGTCTATTAATCATTTAATCAAATTCAAGCTTTCGTACTTTCCTTTTCATCTTACACAAAGTACATTGTTTGGAGCATTTGATCCACATTTATTAGTTAAAAGTCATTCAAGCTTTCATACTTTCCTTTTTAATCTTACGCAAAGTACATTCTTTGGAGCATTTGGTTCACATTTATCAGTTAGAAGTCATTCAAGCTTTCGTACTTTCTTTTTCAATCTTACACAAAGTACTTTACATTGTTTGGAGCATTTGGTTCACATTTATCAGTTAAAAGTCATTATTACCCAAAAGTGTCTTCTTTTGTTACGGGGTTTAACCACCATGAGCAGCTGTGAGGACCATCAGTAATTGTCCGTCTCTAATTTAGGGCCAATGACTTAAAGGAAAGGAGAGAACCAGCGCCGGAAAACAAGCTCACAATTAATGCCTCATCTGGAATTCGAACCCGGGTGAAGATCGGACGGCTGGCCCTACGCCTCTGATCACTCGGTCGCCAGGGCTTCCCCCAGATCATCAGTGAATTCTTTGCTGCATTTTATATTCGAAATATCATTTGAGACATATTGACTCGTGTAGCCCATCTTGATCAAACAGCTCTATCAAGACAGAATGGTCTGAAATCTTCTATACTGCAAAACCATTTTACGTCAATATTCTTCAAATAAGTTGGTATACGTTCAGTTCCCTCCAGTAGCTTGGTCATAAAGAACAAGCCATTTGCTGTATTAAACGTGATTGTACACCGATTTAAAAAAAAATGCATTTTGATTTTCTGCTTAGGAGAGGGTTTTGTATTTTGTTTTATATAAACTTACCTGCAAATGATGTTTTTTTTTATTTTCTCTAAAGAATGTTCTTCAGCTAAGATCTTAACTTTCCTCATGGTTAACACTTGCAATTAAAATTGCTAATTTTGTCAAAATAAACAAAAACATTGCTGATTCAAAATGCTTGCGTTGGTAGATCATAAACACAAAAAAAAAAAAAACGAAAACACGGAGCATTCGTACAGTAAAGACCTGCCGATATTATTATAATGTAATAATCGATATAGCAACTATTGCAAATTGAATCTTTGGTCTTAGGTGTTGTAGACCTAAAGCATCAAGTTGTGTCATAAAAATTTTGTAGATTGCACTCGCTATGCAGATTAAACAACTGAGGGATGTGGACTGTCTTCTGATCAGAGTAATTTTTGTTACCGGAACACATACTACATTTATTCATATTTGCAGCATAGGTTGTCGAACGTCAAGATACAGCTACATTCTTGTTATGATTTTTTTAACAGCAAAAATAGAGATCAACGTGTCCAAGATTTCGCACATCAACCCGATGGCTTTTTCAAAGAAGGTTGTGACGTACTACAGAGGTAAAGCACGTGTCAAGACGACAAATCTGAAATCTGGAGTGATACATTCCGTCCGTGTAGTTTAGTTGGGAGAGCACAACTTACTCCGGAGTGAGGGACGCAGGTTCAATTCCCGTCAAGGACAAACTTGTGTTTTCACATTGGCGCCTGAACGTAAAAATGGATGCACTGTCAGTTGGGTTCTTCGAAAGAATGTGTGATGTTTGTTCTATACGTCGTCTAAAATTAATAAAAGTTCGTTCTTCGCTTTAAAAAAAAAAAAACATTAAGAGGGAGATGTTGTGACGTACTATAGAGGTAAAGCACGTGTCAAGACGACAAATTTGCAGCGATGCATTCCGTCCG
The DNA here is from genome assembly GCA_039090855.1 of Macrothele yani. Classification (NCBI taxonomy): domain Eukaryota; kingdom Metazoa; phylum Arthropoda; class Arachnida; order Araneae; family Macrothelidae; genus Macrothele; species Macrothele yani. The sequence goes on from CM076990.1 coordinate 161,253,316, forward strand.
TGTAGTTTAGTTGGGAGAGCAACTTACTCCGGAGTGAGAGGGCGTAGGTTCGATCTCTGTCACGGACAAATTTGCGTTTTCACAAGGTAGACAGCAAACTGCAAAATAGAGAAAACCATATTAGTAATCCAAAAACCAAATAATAATTTACTAATTAAGTATAGTTGGTGTAGAATTCCTCTTCATTAATTATTATTAATACAACAGTGTTTCACAGACAAAATAATGAATGGATTTTTATCTGTGAATTTCACAACTACGCTGAGCAACGCTTAGAGGCCGCCCTGGTGACCCCGTGGTACTCGGAGCTGCCTTCTGTCCGAGGCTTGTCCTGGTCCGAGTCCCGCATGAGACATGGATGGCATTTTTCCTTACAGCACTGACTCTCTTCCCTCCCCGGAACTAGCGGTCCGGAATCAGAGTCGGGCCACTGCCCATAGCCCACTGAGCTGCTCATGGCGGTTGTTAAAAAAAAAAAGTTCTTAGGGATGCAATCACTCGTCCATCCCTAATTACGGCCACAGGCTCCAGGGAATGGACAGATCCAGAGCCATTTTGTATCCAGGCCACACACACACCGAGTGATCACTAAATTATGACAACCCCTATCTAAATTGGATGAGGCTGCTTACCCACGTAATTTCCGACAATGCTCGACCGACTTAGCATATACACTGAGTGGCCACTTTATTATGACCAACTGACAGTTTTGAGCAAATGAGCTATGGCTACACGCTGTTGCCGCCAGAGGGCAAGGCTAGTATAAAAAGAGAAAGTTTAGTGCTTGAGACAGTAGTAGAAGTGATTTTTGGGTGACGAGATGTGTAAAAAATGCGATTTGACGGACTTTCAACGTGGGATGATTGTAGGAGCTCGGAGTCATGGAGCAAGTATCACCGAAACCGCCGCATTCGTGAAATGTTCCAGAGCAGCTGTTGTTAAAGCGTTTAAAAACTGCACTGTCAGCCAAAAAACTGGGTCTCTACATGCAACGTGTGGTCGTCATCGACTAGTGACTGCTCGGACGGAACGGAGAGTGTCCAGACTGGTAACAGACAACAGAAGGGCAACAGTGCAGCAAATTACAGACCATCTTAATCAAGGATCTCCTCAAATGATCTCTGCACGCACTGTTCACCGTACACTGCATCGGATGGGATATGGCAGCCGAAGGCCTGTTCGAACACCTTTGCTGTCTGCAGTTAACAAGAGAAAACGTCTCCAGTTCGCACAGGAGCACAAAGATTGGACAGTCGATAATTGGAAGCAAATTATGTGGTCCGATGAATCACGTTTTCAGTTGCACCATGCCGATGGCCGAGTGAGAATTTGGCGGAAACAGCACGAAAGCATGGACCCTAAATGCATTGCTACAACCCTTCCAGCTGGTAGTGGCAACGTTATGGTTTGAGGAATGTTTTCTTGGCATGCTTTGGGCCCTTTAATTCGTGCCTGACTGGCACACCGTATCTAAACATCGTTGCGGACCAAGTGCATCCTGTCATGTGGATGGTTTACCCCAATGGCGATGGGTACTTTCAACAAGATAATGCGTCCTGCCATAGTGCTCGTATTGTACAGGATTGGTTTCAGGAACATGCCGGTGAGTTTACTTTGCTTAGGTGGCCCCCACAATATCCAGATCTCAACCCCATTGAGAATTTGTGGGATGAAGTTGAACGAGCCATCAGACAGCTGGATCCACAACCCTGTAATCTCACACTCCTGGAAAGTGCTATTCATCAAGCATGGTCTCAGATCCCAGAAACCACCTATCAACATCTCATGGAGTCCATGCCACGAAGAATCGACGTAGTATTAAAGGCAAAAGGTGGCCCAACAAAGTACTGAGGGGTGGTCATAATAAAGTGGCCACTCAGTGTATAAGGTGTGAGTGGAGCAGCAGGTAGTAAAATTCGGAGCGTGATGGGTAAACGGAAAGATTTATCGGTGAGTTTACTTTGCTTAGGTGGCCCGCACAATATCCAGATCTCAACCCCATTGAGAATTTGTGGGATGAAGTTGAACGAGCCATCAGACAGCTGGATCCACAACCCTGTAATCTCACACTCCTGGAAAGTGCTATTCATCAAGCATGGTCTCAGATCCCAGAAACCACCTGTCAACATCTCATGGAGTCCATGCCACGAAGAATCGACGTAGTATTAAAGGCAAAAGGTGGCCCAACAAAGTACTGAGGGGGTGGTCATAATAAAGTGGCCACTCAGTGTATAAGGTGTGAGTGGAGCAGCAGGTAGTAAAATTCGGAGCGTGATGGGTAAACGGAAAGATTTATCGGACTTCGAGAAAGGTCAGATTGTGGGAGTTGGGAGAGCGGGTGCCTCAGTTTCCCAAACGGCTGAACTGGTGGGTTGTTTGCAAGCCACCAGTTCAGTGTATCAGGACTGGCGGGAAAATGGTCAAACAACGACCCGGAGGCAAAACTGCACAAGAAAGCGAAAGTTAGATGTGAGAGGTGAGCACCGGGTCCGACGAATCGTACAGGCCAACGGACGTAGCACTGTTCGATATTCGACTACCCAACACAACAGAGTTCAATGCGGAACAGTATCTGTCATGAACATGCCTCGCACGCTCACACGTATGGGCTATAACAGCAGACGACCCCGATGCCATCCTCTCCTAAACATGGTTCATCGGCGAAAAGTTCTCCCCTGGTGAAAGGATCATGCAAGTTAGACGTCGGCTGACTGGGAACAAATGTGATGGTCTGACGAGTCACGGTTTTTTACTCCACTCCTTGGATCGTTGTGTACGTATGTGTCGCAAACAACATGAGGCACTTGATCCATCCTTCATGGTCTCCACAGTGCAAGTCGGTAGAGGGGTTGTATGGTGTTCAACATTTACGCGGCAGGAACTTGGACCCTTGGTGCATGTTGAACAACGCATGACTGATGCCCACTATCGTGAATTGAGTGCTGACTCTGTACATGCAGCAATGTTAAACTTTTTCCCGAATGGTAATGGTGTCTCCTAAGATGACAATGCGCCAAGCCACAGGTCTAACGCTGTGCAGGAATGGTTTGAGGAACACGGTTCAAACTTCCAGCATATCGACTAGCCTCAGAACTCCCCCGATATCAATGCCATTGAGCACTTGTGGGACCTAACCGAACGGCATATCAGGCATCTGGGTGCACTAATTACGTCCATATTTGCATTGAAGGCAGTATCGCACTCAACTTAGTTGACCATACCTCCCAACTGTTTCCGGCATCTTATTGAATTGATACCACATAGTATAGATGATGTACTGAGGGCGAAAGGAGAGCCTACGAAATATTAGGTAGCTGGTCATAATTCAGTTATCACTCAGTGTACACTGCTTCGTTGCAAGGAAAGAGCAGCTGGGTTGAACGTATTCTATGATTTGATTGGATTTTCCACATATTCTACAGGTAAAAAGTTGTAACTTTTATGTGCTTCCTATAGTTCTGGATTGTGGTAACGTGGTCTTTGGGGATCTCATTTGCAACTAGTGATTTGCATAATTCGTGTTTCCTGTGGTCTTGGGTTACGGTAACGCGGTCTTCCGGATCATACTTTCTACTGGTAATTTGTATAAATCAAGTCGTATCCACGGACCTATGAATCAACAGAATATCGATGAATCAAAATAAGTAAAATAAGCAAAATCTCAAAATCACTTATAGCAAAACAAATAATGTTTGTGCAAAATACGTTTATGATATTTTCAAGATGCTAATATGTTGTAGGTATTCTTTCAAGTGATTTGATTTTTCTCCTGTTGTCATTGTCACTACTGTGTCTTTCTTGTTTCAAAAATGACGAATTTTTGTTTTTAGGTCTCGGATTTTGTGATTTTTTAACGTCCTTCTATTCTGGCACCTCCATAAATTGCCGCTTCTGTAATTAACACTTGCTCTTTTTTACGCTTTCCAACCGTAGGTTGAAGAAGCGTATATGCTCCAGCTTTGTGCGTCCGTCAGTCTGTCCGTACGATAACTGACGCAAAAATGGGTCGATTTTGATGAAATTTTAGTATGTGATAGGGGACCACCCGGGGACGAACCCTATTGAAAATAGGACAAATGGGGTCAAAGGTCACGATGTAGGAGCGGGTTCATTCCATTACCCTTCTGCGTCATAACTTGTGTAAATATGGTTCGATTTCAATGAAAGTTTACTATGTGGTAGGAGACCGCCTGGGGACGAACCCTATTGAAAATGGGACAAACGGGGTCAAAGGTCACGACGTAGGAACGGGTTTATTCCATTACCCTTATGCGTCATAACTTGCGTAAATATGGTTCGATTTCAATGAAAGTTTACTATGTGGTAGGAGACCGCCTGGAAACGAACCCAATTCAAAATGAGTGAAGTGGGGTCAAAGGTCAGGACATAAAATCGGGATGCATTCCATTGCCCTTATGCGTCATAACGTGCGTAAAAATGGTTCGATTTCGATGAAATTTCAGTACGTAGTAGGGGACCACTGAGGACGAACCCTATGGAAAATGGACGAAATGTGTTCAAAGGTCAGGACATAGGATTGCGATCCATTCCATTGTCCTTATCCCATGTTATTAAGGTGGACGTCAAGTAATTTTGCTTCCTATACTTCCAATGGAAAAAGTTTTGTACACATTTCCTTCACAATTAATGTGTTCCCAAGGATGAGAATTTGAACATCGATTAAAATAACTTCATATTATAACTTGGAAAACTTAATATTTTCTAAAACATAAGCATAATTATATTAAAAATCAATAACTTTTCCTTTGGTGGTGTTGAAACCAGAGAAAAGATGGCGCGACCTGTACTTTGATGACGTCAGTGGACAAAAAAATGTTGGATTGCATAATTACGGTTATGTTTTAGAAAATATTAAGTATTGCAAGTTATAAAATGAAGATATTTTAATCGATGTTCAAATTTTCATCCTTGGGAACGCATTAATTGTGAAGAAAATGTGTATAAAAGTTTTTCCATTGGAAGTATAGGAAGCAAAGTTACTTGACGTCCACCTTAAAGTAGCAATTCTTGTATGTATGTATGTATGTACAATTTATTTTGAAAACGGCTCTAAGAATTTTGATGAAAGTCGTTAACCTACCGTTTTCTGGTACTAGAAATCGATCTAGCTTGATCTCGACTTTAGAAGAATTCGTTTAGTGGGTTAAATACTACCCCGAATTATAACGTTTTTAGTGATGGCGTTGTTCCATTATTCCATTAATGTTACCAATGCTTAGAAATCTTATGACGTCACAACTCGCGTTTGAGAATGTTGGCGCGCGGTCATGCTATCTATCTCATTACGTCACGCGTTGTTTGTAGATCCTATTAAAGATTTATGACGTCACACCTTGCTAGCAGATGGTCGCGATTCCCATCTGCCTCATTACGTCACGCGTTGTGTGCGTATGTCCGTCAGCACGATAACTCGCGTGACAACCGTTCCATTTCGATGAAATTTCAGTATCTGGTAGGGGATCAATTGGGAAGGAACCCTATTTGAAGTGAACGAAATGGGGTGAAAGGTCAGTTCATAGGAGAGGGATCCATTCCACTGCTATTATGCGCCATAACTAACGTAAAAAAGGTTCGATTTCGATGAAATTTTAGTATGTGGTAGGGGACCACCTGGCGACAAACCTTATTGAAAATGGGCGAAATGGGGTCAAAATTTAGGACACAGGAGCGGGATCTATTCCACAGCCCTTATGCATCATAACTTACGTAAAAATGCTTCGATTGCGACAAAACTTTATCGTGTTATTTCGGAGGTATACCAAGCCGGTTCTGTTGAATATCATCGAAATGGGATCAAAGGTCAGGGCACAGGACCGAGATTTATTCCACAGACATTATTCTTATAACTTGAGTGATAACTTGAGTAATAATTTCTGTAATGTTGGAAAGCGTATTATAATCAATGCATTGCCTGATTTTACTAACTTGTTTCCACTTCTTTAAGGTCAGACATACTGTGCTCTAGATATCTGTCTTCCTGAATTTGCCACAGCGGTGGCGTAATGGTCTCAGCCCTGGCTTCTTACCATTCTTCCCAGATGAGTCCTTGTTTGAATTACGGTGAGTCGTGGATGTTGTGTTTGATTTAATACATTGGCTCTCCCCTTCCTTGGAACCGGTGGCCCTAAATTAGGAACGGGCCACTACATATAGCCCATTGAGTTGATCACGGTGATCGTTAAACCACGAAACGAAAAACAAAAGTATTTTTCGGGAGTATATTCTGATGAGTTCCGGTTTGTTAGAGACGCATATTTTCCCCCAAGCTTCATTGTATCATTTTTTTCACTCGATTGCATCTAATTTTTGCCATCAGTCTGAGCAAGCAATTTTGCCACATGCACTAATCAGCTTACCTACTTTTCATTACTGTCTTGATGAAATCTGCATTTTCTTTATTGCCACCTCTTAAATTTTTGTCCTTAATACATTTTTTGTCGATGTTTGGCTCTGAGCAACTGAAATCCATCCCTCTGCTTTGTTTTTGAGAAAGCCATTCTGATATCACAGACAGGCTTTGCTCTTATCAACATTTTCGGTAATATCTTTCACTTCAGGTCTTAATGTTCTGAACTTTTTCTTCAATGTGTTTCACGTCAGGTCCTTCTAATTTTTTAACGTCCTTCTATTCTGCCACCTCCATAAATTGCCGCTTCTGCAATTAACACATGTTCTTTTCTAGCACGTCTTTTCTTAAAAAAGATCGTGCTTCTGTTATCGGTTTGTCCGTCCGTCTGTACCCACGATATCTCTGCAACTATTAGTCCGATTTGAAAAATTCTTTTTGTATTGGGAAGCTGGAAATATGCAAATGATGATCCTTCATTTCGTTTTTTTTTACGATGTACAATTTCGCCGGTAGAGGGCGTAACTGCAGATGATCTCGAATTCAAAAATACGTTTTATTCCACATATTTGCTTCTAAACATCCGATTGAAAGTTTTATTTTATCTTTCGATTCCATTTATGTCGAAGAGTATTTTAGATATAGTTACTTTTTCAAATTACGCATAGATTTTCCGCTAGGGGGCGTAAAAGTAAAAAAACATTTTCCCCGATAACTGTTCTTCTAAAACTCCGATTTGAAAAACATTTTCTTCAGTGGATACATCTCCGGATGGAAAATCTTTTGCATATAATTTCAAATTTTTTGGTAAAGGATACTTTGGCCACCAGGGGGCGTAAGTGTTAACTTTTGCTTCTGATGTGTTTGCCATAAAATTGGAGCTTCTAAAATATCGATTAAAAAATTTATTTCTTGGACTGATGCCACTCACATCGATAAACCTTTTAGGAATGTTTTCTTCCTAAAATATTGCACAGTTTCTCCGCCAGGAGGCGTAGATGTACATCTTATATATGTCAAAATCTCTACTTCTAGCAGTCCGATTTGAAAAATTCCTTCTTTGTTGGATAGTGTTTTCCGTGTGACATGTTTTTCATATAATTTCAAAATTTTCAAGTAATTCATAGACTTTCCGCTATGGGGCGAAGCGGTAAATTGCGTTTCCCCCTATATCTCTGCTTTTAAATCTCCGATTTGAAAAATTATTTCTGCACCGGATACAGTTCCTCATGGGAAATCGTTTGCACATAATTTCTAATTTTTGTAAAAAAACAGTTTGGCCACCAGGGGGCGTAAATCTTAATTTCCACTTGTGTTGTATTTGCAGCAAAATATGAGCTTCTAAATTCTCGATTGAAAAAAACGTCGTTTGTTGACCGATACTAGTCATGTCGACAAACCTTTTAGAAACATTTTCTTCTTAAAATAGTGCATGATTTCTACGCTAGGAGGCGTAGATGTATATCTTATTTTTGTCAATATCTCTACTTCTAGGAGTCTGATTTGAAAAATTCCTTCTTTGTTGGATAGTGTTTCTAGTGTGACATGTGGTTCATATAATTTCAAAATTTTCAAGTAATTCATAGACTTTCCGCTAGGGGCGTAAATGTAAATTGCGTTTCTCTCTATATCTCTGCTTCTAAATCTTCGATTTGAAACATTCTTTCTGCACCGCATACAGCTCCTGATGGGAAATCGTTTGCACATGATTTCTAATTTTTGTAAGAAATGGTTTGGCCATCAGGTGGCGTAAGTCTTAATTTCCGCTTCAGTTGTATTTGCAGCAAAATATGAGCTTCTAAAATCTCGACTGAAAAAAAGTCGTTTGTTGACCGATACTACTCATGTCGACAAACATTTTAGAAACATTTTCTTCTTAAAATAGTGCATGATTTCTACGCCAGGGGGCGTAGATGTATATCTTATTTTTGTCAATAACTCTACTTCTAAGAGTACGATTTGAAAAATTCCTTTTTTGTTGGATAGTGTTTCCGATGCAAAATGTTTTCCCTATAAATTCAAAATTTTCAAGTAAATCATAGACTTTGCGCTAAGGGGCACAAAGGTAAATTGCGTTTTCAGCGTTATTTCTGCTCCTGAAGCTCCGATTTGAAAAATTCTTCCTGTATCGCATACAAGACCTGATGGAAAATATTTTTCACATAATTTCAAATGTTTGGTAAAGAATGGTTTAACCACCAGGGGTCATAAGTGTTAATTTCTGCTTCCGAAGTATTTGTTGCAAAATCTGGGCTCCTGAAAACTCGACTAATTTTTTTTTTCTTCGACCGATACCGCTTATATGGATAAACCTTTTGAGAATACTTTCTTTCTAAAATAATGCATGGTTCTCCCACCAGGGGACGTAAAGTCACATCTTATTTTTGTCGATATCTCTGTTTCTAAGATTTCGTAAGCTCACGATTCCGTTTACAGCAATATCTGAGGGATCAAAAACCCGATTGAAAATCTTCTTTCTTTCGTCAGATCTATTGTTTTCCATACCGGTTCCATTGACTTTAAATAGCTTTGATAAATTTAATTTGCGTCAGATCGGATTCAAAAAGACGTGCTTATTACACCCGAAAATTCGGTGTCATCTTTCTTGTTTTTTATGTCGATATCATTCTGTGAATTAAATGTCGAAATATTGGTAGTGTCATTCTGGTGCGGTATTGTAATGACTAGTTCCATTTCTTTAATGTCAGACATACTGTGCTCTAGATACAGTATCTGCCTTCCTGGATTTGCCACCCCAGTGGCGTAGTGGTCTCAGCCCTGGCCTCTTACCATTCTTCCGAGATGAGTCCTTGTTCGAATCCCGGTGAAGTATGGAGTCCTTGTTTGAATCCCGGTGAAGCATGGATGTTAGTGAAGCTGACCAACTTTTTCTTCAATATCTTTCACGTCAAGTCGTATTTTGTCAACTTTTTCTTTCATATTTCTCACGTTAGTTCTTACTCTTGTCAACTTTTTCTTCAATATCTCTCACGTCAAGTCTTATTCGTGTGAACTTTTTCTTCAATATCCTATGCAACACTTTTACTTTGCTTTTGGAATTTTTTGTTCTTTTTACCATTTTCTTTTTAGTTTCCATAAATTAAGGAAGATTCTGTTACTGTCAGTACATTTTTCTTGCGAAATTTCATGAGGATTTTGTCTGTATTTCTTTTGGTGTAACCATTGAACCTTCTATTCTTTTCTTCTACTATTTGCTACACTTGGAATAATTTATGACCTCCACATTTCCAGGGAAAGTTTTATCTGTCAACATCACTACGAACATGTAGAGCAAAATCCATAGTCGATAATTTTCGAGTTTTACGGTACAATACTTCCAAATCAGTTTACATCCATCCCATTATTTTGGACTTTCCACTTCTTCTAAGGTGTTGTCTCAATTAAACTTTGATTTCACTATTTTTCGAATTGTTTTGATGTATTCTGACCTAGTCTGCTGTTTAACCAATGAATAAACGATATCTGGTGTGCAAGGATTCGCAGGCATTTCCGGTTGTTTTTGTTTCTTGGTTTAACTACCACCGTGAGCATTTCTAATGGGTTTAAAGCCGTCGCCCGACCTAAATTCAGGGCCACTGGTTCCTGGGAAAGGAAGAATCCAGTGCTGTAAGAAAAACATATTACCCATGTATCATCCGGGACTCGAACCCTGGCCGGCTAAGACGCCAGCGCTTGGATCACTGCGACACTCACAAGGCTCCTAGATATTTGCATGAATATTTTTGTGATAAGTTTTACATTGTTTTTCTCTTCAACAACAGAATTTGTGTTGAGTATTTTACTTTTTCCTGAATCATGGGATTATTATTACTGTTGTTATTGTATACTTTTGTGCCAAGGCGGAGATATTCATTTCGTGCTTCGAAATTTAGAAAAATCTTAGTAATGATATGCCAGGTCTGTAGAATGACTGCCTTTTGGATTGAGTGAAGTAGTCTCTGTAGCAATCCTAATTCCTCGAGATTTTTTCTAGTTAAAATATTTTCGAAGAGCATCCTGAAAGCAATGCCTCGTCCCTCATAAGATGTTTATTTGTAGCAGCAAAAATGTGAAACTTGGTGGCAACATACTTGCACATATTGCTAATAATGCTAGCCTATTCAAAGTATTGTCCATCACTTTCTATACATTTCCGCCATCTTTGAACCCATTGATAAAATTCATTTTGAAAAAATTCCTGAGGCTGTAGTTTCACCCATGAGTTTACAGCCCGTTTAACGTCTGTCACATCGTCGAAAGAAAAACATATCACCCATGTATCAGAACGGGAGACTGTTTATCGAACGCTTACTTGCTCACGGTGGTTGTTAAACACCCAAACAAAAAAAAGTCCTTGTATCTTCGGTCTGTTTTGCCAGATACATACTACGAAAATTTGGTACTGCCAGAAGAGGTAATATGGTTTGAATGATGCAATAGTTAACGAAATGAAATGAATGATTGAATGATGCAATAGTTAACGAACCTACTAGAAATCAAATTATATACGTGTACTAAAAATTCGTTTTCTTTTTATTTTCGAATTCGTGTTTTAAACGTTCATAACAGAGCAACGTGTTAAAATAAAAAACAATGTTTTTTATTTGCCCTCGCACATACCATACTGTTGTTTTAGATTTCGAATCAGAATCTCTGCTTTCATTAAAAGGAAACTAAAGACGCCGTAAAAAACTTCTTCGCCATCATCTCAGTCATATCTCACGAATGTCACAGATGATACGTGGAGCCAAAACGTTTTTGATGTTGTCCCGTGTTTCGACGAATTAGGAGGAATTTCCCAGTGCTATGGTTCTAATAATTCACCCTGTTTATAAGCAAAAGCTGTCATGGTACACGGGATTTTTGCAGAGAAATTAGCAAGTGCACATAAACATAAAAATAATACCTGCAATGATATCATGGCTTAAAATTGTAAAGAATAAATTTGATACAAGCTAGAACTATAGTTATTAGAATAATTTTATTCATCTAAAGATTTTTTTGCATTAGCACACAAAAGAAATGTTAGAATAGAGCATATCGTAGAGAACTATCCCTGTTTTTGAACTTTACAGCCTACACGAACGTTTTAGACTAGGCTGGAACCCCGAAAAGAGACAGAAGCAAAAACAAGTTAGTAAAATTATGCAATGCGTTGATTATGATACGCTTTCCAACATACCAGAAATCATTACTGAAGTTATCACTCAAGTTATGAGAATTATGGCTGTGGAATAAATCTCAGTCCTGTGCCCTGACCTTTGATACCATTTCGATGATATTCAACAGAACCGGTTCGGTATACCTCCGAAATAACATGATAAAGTTTTGTCGCAAATCGATGCATTTTTACGTAAGTAATGATGCATAAGGGCTATGGAATAGATCCCGCTCCTGTGTCCTAAACTTTGACCCCATTTTGCCCATTTTCAACAGAATTCGTCCCCAGGCAGGCCCCTACAACATACTAACATTTTATCAAAATCGAAGCATTTTTACGTAAGTTATGACGCTTAATGGCGATGGAAGTGATTCCGCTCCTATGTCGTGACCTTTGACCCCATTTCGCCCATTTTCAATAGGGTTTGTCGCCAGGTGGTCCCCTGCCACATACTAAAATTTCATCGAAATTGTTCTTTTTTAACGTTAGTTATGGCGCATAACAGCAGTGAAATGGATCCCGCTCCTATGTACTGACCTTTGACCCCATTTCGTTCACTTTAAATAGGGTTTTTTCCCAGGTGATCCCCTACCAGATACTAAAATTTCATCGAAATGGAACGATTGTTACGCGAGTTATCGTGCGGACGGACATACGCACACAACGCGTGACGTAATGAGGCAGATGGGAATCGCGACCATCTGCTCACCGCAAGAATGTGACGTCATAAAACTTTCATAGGATCCAAACACAACGCGTGACGTAATGAGACCGATGGCGTGACCGCGCGCCAACATTTTCAAACGCGAGATTGTGATGTCATAAGATTTCTAAGCATTGGTAACATTAATGGAACAACCCAATGCCAATAAAAATGTTATAATTCGGGGTGGGTATTTAACCCACTAAACGAATTCTTCTAAAGTCGAGATCAAGCTAAATCGATTTCTAGTACCAGAAAACTGTAGGTTAACGACTTTCATCAAAATTCTTAGAGCCGTTTTCAAAATAAAATGTACATATATATACAAGAATTGCTACTTTAAGGTGGACGTCAAGTAATTTTGCTTCCTATACTTCCAATGGAAAAACTTCTGTACACATTTTCGTCACAAACAATGCGTTCCCAAGGATGAAAATTTGAACATCCATTAAAATAGCTTCATTTCATAACTTGGAATACTTAATATTTTCTAAACCATAACCGTAATTATGCAATCCAACATTTATTTGTCCACTGACGTCATCAAGCACAGAACGCGCCATCTTTTTTCTGGTTTCAACACCACCAAAGGAAACGTTATTGTTGTTTAATATAATTATGCTTATGTTTTACAAAATGTTAAGTATTCCAAGTTATAGTATGAAGTTATTTTAATCGATGTTCAAATTTCCATCCTCGGGAACACACTAATTGTGAAGGAAATGTGTACAAAAGGTTTTCCATTGGAAATATAGGAAGCAAAATTACTTGACGTCCACCTTAATAGTGTGGGATAAGGGCGATGGAATGGATCCCGATTCTATGTCCTGATCTTTGATTCCATTTGTCCCATTTTCAATAGGATTACTTTCCAGGTGGTCCCCTACCACATACTAAAATTTCATCGAAATCGAACCATTTTTACGCACCTTATGCCGCACAAGGGCAATGGAATACATCCCGCTCCTATGTCCTGACCTTTGACCCCATTTCGTTCATTTTCAATAGGGTTCGTCCCCAGGTGGTCCCCTATCACATACTAAAATTTCATTGAAATCGAAGGATATTTACGCAAGTTATGGCGCATGAGGACAATTGAATGAATTCCGCTCTTATGTCGTGACCTTTGACCCCACTTCACCCATTTTCAATAGGATTCGTCCCCTGGCGGTCCCCTACCACATACTAAAATTTCATCGAAATCGAACCATTTTTACGTGAGTTATCGTGCCGACAGACGGACGGAAAAAGCTGGAGCATATACGCTTCTTCAACCTATGATTGGAAAGCGTAAAAAAGGTAAAATACACGGCCTACACAAACATTTTAGACTAGGATGGGACCTCGAAAAGAGACAGAAGCGAAAGATGTGGGATAATACACCACCCGTATCCTTCTCTGGGCTCGAAATCAGATCTCCGAACAGAAGAAAAACAATGCCTAAGGAGCTTTTGGGGGGATTAGGACCACCCGACCACTGACCTAGAGGAACTTTCTAAGGCACGTCACAAAAACCGCACATATGCCAAATAAAAAAAATAAAAATGTTGGTTGAAATTATTGACCGGGCCCGGGCGGTTCTGCCGCCACTGCATAAGACATAGGAAAAATAGGGGAAATAAAATTCGAAATTGTGTGAAGAATTGGACCGGAGAAATGAAATGAGAAAAACTGTTAGTACTGAATGCAGGATAAGTGTAAATGACACCGTTAATGATCAGGTAAGCGAGTTTGTACATTTTGGAAGCATGTTTGACAGAGAGAACAAATTAGATGGTGAAATTAGTAGGCGAGTGAACTCTTCATTAAACGCCATAGCTACTTTAGGGGATTTCACAGGAATGATGGGTTCTCAAGGAAGTCCCGAATGGCTGTATATGAAAGTGTAATTGTTCCTACTCTGATGTATGGCAGTGAAACCTCGGTGAAACTTGGGTTCTTCAGAAAAGACATAGGAGTCGTTCGTGTGCTGGGGAGATACGTTTTGTAGTAAGACACACTCTGATCATATGAGGAATGAAGATGTGTTACAGAGTGCAATATGAGGCAAAATGTTGTTAGTAAGGTGGAGACTAATATTCTTAGGTGGTTTGGCAGTGTTGAAAGAATGAGTGATGAGATGCTTACTAAGAGAATTTATTCAGCCCAAGGAAAGAAAGCTAGAGAAAGGCCAAGGAAATCATGAGAGGACCAGATTTAGGAATGTCTGAATGAGGAAAAGATAATGAGTAAGAAGTACAAAAAATCTTGTGTGTGGAGTGTGATGAATGTTAATGAAACTCGAGCTGTGTGCCAAGATCGCTGTAATTGGAGCTAACCTCTGAATATCAGAGAGCAGCTTAATGATGTGTATGCATGCATGAAACTCAGTAAAGAGACAGAAGCAAAAAATATGAGAAAACACAACACTCGTATCCCTTTGTGGGCTCGAAATCAGATCTCCGAAGTTCAAAATTAACGTCGAAACTATATAACGAAGTTAATTTCTCCGTCATTTTTGGTCTACGCCGGGATTCGAACCCGAGTCCGCTTATTCCGGAACAAGTCGCTCTACCAACTGAGCTACGCAGACGTTCATTCTGATTGCTATCTGCCTTTATGTCGTGTGCGTCCTGCTGGCAGATGCGTTACATCTCCCCCCTCCGAAAGAGGGCCGGGGGCGTGGCCCACGGGTCAGCCGTGACCATGAATCGTTTCAGGCAGTCATCCACTGTAGAACGTGCACTTGAGAACTCCCAGTCAATCTGGTGTGTGAAATGCAACATCACAATTTTTTTTATTTTTCGAAGCGCTGGAGAAGGGATTCTCTTATTTTTCCTATCTCGCGGTGTGAAAATAGCATCACACCATTGCGAGATTTTGAACGGTCGGGTCATCCGGATAGTTCGGGCGCAATTATAACGAAGTAAATTTCTCCGTCATTTTTGGTCTACGCCGGGATTCGAACCCGAGTCCGCTTATTCCGGAACAAGTCGCTCTACCAACTGAGCTACGCAGACGTTCATTCTGATTGCTATCTGCCTTTATGTCGTGTGCGTCCTGCTGGCAGGTACGTCACAACTACGCGGTCGATATGCCGTTCTGGAAACGAAATTCTGGTTGAAGAGCACAATATTGCCGATATGGATAAGGAATAAAACAAGGAAATTACACCTGGAATCCATTTTATCAGTTAATTTTTTTTTCAAAAATGATTCCTGTTCTTATTCTCATATCCATCTTATTTCTTCTATTTGAATGTTATTACAAAAACTTTTCACAGTTTATCTTATTTGAGCTATTTCTCTCTTTCTTCCAGAATGTGGAGTAGGTTCAGCTCTAACAGCAAGAATTGTTGGCGGTAATGAGACAGAACCCAACAAATGGCCTTGGCAGGTACGTGTGTTTCTATACTCGTAATTTTAAGCCTTCTCACAAGAATTCCATGGAGAATATTATTTGCTTGCATTTCAAAAACGATTTTGGAGCTCTTTTTTTTTTTTTTTTTTTTTTTTTCTTCGTCTGCAATCTTTTGATATTTCCCTCTTTATTCGTATTCAAATATCTTAATTACAACCGTCCGATAAACCAGCTTAAAACATTTTTCTAAATTTGAAATCATATAATACACATTGGCTCGCACGCATCATACAATGCGAGTTTATGAGAAATAGCTGAATATGCAGCTAATCAAATGCCTAGCACCATTTCTGCGTAAATCTATGAAAAGTTTGCAATTGTGACTCAAAGTTTTCTTAGAAAAATGTAAAACAAAAGAAATGCAGTATGCTAATCATATGTAAGGCACCTAAACTTATCCGTAGTTACCTGAAGGAAAAGAAAAACCACGTTTTGCTTTAAGACTTATTTTCCGGCGCACAAATCAGAAACAGGTTGTACGTCCCCTTACTAGAAGTTCCAAAATCCGGAAAGTTCTGAAGTCCGCCCTTTTTTTTTTTTTTTTTTCCCTAGAGTGCTGATACAACGCTACAAATGAAAATTTCCGCAGAGACATGGTGAAAATGAAATGAAGGTAACCGTGACGATAACAGTGGAGACGAAGATGATGTTTTTAACACAGCCGTAAAAAAGTTCAAGTAGATCACACGGCAAAAACATGAGACGGATCTATTGAAGAACTTGGACTGCCTGCGTCTATGACAGAGCCAAAAACCCATCAGTTTATAAAATCGAAGCGAGACAAAACATTGCTAATACGCCACTAAAACACTACTAATAAGCCACAGGACACCTGAAGAAACGAAAAGAAAATCATCTAGCATGTGCAACTTCATCTTTCCGCCCGAACAACGTGTTGAAACGCTTTTCGCCGCAATCGGTGCTTACTCAAGGCATGATATTGACTCCACGAGACAGCGGAACGTGTCCCAGCACTAACTGGACAGAATGACGTGCCAGAGTTCAGCGACAGAGCAAGACACTGGGGTGGACCTGCAAAAGCTGAGTTCAGCGCGCCCCGCAAATGTTCAATCAGATTCAAATCGGAAGAACTTGTCGTCCAGAGAAGCACACTAAATGCTTGGACATGATCCTCGAACCATTCCTGCATGCTGCAGCCCTTGTGATATGGAGTTCTGTCTTGCTAAGTGTTATATGGACATACTGTCACCGTATACGGTAACTCGTGTTTTGAATTAATGTCCAGGTAATATCTGGCGTTGATAGTGTGTTTAACGGGAATTAAGGGGACCTGTAATACACACTGGCGTGCAAAAATTAAGGACGAGACAGTTTTTTTAATGTAGCGTAGTGCAGAAGTGCTCCACATCAACTCAAATCATACCATAAGGTCCCAGAGATGTAAGAATATGGGACAAGTGAGCAAAACCGTCCAAACAAGGAATCCAAAGGATACAAAGGCACTTTATTGAAAAGCTAGCTTCGAGCACAACTGGACAGAAGACAGAAACGTCCATGTGACAGACGGCTGCCAAAAAAAAATCCAATTTTTAGTAGGTCCCCTGACTGAGTTGCAGGATTTACAACGTCTGCCCATGCTGAGGACGAGGTTTGTCAAGGAGCTGTTGAGGCATCGCGGCCCATTCCTCTTGTAGCGCCAATCGCAGCAGCGGAATCGTTGCTGGCGGCTTGTGCCGTGCTGCCAAGCGTCTCCCGAGAAGATCCCACACGTGTTCGATTGGATTTAGGACCGGTGACCTTGCTGGCCAATCCATGCGTTGAATATCTTCACTCTCCAACAGCTCGGCGACAGCCACTGTACGATGTGGTGCAGCGTTGTCGTCCATGAAGAGGAACTCAGGACCCACAGCACCTCTAAACAGACGCACGTGAGGCAGGAGAATCTCGGTACAATAGCGGACACCAGTGACTGAACCACCTTGGAAAATGTGGAGGTCAGTACCGCTACCAAGCGTGATACCACCCCGAACGAGAACTCCGCCACCTCCAAACCGGTCTCTTTCGATGATGTTGGAGGTGTGATTGCGTGTTCCCTGCTTTCTCCAGATGTGTATACGTCCAGAATCGCTCGTCAGACTAAATCGGCTCTCATCTGTAAAGAGAACTCGAGCCCATTGCTGATGTGTCCAGTTCTTGTGTTCCTGGCACCACAGAAACCGCCGTCTCCGATGAGCAGGCGTTAATCGCACACACCGTACTGGTCGTCGTGCAAATAGACCACCTTTGTACAGCCTCCTGCCTACGGTAAAATGCGATAACGGACGTTCGGTTGTCTGTTGCATGTGCCTTGCGATTTCTCCTGCTGTCTGCCGTCAGTCTCTTCTCGCCTGTAGGACAAACTACCGGGCGTCCGCCGCCGTGGTTGCTCGTGGACGACCACTGCTAAACTCTCTGACAGCTGTTCCTGTCGTTTGAAATGCTCTCTAAGTTCTTGAAACGATGCTGTGAGCGATCCCGAACTCCTCGGCCACACTAGTCACACTTCGACCTTCTTCCAACTTCCCAATGACGCCACCTCGGGTAAAGTCATCCAGACGTCGGCTACTGGACTGCCTGTTGGCCATATCACACGGTGGCAGCAACTCGACGTCGTTCAAACCGATGTACACCGTGCAATAGCTTTCACTGAATTGCTGAGCGTACACCGCCTGTGTGCTTTATACCCTTCCGACAATCCCCCCCCTACGTCATGCTGCATATATGCGCATCCCCTACCGTACCGGACCCTAGTCTATCCCCTGAGTGGTTTTTCGGTCCATTCTGCTTGCTCGTTCCGCTGTTATGCTAATTTTTCCTCTTCGTCCATAATTTTGACACACCAGTGTATATAGCAACAAACTCAATGAATTAAGAACGACAACGCAGGCCTGTTTCCGTTCAACCGCACATTCTGGCTGTAGCTGTTCACCAGCACGGGGTCGAATATACATTAGACCCGTCCATCGTCATGCAAGAGCTGAAACCTGGACTCATCAGACGAGAGGCTCTTTTCCATTCGTCCAAAGTCCAATTCGTGGTTCTTCCGTACCACTGATGAGTACTGTCAGTCAATATTAACTTGCCGCCGAATCTTTGGGTCCATTCGCAAGACAATTTGCTGGATTACGTGCTCGCAAATGTTTCTCTGTGCGCTTTAGTTGTAGTATGGCGTTAATTGAAGGATCGTGAGTCGTCTTTTGTCTCATACATTATTTGCCAATAGACTGTTCACTAGTGGTGGTCTTCCTTTCTGAAAAGTTGGATGGATGTAGCCATCTTTTGTCCATTCTCACCAAACCTCCGCTACCGCGGCCCTGGAACAGCCAAATAACCAAAATGGTGGCTCGCGGCTTCCTCGCGTTAATAATCATCCCCTGTTCAAACTCTTACAAGCCCGTCCCTTTCCCAGCTGAAAAGGCTTCGTGCTAGAGAATTCGCAAGCCCACTGTGTGTCAGTTCCATAGTACGAACTTGCCAAAAAATCTTCCTCTCTGAAAAGATCTAGTCTACACATCTGTCGGTGACGTCATTGTTACCTGTTATGGGACACATTCATGGATGAATGCAAGGGTGTTCAGAATAACCAGACCGATTAGTGCATCATCATTTTCATCATCTAATATCAATGTACTGCTGGTGAAGGTCACCTGAAATGTCTTTTACAACTCTCTGTCTTGAGCAATTGCCTTCCATGTCTTTCCTTCATGATTTGAAGTTGTATCTGCCCATATTCCACGTGGTCTTCTGGGTTATTTCCTTTCCCTTGGTATCTAGTGTTTCAGTTGTCAAACGGTGGTCAGTTCTTCTAGCAATATGTCTATCACATTGCCACGTGAGGGTCTTTACTTTCATTATGATGCCATCCAGGTCCCTTGGCATTTCGCTGATCCATGAGCTACTTTTTCAATCTTACTTGGTTACACCAAACATGCATCTTTCCGTTAGTTACTTTTTCTGTTCCTATTAAAACATTGAACACCAGTTTTATTTTCTGAAGTTCATCTGTAATCCCATTGCATTGCTCTTGTAAACACGTTACTTAATCGTACTCTGCGGCTGTGAGGGGTGTACAGAGTACGATCAAATAACAATGTCGTCAGCAAAACGATGGTAGGTTAATGAATCTCCAATAATCTTTATTCCCTTGCCTTCTGCATTCAATGATTGAAAGACATTCCCAATGTATAAATACACTGTACAACAAAAAACTCCAAACACCGCGGATAATCATCCGACAAGAGCGAAAATTAACATGCAAATGATACAAAATGTACAGCCAATGCACGCACGCACATTGGAAACGAGCACTCTAGCACACATATAAGGTCCATTGCTCGGCCGCTGCGTCAATTCGGACGGCTGCTGTGGTACATTTATTAGCAGCAGCAAATGAGAACGCCCCGAAGATTCACCCGACGACGTTACAACCAGTTGAGCGAGTTCGAGAGAGGGAGTATCAACGCACCCTGGAACCGGACTGGTCGTACCGACGTATCGCCCGCCACGAGGGTCGGAGCGATGACACAGGTCAGACGATGTTGTTACCAGTGATTCCAACAGGACGTCCATAACCGTCAAAAGGGAAGCAGCAGGCTTCGAACGACGAATTCTCGTCAGGATCGTGCAATAGTGGAAGCTGCCAGACGCACAACGACAGCTTCGCTATCTACCAATCAGAAGCACCTACCCACATCTCCTGGACGTGTAATGTCACGCAGCACCGTTGGAAGAAGGCTCGCAGAGGCTGGACTCTATTGTCGGCGACAGTTGCGCCTGATACCACTAACGCCTGGATATCGCCAGCAACGCTTCGTCTGGTGTCGCGACCGCGCAGGTTGCAATGCATCGGTTTGGAGCCGTATCGTGTTCAGCGATGAATCCTGGTTTTCACTGGGCTCGGAATACCGGAAAATTCGTGTGTGGGGGAGCTCTGGCCAACGCTGCTCACCCCACGTCATTGTGGAGCGGCATACGTCCATAACACCTGGCGTTACCGTTTGGGGAACCATCGCCTATTACACCCGGTCACCGTTAGGTATCCTTCGCAGCACCGTAACTGCCAGCCGATACGTCTACGAGATCCTGCGACCTGTGGTATTGCCAATGCTGTCGAGTCTGTCGGGGGCCATCTTTCAGCAAGATAATGCCCGTCCGCACACGGCGAACGTCTCCACGGATTGTTTCCGTGGTGTGACAACCCTCCCTCTGCCTGCCCGATCGCCTGACCTCTCCCCAATCGAACACGTTTGGGACCTCGTAGGACGACGGCCCCAGCCATCGCGCAACGTGAGTGAATTGCGCAATTACAGCGGATCTGGCAGTAACTTCCGCAGGACAGCATTCGACGTCTGTATGAGTCCTTGCCGGACCGAATTTCCTCATGCCTTGCTGCCAGAGGCGGCTATACATGTTACTGAAAGGTAACGGTCCTGAACCTATACCTGCTCAATAAATGGAGGGATTGCTCTCAAATTTGAATAAATTCGTCCTCTTAGTTTCCTCATTGCTCATGTCGAATTTCATCGTGATCAGACCATTTTTTTCAGATGCGCGGATCTTTTTTTGCTACAGAGTGTATATAAAGTAGATTCCAGTTAATTGGATCATCGGTTAATATGGGTGGCCGTTTATTTGGGACAATTTTTGAAGAACATCCCAAACTGGCCCTTTGGGATAAAGCTTCACATAATTGGGGCAGCCGCTTAATGGAGCGGAAGCTACTTAATTGAACCCACTTATAACGAGCCGGTATTTAACAAAATCCCGGATTTAACGAGCAAAATCCTTTACTTAGTATAATGTTAACTCAAAGCTAATTGGATCGTTTTTAAGAAGCAAAATTTAATGAAACCCCGTATTTACTCAGAGAGAGAAATGCTACGATGATCACTTTTAACAAACGAAGTAACACAATTTAATGAAATTCCACGTTTAAAGAGGCAAAAAAATATTTGTTCCTCACTGTCCTTGAATGGAGGAATAAATAGATATGGTGGTATATAAAACTAAAAGCTCAAAGGAATCTCGGTATGCTAGTGGAAGAATGTTGATGGGAAAGCAATTGCAGGAGGGCATACATCAAATTCTCAACAAGTGAGTTGTGCAAGAAACCCTTTCATGTACCCACTCCAAGGAACTATGTATGCCTTTAGAGTATCTTTTTCTAAAAATATTTCCACCTGTTGTCTGCTTCAGGATTC
This sequence comes from Macrothele yani, assembly GCA_039090855.1. Taxonomy (NCBI): domain Eukaryota; kingdom Metazoa; phylum Arthropoda; class Arachnida; order Araneae; family Macrothelidae; genus Macrothele; species Macrothele yani. The sequence continues at coordinate 161,275,146 of CM076990.1, forward strand.
GCTGCTATTACGTGTTCGTCTTAAGTGCTTATTTTATTTTAGTTTGCAGAACCGTAGTTAACTAATTAAATCTTTCAAGTCCAGTTATTATGGATATCTAATATAAACGTGTATGCATAGTACCATGTATGTACACTGTTGCATAGTAGAATTTTTAATCCCAAAACGGATTCAGCGAATATTTCTGAAAGCCCCGAGTTCCTTGTTAGAATCGGGTTCTATACTGTGCTTTGATTTCTAAAGCCACAACCTCAGAGTGAACCTGAATGCAAAACACAATACCATCTCTCAGTCCTGAAATTCTGTGTCAATCCAGAACTTTTAGCACTAATACCCAATTTTGTTTCAGTCTGGTGTCCTGAGTTACACTAAAATTATCTCTGTTCTTTACTAGCCTTTCTATGAAACATTCCCCCTTCCCAAAATACTCCTCTTTCTCTTAGTCTAGTTGTCAAAAATTTGGTTTTTTTACGCTTTACTATGTATCTGTCTCTCTCATTCTGTCTTTACCCCCGTTTCTGATAATAAATCAATAGCACTGTTTACTCTTGAAAGAAATGTTACTCTCCGCATGCTTTGTTTTTGCATTTGTAAACGCGTCTCTTATGCATTAGTAAATGTGCTTATTTATACTAATCATCACGTCCAATTTTCTTCCGTTTAATTGTAGTCTAAGTTTGTATCCGCACTTTTTTTTTTTTTTTTAGGCTTCCTTAATGTTAACGCATCCACAATACGGGAAAATCGGCCATTGGTGTGGTGCTGTTATAATCAACAAATTTTGGGTGATGACAGCAGCTCACTGTATTCTTAAGTAAGTATTATTTTTCCAATGAAATGATTTTACGTAGAAAAAATGCACTTTTGTTTGTTCGTTTCTTTGTTCGTATTGTTTGTTTGTTTGTTTTCTTCTTGTATGCTATGCCGTTATCGAATTTGAGTTATCTTACTTACTGTCTGCTACAGATTAAATGTTCCCCAGTTGTTTAACAAATTTATTATTTCTAACAAATTCATATTTACTTACACTGCAATTCATTAGTGTAAAAGAACGCTTGAGGCAAACCTAAATATATGCCTAAAGAAAAAATTGCAAAATATTATGGTACTAATATTTAAGGTAGAAAGTAAGTGAGCTGCCAAAAAAATCCCTTGCTCGATAAATGATTGTTTTCAATTTAAATAGGCCTTTACTTTTTTTTTTTAACTTCAATATCAATCACCATAATATAACTGAAAAAGAATTGTTGAATTCTTACAATTCTGAATTGATTTTTTTACAACGGGCAGCGGGTGGCCTTGTGGTCAACGTTCGTGACTGCCATGGAGAGGACCTCGGGTTCGATCCCAGGCAGGTACGAACGCTTGAACCACAAACTATCCGCCGTGTGTCGGATGGCCACGTTAAGCCGTCGGGCCCCGGGTACTTGCCCCCGGTAATAAATAAGGGTGTCTTCCTCCCCCTTTCTACCTCGCTTCCGTGTCACTTTCCTATCGGGCACTTTAGCCCAAATTTCCTATTTTTAAGGGTTGTTTAAGACCTGGGATCAGACACTCCCTTACTAAAATCCTCTGCATATGATCTGATCTGATTTCTTACAACGACTTTCGTGGGTGGCGAACTCCAGCTACCACACGAATAAAGCTAGATAACGCCTTGGGCAGCTAGCTCCACTACTCCACCGGAGAAGCTTCCTTACAACAAGGCACAAAGTACTGCTGTACAAGACGGTCGTCAGGCCTTACCTACGCCTCTCCCATCTGGATAGGTATTAGTAGGAGTCAGCGAGAAAGAATCGAGAGGGTGCAGAGCCGAGCACTTCGTATGATCATTGGGGCTCCCCCTTGGACCCCACTTCGGAACCTGAGGAACAGACTTGAAATCGAGAAAGTGCAAGAGTTTCCCACCAGACTCGCCAAGAAGTTCTTCAAGAAAGCGGAAACCCACCCTAATGGACTTGTTAGGGACGCGGTGGATTACAATCCCAGCGAATTCCTTAATTATCCCAGAACTAAGGTGGCAATCGTGGACGCCCCCTTGCAAGAGAGAGTAAGTATGTGAACACTGGTGGGTGTTAGACAGACCACCACACCTTCTTTTTAGCACGTCTTTTGTAAAAAAAGATCGTGCTTATGTTATCGGTTTATCCGTCCGTCCGTCGGACGGACAAACCTGTACCCATGGTATCTCTGCAACTATTAGTCAGATTTGAAAAATTATTGTTGCATTCGAAAGCTTGAAATATGAGAATGATGACCCTTTATTTCGTTGGGGGTTTTTTTGTACGATGTACAATTTCGCCGCCACAGGGCGTAAATGCAGTTGATGTCGAATTCAAAAATACGTTTTATTCCACATATTTGCTTCTAAACATCCGATTGAAAAAAATGTTATCTTTCGATTCCATTTATGTCGAAGACTATTTTAGATATAGTTACTTTTTTAAATAAAGCATAGATTTTTCGCTAGGGGGTGTAAAAGAAAATTACATTTTCCCCGATAACTCTTCTTCTAAAACTCCGATTTGAAAATTTTTTTCTTCAGCGGATACATCTCTTGATGGAAAATCTTTTGCATATAATTTCAAAATTTTGGTAAAGAATACTTTGGCCACCAGGGGGCGTAAGTGTTAACTTTTGCTTCTGATGAATTTGCCATAAAATCGGAGCTTCTAAGATATCGATTGAAAAAATTCTTTCCTGGACTGATGCCACTCACATCGATAAAACTTTTCGGAATATTTTCTTCCCAAAATATTCCACAGTTTCTCCGCCAGGGGGCGTAGATGTATATCTTATTTTTTTCAATATCTCGACTTCTAGGAGTCCGATTTTAAAAATTCCTTCTTTGTTGGATAGTGTTTTCCGTGTGACATGTTTTTATATAATTTCACAATTTTCAAGTAATTCATAGACTTTCTGCTAGGGGGCGTAAAGGTAAATTGCGTTTTCCCCTATATCTCTGCTTCTAAATCTCCGATCTGAAAAATTCTTTCTGCACCGGATACAGCCCCTGATGAGAAATCGTTTGCACATAATTTCTAATTTCTGTAAAAAAATGGTTTGGCCATCAGGGGGCGTAAACCTTAATTTCGCTTTTGATGTATTTGCAGCAAAATATGAGCTTCTAGATTCTCGATTGAAAATAACGTCGTTTGTAGACCGAAACTACTCATGCCGACAAACTTTTTAGAAACACTTTCTTCTTATAGTAGTGCACGGTTTCTACGCCAGGGGCGTAGATGTATATCTTATTTTTGTCAATATCTCGACTTCTAGGAGTCCGATTTAAAAATTCCTTCTTTGTTGGATAGTGTTTTCCGCGTCGCATGTTTTTCATATAATTTCAAATTTTTCACGTAAATCATAGACTTTCGGCTAGGGGGCCGAAAGTCTATGAGTCCGATTTGAAAAATTTCTTCTTTGTTGGATAGTGTTTCTAGTGTGACATGTTTTTCCTATAAATTCAAAATTTTCAAGTAAATCATAGACTTTCCGCTAGGGCGCACAATGGTAAATTGCGTTTTCTGCTCCTAAAACTCCGATTTGAAAAATTCTTTCTGTATCGCATACAAGACCTGACGGAAAATATTTTTCACGTAATTTCTAATGTTTGGTAAAGAGTGGTTTGGCCACCAGCGTTCAGAAGTGTTAATTTCTACTTCTGATGCATTTGTAGCAAAATCTGGGCTCCTGAAAACTCGCCTAAAATTTTTTTTCTTGGACCGATACCGCTCATATGGATAAACCTTTTGTGAATACTTTCTTCCTAAAATAATGCATGGTTTTCCCACCAAGGGACGTAAAGTTACATCTTATTTTTGTCGATAACTCTGTTTCTAAGAGTTCGTAAGCTCACGATTCCGTTTACAGCAATATCTGAGGGATTAAAGACCCGATTGAAAAACTTCTTTCTTCCGTCAGATACTATTGTTTTCCATACCGGTTCCATTGACTTTGAATAGCTTTGATGAATTTAATTTGCGTCAGAATTTAAATTTAATTTATTACACCCGAAAATTCGGTATCATCTTTCTTGTTCAGATTGGCCTCGAGATGGTGAAAATGGATTCTGCTCGGGCATTTGGATTTGGTCGCGTTGAGTTGCAGTGACTCCCTGGTGCGTCGGCGACCGGGTGGTGTTGTGTTTCTCTGTGATGTTGTGCGGTGCTTGCATCCCCTTGCCTCCTTCCCCCGGACTGGTGTCACAATTCACAGTTTGAAAGATATATCACCCTCTCCTTTCACTCAATTTTTCTGTTTGTCTTTCCTATTGAGTTCACTTACTCAGATCTCCTAGCTTCCTATTTCTAAGGGTAGTTTTAGACCTGGGGTCAGACACTCCCTTCCTAAAACTTCTTTAATTATCGTATCGTATGATTTCTTACAAGTCTGATGAAACTTCATTTGTGTTTCTCTTACGACGTATAAGTCAAAACTTTTTTCTTCAGAAGTCTGGGCCGCGACTTATACGCCACATCGACTCATCTATTGATTGGTCATCGAAATTTCTCAACGAAAAAATAAAATGATATTGTGCTTTAAATTCGGTCTTGATCTGAGCGCCCGAAAAACAATATTACGTTTATAAGAAGCCATTCCGAATCCGTATCAAATGTGATATTCCGTTCATTAAGAACTTGTTCAAAGGCTGCTGAAACTGATGTTTTCGTTCGACAGAACAGCATTGAATTCGCGGTCATAGATCTGGAATGGCAGCCGTCGTATGTTAATTTCAATCCCCTCGCGGTCAAGCTGCAAGCATTCCTTCCGAATTCTACCTGCTTAGATCGATATAGTGATTACAGATTGTCCGACAGGTAGCAGCACGTTAGGGCTCTCTCCTCCATTTCTACAGTTTCTTTTAAAGCACTACCAAAGAGTTCGCAGCCGATGACTGCACACAGAGTTCAAATGTTGAACAAAAAACACGTCAAAATAACTTACCACGGCAAAACACAGCGGAGCAAAGACGTTCCTCGTCAGATCGAGGGAGAGGAGTTAGTGCTTATCTGCTGCCATCTATCTGTCCGCCCATTTCCCCGCCTAATTCGGACCAATACGGTAACGCCAATTCGTAAGGTAAGAATAAACTTACAAAATTAAACTTTTTGCAGAAAAGAAAAATACGGAAGTTATTTCATTTTATCTTTCTTTTAATATTTTTTGGAATATTAAAAATATAATTACAGAATTTCGGAATGCTAACTGTATTTGTTTTAGCCTCGTCTTATACACAGGATCGACTTATCTATGAATAAAGACAACGAAATTGAGAAATTTAACCCATTCGACTTATACTTCATATCGACCTACAAGATTAAAATTAGAATATTAAAATTAATTAATTTAATTTCACATAAAACCTAATGTAACCCCGAGATCTTCAGTTTTAGGATTAATTTTAGCGCGCCATTGATATAATTTAAATGTTAATCTTTCCCTATCTTCGGTGGGGTTTTCAGGATATCGAGATCGTCGCCGATTGCTTTGCTGCGGTGAAGAGTCCTGGGCAGTGTTGTAGTGGTGTTCAAGGCAATTAAAAGCAATAAAGAAAGAGATCCACCGCAGGGCAAGAAACCTTGCTCTATGACACCAAATTCAGCGTACAAGACCCCAAATCTCTGAGCACCCAGTTGGTTTCCACGTCCACCAGGCGCATAGAGTGTTGCCAACTTTTGAAAAGAACTATGTATGGCTAAAAAGTAAAAGAATATACGAACCACATTACACACCCTAAGACCTGCAAAACGTGCCCTTAAGTAAGAGGCGGTTCCTTACGAATAGTAACGAATAATGGTCAAATGTAAATTTGCCATTGGCTTTTTCTTTTTCTTTTTCTTTTTCTTTTTTTTTTCATATTTTTATGAATGATCGTTGATTTAAAATAATAATATTCTGAACTTAATACACGCTTAAAATTTTCGTTTTTTAACTTAAAGGAAAAGCTTATTAGGAAATTATCGTGATATTTTTGGGGGAATTCAGATACGACTGGAGGGCATTAGCACCCTGAAATGATCTAGCGATGCCCCTGACTTCGTACGGGCCAAGTCATTGCAAGTACATGAAACTAACTATGCCGTCCCGGTGGCGCAGTGGTCAAAGCGTTAGCTTATGATCATTTGTCCGTGAAGGTGTCCAGGTTCGAATCCCGGTGAGGCATGGATGTTGTGTTTGTCTTACGGCACTGGCTCTCTCGCTTCCCTGGAACCAGTGACCCTTAATTAGGGACGGGCGACGTCTTATAGCCTATTGATTTTCTCAAGGTGGTCGTTAAACCTTTAATAAAAAAAAAACTAACTACTTGATTTACGGCAACTAAAAATCACGACAGACTCACATTCGTTTCTTCGAAATGAAATTGAAACGCAGCACAGAATTAACTTGCGTCTTCATTTCCTTTGGGCATGAAAACAAAAATTTAAGTTATTTAAAATGAAAAACAACTTCACTTAAAATACATTATTAGGTTAAGTCTCTATGCTCATTAACTTAAATCAACTGATGCGAAAACTAGAATTGTTAGACACTTTTAAATCGTTCAAAGTCCAGATCTTCCTAGAGACCTGGATGCTCACATTTCAAATATGACAATATGCTTTTTAATTTTGTAGGTGTTGCGAGAAACAGTATGTCACCCACTAATGATAAGGTGAATATCTGACATGTACATAAAAAGAAAGGAAAAAGAAATTTTACTCAAGATATAATAAATCTTGACTTCTTGCATTCATAAATTTGAAAAACATTCTTATGCAAGGGTTTATTCCATTTGTAATTGGAAGACCCAAATGCTTGTGCTGTCACCTGATGGATATTAATGAAACTAAATTTATTTTCGGAATAGCTATCAAGTCCAGCTGAATCACTAATCATTAGCCGAGGTTCGAAGCCTCGTTCATCCGTTGCTACATTGGTAGAGACTCCTCGTTATAAACAAGTCTATCCCAAGTCCTCAGTGTAGCATAAGTAGTGCCAGCTTTTTTTTTTTTTTTTTTTTTTTTTTTGGAGGTTTAACGACCACCGTGAGCAACTCAATGGGCTATAAGCAGTCGCCCTTCCCTAATTTAGGGCCACTGGTTCCAGGGAAGGAGAGAGCCCGTGCCGTAAGACAAACACAACATCCATGCCTCACCGTTATTCGAACCGGTGCCTCACCGATTCGAACCCGGACCCCTTTGGGACGTATGATCAGAGGCCATCGCTTAGACCACTGCTCCACCGGGGCGGCATAGTGCCAGCTTGATCCACAAAGCAACCAACTGAAGTCGACCGAGCCGCCCCGGTGGCGCAGTGGTCTAAGGCGTTGGCCTCTGATCATACGTCCCAAAGGGGTCCGGGTTCGAATAACGGTGAGGCATGGATGTTGTGTTTGTCTTACGGCACGGGCTCTCTCCCTTCCCTGGAACCAGTGGCCCTAAATTAGGGAAGGGCGACTGCTTATAGCCCATTGAGTTGCTCACGGTGGTCGTTAAACCTCCAACCAAAAAAAGTCGACCGCTATCGTTTCTTACTTATGGTGCAAGAGTATTTCACGGAATTCTAAATTACATTTTCAAACAAAAGAGCTTTCCTTCCCGGAATATTTTGACGTAGAAGTACGTCTAACTCCACGGATAGTGTGGGGCGACTTACGGCCGACTGCCTGTGACAAAAAGAGGTCACAATTTGAAATCATTATACCGTTGAAAATACGCGCTGCACACTAATCGTATTAGCACATTCGTAAACAGCATGGAGTCCAATTCGCGTATTGTGCAATACATCGTGAGGGCCACGCTCCCCTCACTCCCTGTGTGCGGAGGAGATGACTCAATATTTCTGGGTGTGCCGCCGCGTTTGACACAATTCACAATACGACTGTGAGTGGTATCGTTTTAAAGCTCTCGACGAGATCTATTTAAATATACGTAGAACATTTCGCAGTGGTTTGAACTGAACATTTAAAAAATTGTTTTCTTGTGAACCGGTGAACACTTTTGACAATATCGCGGTTTATCTGGACAACCGTGAGCGCAGAATGACTGTGCGCGGTATCGTTTCAAAGCTCTCGACGAGATCTATTCAAATACCGGGTGCGCCATATAAAAGAGGCCCCGTGGTGGCCAGACGTTGTTAGGCGGGTTAAAGTTGTTTGGTGGGTTTCCAGTTAAAACCGCTTTTTTTCACTTCTAACCGGTTTCTGCGTGTACAGCTGCAAAGGAATTATCCGGAGTGGTTAGTCACAGCCAGAGTAGTGTAGGTACGCGGTCATAAGTGTAAGTGAAGAGAGAACAAAGGCAACGGAAATGGTTTTAAGTACGGAACAGTGGATTTTTATTGTGGAACAGTATTTCAGAAATAACTCACACAAGGTTTTAAATGAGTTCTTTACAGAAAATTTTCCACATTGTGCACCCGCGGTGAAATCAGTGGTACAGAAGTTTGTGCGGAAATTTCGTGAAACCTGCACGGTGTGCAACAGGAAAAGAAACAAACCCAAGGCAATTCGTACTGAAGACAATATCAAGGATGTGTGCACAATGATGTTACAAAGCACTCGGAAGTCGATTCGCCGATTATCGTCTGCAACGGGAATATCTGCCACGTCATGCCGACGCATACTTAAGGTGGATTTGCATTTTCGGCCGTACAAAGTTATGGCGCTCCAAGAACTTAAAACTCCTGATTATGCAAAATGGATGCAATATTGTAAGTGGTTTCAGGAGGCCATTGTCAGCGGTGAAATGGACACAACACGTTATTACATGACATATGAAGCATGGTTTCATCTGTCCGGGTATGTCAATGCGCAAAAACAGCAGGATTTGGATCGACACAAATTTCAGAAGGACAATGGAGACACCTCTGTACGACCAAAAGATAGGCGTTTGGTGTGCTGTGTCTGCGTAGAGGATAGTCGGCCCATTCTTTTTCACTGACACTATCAACTCGGAGCGCTATGTTGAGCAACTGTTCAACCCATTTGTTGCCGCACTTACAGAAGAAGAGCGAACATATGCTTTCTTTCAGCAGGATGGAGCAACGGGCGCATACTGCGCGGAACAGTCTACGTGCTGTGCATGAAGTGTTTGGGGAGGACAGAACTGTATCGAAAGGACTATGGCCACCTAGATCACCCGAACTCTCTTCCTGTTACTTTTTTCTGTGGGGAGCATTGAAAGGGAAAGTGTACGCAACTAATCCGCACGCCCTTGATGAATTAAAAATGAACATTACGGATGCCATAGCCCAGATTACTGCCAGTGGGTTGTGGCGCGTTACGAACAACATGTTCCGTCGTGTGCAGCTGTGTCTTGATGTCGGAGGACAGCACTTTAAGCAATTGTTGTAAACGCAGGTAAATTACTCCTGTTTTCTGTCATTTCAACTATTCTTTACCATGTATAGTAACATTGCCTGACTGTTGTCGTTCATTATACTCGGGCCTCTTTTATATGGTACACCCTGTATATAAAGAACATAACGCAGTGGTTTAAACGAAAATTTTAAAAAACATTCGTGTGAATGGGTTAACATTTTCGACAATGCCGCGGAATTCGCCGAATGAACGCAAGCAAAAGTGGAGAAAATCAGAACGAGAGGCAAGAGCAAGTGAGGAGGAATGTAAGAAGCCCAAGAAGACAGGGCACCACGTTGTGTAATTCGTGTATCGATCTGCTTTGTGTTCGCAATGTATTCAGCATTATTTGTAAAACATTATGTAAGCTACTTTTAATATCATAGTGTTGGCTGTAACAAATTAAATAAACGCTTTGAAACCGTACTCGACTAGCTCATTTCAACTCACCGATCTGCAAGTCGTAGTCCTACGTTCCAAAACAGACGGCTCAATCAGAACTGAGTTTACCTGGTTTTTTTGGTTTTTTTCCTTTTTCAGTTTAAAAATTTTCGGGCGAAGATATTTTTTCCGGATGATTTTAAGCTAAATATGAGAATACCCGCGGTTCAAAATTCCCATTTCGAGCACTGCTCAGAGGTGACGACACATTTCAAAACGGCAAGTTGCAGCTACGAGCCAAAGTCGGTGTAGTTCAGTCAGAGAATAACCGTCTACAGAGAAGACGTGGGTTCGAACTCCACCACCGGCAGAAAAGTGTTATGCTATACTGGCGACCGAACGATAAATGAATCTCCTAGCGTGAGCTTCGAGAAAATTTCTAACACTTCTTCCGCATATCGTCTGGAATTAATGAAAAATTTCTTCTTCAGCGCTTCGAAAAATGTGTGATGCTTCTTCCACACGTCGTCTGGAATTAATTAGAATTCCTTCTTCTACAGTGAGTTTCTTGAGTCATGATTTACCGGCTAACCCGGAAACCTACGATTGCATCTCGGCTCTTTCTTTTGGTGGCGGTGGAAGGGGGTGGGGGAGAGATGGGATGTACCTTACTCATAGGTGACACGCATGCCAAAACGGCAAGTTTCAGCTATAAGCCAAGATCGGTGTATTTCAGTTGGGAGAATAACGGGCTCCGGAGCAGGCGGACGTGAGTTCGATTCGCATCACAGGGAAATGTCAGCTTTTACGCTGCAGTACAACGGATTATTTCGATGATTAGAAATGCTTTTCTGTGAACACCAGGAATGTTTACCGACGACTGTGTGAAGCCCTGGAACGTTTTAACAAACGCTCACGTTGCACAGACGCGCAGCACTGAAATTAAGTTGCCAGGTGAAACTAAAAGGTCACGTCTCAGCTACAGTTGGAAACCGGTCAAAAGTTTTAGACCCGGACCCGACTCGGATTTGTAACTGACCCAGATACAACCCGGACAAATCTGCTTTGAATAATAATATATAAGTTTATACACAGGGCGCTAAAAAAGTCTCTCTACAGTGGGCATCTTAGGTTACATGGAAATCAAACAAAGGTATATATTATGGGACGCACTTTCTTACAAAAAGTATTGAAACTGTCGCCCTTCATTTGCAAAACATAACTTAACTGTTTTACACATGTTTTCAAACATCTACGAGAGTCAAAATGACCCTCCGCAGTGATCTTAAGGCTGTTCCACTTCATTCTGATGACGCTGCAGACAAAATTTTGAATTAAGTAACGTTTGCTGTTTTCTTGGTAACATAGCAAGCTTCAGAATATGTTTCACAGCAACACCAATTTTTATGAGCTTATGATGAGTTGAAAGTTTCCAAAACGTAGATGTTCTTTTCATCATTGCCCCTCAGAAGGAAGGAACACTCTTCCTTCATACTGCATGATAAATCATTTTTTAGTCCACGAGCACTATAGTATCAAACACAAAATTCCAGAGTGTGCATTTTTCTTGGAAAAAAAAATGGGTTTTCCTTTCAAAAATAAAACGTAAATGAAACCCGGTCGAAATCGGGTCAGAAACACCTTGATCCGACCCGTTTCACCTGCAAGAAATTGTCGACCCGCTGGCCCGCTGACCGGTTGATCAGTGACCCGTTTCCATCTCTGGTATCGGCAGCTTCTGTTTTCTCTACCTGAAGTGCAAATTGGGAAAAAACAGGATTCGAGTCACCTTTCTTCTGACTTTCGTGTACCTGCGACTTCCAACGTTATAAAAGGTTGTGATATCGCTGTCAGCTCCACGGAAAGGCCGATTACAAGGTTTTGATAAAAAAATTCGGCGAATGTGGAATAAAATATTTTTACACTAGCTCACAGCCCGTGCCATGCACGGGTGAAAAATCTGTGACTGAAATTTTTATAGCACGAATCGTAAAATACATATAAATGCATATACAGGGTTATCCAAAATAATGGAAACGCCTCCGCCGAAAACAGTGACTTTGGTATGTGCTGCTTTTTGAGTAAAACGAACACGTAGCTACAATTTTTTTGTAAAAAAAGTTGCTTATAATCTCAAGGGTCTGTGCGATTGCATTGTAAAACGGTGTTTGCATAATTTCGTTCCAGGTGAAGGCACAATGAGTGACCAGTCGGAGTTCCAAAGAGGGCAGATTGTAGGAGCCCGTCTGGTTGGTGCGTCGGCAACCACAGTGGTACAGGTATTGGGGGTATCGAGAGGTACCGTGTCGAAGGTCATGACAGTATACAAAGTTCACGGCACAACATCATCTTCGATACACAACTAGGGAAGGAAAACCAATCTCACTGCGAGAGACAGGAGGACATTAAAGAGGATTGTGACCGCAAGGAGGTCACAATCCTTTTTAATGTCCCTACCACGGCGACGAAAGGGACTGCTGAGCTTAATGTACATCTCCAAAACACAGTGTCGACCCATACCGTGTGAAGGGAATTGCATAAGCACAATATTTACGGCAGAGCTGCGATTGCAAAACCCCTGGTGTCACGGTGAGTATAAAACGGAGACTACAGTGGTGCCAGGAACATAAAACGTGGACTGCGGATCACTGGAAACATGTCTTGTTTTCCGATGAATCAAGTTTCTCACTATTCCCCACCACAGGACGGGTTTATGTGTAGAGAAACCCCACAGAAGCCTACAACCCAGACTGTCTCCTTCCTACAGTGAAGCATGGGGGCGCTTCCGTATTGGTTTGGGCCATGATCTCGTGATTTGCAGCAGGTCCCATTATCACCTTACACGGACGGATCACTAGCGGTGACTATGTCACTCTTTTGGCCGAGCATGTTCATTCAACGACGCAGACATTGTTTCCGTCAGGGATCGCACCTTTAAAGATGATAATGCCCCGATTCACAGAAGTCGAACTGTTCACTCATGGTTTGAGGAACATGAGGATGAAGTTGCACACCTTCCCTGGCTTGCACAATCACCAGACTGAAACATCATTGAGCCCCTGTGACCTGTATGGGAAAACAGAGTGCGATCCCGTTATCCTCCTCCGGCGTCTCTCAAGGAATTGGAGCAGTTTCTGCAGGAAGAATGGTACAACATACCACTTACCGCCATCCAGGACTTGTATGCGTCCATTCCAAGGAGGATTCAAGCAGTTTTAAATGCCAAAGGTGCTCCCACACCATATTAGGTGCGTAACGCCTATTTTTTCAAGGTGTTTCTATTATTTTGGACAACCCCTGTTCATAAAACCTATATAATAGGCTACGTCTGTAATATGACTTGCTTGTGAATGGAATACGGGATTACACCATACAATACAAATTTTGAAGATGACAATCCGTTTTTTGGTGTATTACCATCATTGTCATATTTACACCAAAAAAAACGGATTGTGATCTTCAAAATTTGTATGTCTGGCTTGTGTTTCTTCAAAAGTTTCATAGGTTTTATGAAGACTGATTTGCACGCCATCGCCGTTGTCGTTCACTATTTAAGCGACGTTTCCTTTCAGCTTTATCTTCTTCCATCTTGTACTACAAAATATTAGAAGTTTGGTTTGCACGACATCGCCGTTGTCGTTCTTTATTTAAGCAACGTTTAATTTCAGCTTTATCTTCTTCCATCTTGTACTACAAAGTATTAGAACATTGGTTTTGCACGCCATCGCCGTTGCTGGCGTTCTCTATTTAAGCGACGTTTTCTTTCAGCTTTAGCTTCTTCCATCTTGTACTACAAAATATTAGAAGATTGGTTTGCACGCCATCGCCGTTGTCGTTCTCTACTTAAGTGACGTTTTCTTTCAGCTTTATCTTCTTCCATCTTGTACTACAAAGAAAAATTCCACGGAACCAATAATTTTTTTAATTTCGATCACAGTGAATCAAAGCTACACCTGCAGTTACTTTCTTACAATTTTACTTGTTCCTTTTTGTGAAATAAAATAACGCTGATTCCTTTTTATGAAATTATTCTGCAATGCGAAGGAAATGAAATAAAACACGACATAACACCTACGTAACAGAACAAGCGTCACAGACAGTTGTTCGAGTAGCTGCGTATTGCCACAGATGAATTCCTTTGTTTTACTAACTTTATTATTTTCCGGTATTTCTCCTTGATTTTACGTATCGTGCGATTGCGGTGAGCTTAGTTCTGATTTCGGCCACCGGATAAAAGCAGATGGCGCTGCATGAATGACGTCAGAGCGTTAGGGACAGACACGCAGCCTATTATATGGGTTTTATAACACAAACTACGAGAACTTGAAAGAGTTAATCACCTATTGCGTTGTTACCTAGAACATAATATACAATGGTAGGTCCCTTTGTCACCAACTTACCATCAACCTGAAGGGAAATTTACAATGGCCATAAAGGGCACATCAGCAACGCAAATAATCATTAGTGGTCGTTTAACAGCGTTTCCCAGAGCACTGTACGTTAGAGAAGCTCTTTCCGCTAGTAGTATTATAGCGCCGATAATCTGCATTTTTTTCAGTTGTGCCCCCTAACCACGATAGCTCGGAGAGCGAAACTCCCAATGGCACACATTCAAAGCGCTTTCCTTCTGAATGTACACACAGTTGTTCCACCGCCATTGCCATTGGCCATTGTTCGAAGAATTGCTGAAAATCATCTTTCTTTAGTGATGTCAAAACCTTCTTACTGTTGGATTTTGTGTCCTCAGTGGAGTCAAACCTTTTCCATTTCATCATTGATTCAATGTGAAGAACAACGAGAAATCGCTTGGAGCCAGGTCGAGTGAGTAAGGTGGAGGTGGAAGAAGTGGAATGTACGTAGGTCATTTCAAAGTTTTGCACACTGCGCAGTCGCTGCCCGCAGGATGATGCAATCGCTCCAATCGTTGCGCCAGTTGTGCGTTAGACTTTAGTATACAAAGTTGTGTCTACATTTTTTAGCTAATTTGATCTTGTTCCGAAAACTTCTGCTTAGAAATGGAGGAAGAAGGTGAGTCAGGTCATATCTCGTGTAGTGACCAGAGATCCTACATTCAAATTGAAATTTTGCGAGGAAAATTCCCTACCGAAATTCATAAAGCTTTGTGTGAAGTTTGTGCGGTTAGTGTAGTGGATCGTAGCACAGTGTCACGTGGGCTTCTCGTTTCCCCCAAGGTTGGGAAAGCATCGAAGACAACCCAAGAAGCAGCCGGCCATCAGATGCAACGGACGACACTTCTGTGGTTATCGTCAACAGCATTTTAGAAGAAGATCGACGGAAAACATCTGAAAAGATTGCATATGAAGCAAACATGTCTATCGCTTCGGTTTTCAAAATCCTAACTGAAAAATTACAGAAGAGAAAAGTGGTTGTCAAATGGGTTCCGCGTAATCTGAGTGAAGAGCAGCAAGCAGTTCGCAAAGGAATCGCAGAAGAACTGCTTCAGCGGTACGAGACAGAAGGCGAGCAGTTTTTGGACAGCATTGTTTCCCTAGACGAAACCTGGAAACGAGATTTTGAACCAGAACTGAAATCTCAGTCCACTCAGTGGAAACTTCCAGAATCACCTCGCCAGAAAAAATTCCGCCGCCAACAATAGAATGTTAAGCTGGTGATAATTACCTATGACAAGGTTAGAGTCATAGCAACAGACAGAGTGCTCAAGAGGACCACTGTAACAGCGGAATACTACAGAAGGTTTCTGCAAAGTGTTTTGCCCCCAACGATTCGCCAAAGAAGGCCCGACATGCTCGAAGCTGGTGTCATCATTTTGCACGACAACGCCGGGCCGCATGTTGCCCGTACAGTAAGAGACATTGTGGAAAAGTATGGATGGGAATTAAACGCCAGGCCGCATGTTGCCCGTACAGTAAGAGACATTGTGGAAAAGTATGGATGGGAATTAAACGCCAGGCCGAATGTTGCCCGTACAGTAAGAGACATTCTGGAAAAGTATGGATGAGAATTAAACGTCAGGCCGCATGTTGCCCGTACAGTAAGAGACATTCTGGAAAAGTATGGATGGGAATTAAACGCCAGGCTGCATGTTGCCCGTACAGTAAGAGACATTCCGGAAAAGTATGGATGGGAATTAAACGCCAGGCCGCATGTTGCCCGTACAGTAAGAGACATTCTGGAAAAGTATGGATGGGAATTAAACGCCAGGCCGCATGTTTCCTGTACAGTAAGAGACATTCTGGAAAAGTATGGATGGGAATTGCTTTCCCACGCGCCCTACAGTCCTCACATGAGCCCACCAAGCTATGACTTGTTTCCAAAACTAAGGAAGCCACTCCGCGGGAAACGATTTTGTACGATTCAGGATGTTCCTAATGAGGTGACCCGAGTAATCCAATGCCTCAACAATATAGGTGTCCCGACAGGAATACAAGACCTGCCCAAACGTTGGGCCGCTGTCATAAAGAAACATGGAGATTACTTCGAAGGCCTGGAAACGCATATTGTGAAATAAATTCGTTTTTGAAGAGATTAATCACAGTGTGCAAAACTTTTGAAATGACCCTCGTAGTTGTTCGCCACAAATTGTCGGAAGGCGAGTGTAGCTTGTCATGACGCATTGTCGTGATAGAGAAGCCGCTTCTTCCCCCCATTTCTGCGATCTTTTGAGTTGCAAGTAGCCATTTTGACATATGCGTCACCTCTGAGGTGGGTACGTCACAGACCTGCGTACGAGCATGAAGGTTACGCTAACAGAGACCACTCTCATGCCACCTATAGTCTTTGGTATTTAACTGTGGCGCCGCCATTCACCGAAGTTTTTTTTTTATCAAACCTCGTACACGTGGAAAAAGGGCAGTTTTTCCACTCCCCAAAAATCCTACGCAATCATTTCTTCCTTAACTCTGCACAAAATTACATATGCCTGTGTGACAATAGTATCTACAGGAAAAAATATTCTTGCATATAAAGCTATGTTATAATTTTTTATAGACCACTGTAAAAAAAATCACGTAAAGCAGCTGTAATCGAAAACATCAAAGCAAATAAGTTTATCGGGAGGGTAATATTATAACTTTTGGTAGTTCAATGTTCACCCGTAAAAATGCTCCGTCCATTTACAGCCCACTGTTCTCCCTACCTCAGCCCGTGTTCTGGAGAGTGCGTGTCGGGGAACACAACCTCAAGCTCTCCGAAGGTCCGGAGAAGACCATCCAGGTTGCTGAAGTCCACTACCACCCCTGGTACTACGGATACGACAAGGACATAGCTCTGCTCAAGCTGGAGAAGTCACTGGTATTCAACGACTACGTCAGGCCCATATGCGTTCCAGACGAAGACGCCGGATTTCAAGGATTAAAATGCATTGCCTCTGGATGGGGGAAAAGCGATTTCAGTAAGTGTCACATGATTGACTTTCATTTTTGCTTTTAACTTAATGGCAAATTTTTATTAAGGTATCCCACTACGTTGGGGGCACTTTTTAAAAAAAAAATGTAAGAATAGGTAATTTTTTTTTTTTTTTTTTTTTTTTTTTTTTTTGAGGAAGGCTAACACACAAAAACACATAAACGTTGAAAAAAATTATATCAATATAAATTTTCAAGAAATTGGGAAATTCGTGAAAGAATTTAAGGAAATATGTCGTTTACGGTAAACGCTCTAAATAAAAAAAGTTACACATATATGATGGCATTTTTTGCATCAGTATAGGCGCATGACTATTATCTATGCAGTGAAATAAAAGGTAAATGATGTTCCTAAACACTGCTGAGATACATTCATTCCTACATGCATTAGTGTGAATTTTCGACAAATGTCTTCACTATGTTGAATGTAAATAACTATAACCCAACTTTGAACTGACAAACAGCAAAACTTTTAGTTCATGGCATGCGCAACAGTGTAAGAAAGATGTATAACAAGTTTCATCAATTTATTTACATACCTTTTGCAGTTATCAGGTTTTCCGTAAATAGTTTGAGACGAAAATCTTATCCTGCAAAAAACGCGATTAAAGTTTAAAAGACACAGCTTTGATGGGATGAAAAGTATGTTTATGTTTGCCACCCTCGCAAACATCAATTGCATCACATTATTGTATTAAAAGTATTGCCAGATCCGTAAAACCTTGTACAAAATATTTTCTACTACAATTTTATGCACAAATAGGAAGACTAACCTAATTATTTCCCAACTTCCAGCCTTTTTAAGTGTCACTTCTCGTTCGTTTGACACCTGGGTTTAGATATTCCGATTGCTATAACTCTGCATCTATTCACCGTAGACAAGAAACAAAGGCAGTTTTGCAATCCTATAATGGGGCTTTAAAATGAATGCATTTTTACAGAACGTGAAATTTGGCCCAAAACGACCTTTTCAACGTAGTGGGATACCATTTAAGTTAATTGTTAGATATCTACTTACAGTATATGAGTGGCAAATTATTCTAATACGACGATAAATTTGTCTTTGGCAACATTTTTGGTTGACACATTGAGTTGCTTTAAAACCTTACGAGTATAAAAATGAAAAAGGGATAACCCTGCATTTGATGTAATGCGATTCCAAAAATAGTGTCTGTCTGTTAAACTCCACTACAGGGAAAAAAATTGAAGTCTTATTTAACTTTTGTGGTCCGAGAGTGTCGTACTAAGTTACATTTGCAGACTAATTTATTAAGGACCATCTCCTGCTCATAGAGTTTCCCCTCGAGGTAAGAACAAATGGCATTTGGATTTCGATTGAAACAAAAATGTCATTGTGAAGAAAATGTAAGTACCACAAAGGTCACACAAGTCGTTGTTACCGCCCCGGTGGCTGGCGCAGTGGTATAAGGGATGGTTTCTGATCATTCGTCCGAGATGGATCCGGGTTTGAATTCCGCGAGGCATGGATGTTGTGTTTGTCTTACGGCACTGGCGCTCTCCCTTCCCTGGAACCACTGACCCTAATTAGGGACAAGCGACTGTTTATAGCCCAGTGAGTTGCTCACGGTGGTCGTTAAACCTCCAATCAAAAAAAAAAAAAGTCATTTGTGAAGTACTACGGAGGTAGTGCACGTGTCAAGACGACAAATCTGCAGCGATACATTCCATCCGTGTAGCTTAGTTGGGAGAGCAAATTACTCCGGAGTGAGGGGGCGCGCACAAATTTTGGTTTTCACATGTTCCCATAGCGCGAACTTGTATAGGAAAAACGCTCAGTTATATCTGTCCCAGTATTAAAACTCTATCACCGATTAAATAGAATGCGTAGGGCCGCGGGTGGCCTAGTGGTCAGCGTTCGTGACTGTCATGCAGATAACCTCAGGTTCGATCCTAGGCAGGTACGAACGTTCAAACCACTAAATACCCGCCGTGCGTCGAATGGGCACGTTAAGCCGTCGGACCCCGGGTAAGAAATAAGGGCGTCTTCCTCCCCCTTTCTACCTCGCTTCCGTGTCACTTTCCTATCGGGCACTCTAGCCCAAATCTCCTAGCTTCCTATTTCTAAGGGTTGTTTAAGACCTGGGGTCAGACACTCCCTTCCTAAAATTTTCCACGTATGCTCTGATCTGAAATAGAATGCGTAATTGGCGTATTATAGACGTTCCATTGTAGGTTCATTTATGTATGTGTGTGCATATCTAGAGAGCTCGAGCACCCATTTTTTTACTTCACGTCCTGTGCTCTGGTAGCAAAGGGACTTACCTAGGGCTCGAGCACCCATTAGACTCCATATTTTGAGCTCCAGTACAAAAAGGACTTATCCATAGCTCGAGCATTTAGTGAACTTCTCGTTCAGAACTGGAACACCCGTTGGATTTCGTGCTCTGAGCTCCAGTACAAAAAGGACTCATCCAAAGCTCGAGCACTTAGTGAACTTCTCGTTCAAAACTGGAGCACCCGTTGGACTTCGTGTCCAAAGCTCGATCACAAATGTGCTTTCTGAAAATTCGATGTCTATGATGGAGACGTCCGTAGCGCCGAATACCGTTGCACGCGGTAGCCAGGCAAGAAAAATATGAATGGGATCGAGAGCATCTGTTTTGGCAGGAACAGTAGTAAAACTTCTTATACTCCAATGAGTTCATATGCGGCCTACATTCCGATAGTCAGGAACTTCGTGTCTGAGAACCTCAGAACATTTGTGCCAACCTGCGCGTCCGTTCCGCGGGGGCTGAGTGTGGGGAGAGATCTTCTTCGATGGCCGCACAGATTTGTATGTTCGTCAAGGGCGCGTTCGTGTACCAAGGCGATATCGTCAAGAGTACTGTTTTCCTCTTTCCGGATGATAAAACACGACCTCATGAAACTCACATCGTGGTTCTCAAGCTCAAAGATCGCGGTATTCCACGTTTACCTCTACCTTCAAGGTCCCCCGATCTTAATCACATTGAACCAGTATGAAATGCACTGCACAAGAGCTTGGATGTGCAGCATCCGTCCACCACGTTACTTTCAGAACTTTGTGATATTTGCCTCGTCTGAGTGGTACTAGCTTAAATCCAGCCGAATCACCACATCTGCAGTACACCGCGGATATGCCAAGCAGTTGTGAAGAACTGAGGAGGCTTCACAACGCACTGACTGACCAAGGTAAGCCTGGTGTATTTCTCATTCCTACTGCGTTAATGAGGTGTTTTATCGTTTGAACACCGAAAGTGTCATTCTACATATTCTGTCAGATCATTTCATGTCTGTTTTGTGCTCTGCCTCCTGTGTTGTTCATAATAAAAGCGCATGGCTGCTTTACATACATCCCGTCGCATTTTTTGAGCAGTTTATAAATTTCTAAATTTCAAAGCATTTAAACCACTTAACCATCAGTTGGCAATTTTTCACTTCGCAAAGTCATCTTTACTACGGTTTTGGAAGTGGTCCTTAAATATTTTCGACGAAAAAAAAATAAAAAAAAAATTGGTGCTTCGCGAGTGAATATTCGTACATGCGTATGATAATAACCTTAGAAAAGGTTTCCGTGTGTTTCCAAAAGGCCGCCCTGGTGGCGCAGTGCTCTAAGCGATGGCTTATGATCATTTGTCCGTGAAGCGTCGGGATTCGAATCCCTGTGAGGCATGGATGTTGTGTTTGTCTTACGGCACTGGCTCTCTCCCTTCCCTGGAACCAGTGGCCCTAAATTAGGGACGGGAGACTGCTTATAGACCATCGAGTTGTTCACGGTGGTCGTTAAACCTTCAATAAAAAAAAAAAAAAAAAAAACACCCGAACGTGAGCTAAATGTCTATGTATATAGGTAACATACAAAGGTCCTCCCCCTTTCACCCATGCATTGCCAGAGAAAGCCACAATGAAGCAATAAATGAACCAATTAGCAGAGTCCAATCACTCGTCGTAGAGTTGGAGGCGGTAGCTGGTCCACAAGGCGTTTCCATACTACAGGTAGATTGTAGGGCAGTTCGTCACTGCAACACAGCGGTCTGAAATAGGTAATCCATAATGCTTCTAGTAGAAAAAGAGTTTGTCGATTATTTGTGGCGCCCATAATGCGAACGTTATCCCTGTTTGGGTAGAAGCCACCACTTTTTACTGTTCCAAAAAGAGCAGAGGCTGACTTGGATGATCTTAGAGTACTCGTGTCCAGCCATCGTCCTTGATAAATTCCTAAAGGTAGAGCCCCGATACACTTTATTAGGAATAGTATGATCCGTTGACTGAAGCACAACACTGTAGACGCCGTAGCGGGTATAGCTAGAGGAAGGGTGTCTGGGTCGTGACGAATCATGTTATAAATATTTGTTGTCCGAGTCCCAAAATCCACAGCCGATTAATAATTATTTTTTTTAAATAATTAGGCAATAAATAATTATATATTAGCCAAAAAACAACAAATATTAGCCAATAAATAATTATATATTAGCCAAAAATAATAAATAATAGGCAATAAATAATTATATATTAGCCAAAAAATAATAAATATTAGCCAAAAAATAATAAATATTAGCCAATAAATAATTATATATTAGCCAAAAAATAATAAATATTAGCCAATAAATAATTATATATTAGCCAAAAAATAATAAATATTAGCCAATAAATAATTTTTCAAACCTTCAATCTAAAAAGAAAAAAAATTTCCAACGGCACACGTAAAAAAAATGCAAAAGTAGTCTGTTCAAAACATTTTCATTTTTAACGTAACCTGTACTCGCCGCCCTGATGGCCCAGTGGTCAAAGCGCTGGGTTGGAATCCGCGTGAGGCATGGCCGGTGTGTTTGTCTTACGACACTGGCTCTCTCCCTTCCCAGGAATCAATTACCCTAAATTAAGGCGATGCTCACTGTGGTCGTTAAACCCCCAATCAAAAAAGAACCTGTACTCGCCAATAGTAAAAACGGAAATTCACATTCTAAAATATAACAAATGAACGAAAAGCTTTGAAAAGTGGTGACACGAAAACGTATGCATTGAATATTTGAGGAACACTTCCAAAACGTATGGCAAAGAAACCGTGAAAAGTCTGGGAATTTCTACGATCATTTTAATTTAACAGTATTTGGGGTCATTTCCATTCTGAAAATTCGGTAGGAAAATAATATAAAACTAAACATTCAACAAATACTTATTACTATAAGTCGCAGAATAACGGTTTTTCTACAGCTCCATTGAAATTTATAATTTCCCATGATCTAAAAGTTTATGAGAAAGATTTCTTTTGCCAACACCAGATGGTACTACTAGTCTGTGCTTCAGTTGTGGTAATAAGTATTTTCTGAACGTTTAGTTACATATATTTTATTTTCTTCCTAATGAATTTTCGGAATGTAGATGGCTCCACATACTGTTACATTAAAATAATTAGTATTATACATATAAATACTTTGATTTTTCTCAGTTTCTTCACCATATGTTAAACTTTAATGCATTTCTTATCATGTCACCCATTTTCAAAGCTTTCAGATCAGTTGTTATATTTCAGAATGTGAATTTCCGTTTCCACCACTGGTGAGCATAAGTATTTAAAAAAATTTGGTTCACCTATTTTTGGTTCATTTGCATTTGAAGAAGCTAAGCTTATCGACACAACCCCCAATTCAATCATCAAGCTTAATTTTTTGGGGAGCTTTTCAAATATATCAAAATTCTTCGAAACTTATGAGCGACATGGAGAATCCACTCCATTTCTGTCAAGCGAGTGGAAACCGACTGACTAGAAAATATGATTGTCGATATTGTTAATGGTGGCATAGCGATTTAAATATTTAAGTGCCATTTGTTCTGAGGAAACTGGGACAAAGCACAACGAAACTGTGGTCGGCTAGAATACAGAATGAAATGTGATGAAACATTGGTTTTTCCCATCTTATATACAGAGTGTCCGAAAAATAACTGTGCGCTGAAAGTAACACCATGTCGAACTGGTTCTTACAGATGTTAAATAAAATGAGCCCCACAGACGTCTAGACACGTGTGCACACGCTTCTGCATGTTGATGAAGACCTTTCTCACGGTATGTGGTGTGATTTGTTGGATGCTAGTCGTTATTGCAGCTTGCAGCTCTTGAAGTGTATGCGGATTACCTGCGTGCACCTTCCCCTTCAGTGCTCTCCCCAGAAAAAAGTGAGGCGGTGTCAGATCCGGTGACCGGGTAAGCCACAGTCCTCGGAGATTATGGGGTTTCAGAATTCATCCAGAAGCTGTTTTGATGCGCCAGCGGTGTGAGCAGTTGCACTGTCTTGCCGGAACCATCCTTGGTTGGAAGGATCGAATATGATGAACCATTCATATGCGAACCTTCTGTGAGTTCGGATATGAATGGTTGTGGCAGCCGCCTCACAGACTTGTGTGGGCCGCCCCGGTGGCGCAGTGGTCTAAGTGATGGCCTCTGATCACTCGTCCGAACGGGGTCCGGGTTGGAATCCCGGTCAGGCATGGATGTTGTGTTTGTCTTACGGCACTGGCTCTCTCCCTTCCCTTGAACCAGTGACCCTAAATTAGGGACGGGCGACTGCTTATAGCCCATTGAGTTGCTCACGGTGGTCGTTAAAAATCCAAAAAAAAAAAAAAAAAAAAGACTTGTGTGGACTCCTTTGTATTCTGTCGTCGATATCCTGCACGGTTTCGTTTGACATGGATGGCCTACAGGGACGGGGGGCATCCAGAACACTGCCAGTTTTCCGAAACTTTTCTATGAGCTAACGTACCGCGTTACGGTGTGGGACGTCTGCACCACGAAATTTCCTACCGAACTGTTTTTGCACTTCGTCCGTGTGCCTGTTGTCATGGCCAAAGACATGTTCCACCAAAAACACTCTCTGTTCAACCGTCAATACCACGGTCCTTGTACCGAGACGAGTGATCAATCGACACGTCTGACTCCGTCGACCAAGCGCTCGAGAATGACCTTCGCCCGAAATGACAGCTGCGCGCGCCTCGAGGTTGTAGGACATGACGGTTACGAGACACAGAGCACTTCCACGTGGCGGGTCACTTGTACTGTAATTCCATTCAAAATTTCTTTATTATTGCATTACTGCAATTTGTACATTCAGTGCACATTCATTACTCGGACACCCTGTACTTTACAATGTCTGTATTC
This sequence comes from Macrothele yani, assembly GCA_039090855.1. Lineage (NCBI taxonomy): Eukaryota > Metazoa > Arthropoda > Arachnida > Araneae > Macrothelidae > Macrothele > Macrothele yani. The sequence goes on from CM076990.1 coordinate 161,299,387, forward strand.
TAAGATTTATAATATTCAATCTTATTACTGCTGCCTTTTATTTGTAAATAAATGTTTTATTTCTTTTTCTCCAGATAAAAAAGGTTCCAATGTACTGCGGGAGGTTGAAATTCAGGTCCTTGATAACAGTTTGTGCCATGCTCCATACCATACTGTTTATAAAATACCCATCAAAGGATGGCATTTATGCGCCGGAACGGCGGAAGGTGGAAAAGGAACTTGTCAGGTAGGCTGGACAAATTAAAATGACAAACAAAATGTTTTATTTCGATAACAACGATGTCACAACGCGCTAAGAGTATATAATAGAAAATCATTTCTTAAAATGCAGCGAAACGGATAAGATAAACCCAAAGGTGCATAATTTTCAGCACATAAAATAAAGGCAACGTTGATTATCGACAACTTTTCCACACTGAAAATATGCAAATTCAGATGTTTTAAACCAAGCGCAAGAAGTTATGTCCTTACTTGTGCATTTTATTAGACTTCATTTCAAAAACACAGTTTTTCGGTCAAATCTAGCAGTCATGAAATTTTCAATTCGCCTGACGAGGAATTCGCAAATGAACTGCGAAATTTAAAACGCTGTGTGACTAGTATAAATTCCTGAAAATCGGTCAGAGAAAATGAAAGGAAAAATAAATAAACAGGTTAAAAAATGGATTTTCCTTTCTCCCGAATCAAATAGTCCTTTTCGAATGGCTGTTTAAAGGTTTTTAATTTCATCATATCGACAGATTTATGACAAGAAAACTTAAATTTATGGGCGCTAAAGTTAAAAATATTTCATTTCGTTATCTTCACATCTGTTCTACACGAAAAAAGGAAAAAGAAAATTTTTTTTTGTTTTAAGTCAAGCAGTTCCTACTTATACTCTAATTCGAAAACACCTTTTGCGAACAAGTCTCGCAATTTTACCATTTTCAGTATGCCTGAGAGGAGTTTTTAAATCAAATGCTACATTAAACGTCCTGCAACTAATATAATTCCTGAAAACCGGTCAGCAGAAATGAAAGGAATTGTTTCCAAGCAAAAGAAAAAAAAATGTTTTTCTCAATAAACGTTGAAAGGTTTGCAATTTTCTATTATCGACAAATTTGTGTAATTTCTAGAGGACTTTAAATTTAATTTTGTTATCCACAACGTCTATTCTGGTGGGGGAAAAAAGATATTTGTTTTCTAAAACGAGCATTTCCTTCGACAAAACCCAGTTCTGAATGGAAATTTCTTCAATTACTCAATTCGAAGTAGTGGTTTTATTTATATATATATATATTTATTTATTATTGTAGCTTATTTATCCCCATGAGTATTGACATCCAGGAAGCGTTGCTCATTCCTCAAAAAGGGTTACGGATTTCAGGAATTTGAACAAACAAATCGAATTCATATATCACCGGGGATTTTCAAAGGTTTCTGTATAAGTTGTGACATTTCATTTCTTTTTTTATCACCTCTCATAAAGATGTAATAAATTGTTATCAGTCCAGGCTGCGTCTAGAGCAGAGGTTCTTAACATTTTTTATGCAAACCACCACTGAATCACCCCTGGAAGCCATGGATGGCCCTCTAAGCCATTTCCACAATTTAAACAACAAAACACAAAATTACGCAAATTGTGAAATATTTTATTTATTTCACAAACAAATAAAATTATACAAAAATTGGAATTTTAATTCTAATGGGCAGTTGACGATGCATCTCTGCGACTGGATTTACAAATTTTGGTTTTATTTCCTAGATTGATATTTACGTACATACGAGCTAAGAAATAAATACATGTGTAGTGGGGAATAAAACTAAAACTTATAGAATAGATATATCTGGAAAAATTTTAATAATATATGATTATCCCGAAATATTTTAATAATAATGCTTATATTATAATCATATAAAAATAATATATATTTATATGTTTTCCCGAAATATTAATAATAATATTTCATATCATCATCATCATCATCATCATCATTGTCAACCATTATCAATCCACTGCTGGACGAAGGTCTCCCCAAGTTTCCTCCACAACGGTCTGTCTTGTGCCAGTCTCCTCCATGTCACTCCCGCATACTTTCGAATTTCATCCACCCATCTCCCATGTGGTCTTCTTCTGCGTCTTTTCCTGTCCCTTGGAATCCAATCTACAATTTCGGCTGTCCACCGATGGTCTGTCCTTCTGGCAGTATGCCCAGCCCATTGCCATTTCAGGGATTTAACTATGATCATGATGTCTTCCACTCTTGTCATTTTTCGGATCCATGAGTTCCTCTTCTTATCTCTCCTGGTTACACCAAGCATGCACCTCTCCATGCTACTTTGAGTTGTCTGCAGCCTTTGTATGTCTCTTTTAGTTAAGGTCCACGTCACTGCACCATACGTAAGCACTGGAAGGATGCATTGATCAAACACTTTTCTTTTAAGACATAATGGCATATTGCTCTTGAAAATTATGCTGTTTCTTCCAAGAGCTCTCCAGGCAAGTTTTGTACGCCGATTAATTTCTTCATCAATGTGACCCTCACTTGATATTTGCTGTCCAAGAAAAATGTACCTGTCTGTTATCTCCAGCTTTTCTCCATCAATCGATAAATTTTTATTACTTGTAAAAGCATTGAACATCTCTTTTGTCTCCTGAAAGTTCATTTTTAATCCCACTTCTTTACAGCAAGTTGCTGGATCATACTCTGCAGCTCTGATGGGGTAGTTGCAAAAATGACTATGTCATCAGCAAAACGAAGGTGGGTTAGATAATCTCCATTAATCTTTATCCCTTTGTTTTCCCAGTTCAGTGATTGAAAGACATTTTCCAATGTCGCATTAAAGAGCTTCGGAGATATGCTGTCACCTTGTCTCACTCCCTTTCCAATTTTTATCTGTGTTGTATTTTCAAACAGCCGAATCTTTGCACTTGCATTTTCATAGATGTTATTAATAATATTAATGTATGCATCTTCAATACCGCAGGATTTCAGAGCCATTGTAACTGCTGATGTTTTCACCGAATCAAAGGCTTTTTCATAATCGATAAAAGTCATGCACAATGGAAGTTCATATTCCCTCGCTCTTTCAATTAGTTCTCTCAGTCCGTGGATATGATCTATTGTGCTGTAGCCACTAATGAATCCAGCTTGTTCTCTCGGGTGAGCCATGTCCAGTGTTACCTTTAAGCGGTGTGAAAGAACTTTAGTGAAGATTTTATAAACCACTGAGAGGAGGCTGATAGGTCTGTAGTTCTTGAGATCCTCAATGTCACCTTTTCTATGTAGCAGAATCATTGTAGCGTTGTTCCAATCTTCAGGAATCTTCCCTTCATTAAGGCATCGAGTGAAAATTTGGGCGAGTACTGTTTCGATTTCTCCACTTGCTTCTTGTATGATGTCTACAGTAATTCCATCTTCTCCTGGAGCTTTCCCCCGCTTCATGTTCTTGATTGCATGTGCAACTTCTGCTGGGAGGACTGGAAGAACTGTGGTACTGGTACCTTTCATGATGTCTGGAGTGCATGTATCATCCCTTTCATATAATTTGGAGTAGAAATCTTTCACTCTTGTCAAAATTTCGCCTCTATTTCTTGTTACAGAACCATCTTCTTTTCTCAGTGCCATAATCTGTTTTCTTCCCTTACTGAGATGTCCCTTTGCTATCTTTAGGCTTTGGTTATTTTCCATTGCTTTCCTTACTAGTTAACAGTTGAATTTCCTTACGTCTTCGGTGACACTTTTTCGTACTGTCTTGCATAGCTCTATATATTCCACTTTGGAAGTCACATCTTCTTTAGTTGTCCTCATCTCTCTTCTTTTTGCATCAGCATTTTGGTTTTTCCTGATAATTTGTTTACATGCAACTTGTTCTTAGACCCAGCTAATTTTTTTGCTGTTTCCATAAGAGCTTTGGTTACTTTTCTGTTAACTTCCGAAATATCCACTTCTTCCGATGTTAGGCCTTCTAAAGCAGAGAATCTGTTCTTCAGTTCCAACTTGAAGGTTTTATGGTGTTTTTTAAGGTTGGTTATGTCAATACATTTTGTTTGTCTTATGAGATTGCTACGTTCGAGTTTAGTGTTGAGGTGCATCTTACATCTCACCAATCTATGGTCACTACCTGTGTTGAACTTGTTCAGCACACTGCAGTCTTCGGTGACTAATTTTTTGTTACACATAACAAAATCAATTTCACTTGTCATCCCATTTGGATGTCTCCATGTTCATTTCCTGTGTGGCTTTTTCTTGAAAAAGGAGTTCAAGATGAAAAACCCTTCTGCCTCTGCAAACTCTACGAGAGTATTTCCACGCTGGTTTCTGTTGCCGTGACCGAATTTACTTACTGAAGTTTCATTCTGTTGCCGTTGCCCTATTTTTGCATTGAAATCTCCCATAATTATCTTCAAGTGCTGCTTACCTTTATTATTTAGATGACGAATTTCCTCATAAAATTCTTCAATTTCTTCTTCAGGATGACTTGTGGTGGGTGCATAAGTTTGAATAATCTGAGCCTGGTATCTTCTCGAGAGTTGGATAACGAGTCGTGCAGCTCTGTCAGAGGAACTTTCAACTTCTACCACTTTATCCTTCAGTTTCTTGTTTATTATAAATCCAACACCACTAGTTCTGCCAGTATCTGTCCCACGATAGTAGAAGAGATGTTCACTTTTCAGTTCAATGAGATCTCCTTTTCTCCTTACCTCACTTAGCCCGACGATGTCCCACTTGATCCTTTGTAGTTCCTCTTCCAATTCAAGAAGCCTTGAATCAGAAGATAGGGAGCGTCCATTATACGTAGCCAAGGTCAGAATGAGATGGCAGCCTAGTCCGGTCCTCCGGGGATTCTTAGCACCCTCTGCCTTCATGTCGCACTGGCCGCTGCCTTGGCCAGGAACATTCCAGCTGCCGGAGACTGAGGGCCAAGATTCAAGTTGTAGAGTCATTTTGGAGGGGTTTGGCCATAACTCACCACGCTGTCCAAGCGGGTTGGTGAGTGTGGGATAGCATTTCCTCTAATCCCGATGGTATAGTTATACCGCTATTGGCGGCGGTCGTCAGAACCCCTTTAGTGGGAACAGGATGCACCACGAGAAGGCGGGGTTGACATTTGTCAAGGAGAGGCTGTGATGTTACGCATCACCTGACCTTACATCCCTATATTTCATATAAAAATGATATATATTTATATATTTTTTTCGAAATAATTTAATAATAATGATTAACCCGAATAATTTTACAAAGCATCTACAGTGCTTTGTAAAATTATTCGGCACAATCCATTCGTACATGCTGCCAACGATTCGCTAGAGAATTCTTCTTGAAGATTTGGTGCACAATTCTTAGAGATTTCAATCAAGTAATTTTTTTTATAGAGCGTTTAAAATTTGTTAAATTTCACTTGTACTGAGCCTTCTATAATTTTCAGTTACAGATTTTTTGTTTACGTGTAAGTACTTTATTTACGTTACAGATTTTTTTTTTTTTTGACATTAATTTTGTTTTGTCGAGCATTGTGCGTGCGTGTGAGCGGAAGAAAAAGGTGGTGACTCAATATTTTGTGGTTTGCTCCGGGCGCAGAAATGTCTAGTTACGCCTCTGTCTGTGAGAAGTCTTGGAACCCATCTTGACTTAACAAAAGTTAAGTCTGTTGCGGAGGATTTCATAGGAAGAATCATAATTTGCATATGATTTGCCGTATTACAATACTTAGCCATCGGTCTGTCAAAGCCATGGTAAGGAATTGTTCAGCGTTGTCATCAGAGCGGACGCGGACGGGCGTCCCTAGTTTACTTCATGCGATCAATTTTGAAACCATATTTGAACTCGGAAATCCATTCGTAGACACTTTTATGTAGGTAAACGCTCTTTACATACAGCGCTGAAAGCCTTCGATGAATTTCAGTCAGTGGTAGATGACACCTTTAGCCTAGCAAAAGCGGATCACATCGTGCTGTTGTTCCTTGGAGCATACGAAAAGACAACCAGCCATGTTAAACGCAAGGCAACGCAAAAACTGACCAATCAAAGTCAAACCTCCAGCGCAGTGACGACAGCGCCAAGTCTGCACATAAGCACGCAACAAACAGTACAGCCAACCTAAAACAAATTGGACCTACACTGCTGATAATTATTAACACATGCTCCTGTTAAATTGGCATACATACTATAAAACAAGCATAAATCGTTTTTGCAATGGGCGCCGATTCTTGATTTAGAAAGTACTCCACAGAACTGAGCGTTTATTCAGTAACCCATGTACGAGGGTGATAACAAAAGTTCTGCACGCGTTAATCTAAAACGGAAGCGGATGATGCAATCGGGAAAATGATTGCGTCATGTCAAGGTAAGACTCTCAGCAAGTCAGAACGACGGGCTGTCATTTACTGTGTGGACATGGGAAGGTTTGGAAATGGAAGCGTGCAGCTCCTCAGGTCGAGTCACGGCGTTAGACCAGTGCTCGTATGTTAAAATAGAAAATCTGCGGGAAAAACTCTGACACAGATCCACACTGCCTTGCAAGCAGTTTGTTGGAAAGGAACTCTTGATCGAAGCACAATTTCTCGCTGGGCATCGCGTTTTCTGGAGAGCCGAAGCAGCATCGAAGATGATCACCGCTCAGGCCGATCTCAAACGGCGACAGACAAAACATCTGTCACCATTGTTGCAACGCTTCTCGATGAAAATTGCCGTTTGACATTCGAGGAGATTGCTCATCAGGCAAATTTGTCCACCATGTCTGTACTCCGAATTTTGACCGACTCGCTGGGAAAAAGAAAAATCATCGCGCGCTGGGTGCCCCATCAACTCACCCCCGAACAGAAGGCAGCCAGAGTGAGCACCCCACAGAATCACTTCCACAAGTTCGAAAGGGAGGGTGACACTTTGTCGTAACTGAGGAGAGGTACCACTCCAGTGGTCTAAGCGATGGCTTATGACCATTCGTCCGAGAGGGGGCCGGGTTCGAATCCCGGTGTGGATGGATGTTGTGTTTGTCTTACGGCACTAGCTCTCTCCCTTCCCTGGAACCAGTGACCCTAAATTAGAGACGGGCGACTGCTTATAGCCCATTGAGTTGTTCACGGTGGTCGTTAAACCTTCAATATAAAAAGAACAAAAATGCCTTCATTCCGCTGATTGTGACTTCAGTTTCGGTTTGAAATGATGGGTGGCCAGCGATAAACGCTGGCCACCCATTCATCATTTCGAGCCGGAACTGAAGTCACAATCAGCAGAATGGAGGCATCCAAGTTTCCCACGCACCTCAAAGTGTCGTCGGCAACAATTCAAAGTGAAACAAATGATGATTTTTGCGTACGATGCCGAGGGTGTTGTGGTCTCTGATCGAGTGTCGGTAGGGCAAAATGTCAACGCGCAATATTATCGTGACTTTCTGAGGACAAAGTTGAGACCGAAAATTCGTCAAGATCGCCCCAACTTGTTGGAAGCGGAAGCGATCTTGCTGCATGAGAAGGCATCGTGTCATGGTGCAGCGTCGGCACGGGGACTTTTGTCAAAATACGGCTAAGAAACTTTTTCCTTCCCACCATACAGCCCTGATCTCAGTCCACCCGACTTTGATCTTTTCCCAAAGTTAAAAAATCGGCTCCGTGCTACGAATCGCTGGACGAACTGTCATTGGAGGTGACCCGAGTGATGCGACAGCTGAACAAAGATGGCGTACTACGGGCCATCCAGAACCTACCTCACGGCTGGCAAGCTGCCATAGTAGCGGGGGAATGGGAGTACAGTGAACGGTAATAAGGTAAATTTTCTCCTTTATTTCACACTTTTCTCAAAAATGGACAATGTGCAGAACTTTGTTAGGACTTCCGTATGAAAGAAGTGCTGCGATAAAGGCTGGCCATACTATTTAAACGGAGAAGATGAAAGTTTTGCAAATCTCGTTTGGCAACAGCATGGACGAGCATAATGTGGAAATGAATATCACAGTATATAGGAAATTCTATTATATATATGCCATGGCTTTCTACTTCAAAGTTGACTTGAGTGTCAGTGAATGCGTACAGTATTTGGAAACGGCCTCTGTGGTGATAGACAGTCTTGTGTTTGAAGAAATTCCACAGAAACTGTAATTCATTCAGAGTCGTGGAAGATCTCGCTCAGCGGCCACCCTCGGAAATGTACCTGCAGGGCAAATAATGCTAGTGAACGATAGAAATCCCGCTTACGAAATAACAAGGTAGACCGTCTGCATAGAATACATAAACGTGTCTGCCATTTTGCAGGGTGAACTTCGTTCGTATAAAATTGTTTTCTTGTGTGACACACATCTTGACATCGTTTCAAAAACGGACCGAGTTGGAATCAGCCAAGAAACTACATGAATGATTACAGAGGCAGCCACGGCATTATTTCCAAAATCGTGGTATATGACAACAGACATCCCGTTTTACGACGTCCAGATTGAGAATCAGCCTCGCGTTTAAGAACTTGTAGCGAGTAGTGCATTCGACATTTCTTGTTTATGGAAAAGATTTTGCGTTTACAACGTTCAGTTATTCACCTGAGCGAAAGAAACGATGAAATTTTACTGCATTTTTTTTGTTTCGCGATTTAGGGAACACCATCAGTAACTCTCAGGATAACAAGCAGTCGCCCGTCCTTAATTTAGAGCTACTGGTTCCGTTGAAGGAACAGAGCCTGCGCCGTGAGACAAACACTCCACCCTTGGCTCATCCGGGACTCAACCTCGGGCCATTCCGGACGAATTGTCAAAAACCACCTTTTCAGACCACTTCGCACACAACGTCCAAAAGAGATCAGAATAAAAATCACTAAAGTTTCCGTAATTAAACAGCAAGAATGGAACACATAATAAACAAAAAAGGCGTCCACATCATATATACTGAAGAGCAACTGAATTAGAGATACCTGTCTAGTAACGTGTAGCACCACCTTTCTCCCTGATGACGGCGGCGATTCGTCTCGGTATGGACTCGACAAGACACCGGAAGCGTTGGGAAGCCGTACGGATCCACGACCCCTGAACGAGCTCCCACAGTTCACGAAGATTTGATGGAGGGGGGTCAGAGCCTCGAACATCTCTCTCGATGGCATTCCAGATGTGCTCGATGGAATTGAGGTCAGGTGACCTAGCTGGCCAAGGAAGCGAGGTCACGTCGGTGGAGTGTTCATCCAACCATTCGGATACAATTCGGGAGCAATGGCACGGTGTATTGCCTTGTTGCAGGATGAGGTCCCCAGTGGGATGTTGAAGACGCACAAACGACAGCAAATGGTAGTCCAGGATATCCTGGTAACGTTGACTTGTGAGGGACGATGTCACACGTACGAGGGGTTCCATTTCAGTCCACGTAAGCAGTCCCCAGACGAGAGTGCCCCCCCCCCCCCCAGGCTTGAAGAGTACCCTGCTGGCAAAAAGGATCCGTCGCTTCATGTGGTTTGCGCCGTACTCGTATCCTGCTATCCGCATGTACCAACGTGAATCTCGACTCATCAGTCCAGGTAACATTTTCCCTCATGTCTAGGGTAAATTGGCGATGTTCCCGCGCCCATGCTAATATTTGCACCCTGTGATGTGCGGTCAGCAGCGGTACCCTCGTGGGACGATGGCTTCTGCACCCCATAGCGAGGAGATGGTTCTGGATGGTGTGGCTGCTTACACGTTTTTGTGCACCAGCGTTAAATTGCCGAGTGATTTCTTGCACTGTGGCTCGTCTATCCGCTGTTACAATGCGAGCTAGCCGACGATGACCCCGCTCATCCACACGCTGTTGTCCACGGCAGTTGGCCCTTGCAGGGATAATTTTACCGGATTCGATGCACTCACGGTGCACCCGTGACACAGTGGCTCGTGACACAGTGCCTGGGGGGGCTGCACGACTTCCGAGATGGAGTGACCCATTCGTGGGGGCCACGACAATTTGCCCACGATCAAATGCGCTTAGATCCTTGTCTTACCCATACTGCGTCTGACTGTTACTGATTCCCGTCGCATCACTCCTTATATTGTCGGATCGCTGCATACGTCATGTCGTTTCCGTTTACAGGGCCGTCCACAGCGCCACATTTGCATAACGCCAGCTGTCTCTAATTCAATTGCTCTTCAGTGTATATCCACAGTATAAAGGACAGCGTCAAATACTAATTAATGTTTCAAGGCATGAGAGTTTTCTCCTCTTCTTATTCGCATGTCATGTTCTGAATTCGAAGCACTGCTTTTAAAACCCGACTCTGGACGTGAAGCTTATTGAGCGGGAAGTCAATTGGCAAAGCCGCCGCAATGGTGCTGCTACATGCTAGTCCCGAAATGAAATGGCCTCAGTTGCAACAGTCAGAGTTTTACACAGTTGATGCAGACACGCATTACGCGACGCCGACAGCCATAAACTGTTGAAAGCCGATTGTAGATCCATGAAGCTGCACCCACTCAAGGCATCAGGAAAGTATACCGTCGAAAAAAAAAAAAAAAAGAGCGTGAGATAAAGAGAGTAATTTACGCCGTCAAAATACAAGTTTCGTCAAAGCTGAATCATCAGAGGAGAGTTATCGTTAATTGTTACACTGTAAAACATCCGTCTGAGATTCTTCAAGACTACATTAGAAGTTTAATGTGGCACCAGTATAACACTTCTCCGCACTTAGCAAAAGAAATGCTTTACTTCAGAAAATTATATCGTAGGCGACAGTTCTCTTCGATGGATGTGGTCAAATCAGCTATTTTTTTTTTTTTCGAATAATTTTTTTTTTCTGCGGAGGGAGAGAGAGAGAAAGCAAAACTGAGATGTAACTGGGTGCGCGCTTTTCGAAAATTCATGTACAGAAGTATACGCATTAATGCAGGAGCTGAATACTTTCTATATCATCATCATCATCATCATTGCCAATCCACTGCTGGACGAAAGTCTCCCCAAGTTTCTTCCACAACGGTCTGTCTTGTGCCAGTCTCCTCCGTGTCACTCCCGCATACTTTCGAATTTCATCCACCCGTCTCCCATGTGGTCTTTTTCTGGTTCTTTTCCTGTCCCTTGGAATCCAATCTAAAATTTCGGCTATCCATCGATGGCCTGTCCTTCTGGCAGTATGTCCAGCCCATTGCCATTTCAGGGATTTAACTCTGATCATGATGTCTTCCACTCTTGTCATTTTTCGGATCCACGAGTTCCTCTTCTACTTAAAGTAACAGTAAGAGTGCAGCATCCGGATGCCTTGATGGTCGGGTGGTCAGAGGCGCTGGATTTTGGCCGGTTATCGCGGATGAGGGCATGAGTGGTGCGTTTGTCCTGTGTCACTGGCTCTTCTCCTTCCCTCAAACCAGCGGCCCCGAGTTTGGAACGGACGACTGCTTACAGCCTTTACAGTTTCTCATGGTGGATGTCGAAGCCCCGCCCCCTCTCTCCAAAAAAGAAGAAGGCTACATTCCAATGCACTTTTCACAACTCAAAACCTTTCAGGGTTACAGCAGTATCTGAGCACAGTCGTCGAGTTCTCAGAATGCGTATTTCTGCCTGGATGTTATGATTACTTCGCATCAGCTTTGGCAACACCGAAACTGAGAGTCTCTTGTATTCACAAAACAGAGAAAACTCTGTGAAAACACAAATTAGTCCGGACGGAGATAGGAAACCGCTCCCTCTCACTTCGGAGCAAGTTGCTCTCCCAACTAAGCTACACGGACGGAATGTATCGCGGCAAATTTGTCGTCTTGACACGAGCTTTTCCTCTGTACTACGTCATATCTCCTCTCTCTCTCTTTTTTTTTTTTTTAAGCGAGGATCGAATTTTAATTAATTCTAGACGATGTGTGGAACAAACCTCACACATTTTTCGAAGAACCCAACTGCCAGTACATCCTTTTTTACGTTCGGGCGCCAATGTGAAAACCCAAATTTCCCCCGCGCTCTCACTCCGGAGTAAGTTGCTCTCCCAACTAAGCTACACAGACGGAATATATCCTTGCAGATTTGTCGTCTTGACACGTGCTTTACCTCTACACAACTCTCTGTTCTCTCCTGGAGAGAATGGGGCGTTAAATACCCCAATGGGCATTTACTGCTATAAGGAGTCGGCAGTCCTTAATTCAAGGAGGCCATTGGTCCCAGGAAGGGGAAAGAACGAGCGCAGTAAGGCAAGTGCACCACACATACAAGACTCGAACCCAGATCCCATAGGCCGTTAGCCAGAATCTTGTGCCCCAGAGCACTCAGTAGGATTTTTGTTTTCCACCTTACTACAATGCTTCTTTCCACTTGCATTCTCAAAGAGTAATCAACACCAGCACAGGGCTCGGCGTTGCCCGGGTTTTCCTAAAATTATCAGTATGATATTTTTCACCAGAATACTAATTGTGATGTCTACCACTACGTTCGCAAACAAAAAAAAACAAAAAAATGTTCGCCACATTTGCCTGACATCTAACTTTCACATGAGACTTCATTAGTGAGTACGCTTTGATTTTTAACCCAAGTGTCAGGCTCCTCCCTGACTTCTGCTGCATAAAAGAAATTTATCAAAAAGAATTATGCTTTTCACACAATCACACATTATAACACACCATTGCTACGCCCCTTTCCCAACCTAGTGATTTTATGTGGTAAGAGATTACATCTCCTTAAAAAATCGGCGTACACATTTAATTTAACCTCAAATTAAGCAAATAAAACGTAAAAGTCTTTTTCCTTTACAAAGTTAAGCGTTAAGGCTGATTTCCAAGTGGGCCGCCCCGGTGGCGCAGTGGTCTAAGCGATGGCCTCTGATCATTCGTCCGAACGGGGTCCGGGTTCGAATCCCGGTGAGGCATGGATGTTGTGTTTGTCTTCCGGCACTGGCTCTCTCCCTTCCCTGGAACCAGTGACCCTAAATTGGGGACGGGCAACTGCTTTATAGCTCATTGAGTTGCTCACGGTGGTCGTTAAACCTCCAATCAAAAAAAAAAAAAAAAAAAAAAAAAGATTTCCAAGTGGATTAATGTGCTGCCATCTATCCGCAACGTCCGTTTTAGCCATCAGAGTACCCGAGGGGATTATTAATTAAAATTTTCGAAATTTAAAAAATGTGGTCTTCGAGGTGCACACCACCAGGAAATTCCGCAAATTCATGCCAAACTTCAAACCTTTATGATCAGTAGTTTTTCTGGTCAGGTGACAGGCAGACAGCAAAACTTATTGCTAAAGGCTGCGCGTCTACAATTTCACAACAGTATAAACTGCTGTTATGCCACCTCTGGTGGCGCAGTTGTCTAAATACTGGCTTCCTACCGTTCCGTTCGTCCGAGTGGTTTTGGGTTCGAATCCCGAACGAGGTATGAATGGTGTGTTTGTCTTATCTTATGGCACTGGTCCTTTCCCTTCCCTGGAACTAGCCCCGCTGAGTTGCACACGGTGGGCCTTAAGCTTACAAATAAAAAAACTTAACAATCGTTCTGAAATTCGCCTGCCCCATGATATTCGGGTGGTGTCTTGCAGCCCTGGCTCTCTTCTTCTTTGAAACTAGCGACCCCAAATTTGGGAGGAACTCCTTTTTCTTTTTCTTTTTTTTTTTTTCGATTGAATGTTTAACAACCTTTGTGAGCAACTCAATGGGCTATAAACAGTCGCCCGTTCCTAATTTAGGGCCACTGATTCCAGCGAAGGGACGCAGTCAGTGCTGTAAGACAAACACAACTTCCATGCATCACGGGGTTCGAACCCGGACCCTTCTCGGGCGAATGGTCATAGGCCAGGGCTTAGGCCACCAAGCTACCTGGGCCGCAAACGAAGATCGACTGCTTACGGGGTTAGATGCACGCAGCGGCCGTTAAATTCTAAAAAAAAAAATATTCACCTGAGTTTTGTATGACACATTACCAAAGAGCTTACGCCGCCCCGGTGGCGCAGTGGTCTAAGCGATGGCCTCTGATCATTCGTCCGTTAGGGGTCCGGGTTCGAATCCCGGTGAGGCATGGATGTTGTGTTTGTCTTACGGCACTGGTTCTTTCCCTTCCCTGGAACTAGTGACCCTAAATTAGGGACGGGCGACTGCTTATAGCCCATTGAGTTGCTCACGGTGGTCGTTAAACCTCCAATCAAAAAAAAAAAAAAAAAAAAAAAGAGCTTACTGCTGCATTAAAAGTTTAAAGTTTACCTTTTGGCAGGAGAAAAATGTATATCCAAGTGCACGACCCAAAAAGAAGCTGATGCGAGAGAATCTATGGAAATCCTGACGAGTCCTAATGTCTGCAATGAGAATATATTACGAGTTGCCATACGTATGGCGTTATCATCAGATACATTATGTATGATTTAATATTTCATTATTGTGTAAATTCGCAATCTATGATGTACGGGAGATACTTAAAACGCGGTGACGCGCACTAAATGTTTTCAAAAACTGTAAACACGTCAATAAATTTCGTTGTTTATTCTACATTGTACAATGGCCGTTCCATAAAAACTGAGAGTATTTTTTTTTAACTGGCAACAGTGCGAAAGCGAAAAATAACCACGCAGACTACTAACCGAATTAAGGAAGTATCTATGGCAACAGTTATTAGCCGTGGCAGACGATTCTGGGTTTGTTATTGCGCAGTTATTTAAGGTACTTCTGCATTTCGCCATACAGCTATGGAGGTGAATGATTCAGAGTTAAGAAGTGAAATGCTTTGTGCGATAAAATTTTGCCATCGTTTGGGTAAAACGGCTCCAGTTGATTTAGTGAAAAAACCTTACGAAGATAAAAGTTTGGATGAGTCAACGTTTTTTAGATGGCACCATGATTTCAAAAAAGAGCGTTTGTCTGCAGAACTCGCTCCTAGGCCTAGTCGACCTGAAAGTATTGTTACGGAGCGTATTTTTAACACTGGGCAATCCTGCAAGAAGATCGACGAATGACGTATGAAGACATAGCGGCGTCAACTAATATTTAAAAACGGCGGCATTCCGCTTTCTACGTGACAAATTACTGCTGCATGGCGTATTCCAGATGGGTACCTCATCACCTGACGAGAGAACAATTGATAGCCAGAGTTCAGTTCTGTCATGAGTGGAAACAAATGATTGTCAAAGATGCAAACTTTCTAAACACAGTAATAATTGCCGATGAAGCATGGGTTCACTATTTCGACCTCCTAACGAAGCGCTCAACGAGTGTCTGGAAACACACAGGCTCGCCTCCTCCGAAAAAAGTCCGCTAAACCAAATCAGCTGGGAAGGTGATGACGATCATTTTCTTTGATCATAAAGGTGAAGTCTACCAGCATGCCGTTCCTCCAAAATTACTGTCAATGCTGATTATTACATTTCAGTCTTGAAGCGTCTGCGACGACGCATATCGATTAAGCGACCGGTACTGGTGAGCAAGTGGACGCTACACCATGATAACGCCCGCCGTCATTCAACAGTTTCTTACGAAATGCAGTATTGAAATCATGCCACAGCCTGGCTACAGTCCTGACCTCGCCCCGTGCGATTTCTGGTTGTTTCCAACAATGAAGGAGAAGTTCCGTGGCACAACATTTAACACAGATGCTGACGTTATTCAATAAGAAGAAAAAGGTAGCTGTCTAATCATGTAGAAACCCAACCCAAAACGTACAATTAGAATTTTACTACTAAAAAGCATATTAGGTAAAAACAAGATCTTTCGCAACAGGCGCCCTGTGCGTCATCAGGTTAAAAGAACTGGCGCTAGGAGAACATACACACTTAATACAGTATATAGATAGTCCCGAAGACAACAGCGATCCTGGTGAGTGACTTGATATCCACGTCACAACTCAGTTACAGCGAGAAACAAAGTTGAAAAAGAAAATAACACTTAATAGGTGACCAATACATACTCACCGAAGTGATAGGCAAGCACAAGGTCCGTTACCAAATCCCACAATAGGGTACTTTGCACGACACAAGAAGTTAAATAAGCGAAACCATGGTGCATGCGCATGTGCAGGTAAGTCATCATTACAGCATGCGTCCTTAAAAACGTCCATGTACAAACTTTCGGCGAAGAGAGTCATATCTGGTCATAAGTAACAAATATGTCTCAGACCAGAGGGCAGATGAGTTCCAGACTTAACCAGGCGTGCAAGGGCAGTAGTAGTAGATCCAGTCTTTACAGTGCACTGATGTTCAGTCACTTTGTACTGATGTTCAGTTATTCAAGCTGTACAGGTGTCGCTAAAGCAGCTTCCACAAAATGCCTTTGCCACATGGCTTTGAAAAGAGGACTGAACGATGAGACCGTTGCATATCATCCTAGGGAAGATACTTTGAGAAAGAATAACATATATTTTGATGTACCTGTATTTCTTCATTTTGTGTGATTTTACTCTCAGTTTTTATGGAACGGACGTTGTATATACGCTATAGTTTAAAACCTTGAGAAAGCCATCCGGTAGACGTGCGAAAGCTCGATGTTGTTTGTACATTTAATTTCTAGTTTTTCGAAGTATTTACTAGACATTTGTTTCTGTTTTATTTTAGGGAGATTCAGGAGGACCTTTGCAGTGTCAGCTGAATGGACAATATTACGTCGCTGGTATTACGTCTTTTGGATCTGGATGTGCCAAACCAGGGTTTCCTGATGTTTACACCAGAGTCAGTTACTTCGCTGACTGGGTTGAAGAAACGATGGATTCCTCGCCCTGACCAGAAAAAAAAAAAAAAAGATGGCGATAAATACGATTTGCTCGTTTTGAAAGTGTGCTCAGGTTCCCTGTCTTTATTTTTCTTTCATTTTTCTTTTCCACCTGTTAAGACGATGAAACATTTGACATTTCAGTGTGCCTTTCATCAACTTAGAACGAATTATTTTTAGGCCTTCTCATTCATTGGGAAGGCTAGCACTAATATCCAAAAATACATGGCAGGAAATTTCCAAAACAATGTTCTGATGTCCTTTCCGCATCGCTGCGAGAGTAAAGTTATGACATGTATTTATGTACAATCTGTTTTCATTCCTGTATATTTGATTTTGTTCCTTATTGTTGAAAATAAATGTTCCTTTGTTTAAATCTGATAGCTTCCCTCTCTCTCTCTTTTTTTTTCTTTTTTTTTTTTTTTTTTTTTGTTTCACTCATTTTATTCATGTAGTTGGATTGTTTATTGCAAGGTGTACTGCACCCAGAATAACGTTTAATATGCAATCAATCGGTGAATTCTGATTTTTGTTCTGCACTAAACGATTGAGTTGTGAGTACCACTACCTGAACACGCTAACCTCGAAAATGTTCTTTTTTTACTCACTATCTTCAGAACACTTGAATAGAGAAAAAATTCTCATTAGATACCTTTTTATATAATACGTTAATCGTCTTTTCATTAGGTGCTGAATTGCTTTTGTGTCTTTTAGCTTCTTTTGTTTCCATAGCTATAGCGTCAGCCATGAATTTCCTCTTTCAGGCAGAATGCAATTAAAGTGAGTTCCACAAATGTACTCTTTGTGATCCTTTATGAACCATAGGTAAAATAATTTCCCCAACTCGACACCATCAGTGAAGAACAGCTTTCATTGTGAAAACTGCATACATCCATCTTCAGCAAAAAAATTTCCCACCGAGGTAATAGCAGTGCTCAAAAAATGGAAGTTGTTTTGCTTCTCGCGATGCACACCAGACAACATTTTCATGAAGGCTCCAATGACAGCGCACTCACATTCAAGGTCACATACGCGTTTTCAGTTGTCTCTCCAGTTAAATAGCATAGGATAGTAGCCATTTTTATTTCTAGCCAGCTATTCTTTTGGAATTTCAACTTAAAGCCAGCAATTGCCACTCGAACAACGAAAACCAGTTTTCCAGATTTTGAAGTAACTCCCACGATTTCCGTATGAGTTTATGACTGCCACATACACACACAGACATTCCTTTTTTTTTTAGTACAGATGTTACTCTGATGACAGGATTGACAACCACTTAGTGTTTATTCCATACCTCTACAATACCCGGACGGCTCCGACCGATATTACATTGGAATGACCGAACGTTCATTTAGAAGTAGAGTCAGCAAGCATAAGAGGGACACAAAGAACGGCAACTTAACCACGGCTCTATCCAGAGAAATCCAGTCCAAGTCTGCTGATCCTATATGGAATGACATAAAGAAATTAGCTTCCTACTCCACTGCCATTCGGGAAACTTTGGAGATCATCACCAACAATGAGTCCTGCAATTATAGCGTCTAGCTACAGTTCCAACAAATTTGGAACCAATTCTTCAAATAGTGAATGCCTCTTGTTTTCCTTCCAGGATTCCGCGTGCTAAACAAACGTGATGCCTCGTGTCTTTGAATGAATAATTGCATTTGCCTCTCTTCGTTTACATTAAGTCAAGTCACCACGTTTAAATTGTTTAAGAGTTCTATTATCCAGTTTGCTGTCTACCTTTCTTAAAAGAGCCATCTGGTTGATGGATGTGCAAAAGCTTGGAAACTTTTTTTTTTTTTAAATTCTAGTCCAATAAATTAGAATTACTGGTACAGTTAGACTTTCTTATGCTCTATTAATGTTGCGAGTTGACTCCGATGCACGGTGTCCAAATCCAAACTCATATTGCCGCCCCTGTGGCGCAGTGGTCTAAGTGATGGCCTCTGATCATTCGTCCGAAAGGGGTCCGGGTTCAAATCCCGGTGAGGCATGGATGTTGTGTTTGTCTTACGGCACTGGCTCTCTCCATTCCCTGGAACCAGTGATCCTAAATTAGGGACGGGCGACTGCTTCTAGCCCATTGAGTTGCTCACGGTGGTAGTTAAACCTCCAATAAAAAAAAAACTCATATTAGAAAATCATAGGAATTTGGCTCTGATCCTCTGATCCATCTTCCTCATTACTGTAGCAGCACAATCCCTTTGGAATTGGTGCCACTGACGAAATGACCAGTGGCTGCACCCTTGTTGCTTCAAATTCACTTATCACAGGTCATATCGCGCGATGTGTTACTTCCTAAATTACCTGCCAAGGCACGAAACTGCAAAATCCGACATTTCATCTGCAACAAACTGCTACATAACTGTGGAACTTCCACGTTATGCTAAGACATTTTATCTACAACAAATTGCTACGTAACTGTGAAACTTCCGCATCATTCTAAGACATTTCATCTGCAATAAACTGCTACACAACTGTGAAGCTTCCACATCATGCTAAGACATTTCATCTGTAACAAACTGCTACATAACTGTGAAACTTCCACATAATGCTAAGGCTATTTTATATTACGAAATATTTGTTATTCATTGATGATTACGACCACAGATACAAAAATTCCCGAGCGAATATACTTTCGACGATCCTATTTCTTCGTATTGAGGCTTAAGGCAAGTACACTACGTTAATTCAAAGACAGAAAGTAAACATGAGGAACTCACTTCATCTCAAGTTAAAACGCTGTATTTTTTTTATTTATTTTTTTGCCCGAAATTATTTTTTTTTCCAGTGCCTTAAATTAGGGGTCGCCCGTCCCTAATTTTAAGGCCACTGGTTCCAGGGAAGGGAGAGAATCAGTGCCGTAAGACAAACACAACGTCCATGCCTCACTGGATTCGAACCCGGACCCATCTCGGACGAATGATCCGAAGCCATCACTTAGACCACTGCGCCACCGGAGTGGCACACGTTGTATTTGAACCCTTTATACGTGGTGATAACTTCATATTCACATTAGCAGAAAGACGTTCTGCTATATAATACTGTGACTCACGTTATGTTAAACCTGAGCCCTAATGACCAGTCGGAACATACTTAAATTCGTGTCAACTGGTCATTAGGGCTCAGGTTTAATATAACGTGAGTAACAGTATTATACAGCAGAACGTCTTTCTGCTGAATGTGTACGAAGGACTCATCTGCCTTCCTATCTTATCAAGTAGAGGGTGTTTCATAAAGAATGTCCCAATCTGAAAAGTGGATATCTCGGCAACCACGAACCACCGATGATTGCGACTCGTATCATGTCTACGGGCGAGGCCCAGAGTTTGTTATGACTACCGCTAGATGGTAGCACGGGCGTCCAAACAGCCGCTACGCTTAGTGAGTGAGAAGATGGCGTCGAAGCAACAGAAGACGTTTTTTGTGCTCGAATTTAGCAAGACCAAGTCCGTGATTACGGTGCAGCGTGCGTTTAAACGGCGTTACGGCAGTGTTCCACCAGTGGGCAAAAATATTCGTCTGTTTGAAGAAACCGGGTATTTATGTAAGGGAAAGAGTCCTGGACGACCAACCACCTCAGCGACGAATGTGCAACGAATTCACGAGGCGTATCAGCGAAGCCCACGGAAGTCTACTCGTCGTGCGAGCCACGAACTTGCCATCCCTCATGTGACTGTTTGGCGTATTTTACTACGACGACGTTTGCTGCTGAAGCCGTACAGATTGCAACTGGTGTAAGCTCTTCGTGGAGATGACAAAACACAACGAAAGGATTTTGTGCAACTCTGTTAGAGGACATAAAGAACGACACCGTCGTACAAAGGTTGATTTTTAGCGACCAGGCAACCTTTCATGTAAGCGGAAAAGTTTCGCGCCACAATGTTCGCATATAGGGACTGGAGAATCCACATGAAACTCTCCAACATGATTCACCAAAACTGAATGTTTTTTGCGCGGTTTCTGCCAGACAGGTTTATGGCCCTTTCTTTTTGCCGACAACCCGGTTACGGGCAGCTCCTATCTTGCAATGCTGAAGGACTGGCTACTTCCACAGCTGCAGGACGACTCTGAAGATTACATTTTGCAGCAGGATGGCGCACCGCCACATTGGAACCTCCAAGTTCGTCGGTTTCTAAACGACACATTGCCTCAGCGTTGGATTGGACGCAGGGGACCCCATGACTTGGCACTACACGCTTGGCCTCCGAGATCTCCAGACATCACACCATGTGACTTTTTTTTTATGGGGATACGTAAAAGACTGTGTTATGTTCCCCCTTTACCCGTGGACTTGGATTGGCTCCGAACGAGAATCACGGCCGCGGTAAATTCTGTGACTGAAGACACTCTCCGACGCGTTTGGGATGAATTCAGCTATCGGCTTGATGTTGTCCGTGCAGCAGGTGGAGGGCACATTGAGCATTTGTAATTGTGGTGAGTGAAACTTTAGACCTTCCTTCATGCTTGGCTTTTTGTTTTGTAACTATCCCACATTTGCCTTAATAAATATACTACTTTGAAATCGGGTAATTCTTTTTGAAACACCCTGTACATTGTCATCAGTGGCGACGCCATCCCCTCAGAACTGGGTGGACTATTATGGGGGCTAAGCATGATGTGAGCGGCGGGAGAAATTTTGGCAAACAATTCTGTTTAATATGCATATTACCCGACGCTGATAATGTTATCCCTAATCAAAAAAAAAACAAAAAAAAACGTTTTCGAGTGAATACTGTAGGTAGTATTTATTCAATGTATGTAGTATGGAAACCATGAGTACGAATCTCTAGGGAAAGTTAGTATTTCTTCTCTGTTTGCAATTTTAGCTTACTTAAGTAGTTTGTTTTGTGTGAATCTCGCGTAAACTTCGAACGTTTCCTGGCTTCGTTAAGGTGAAATTTGTGTTGATCGGGCTTTTAAAGATGAAGCAAGCAAAACGAAGCAAAATGCCTGAGTCATTGGATTTAATGAATAATTTAGAAGACTTAAAATGTCAACAGAGAACAGTTAGATTATTGTCTGCAAAAAGTGTTTCACACCTAAATTGGGATTTCAATGGGCAAATTCACTACTAGCACAACACCTCCCCAGGTGAACGTGGTGTTAGAGTACATGAGTGAGAGAAAAGACATTGGAAGAGAATAGACTGGCAAAGGGCATGTTACTTCCGGCAAACATAGAAAGCCGCCATTGTGGTGAGTAACCAGTGTGTTGACGTATTTCCGCGAGTATTTCAGTTCTAAATCTTTAAGAACTTGATGTATCTTTAATATTTAAGTGTATGGAACGCGAAATTTTCCTGTTTAGCAGTTTTCTTTCTTTCTTTTTTTTTATTTTTTTATTTATCTGCTTTGTGTATATGGCCGGCAGCGCTACATAGCCTCGTATTTTTCTGCTTACTCGTCTTGTTTGTGTTTTCTCTGATATGAGAACTTGCTAATTACAATTTGATCTACACTGCTGGCCACCCAAATGCAACACCAAGAAGAAAGCATCCGATTAGCCTGAAATTCGCAGCATGCGTCGCCCGCGAGAGGACATGCAAACGATTAACATTGCAGGGCATATGCAAATCATGTGCGCCCGGCACGCCACCGAGAAGCACTATAAGGGTGCACAGAAGGCGGGGTGTAAGAAGTGGAAGTGTGTTGTGCTGCCGGACCTGTGCGTGGGAAACTTCCTGATGCCTCGTCGCAGAATACGGCAGTCATTCCAGCACGTTTCGGAGTTCGACAGAAAACCAATAGTGGCTTATCGCGACAGCGGTTTATCGTACCGAGACATCGGCGCCCGTGTGGGACGACATCCAGCCACAGTGAGGCGAGTATGGATTCGGTGGGTGCATGAGGGACGGACGGACCGACGTGAACAATTGCCGCAGCCGCGGCACACCACCGAACGAGAGGACCAGCATGTTGTGAGGCGGGCATTGACGGCTCGCACCACTACATTACGAACGTTAGCGCTAGAATTAAGGTGTTGCGCAACAACGTGTGTCAGCACGTACCGTTCGACGTCATCTGCAGGAACGGGGACATGTCGCACGTCGCCAATTGCTCCGATTACCATTGACGTTACACCACCGGCGAGTGCGGCGACAGTGGGCCGTTGAACGCCGCACCTGGACTACGGAATGGCACGACATTGTCTTCTCCGACGAATCCTGCTTCTGCCTGCAACACCACGATGGTCGGACCGCGTGTGGCGGCATCGCAGCGAGAGACTGTATGACGCCTGCATTATGCATCGCCATACCGGTCCGTCGCCTGGCGTTATGGTTTGGGGCGCAATTGGATATGACACCCGTACCCCTCTGGTACGCATCGCCGGCACACTCAACAGCCACCGCTACATCTCCGACGTTTTTGGAGTCTGTAGTCCTCCCTTACCTGCAGGGCCTGCCAGCGGCCACGTTTCAACAGGACAATGCGCGCTCGCACGTGACACTCATCGTGCAACAATTCTTCACGGCCCGCCTGTTCTCCCGATATGTTGCCCATCGAACACGTCTGGTCGCTGATCGGCAACCGATTGGACCGGCAAGCACCACCCGCGGCAACGCCTGATGAACTGTGGAAGCAGCTTGGACCGACATACCCCAAGCCCACATCCAAAGTCTCTTTCGTTCAATGCCTTGGCGTGTAGCGGCCGTTATTGCCAGCCATGGGGGCCACATGAACTATTGATGTCTGCGTGTTCCGCAAGTCGCACGGGCCTGTAAGCTCAATCGTTTCATCTTTGTATCTGTTGTTATGTGTCAGGTAAATCTGGCTTTACTATCTCGTGTCCTTCTTGGCGTTGCATTTTGGGTGACCAGCAGTGTAGAAAGTTCTCGGGTCACGCGAACATTCTTTCTACGTATTTTCTGCAGTACATTGTGAATTGAATCAAACATTCTTGCTTTCCAATAGGTATCTGTTTACTGCCAATCCCCCCTCCCAATTCATGAATGGCGCTGCACGTTCAATTGGTCTCTATTGTTTCAGAACTGCTAGCATTACAGGACCTTTTATATTGATTCCCCGCCAATACATTTTTTTCATTAATTCACAGCGAATCACCTGAAAATATGTTGATCAGTTTAGCTTCTTGAAGTTATAGATGATAATAGATGTGTATCGATTATTAGTATCCTTTTACAGAATTTGTCCGATTCGTAAATATAAACAAAAGTCGTTTTCATTAAATATACTTTTTTTTTTTGTTTCCAATACATTTATTTCCAAAAAATATTTTTTCTTCTAAAAATGACCATTGTAAAGAT
Organism: Macrothele yani; assembly: GCA_039090855.1. Lineage (NCBI taxonomy): Eukaryota > Metazoa > Arthropoda > Arachnida > Araneae > Macrothelidae > Macrothele > Macrothele yani. Next base: position 161,323,234 of record CM076990.1, read on the forward strand.
CGAAATAACCACATGTGGAAAGAGTGAAAATTTCATATAGGTTTATTTTTTATACTGACATTAGAATAAAATCGTATAAAAACATATGCGAAATGAAACTTTCATTAAATAACAAAAGTAAAGAGTTCATTCTAGATGATCATTAGGAGGTCAGTGCGATACAATAGCAGTTAAAATTTGATCAAAGCCATCACTATTTGCTGCTTTCGCCTTTTCTCTCCACATGAATTCACATAAATAACTATCTAACATTGAGCAACGGGTGTCCCACATTTTTTTGTTCTTTGATTTTGCTTTTCCCCACAAGCTCTCAATGCCCTGAGTATGTGCACCGGTATCACTGTTAATGAATTCTAATGAATGATTAATTGTTAAATGAGTATATTTTGGTTCATTTTTAAAATTTTGGTACGCTTTCCATTCAACAGAAATTATTGTAGTATATGGGGCAATTCGTTGACGAATAACTTGGCACAAAGTACATATTAGCAGATCAGTCAGGCACAGCAACTACAATAGCTGTGCCCATTAATCGGCCAATAATTATGAAACGACCCAATCCAATATGCAGAACATTTGGAACACTGTACAGCGATGTTTGGATAACCACGTTCCATGCCCCCAATACACTGGCATACCTCTGTAACGCGTTGTCTGTATACCTCATAGGTGTCAATACGTTCTTCCACACAGAGGTGGCGTCACCAGATACTGAAATCCGGACATTCTCCAAATTTACCATTTTGTCTATACTGCAGTGCTACTTTGTTGTGTACAGAAATTGCACAATAAATTGTTTTTGTAAACGCACTCTTTATTGTTTGTGTTACGCAGCCTCACACTCTGTTATCAATATTTCAATGTGTGTTACTTGAGTCACATACATACATCCTTCATCTCATGAAATATCCCTAACTTTTGTTAACCAGTGAATGAAAATGCAAGTGGAAAGTTTCTATTGTTGAAGGAAACTACATAAAAATTGAAAGGAGGAGAGACAAAGGTGACATTGCAGAATATCTTTTAATCACTGAACTAGGGAGATGAGGGAATAAAGCTTAATAGATATAATTCAACCCCCTTTGTACGCAAGCGGTTTGCTGATGAGTGATTTTTGCTGGCATACCCTCAGAACTGCAGAATATGATCTAGAAACTGGCTCACAAAAATAAAGAAGTGTAATTGAAGTTTAATTTACTGAAAAAAAAATCAATGTACAATGCTTTTACAAGAACTGAAGATTCAGAGGTTGATGGGACAAATCCAAAAGAAACTGACACCTACATTTACATTGAACAACACATAACAAGTGAAGGTCACATCAAAGAAGAAATCAGTAGGGCCACAAAACCTGATTGGAGAACATCTGAAGGAAAAAGTACAATTTTAAAGAGTAATTTACCATTATGTCTTAGAAGGGAAGTGTTTCATCAATGCATCTTTCCAGGTTTTACTTATGGATCAGAGATGTGGACCTTAACTACAAAAGACAAGTAGAGTCTGTTGACAACTCAAAAACCATGGAGAACTCAGATGCATGATCAGATCATATGTAGAGGATTTTAGGAAGGAAGTGTCTGACCCCAGGTCTTAAACAACCCTTAGAAATAGATAGGAAGCTAGGAGATTTGGGCTAGAGTGCCCGATAGGAAAGTGACACAGAAGCGATGTAGAAAGGGGAAGGAAGATGCCCTTATTTATTACCGGGGGGGCTAGTACTCAGGGTCTGACGGCTTAGCGTGCCCATCCGACACATGGCTACTGGTTCGAACGTTCGTACCTGCCCAGGATCGGAGGTTATCTCCATGGCAGTCACGAACGCTGACCACTAGGCCACCCACAGCCCGATGCATGATCAGTGTAACTAAGCAAGATAAGAAAAGTAACTCTTGGATCAGGAAAATGACAAGGGTGGATAACATCATGATCAAAGTAGACTCTCCAGTGCCAATGGGCTGGACATATTATTAGAACTGGCCAAGGTTGAACAACTGAGATATTAGACCAGATATCAAAGGATAAGAAAAGACCCAAAAGGAGACCACATGGAACACGAGTGGATAAAATTCAAAAATATGCAAGTGCGACATCGAAGAGAATGACTAAGGACAGAAATTTACAAGGAGATTTTTTTTTTTTTTTGATTGGAGATTTAACGACCACCGTGAGCAACTCAATGGGCTATAAGCAGTCGCCCGTCCCTAATTTAGGGTCACTGGCTCCAGGGAAGGGAGAGAGCCAGTGCCGTAAGACAAACACAACATCCATGCCTCACCGGGATTCGAACCCGCACCCCTTACGGATGAATGATCAGAGGCCAGCGCCTTAGACCACTGCGCCACCGGGGCGGCGCAAGGAGATTTGGGGAGACCTTTGGCCAGCAGTGGAATGAAACTGTTTGATATTGATTACACAACACATGACTTTTTAGTACATCAACTTTGATTTTTTTGTTGTTGTTTTTTAGAATGTTACTGAAAATTGTACTTCCCACTAAATGAAATTCCTAAATCTAATGTTGTGCTTCATAGCAATAAAAGGTTGATGAAGAAAACATAAAAAGCAGAAACTTTTGGATAACACAGTTTGAAGTCTAAATCTACAGAATGATAGCCATATTAGAAACCACCAATAAAAAATGATTTCATGTTTCAACTAGATATGAAGAATCATATTATGAAATGAAACCATGGGATGTATCAACAGGTAATAGATGGTGTATTAGTTATTCAGGAACACATAGGTTCCATTAGTAGTAAATAATGAATGCTCACACATCTTTAAGAACTCCAATTATTGAACACAGAAATTTAAAAGAAAAGCTCATTCATGCATGAACAATAAATAAACAATTTGGGCGTATACATACAGCTTATAAATACTAAGAAAATAATTGCTAAACATTGTCTTGGAGATGAAGTTTTCTAAGTTTGAAGTAGATTATTTTGAAGCTGAAAAGCTTTTACATCCTACATCAGAATCATGCATAATAATTCAATTTTCTTGTAGTTTCACTTTTTAAATTAAAGCAATTATTATAAACAGTCCAAAGAAGTTCTGTTTCAGCATTCTTGGCTAAGGGATTATGAAATACAAAACTGGGAGTTAAGCTTAGCCAAAGAGATGGAAACAACTTTTTAAACTGAGATGTAAATGCAACAGTGTAGGATGTTTTGCTTTCATTGTTTAGTGGGCTCACAGTTTTATGATTGTCCCTATCCCTCAGAATTGTTTCTTAACTCCCTTGTTAAGCTTTCCCATTTTATGCCCCACCCATTGTCATAACCTGGCATTGTGAAGGAAATAAGTCATGCTGGACAACGTTAATTGTGCTGAAGGTCGAGGTAAATTTATCACAAAATTTCCTGCTGTCACAGTTAAATTTGTTCCTCAAAATTAGAAAAGCAGCAACAAATGTAGAGTGAAATTTCATTACAACTACTTGATTTTTATACTGGCTAAAAACAAAACTTTTTTATTTTCATAGTTACACTACAAACTACAATAAAAGTAGCATATTACTGAAGCACTGTAAATAGTAGCACTACTTCCCAGTACAGCCATGAATATAGGTATTTTACACCAGGAGAATGAATGTCTGCTGCACACAACCATGAACGTTTCAAAAGAATTTTTAAAACAGTTTTCGTGTTACTGAAATGCAAATGAGTGGAGTGTTAAGAGAAATAAAAGGCAATCAACAGGACTGACAAAATATAAAATTTCTTTCTTTACTGTCTCATTAAATTTACACTTCATTATAATAATAGATTGACAAAAGTGATTTTTTTCTACAAGGAATACAAAAATCAATAAATCACACTACCAAATAACACAATAAGAAATTTGTACTCACAGTTTGTAAGTATAGGCCAACTGTGAACTTAGTAAGTTTCAGTGAATAAACACAATAACTGCATCAAATAAATCAGTACTTTTACACTATTTTTTAGTCTATACCAACAAACTGTATGGTTAGATTTAGAACTAAGGATCGCACATAAAATACATGTGGAAACAATTACTGATAGTGACCACCAAATGACTTAAAACATATTGTAACACTTGTACCGGCACCCCAGTGGCACAGTGGTCTGAGCGCTGGCTTATGACCATTCGTCCGAGAAGGGTCCATGTCCGAATCCCGGTCAGGCATGGATGCTGTGTTTATCTTATGGCAATGGCTCTCACCCTTCCCTGGAACTAATGACCCTAAATTAAGGATGGGCAACTGCTTATAGCCCACTGAAACCAATCAAAACCACTTTCATCTGTTAATTTTGAAGTCAGTCAATATGACAATGATTTTTCCATCTACTCAACATCATTCAGTTAATTACATTTTCATGTCATTGCCTATCTTTTTTAAAATAATGAAAAACTGATAAAACTTTTACTCTATTTTATCAGGATTTCGATAACATTGATTGGTTTCATATTTTTTTAATTCATAAGCAAGATACATTGCCTTAGTATTAAACCACCAATTTATACTTGATGGTTGCAGTATAATAAATACAACAGAAAATAATAAAAGATAAATAAAATAAAAAAGGTAAAGAGAAATTCAACATTTCTTCAATTTAGAACAAAATTTCCACTTTAATACATACACAAGAATTTGAACTACGCAAATTAATAACAACACATACGGCATATAATTCCTTCTCCTCTTCTCTTGTATTCATAGCACACAGATTCTAAAGAACAAGCATGCTGACCACTCAGTTCAGTAAGCAACAAAAATATACTGGTTTTCATAAATTAAGGAAAAAACAGAAAAATCCTGATTATTTGTGAAAGAAGAATTGGAAATGCATGAAACTTGGGTAAATGATGTGAAATGTAATGTGGAATCAGGATATCATATGCAAATGAGTGGTGATGGCATCAGTTTATGCAAACGAGCTGCACCATACAAGGGGCGGCTGTTGCAGAGGTGTACGATCATATCATTTGCGGAGTGCGAAGAAAGGATGTAAGATAGCAGATTTGTTCTAATGGCTGTGAGACATCATTTAACAAGTGAATTGAAGTGGATAGTGATAGGAAGACTAGAGGCATGCCAAAGTCATGTGGAAGCTGCAAGATGGCTGCATATGAGTTCTGTGGTCCACAGACTGTGGAACCAATTTCAAAATACACAATCAGATTCCTAAAAAAGTACAACAAATGAAGGCCTAGGGCTACAACATCCATGGATGACTGATATTTCCAATGAGCCACGTGGAGGAACAAGACGGCTACCCATTACAGCTGTGGCCACAGGAATGGTGGTATCTGCTTCCTTTACGGAGGTCTTTATGCTAGGCAACCAGCACTCTGCATCCTCCACTCCCTAGTCACAGAAGGGAACATTTGAATTGGGCAACACTTCATGTCAATTGGACTGAAAACAAATGGAGGTCAGTAGTCTTCAAAGATGAATCCAGATTTGCTTTGCACAGCAATTCCAGCTGTGCTCTGATCTGGAGAGAATGGGGGACATGCTACCATCCATTTATGACCTGTGAAAGGGACACATAAGGTGGTGTGGTAGTATGCTGGTTTGGGATGGCATCTCATTAGGCGGATGCACAGATCTCTAGGTGTTTCCAAGAGGAACGGGGCTTGATACTATTGGGGTGTCCTCCTGGACCCCTATGTTTGCCCTTATGCAGGCGCCAGAGGAGATTCATTTCTCCTACAAGACAATAATGATCATTTCCACTCAGTAACACAATATCTTCCAGTGGAGACCATTGTCTGCATGGATTGGTCAGCCAGGTTTCTCAACCTTAATAAATCAAGCATGTCTGGGATGCTGTCGTATGATGCTTCTTGCCTTCAACCCCCTTCTGCAAGGTTTCAAGGGACTTAGACAAGCTTTGCATGAACAATCATTACTACCTACTGAGCTCTTAGTCACCATCATCAACAGCATGAAATATCACTGTGAGGATTGTATTGCTGCGAGAGGTGACCACACTCCTCCGCAGCTGAATCGCGACGTACGTCACAGATTTATTTTGGTCCCACAGACAAAAACAATATCCCCAGAACTTTATTAAATTCTCCCTTGCAGACTTCCGGTCATGGATGCAAGTTTTCCGTCTCACAACATTTCCGAAAACAGAAGTTAAATAAAGTGATCTTTTCTCCCGTAATCGTAATTCTTTCTTTCTTGCGATGTTCCAAGAAAGGATTGTCCACTATTGTTGTTAAATACACTGGTAAACACCTTTTGTCCCAGACATAATTTTGTTTTTTATTCTTTAGTATTTTCATACAAGGAATCCAGATTTGCTACCCAAATTTTGATCACGTATAGTTTTAGAGATATAAGAATATGTTTTTTTCAATTTTTTACCTTAAAAATAGTTTGTTTTTCTTGCGCAAGAAGTAATTCCAGTATTGACTTGGAACACATAGCATCGTTTATTCATATGAAAAAATAAAAGAAAAAAAGCTGCAGGCGACATACAGATTCTGTTGCGTTCGTGTTTTATCGGGGGGGGGTCCTGTCTGCATGTGGGAATGAGTCATAGACATGGCGCCACCTGCACCCTTCCCGGCTGCTTACTCGACTGCATCTTATGTCTCAGTTTTCTGTAGACAGCCGAATTGAACGCTGTGCTATTGCTCTTTATTAGTAGCTTTTGTTTGTGTGTGAAAACTTAAAAATGCCACGCAAGTGCCTCAACCATCCGGATATGTTTTGTTATGTGTGCGGTGAATTGACATTCAAACCTCAAAGGCGGAACTTTACCTCGTTAATACGAAAGCGTTATCAGCTTTACTTTGGTTGCAAAGCAGGAGATCCGGACAAGAGTTGGGCTCCACATATTTGTTGTGTTACATGCTCGAGACTTTTTAACGGGGTAGGCAAACGGTTCTCGCCATATGCCATTTGCAGTTCCCATGGTGTGGAGAGAGCCAAAAGATCATTCTTCGGACTGTTATTTTTGTATAACAAATACAAAGGGAATCACAAGTAAGTCGAAACACAGTTTAAAATATCCCAACTTACCTTCAGTGATGTGACCTATTCCCCACAGTGATGATATGCCAATACTACCTCACCCGGTATCAACCGATATAAATGAAAATTCAAGCTCTGAAAAGGATCAGAATGAAGATCACGCTGATCGACATGATGCATGTTTTGACATTTCTAATGAGCCTCATTTATTGACACAAGGAGACCTAAATGATTTGGTGCATGATTTAAATTTATCTAAAAAATGGGCAGATCTTTTGGGATCACAACTAAAAGGGTGGAACCTTCTTGATCACGGAACTAGGGTACACTACTTTCGAAATTGTCAAGAAGATTTCAAGGAATTTTTCTCGCAAGAAGGAGATATAATGTACTGTAATGATATTTCATCAGTGATGGACACTATAGGACATGCTCATAATGCACAGGAATGGCGTTTGTTTATAGATTCGTCGAAAGTTAGCCTAATAGCTGTCCTTTTGCACAATGGAAACAGATTCCCATCACTTCCACTAGCACATGCTATTAATATGAAAGAAACCTATGAAAATATGAAGATTATTCTAAACAAGATACAGTATCAAAAATTCAGTTGGAACATATATGGAGACCTCAAGGTGATCGCTATGCTGCTCAGGTTAGTCTTGATACACAAAATTTTGCTGTTTTTTGTGCGAGTGGGACAGCCGGGATCGTAAAAGTCATTTCAAAAGGAAGACATGGCCTTCACGTAAATCTCTTACACATGGTGAAAAAAATGTAATGAATGCTCCTTTAGTTGATCCCAAATACATCTATCTCCCACCTCTTCATATCAAATTAGGTTTGACAAAAAATTTTGTGAAAGCCAAGGACAGAAATGGAAGTGGTTTTTCGTACTTGAAGGAGAAGTTCCCCAAAATTAGTGATGCAAAAATTAAAGAAGGAATTTTTGTAGGACCACAAATTAGGGAACTAACGAAAGATGAAACTTTTGAAGGACGTTTGAATGACCTAAGAAAAAGTGCATGGGTTTCTTTCAAGAATTCAGTGAAAAACATTTTAGGCAACAAAAAGTCTGACCACTATACGGATGTAGTACATGAGATGCTGAAAGCATATGAAGACTTAGGCTGCAATATGTCTCTGAAGATCCACTTCCTTCCCTCTCACATAGATTTCTTTCCCGAAAACCTGGGCACCGAAAGTGGTGAACTCGGTGAACACTTTCATCAGGACATTTCAAGCATCGAAAAAAGATATAAAGGATAGTGGAGTTCAAGTATGCTAGCAGATTACCACCGGACTTTCAAAAGGGACCTTCCTGAGGCAAAGTATTCCAGGAAATCTTCAACTAAGACCTTTTACGTACGTTTAACTTTAATTAATTTCCTTAGTGCACATGTCCTTAATGTAAAATATTTATTTAACTGTCACACAAAAACCTTACTTGATAGATAAAAATGATTTTCATTATCAAATTCAGTGCAACAAATACTATAAAGATTGGCCAATAACATTGGACAGATTTTTTTTTTTTTTTTTTTTGTTGACCAGTGATATCATTTTATTGCATGGAGGCAACAATTTTCGAAAATGGAAGTTGGACGGAGTTCTGTAATCTTAAATTCTATTTCTCGCAATGTTCTCCCTACCCTGTATGGTAATTAAATATCATTTTATTAGATAAATGTTTGTATTTAAGATTGGAAATGGAGGCAAATTTTCTGAGAATGAAAGATGGATGGAGCAAAAATGTTCTCCCGTGGTTGTAAAATGGTGGCAAAACTTTTGACAATGGAAGCTAAAGGCAGTGAAGATTTATCTCGTAATGCCCCCCTCCCACTGATTTTTCATGCACTGCATTATAGTTTAATTATCATTTAACTACATAAATGTATTTCATATTGAAAATGGAGAAATTTTTTTCCGGAAAGAGAAGCAGGATGGCACGAAGATTTCTCCTGCAATTGTTATTATTATTTTTTTTTTCTTGGGATGCATTGGTTCTTTACAGTTATTAAAGCACGATTTTATTCCATAAATCTTCGTGTTTCAGTGTGAAAATGGTGACAAAATTCTAGTCGCAGAGGGCCAGCATGTTCTTGATCCTAATTATCATTGCAACTGCTGTAGTACCTAGGTTCGACATTTTTTTTTAGGTAGCAGAAATATAAAGTATTAAGTGGTTAGTTCTTTTTTTTATTATTATTTGTGCAAAATTTTATTGTTTTTTGTATCTAGTAGTTATTTTGTCTAGTGACAACTCGCAGAACATTTTGTGGCACCATGTTATCTGTCGCTGATTGAGCAAGAACACTCTGCTATGGGGACACTCCCTATTGAGGTACTTTGGCTGTTTCATTTTGTCCCCTCATTTTCTACCTGGTTCTGTATGTGATAATTTCCTTTGGAACGAAGTTACTTATAAAACATTCTAAGGTCAGGGGTGCTTATTTTCTGGAATTTCAAGAAATTTTCTACGTGTTTTTTTTTTTTTTTTTCTTTGTTTCAGAAATTTTCTAAATATTTCTCTTGAAAATAAAAAATTTAAAACCAAAGTCAAAAGCTTTTTTCCTGTTAACTTGGTAGGTGGCCAAAGCAAAACTCAATTCCACTGGGAGTTGGGAAATCCCACTGCCAATCTACCCCCACAGAGGTCTACTCTGTGTCTATCAAATTCCACTGGAAGAGATTACCTACCACCTCCCCCACCCCCATCCAATGTTATGTTTCTCTTTTGATAGTGTCCTAACTGTTTGCTTTCCTTCATGGTTTGGGGCTGGGTTCCCCTGGAGCTACTCCAAACAAAAGAAGTTCCTCATCCCTTTCTTTTCCTGGCAACATCCCTTTGCTCCTGCCCCACCCCAGGGTTTAGTGGCCCACCCACCCTGCTGCAGTAGTCTATTCCCTTGCCAGCTGCTTCTGCCTTTCAGCACTTCTCATCTCATTATCCTGGAGAGATCTAGAGAGGGTCTGGGTGCTGAGTATTTTTTCACCCCTCCCCCTTTTCCCCACCCTTGGTTATCCTTGCCACCACTCCTCCCGGTGAAGTGCGATTTCTACAGAATAGGTTCTGTTCCTGACATCTCACGTAATTCATTGAAAACATTTTATTCAACTGCATTCATTGAAACATTTTATTCAACTGCAACTACTAGTTTATTCCATAGTTTTACTTACACCAAAAACTTCGCTGTGAATTTTTATATAAAAGCTATAACTTATTACGTGAATATACAAATCATTTAAAATATAAAGTGGACAAACTTTGTCATATACATTTCAGAGTCTTTTCTGCACAACAAAATACACCATTGACACAGGCAGGCATCAATTAAGTAAGATGCTTTATTTTTTTTTCTCAGTATTTTACTTTTTATAAGTATTGTAGCTTAAAAGGGTCAAACACTGGAAATTTTATAAAGGGCACTCTTCTTTTTAAAAAATATCAGAACTTTGGAATAAATTATGAATGGAACACATATATTCTGGCTTTTTTTTTTTTTTTTTTTTTTTTGTAAAAGTATTGATTGTTAATTTTAGGAAATTTGGATTTGGTTTCAGGAAATTTGATTCCACAGAATAAGCACCCCTATAAGGTCTTTCTCCAACCTATGGTATGATACAGGTTTTCACCAAATTTCATACATACAGTACATGAGACTGACGAGAGAAAAAAAAAGAGCTGAACTTTTTAACTGGGTTAAAAATCAGAACCCATGGCGAAATAGTGTGAATATAACGCAGCATGAGCAAGACAGAATTATTCACTGAAATTTACTTGTGCAAAAATTAAACTGGAGAACATCACTGTATTCGAAGTATAAAATTACTGACATTTAGAAACAACACAGGATAGAGAGAACATCACGGAAGAAAACAAAATTAAGATTATGGGCGAAACTTTGCTCTGTCTGCTTCTAATTTCGGAAATTTTTTCTCCATTCTGAAGATCAAATACAAATAGTTATGGAATAAAATGATATTTAACAACAATACTGGACAGAAGGAACATCGCAAAAACCAAAAAGTTACAGTTACGAAAAAAATGTTCACTCCATCTAGCTTCTGTTTTCGAAAGTCGGAATTCCATCTCCAAAGGAAAATGACCCCCTACCCTCCCGATTTTCCCCCATCACGCATCTATATCAAGAACCACACAAATGGACGAATCTTATGAATAAAGATTACAGGGAAATTTTCACACTGTCTAATTTCCATTTTTGGAAAATGTTCCTGCATTTTCAAGCTGAGATACAAATATTTATAATAGAATAAAATTATATTTGACAACACTGGGCAAAACAAATATTGAGAGAAAAAATTATGATAATGGGGAAAAATTTCTGTTTTTGAAATCTTCAAAGATAAAATCCCCCCCCCCCATCTCTCCAGTTTTGCATCGATCTCAAGATTTCCCCAAATGATGGCAAAAAAGCGGGAATTTGCAGAAGAACCTTTTGTATGTTCATAACATTTTATAAAATATTTTTTTGAATTATGACTTTTCTGATTTTTTTCCCTTAATTTATGAAAACCAATGCAATATATTTCATTGTGTGCATATAAGATGGCTGCTTAGTTTCATCACAAAAATGTCTTACGCATTTTAAAAAACTGTACTGACATGCCCTTAACATCATGTTGACAGCACTTGTGTGACAGAAAAAGCACAGGGCTCATGTGGAGTGGAATTGTTCTTCAAATGGAAAAAAAAAAAAAAAACAGAGCTAACACAATCAGGCAGTTTGGACATGTCAAAAAATGAATGACACAGTAATTCATTCTAAAAGAATTTATTCAGTGAATTTCACTAGAAAAAAATTGAAGAGAGGTAAAGAAAATGCATATGAAATACAAGCTGTGTGTGAGATATGTAACAAACATGTGCGAATCCCTTGTTTAAAGAAAAAAAAATAAAAAATAAAAAAATTCAATGCAAACCGAGGCATCTAATGTCCTAGGATAAATTATAATTTGCTGTCTTTGAAGAACAAACATCTGATGACATGCATGCACATATTTCTGATAGATGACAGACGGTACGAAAGAAATGAAGTAAAACCTCTCAATAGCGACTACACTGGGACCTCAACATTAGTCTACTATTAGGAGGTTGACTTTTGAGCCCTCCAAAGCTCAAGGAACAAAAAATTTCTACTAAATGCATAGTATGTTGGTAAAATATATAAATAAAATGCTGTTTTTTATTAGATATTTTTGTTTTGATATTGTTTTACAGTGAGAAACTATACAATACGTATGGATATTGTATTGCGTGAATCAATTACACTAGTCTCAGTTTTGTGAAATTTAACATTCTTGGTGTTTTTGTTGGTGATACAGATTGCTCATTTCCTCTTTCTTTCTCAAAAGTTTACGTAATTGTGTGTTACCCACTTTTAATCTTTCAGCACATTGTTGCCTACTTTAAAGTTTTAGGCAAGTTGTTGCCAACTTTTAAGCTTTTGACAACAAATTTTCCTTTTCAGCCACATTTAAATATTTGATTTTTTCTTTCAACTGCAATTGTTTACTATGGATCCCATTTTCAAAACAAATAAATTGATAACGAGGAACAGTACACCAATTAAGTAGTAAAGAGTAAGACTGTACTAGTGATCCGATTTATTGGCGTAGGAAGTAAACACACTAGCATTTCCAAGCTTTTGCACATCAACCAGATGGCTTTTTCAAGGAGGTTAAGCTCTGTTAATCAGTATTATTCTTGTTCTTCAGATGGGAAAGGCAATTAGACTTAAGTGAGTTTCTGTCTAACTTCCTTGAAAAAGCCATCTGGTTAATGTGTAAAAGCTTGGAAACGCTAATGTGTCTACTTCCTATGCCAATAAATCGGATCACTAGTACAGTGTTACTATTTACTACAAAACAAGTAAGTTATCCAAACAAATTTTTTGTACATTCACTACAAGCTACAAAAATAGCAATGAAACTAAAAGAATAGTGACAGTTGACAATGCAACGAGATGAGCTGATTCATTTTCAGAAATGTTTGGGTAAATGAGAGAAAAAAAGCTGTTTTGTCCACTTCTCTAGGAAAAGATCAACCATATTGAAACCACAGACCAGTAGATTTGTAATGGGGATCTGCAGGACAAAAAGTGACCCTTCTTCCATCCAAGGAAACTAAAAAAAATCTTTGCAGCAAAACTTTGACAACCCCCTCCCCAACATTCATGTTTTTAACTATCTTATGATCAAGGTCACTCAGTATCTGTTATTTGGAGGTAAATATACAAAACTGTATGCTGAAGAGCCAAAACACACTATCTACCAACAAGTAAGTGGGCACCCCTGCAATCGACGATATCTGCGCCTGATACACGTCACAGCCGCCGCCATTAAATATCGTGTGGGAAACAACAACGCAAGCTCTCTGATTTCGAGAAAGGTGTAATCGGAGCTCTCTGATTTCGAGAAAGGTGTAATCGTCAGGTATCACAGAAATGGCCGATCCATACGTGACATATTCAGCGAGTTGAAGTACCCAAAATCGACAGTGGCCTACGGGATTGGCAAGTGGAAGATGAAAGGTGACTATCGGAATGTGCCCCAACCCGGCAGACCCTCAAAACTGGGAGTTAGAGACCGACGGGTGCTGGCCAGAGAAATTCGGAAGAACCGCACTAAATCGATGGGCCACATCCACGAGGAGTTTCAACAGGCATCCGGGAGTGTTCTTTCGATGAATACCATCCGTAAGGAAGCCCATCTGCTCGGTTATCATGGACGTGCTGCCGCCCACACAATCCTTTGATCACCAAGTCCAATAGCGCTGCTCGGCTAGCATGGTGCAAAGAACGTCGACAGTGGACCGTTGAACAGTGGAAACAGGTTCTCTGGAGCGACGGATCAAGGTTCACCCTCTACCGTTCGGATGGCAGGGTCTGGGTTTGGCGTCTGCCTGGACAACGCCTCCTGTCGGAATGTATTGTGCCAACTGTGAAGTTCGGCATTGGGGGAATTACGCTATGGGGGGTGTTTCTCCTGGTACGGCAAGGGACCCTTGGTCGCAATTCATGGAAGACTCAACGGCGAGACCTACTGCACCATTTTGGATGACCATGCGCTTCCTACGTTGTGGCAGTTTTACGGGGTGAACCCATGTTACTTTCAGGATGACAATGCCACCTGCCATGTTGCGAGGTCCACCATGGCTTGGTATGGTGACAATGGGGTTAATCGAATGGACTGGCCTGTGGAGAGCCCTGACCTTAACCCTATCGAGCACCTCTGGGACGAGTTGGAGCGTCGACCTAAGGGGTGCCCCCACCATCCGAAATCGATGAAGGAACTGACCTGTCTTCTCCAAGCCGAGAGGAAGAAAATACCGCTAGCCATCGTACAACGCCTGGTTGAGAGTATGCCCCGGAGGGTCGCAGCTGTAATCGCCGCTCGTGGAGGCTCCGCCAACTATTGAAGGTGAATAAACTTCATTTTCCTTTACTATCACAGGTGTCCAATTACTTGTTGGTAGGCTGCTCGAAATACTCATGCTTAACCCCAGTTCAACATCAAAAGTGCCTACAACAGGCACATGAGCATCAAAAGTGGATTTTGAATTATTGCAAGAAGGTTGCATGGTCCGACAATTCTCATTTCTTGTTGCACCATGAGGACAGCTGGGTGCATATGCATTATTAACTTGGAAAGTGTTGGCACCAGGATGTAGTATGGGATGAAAACAAGCAGGTGGAGGAAATGTAATGCTTTGGGGCAATGCTATTCAGGGAAACCCTTTGTCCAGTCTGTACAGGAAATTATGAAATCTACCACCTACCTAAACATCATTACAGACCAGGTACATCCTTTCATGGCAATGGTATTACCCCCTAGTAATGCCTTCTTTCAGCAGAATAACACATCATGCCACATTGCCCAGCTTGTTTGAGAATGGTTAGCAGAACACAAGAAAGACTTTCAGGTATTACCATGGCCTCCAAATTTCCCAGACATCATTCCAATTGAGCATCTCTGGTTTGTGTTGGAACAGTAAATCTCATCTGTGGTGACTCAGCCACATACCTTACAAGACTTAAAAGATTTGCTGGTAATGTGTTGGTACAAGACACCTTTAGAAATCTTGTAGCATCCCTACCTTGCCGGGTAAGAGCTGTTTTGTTGGCATGTGGAGGACTAATAATATATTAAGTAGGTGTCATAACGTTTTGGCTCTTTGGTATATATACTTTGGGACCGGGGATCACAAAACTGACAGCAAAATAGAGGTCTCCACTACTTGAGATTGTCCATTTGAATGGTTTTAATGTAGTTTCTTTCCTTTATCAATTTTTAAACTGTAAATCCCCACCAAATCATGTAAAAAGAAAAGTTAAAAATGCCACATCTACCCCAATAACAGAAGAAAAAAAAAATTCTGATTAGTTCACAGCAAACAAACAAATATGAGGCAGTGAATGGAAATGACAATTCTATATACACAGCCCAGATTTGAAAAATTACACAGTGCTAACACAGGTAATTTTTCTTATGTAAAATTACTGACAGACTGATATTAATTTTTTTAGTATAAAACTTTTCATTAAAACTTTTATACTCAAAAGTTTAATATCAGTCTGTCTGTTAGCAATTTTACATGAGAAAAATTACCTGTCTTAGCACTGTGTAATTTTTCAAATGTTCATTAATTTTGAAACTGATATTAACTTTTGGGTATGAACTAGTAATGTTATGAAAAAAAACTTTTCTTTACGTAACTAGTGTGCATATCTAACTGCCTTCATTCATTTGTTACATGTGTACTGCATATTTCTCATATCTTAAACAGAACTGAATTTCCTGTGTCACGCAGTTTACGTAAATATTCTGCACTTTTCTTTTTCTTTTCTATCTCATCAATTCAAGACCAGTACTATTCACCATGTAACATTGTATCAGAATACCTGAAAATTACATAGCCCTGGAGCAGAAATCGAACCTGGTTTCCTGTAACGGATAGCATGCTTGAACAAAAATCAGTTGTAGGTTTCATTTCTGGTCCAGGGCAGAATGTAATTTTCAAGTTTTCTAATACAGTGAACAGCAAACTAGCACAATTCAGAGTCATATTCTGATTGCTGCTTGAACAATCAAACTGAAAGTTTCACACTATCCCATGTCTGATTTGAAGTAAGTATCCTAATATTCTTGCTACGAGTCAATACATTTAAAATATGAAGGTAGACATATACTTTGGCTCACCTGGCCATAAATAAAAAAAAAACACTAATTTCAATCAAGAAAGTTGCACAAATTTGTGAATTGTGAATAATTTTAGAAGTCAGCAGTTGCAAATAAAAAAAAAAAAAAAACCCCTACTGTAATTTAAGGCACATGTTAGAAGCAAAATAAATCAGTAAATAATAAACAATAATAATAACAATAGCAATATTAATTAAATCCAATTTAAGTCCATCATATATGTCCAACATATTTTAATAAGTTCAAAAGTTTTTCTGCTGAGGAAAACTTAAGATTATTCAAGTGAGTACTACAATATTTATAAATATCATCAAAACATACATCCTTTTGAAGCATCACATTGTTTTGAGTTTATAAAATACTTATCACTCCAATAGTGACAAATAAGTACAGAAAAGGAATTAACTATGTCTACACACATAACAATTTTAATGCAAGTTTTTTTGGGTTTTTTTTTTTTTTTTTTTTTTTGGCTAAATGTGTGTATGAACTTAGCCACATGAGTATTGCTGGCACCTTAACTGACACATGTGTTCAGCTGAAGCTGACAAACACTTTGTTAAATATATAAAAGTCAAACAGCAAATCTACTCTCACTGAGTTCTGATGCCATTGAACATGCACATCAGGAGAGAAAATTTGTTAAGCATCAAACATAACAAATTCAGCAACATGATAACTAAATGCTTTCACTGCAATATTTCTGAGACTCACTTCATACTTGTAAGTGCACATAAACACTATAAGTGCTTAGACATATTTCTTCATGAAAAAAAAGTATATATATATATATATATATATATATATCACAAGTCTATAAAATAATACTCTGCAGTGCATACAATCTGAAAAATGTCATAATCCCTTGAAATATTTCAAAACTACTTTGTACAGTTTCATCATGACACATATGATGATGTACATAAGTAATACATTATATTTACAGAATAATGATTAAGGAGCTTGTTGGCTTGTTGGACTTGGTTCCATGATTTTGTTCTGCCCTTGATATCATTCTTTGAAACCTTTGCACACACACAAAAAATAATCTCTTTATGGTTGAATCAAATCTAAAAGATTTTGATCACCCCATGACTGTGCCTGCTGCTGCTGTTGCTGTGATGGAGGAGCAGACTGCTGTCCTGGCACTGAGGAATTCATTCCACCAGGTGGCATGTTTGATGACAGCTGCTGACGTATGCCTTGTGGCTGTTGCATAAGCAACTGATGCTGCTGTCTGATCTGCTGTTGAACTTGCTGAAATGCAAAGAAAAAAAAATCCTACTAAGCACATGCTGAATTTATTATTTAACAGGACAACACAAACTGCTAGATAGACAAGAAATATATATAAATTTTGTACACCACACAACAATACTGCAAAGCACTGGCAGAACTGTGCAAAATGGGGTCTTCAACCTTTTTCTGAATTGGGGGCCATGTGACACAATGAAAAGAGACTGGCGAGCCACAAAATGGAATGCGACTGGTGGGCCACATGAAAAAGAAGAGCAAAAATCATGCATTTATTATTAATACACTGAAGAGCAATTGAATTAGAGACAGCTGGCATTATGCAAATGTGGTGCTGTGGGCGGCCCTGTAAACGGAAACGAAATGACATATGCAGCGATCCGACAATATAAGGAGTGATGCGACGGGAATCAGTAAGAGTCGGACGCAGTAAGGGTAAGACGAAAGATCTAAGCACATTTGATCGTGGGCAAATTGTCGGGGCCCGACGAATGGGTTACTCCAACTCGGAAGTCGTACAGGCACTGGGATCGTCACGAGCCACTTTGTCACGGGTGCACCGTGAGTACATAGAATCCGGCAAAACCATCCCTGCAAGGGCCAACTGCCGTGGACAACAGCATGTGGATGAGCGGGGTCATCGTCGGCTAGCTCACATTGTAACAGCGGATAGACAGGCCACAGTGCAAAAAATCATTCGGCAATTTAACGCTGGTGCACAAAAACGTGTAAGCAGCCACACCATCCAGAACCATCTCCTCGCTATGGGGTACAGAAGCCATCATCCCACCAGGGTACCACTGCTGACCACACATCACAGGGTGCAAAGATTAGCATGGGCATGGGAACATCGTCACTGGACCCTAGACATGTGGAAAAATGTTGCCTGGACTGGTGAGTCGAGATTCCCGTTGGCACATGCAGATGGCAAGATACGAGTACGGCGCAAACCACATGAAGCGATGGATCCTTCTTGCCAGCAAGGTACTCTTCAAGCTGGTGGGGGTGGCATTCTCGTCTGGGGACTGTTTACGTGGACTGAAATGGGACCCCCTGGTACGTGAGACATCGTCCCTCACAGGTCAATGTTACCGGGATATCCTGCACGACCATTTGCTCTCATTTGTGCGTCTTCAACATCCCACTGGGGACCTCATCCTGCAACAAGACAATGCAGCTTCCGAATTGAATCCGAGTGGTTGGATGAACACTCCACCGACGTGACCTCGCTTCCTTGGCCAGCTAGGTCACCTGACCTCAATCCCCTCGAGCACATCAGCGATGCCATCGAGAGAGATGTTCGAGGCTCTGAACCCCCCCCTCCATCAAATCTTTGTGAACTCTGGGAGCTTGTTCAGGGGTTGTGGATCCGTATGGCTTCCCAACACTTCTGGTGTCTTGTCGAGTCCATGCCGAGACGAATCGCCGCCATCATCAGGGCGAAAGGTGGTGCTACACGTTACTAGACAGGTATCTCTAATTCAATTGTTCTTCAGTGTATTAGTAATTTCACAGAGGTTTTGAACCTTGAAACTTAGGATGATAATAATTTTATTAATGTAGTTAGCATGATACCTATATCACAAAGAAATTAATAATAGGTACCTAATGTGCCGACATTTTTAGCATGCTTTAAAAATTTAAAAGCTATCATTCATCCCAACACAGCTTACAGCAGATTTAGGAATCTAAAGTCACAAAAGATACTGCCTTTAAAAAATGAATAGACATAAAAAATAATTATCTTTAAATCTGGAGATTAAATATATAAAATATTGCTAAAGTGTAATCAAAATTATTGTAAAATTAAAAACTACTAGGAAATTATTTTTAATTAATGTTTTAATATTTTTTTTCCATTTTGTAATTTTTTATGTGGAAAAGATATCATTTGTAGGCCACTGAAAAGAGCTTCAAGGGCAGCAGGTCGAAGACCCCTAAGACTAGATGTTTAACAAAAAAAAAAAAAATCCTTGAAAGTGACTTATTTAACAAATCCAGACTGGACATTTTATGAAATTAATGTAAACAGCTAGTAGAAAGTCAATGTGAGTGCATTTAGTACAATCATATAGTCTGAAAACATTATCTATCAGCAAAGCAATACAGTGTTGTCATTGGTTAAAAAAATTGTGCACTTTGCAAGTATAATTACTGGTGAGGTGAGTTTATACAAAATGAGCAAAAAAGTGAAGAAATTCACAAACACATCAATTACAGCACAGTAACGTCCTGAGTTGACATTTTGAGTACCATGTTTTCCTTCATATAATCTGTAGTGACATGTAATCCTCAGATGGAGAACTCCAATTTTTTCTCTTCATATGATTGCAGGTCATGATATTTGGAAAACAAAAATCTTCCATACAATTCGTACCTATAATTTTGTTCCCAGAATGTAATTTCCAACAGAAAGGTGATAATTCACAGGACAACCCAGAAATAAAACGACAACAATAACAACAAAAATGATCTTATTAAATAAAGTAACTGTAGGCAAAACCTCATTTTTTTTTAAATGTGAATAAGGAGAAAAAACTTCTTTCAACATTACTGCAGTTCTGTAGTTAGACTTAAAAATCTGTAAGATATGGGAGAAAAAAAAATACAACTTCATATCTTTGAGAGCATTCCAGCTAAAGAGTGAACAAAACCTTAACTAATGCAACCAGCACAATAAAAACTAATGAATGTAATTTGCAAAGTTATTACTGAGAGCAGCTATTACATGCTGTAGGAAGCTCAGTGGAAATGCAATTTTCTCCAATAGCAAATAATGCCACCTTCATTTCCTCAAATTTTTTGCCAAAATGCTCTAAGTAATAAAAAAATCAACTCATTTTGGACCCCTCTTGCTTGGTACAGTGCTACATCTTTTTCTGTTGTTAATGCACTTTTTGGTAATTTTTCATTACTATTTATTCCCTCACAATTACCACCTGGACTTTTTTTTAAATCAAAAGGCTTCAAAACATTTACTTTTATTTTTTGAAAGCAGCATATTACCTATATCGGCACAATATCAACAGAACCTACAGTTATAACCCTTTTAACATATAATTCATAGATTATGTGATGCAAATTACAGTACATGCGTCAGTGGGAATTTCAATATGATATTACAGCTGCGAGGAAAATTTTAAATGACATTAGGAAACATCTCCGAGGTCCTAAACACAAGCAAAAATTACTGATTATTTGATTAAAGAATGAACATCTGCTTTCAGTATTTGCACAAAACACAATAAAATACAAATTTCAGATAGTGTTTTCCAATAATACATGCACTTTCATGAATTTTACTAAAAATCTTTTGATTATAATTATATTATATCTGGTGATCAAACCATCCTTGGTGTTAGGAATATCAGCATTCTGGAGCTATATCTTAAGAGCAATCTTCAAATCCTGTACGTAAAATTTAATTTAAATGGATCATAAACAGAACTGAAAATCATAGAAATAGCCTAAATATTATTTATGAAGTGATACATCTTTTAGAATTTTGGCTAGCGTATCATATTTTATAGTGTTTTAGCCAAATATGTGGACAATTGTGAATTATATATCGTTAGCACTATGCCAAAACCACAAATCTGAATTTTTGGACGTTTTCGCTTAACTGCCAGTTGCTGGATGAATATATGCCTCTTAACACTATGCCGAAAGCAGAAACACAAACTCTAATGCAAAAGTGGGCATAAGCGTACGTATGATTTCACGTAACTGCAGAATTTTCAATTTTTCAGCAAGCTGCGAGTCTTTAAGACACGATTTTCTCCAAACTCGTATTTTGCAGATGCGTGGTTTTACCGTATGGCAATCAATACTGTATTTATTCTGTTCATTACATTTTTCTGAATTTCGTATGCAGACCTGCCAACCTTCAAAATCTGAAAATTGGGAGATTTTTTATAGCTCAAAAAATCACACACAAGAGCTATTTTTTTATCGTCATTTTCCAGACGTAGGAACAATTTTCCAGAAGTAGTATTATTGGTCCACTAAAAGTTCTAGAGGAAAAAAAAAAAAAAGCATGAAAATCAACACACACACACACACACCCTCTCCCTACTGAATTTCGTTTTCAGGTTCCGCAAGATACTAAAAACATAAAATGGGCCGCATGTTGTTGTTTTTTACAAATAAAATAGCAGCCAACTGCTTTTCGTTTCTTCTGTAGGTTGTGCATGAAGGTGAAGACAACAAAAACAATCGTACTAACATCGCCTTTCATTACAAGGCAAGGCCAACTGTAACTACTCTCTTTTGTCGTTAAGTGAATTTGCCATAACTCAACTGTTTACCATCACTTAGAATGCATGCAGCTCTGTTGAGGCAAGGGGTTGAAAGACTGAACTACAAGAAGGCAGGGCAGCTCCCATCTGTCAATCAATTACTGACCCTCCCCGGCATTCTAGTGCCAGAGCGGATGAGCTCTTTGCTAAAGGTGTCATATGAGAATCGGACTGGGAGAAAAAACTTTAAAGCGCATTTTTCCCGACCCATCTCTGATGATTGGTCACAGAAGCCAGCGCTTAGACCACTGCGCCACCAGGGAGGCTATCTTTTTGCAGATAGGAGAGGAAAATTACGAAACTGATAACTGTAATGCCACCTTGCATCGATGCAGAAAGAAAACGATTTCACAGGCGGTTTGAAATCATGGTGGTCGATCGAATTTCAACCATCCTAATGGCTAATTCTCGGTGAAAATAAGGAGAATTTGACATTCATCCAGAGGGCGGGAGGAAGGCCTGAAAATCCGGAGAGTTAGCACGTATGCTATACTGAGCTCAGTTATTATGCAAAAGTAAATTAAAATTGCTTTTACTTATAACTTCAAGTCTCTGTTGGAGAGTAATTTTTCTTCAACTGCCACATTTATTAGGCTTGCTTATCATTTTAGGTGTTGTTAAGTCTAATCTTAATCTCGTACAACTCTGAAAACAACTTCAGTCAGGCTATAATTAATGTCCTTACCATATTACTTTTGATGTTATGTACATATAATTCAATTTTTATTCAGTGATATCCAAAATACATTACAAGATTGTATGACAGACAACAAAGGATTGAAGGCCTTGAAATTACCGGGTGCGTCAGCTATTTGAGAACACACTTTGTAGAGGCCATAAGTGGGCGACACTGTAACTAAATATTTTCTTTCTATTGCAGTCCCAACATGGAAGCTTCAAATATAATGCAGGAAATGAAGAAGCATGCTGTTTTCATTGCCTTAGCTGCCAACCATGGAGATTCGGAGATTGCAGCCTTCTTAAATGTTGCCTGATCCTTCGTGTTCCAGATCAGAAAAGGGCTCCTGGCCTCTGGCGGGAATGCGTCTTCAGTGGCCAAAAGAAAAAAAAAAAACGTTTTCAATGGTTGGATGCTGTCAGGCAAGGCGAGTTTGTTTAGCAAGTCCAGGGCATCATCTACGATAACCCCAGCAAGTTGATGAGGGCCACTGCCAATCAGCTCCATGTGTCAGAGTCAACAATCAGACGTGTGGTGCATGAAGACATCAGGTACAAATCCTATGTTATGAGAAGAGGGCAGTTTATGTCCGATGGAACTTGGGAGAACCGTGTGATACGGTCGAAGCGCTTGCTGAACAAACTCAAGCACCCCGAGGAGCCCAACATGCTCTGGTTTTCTCAGATGAGAAGAACTTTGACCAAGATCAAAAAGTGAATGGGAGGAATGACAGATGGCTCTGCTCCAGCCCCACTGAGGTCCCCACTGTTATGTACAGCAAGTTCCCGTCATCTGTGATAATCTTGGGGGTCATGAGCAATGAGGGCGATGTCATGCCTCCCAACTTTTCCCAGCAAGGTCTTAGGGTCAATGCAGCCACCCACATCAAGAGGCTGGGCATGGTTGTCAATCCCTGGATGGAGGAAGTGGCTCGGGGGAGGCCGTACGTGTTCCAGCAAGACTGTTCCCGTTCACACAGCCCGCATGACCCAGGAGTGGTTGGCCAAAAATTTCCGCAATCATGTTACCCCTAACATTTGGCCTTCTAGCTCACCTGATTTGAACCCTCTGGACTACTACGTCTGGGGCGTTGTTGAGAGGGAGTCCAAAAAGAATGGCCACAATGCCAAGAACTTGTTGAAAGCTGCCATCAGGGACACTATGGCCAACATAAATAAGGATCACCTGATAAACATATGTAGTCATTTCAGAAGCTGCATTGAGGCCATTATCGAGGCTGAAGGCAGTTTTATTGAACAGCCTTTTGCTGTGTATGTAAGAACAAGTGCACCAAATTTTATGCAAATATATTGGTTTTTCTACCTAATATTTGTTTTCCTCAAGGTCAAATTTTGTTCTCAAATAGCTGACGTACCCGGTAGATTGTATGCCTTCGTGAACAATGTAACTCGAAAACATGAAACCACCACCAAAATTCAAAAATGAGGCTTAAAATCTCAGAAAGCTAAAATTATAACTAAGGAAAGAACTTAAAATAGATTTAAAAGTTCTGAACTGAGAAGCTCAACCAGCATGAAATACTGTGTCAGCCACAGCATAATCCAGATATGTCTGCTACTTTGCTAGCATCTTCAACTTATAATCCAGATATGTTTCCCACTTTGCCAGCATCTTCAACTGTGCAGCAGATCGTTATGATCTGTTTCAATGTCAACTCTTTGGTCATTCCACATCTTTGCACCATGTTACAGGTGAATTTATATGTACTGAGGAAATCACACAATACAACAGCAAAAATAATAGCCCTATGGTATTTACCTTACGCCAGGAAAAATCTAATAGAAACTGAGATAATGATTTACCAAAAGACGATAAACAAACAAATAATATATGCACCTAGACTACCATCATCAGAGGGTGCTATGCAATATAGCACTTACAATGATAGGCCTAACAAGCAAATGTGATAGTTGAAGAAAAATAATTACCCTCAACACAGATTTCATGTTATAGGTATGCAACTGATTTTTTATTTACTTTTCCATAATAACTAAAGCTAGGTATCATGCACAAAATTCAAAACAATGTGCTGAACAGAATAAAATATGGCATTCATGGCCATACTCTGTAGTTAGATACAAAATCTTATCTCAAATGCTGTTACTAAATCCTGCAAATGTATGACAAGAAGTCAAAGCAGCTAATGTTTGAAATACCATGGCTCCTTGTCATATCATTAATAGCACTTGTCTCCCATGTTGAAGCAACTGGCTAAAAAAATCTATTTGGATATTTGCATTGAAACACCTATTAGCCTTCTATTAAAAAAAATTGAAAATACAACTTACTCTTATCAAATGCTAGGAGTTTACACTGAACCACTTGTCAATGTCATTATAAATAACTATATCAATACAAGGGTCATTCAAAAAGTAATAAGACTGATTTTACATGGGGCAGAAGTGTAATGCAGTAAACATACTTGCACTTGCATGCTTTCGAAGCATTCTCCCTGTACTCATACCTGAATGCACCGGTCCCACTTTTCTATCTACTTGCGGAAAGTGTGTTTGAAGCCACTCCACCCCTGGATTAGAGCATCAGGCCTACTACCATGGACTTTCACACCCAACTCCAAACATGCAGAAAAGATGCTATTTACTTGTGTATTAACACAGGAGAAGGCCTTAAAACATTGCACCAAACAATTTTCAAGTTTTTCTGTCTGTACAGATCACTCACTTTGATTGGTTGGCATGACACAACAGCGACAAAAATCAGTAACTTAGAAACCCAACTTCATGCAATGTTGAGATGGATGAACATAAACTGTGTAACAACTTCATCCACAGCTATAATCATTGTGACAATAGTTCACACCTGTCAATGAAAACAAAATCTGAAGAAACATAAAACTAGAAAAATAATAATTTACAATGGATGACAATGCACACAAAATCAAATGAATGTGCCCAGCTCCACATTATATAGTAATGTGGGAAACAGTTAGCCATTTTTATTTTTAAGTCTATCACATATTTCAATGGTTATTTAATATACTTTGTATTTATTGAGCACTTTAAAATTAATAATTTTTAACCCCAATAAATGTGGAGCTTTTTTGAGTTCTTAATTTTCCCCCTCCATACATATTAACAGATTTTTAATCAAACTTCTATAGCTATTACATACAAACATCAATGAACTTACTTGTTGAAGCAAATGCCTTAACTGAGGATTGGTGCTGCTTTGACTGACTTGCTGCATCTGAATTCTCTGTGACTGTTGTTGTAGTTGTTGTTGCTGTTGCTGCAGTTGTTGTTGTAACTGTAATTAAAGTAACTTTTACTCAAAAAACATCAGATTCATTACACATCAAAAGCAAAACATTCGTATCCTATAATACAGACACACCACTGAAAAATAATTTGGTCTCAGTGAAGCAGCAGAATAATTTCAGCTACACTCAGAACAGAACAATTACTCATATCCATTAAAAAGAAAGGGAGGGAATATGTAAATATGCAATTGTGTTTGAAACTTAACGCATACAAGATACTATTTGAAATTTGGCTAGCCTTTAGAAATGAACAACTGTATGAAAGAGTTTTGTAATAAGTATTTTAGGTTGTCCCCACTTCAAGCAACTCCTTAAATTAGCACATGAGCAATGATAACAAAGAATGTACACAAAGCCCAAACATACTCAAAGATGTGATTGCACTAAAAGAAAGCCAATTTGGACACTCATTTGATTCTACCAAGATGTAATGTTAGATTTTTCATACAGTTTATTAAATGATGATGGTTACTGACTATATACAAGCTTTTTAATCATAAGGCTCGTATATAGTCAGTAACCATTTGATTGGACAAGACATATTTTCATTTTGTTACAAAAACCATGAGATTTCATGGAATATTCAAATAAAAAACATTACATTCTCATGACAACAAAATTATTTTCCAGAGAATTCTCAATACAGTGGGGAGGAGAAGACTTGAAAAAGATTTATCTCCTTACTTGCTGTTGAAGATGCTTCTACTTTGCTGAATCAGTGCAATAAAAAGAATGCTACAACCTACATAAACAAAGTACCAGTATGCCAATTCAATTTTTCTACTCATGAAGAAACTTTTTTGTCAGATTGATACAACATAAGTACACTGTTTCCTCCATAAGGAAAAGTAGTGCTATATTCTAAAAATGACACTACCATTTTGTTTTGTGCTGCAGGAAACAACCCTGCTTTTGAAGTTAACAATTGCTAAAATGCTTTACTTGCTGCTACATGATATAAAAATAAAAAAGGGAACCATTAAATAAGTACAGTCAAGAAGAAATTCTTATTAATGCCAAGTTTTCAGTACATAAAAAGTTCCTATCAAATTCTTCATCAAAATTTATACTTTTTTACTGCTATTCCTTTGGATTTCTTTTAAACTGTTTGACTTAGTGGGGAAAGACAATTATACACTGCCGGACAATTGCTAAGGACGGATGACAATAGCAACGATAGCAACCATAAAATGGAAGGTAGGAAAATGTGGAAATTAGCATAAGTGCGGGATACAGTATGACGTGTTGTGCGTATGCAAATTTTGGATTGCCGAACTTGTTCGTGACGTCATAGCGCTGATAAGAGATATAAAGGATTTGACGCGTATTGACCGTTGTTGTTCAAACGCAAAGTTGAAAGGGAAAGAATCAATTGACGAACTTGCAAGTTTCAGTATGTCTTCCCGACATCACCTAGATGATTTTACGCGTGGCCGTATTATTGGCAAGATTGAAGAAGGGCGAAAAATAACAGATGTTGCCAGGGAGTTCGACGTCAGCCACAGTGTTGTTTCAAGGCTTTAGAAATCATTTCAAACAAATGGAGAGTGTAGCAAATGTCACGGGGGAGGTCGTGTTCGCAGTACGACACCTGCAGAAGATCGGTACATAGTGCTATCAACAAAAAGACACCGACGCAGCACAGCTAGTGAGGTAGCAAATCAGTTTATGGCTGCTACTGGCAAGCGGATCTCCCGAAAAACTGTCGCCAGACGTTTGCATGAAGGAAGACTATACGCCCGCCGTCCTGTTGTGTGCATCCCATTGTCCAGACGTCACTGTACCGCCCGTTTGCAATGGTGCCATCAACATCGCAATTAGACTGATAACGACTGGTCTGCTGTCCTCTTCTCAGATGAGAATAGATAGAGTCTATCGTCTGATTGTCGACGACAACTGATCTGGCGTGATAGTGGTACTGCGTATTGTCCAGCAAACATACAGGAAAGGGACCGATATCCGACATGTAGTGTCATGGCATGGGCTGGCATCATGATCAATGGCCGTACGTCCCTCTATGTGCTTCCAACTGGGACTATGACTGGCCAACGATACATTAATTATGTTCCGTGGTGCTGTCGGTGATAGATTCATTTTCATGGACGAAAACGCAACATGTCATCGAACAGTCGCTGTCCAGGAGTGTATTGAGAGTGAGGATATTCAACGCCTCGTATGGCCAGCACGTTCTTCAGATCTGAATCCCATTGAAAATGTGTGGGATGC
The DNA here is from genome assembly GCA_039090855.1 of Macrothele yani. NCBI lineage: Eukaryota > Metazoa > Arthropoda > Arachnida > Araneae > Macrothelidae > Macrothele > Macrothele yani. The sequence continues at coordinate 161,351,175 of CM076990.1, forward strand.
TTTGGGGAGGAGTCTTGCTGGTCGCCAATGCCCTCCAATAAACAAGGACACCCTCATCCGTGCACTGACAGAGGAATGGGATAAATTTCCCTAACAGCTGCTTGATAATGTTGTGCAAAGCATGACACGATGTGTGGAATCTGGCATCGTCCTCCATGGTGACCATATCCCGTATTAACATCTTACACCGGAAAGCCTGCGGGCGGTAATTGCATTTTTCACGTTTACGTATTCTGCACAAAATGGCATGTTTGTCCCTTGAACACATTCCAAAGCCTTCTGGATTTCAGAGCACAATAAATTGCCTTTCTTGTAATGTCCTGGCATTCTGACATTATTTTATTTTACTTGGCATCCAACCACACTTACTTTTTTATGCGCTATATAGCCGTTTATGATCTGTCCTTAGCAATTGTCCAGCAGTGTACCTTGAACCCTTTTGTCTTTCACAGACAGTCTGCTAACAGATTTTTCAAACTCAACCAAAAGTTATAGTTTACAGCCACAAAATAACAAAATAAAGTGTTTTTTTTAAAGTGATATGTTTGAAATTTTTTCACTTTGACTTGAAAACAATTTTTTGCAATGGTGAAAACACTTTTTTGCCATTTAATATTAAGTTACAAACACAATTGGCTTTTGCATTTAACCAGCAATTATTGTATGCAATATATTTCAGCCTGACTTTCTGTCAGTGGAAAACACTTTTCATAAGATTTCTGCCACCACATAAAGTTATGCTGTGAGGTAACACGTGTTCTTGAAAACTGTTCAGAAGTCAGTTACTACAGTGAATCCTAAAAAATCCAACAAAGTCAACAAGCTCCATAAAATATAAATCCTCACACACCCAGTAAGCATTTCAGAAAGCTGCCCGAGTACAAATATATTATAATGGTACTCCCTACATCTTTTGAACAAACAGATAATTCATTTGGTTGATTTTTTACTATCTTTCTCAGTTTTTATCCAATATGCTTGAGTGAACCTTGCAGGGAATACTAATCAAGAAGGCAGCACTGTAATTACACCAATCCTCCCTGTCCACTTTCTTGAAAAGTGGTGCAATGCACCAATCCTCCCTGTCCACTTTCTTGAAAAGTGGTGCACTTCTGCCAGTACTTAGGAGTCAAACCACTTCCCCATGATGTTATTCCATGTAGATGTTATTCCTGCCGTTTAACTATATTTCATTAATTCTCAGTTAGTTTCATCAGAACTTGATACTTTTCTGAAGCAAAACAACATCTCTTACTTTAAGAAAGCCAGTCACCCAGTCCCCCTGTTAATCACTTACCTTAATATCATCATTAGTGACCCATAAAATTAGTCTTTGGATATTCATTTATTGGGTTTACAACAAGGCATGAAAAATCTCGGAAATGTTACCCGTCCTCGAGGACGGTTTGTCTAAAAATGTACCCGTCCTCCTTTGAAACTAACCAGTCAGACTCGTATAAATATCATAACTACGTAGAATTTAAATATCGTCAATTCTTTTTCAGTTAAATCCATTCAATAGTGGTTTAACTGTTGGAACTTTACATGTTATAGTTCCTTTGTATGAAATGCAATTTCTCAGTTGGAAATTATTAGTATTTACTGCGAACAAATACCTCAATAATCAAATGTAATTCAAGGAAAAACTTTTCACGTACCTCTCAGTTGTAAGTGGTCGATGTTCGAATCTTTGTATGGCTGTTCTCATCAGGCTCTTGAGTTTAGACTTTTAAGAATTTAATTGGCACATTTTCTTCACGGGTCCCGAAATTGGATAGACAAATTAATTTGTTTGATGAATTTGTCTATCCAATTTTGGGACCCGTGAAGAAAATGTGACGACTAAATTCTTAAAAGTCTAAACTCAAGAGCCTGATGAGAACAGCCATACAAAGATTCGAACATCAACCACTTACAACTGAGAGATACATGAAAAGTTTTTCCTTGAATTACATTTGATTATTGAGGTATTTGTTCGCAGTAAATACTAATAATTTCCAACTGAGAAATTGCATTTCACACAAAGGAACTATAACATGTAAAAAGTTCCAACAGTTAAACCACTATTGAATGGATTTAACTGAAAAAGAATAACGTATATAAAACATGTTTTTTAATCTCAATACGTCGAGAAATATGTGCGTATTAAATATCGTCACTTTACTGACAAATTTTTTTTTTATGTACATACAGAAAATAAAATAAAATACATTTCTGCTTTCATAGCAAAAGGCTTGCTACACAGAATCCAGAATTTTCAACTGCAAAATGGCAAAAGATGAGAGATAGAATAGTGAAGTATGTGCACATGCGGCATTAGGTACGATCATTGTGAAGGACGCCAGGAAACATGTGGAAAATGGTAATGCACAGGAAGCCAATATTACGGCGAGCATCACATGTGCGAGATGTCAAGGTCACACGTGAAGGGGAGAAGCAACTGTTGCTTAGTTTCATTGGTTAATACTGGGTCACTCCAGTATTAACAAATGAAACTAAACAAGGGATGACTGGGGGGACGGAGATAGATGGGAGAGAAAGGAAGAAGAAAAAACAACAACTGCGAAGTCGCTATCTTTATAGTTACACTTCCCACTTCAGGCGTAAAATTCACATGGGAAAACTTTGAGAGGGAATGAGAAAGCAGCACATTGGCTTAGTACGTTAAAATTTTGGAAGGGAGGGTGTCGCCGCGGAACTATTTCGCCAAAACAAAGAACGGCTAATCGCTTAAGAGAATGCGTAATTTCATGGCACTTGGCATACAAATTTTAAATTGGCAAACAAAAAAAAATGTAAAATAAAAATGTTCTAATCACAATTATACTGAAAGCTTGTGGGGAAAAAGGGCAGTACGCGCGGACGTCGTGGTCGGGAAATTAATTGTCCGCAATGAATTCTTGACCGCCACGAACGGGCGGTTTTGCTCACCCTGGTTTACAATCTATTCATTCCATCTATACAACATATCTTCCTCTGACATGTAAAGTTACCCACCTTTGTCAAGTAAACTCTTTAGTCACAGACTTTCCACACAATTTTTTCCTACATTTAATCACACTTTAAAACACTTTCAGGTCATTCTGAAAGCTCTTTTCCACATAATTCTCCAAATCAACAGGTCCTTTACAATTTCCAATGTTCTGCACTTCTGCTATAATTTCCAATTTTGAAATGCTTATGCAACAGACAGCCAAATTGAAAAAAGAAGAAGAAGAAGGGCACAATAGTGTGGTCTGCAGAATTCGATCCTTGCTACCAAAATGGTTTAGAACCCCCCCCCCCCCCTATCAAACTTTCAACCTAAAGTACTGTTTCTCATGGGGCCAAATAGGTGACAATCCAACCATGGCAAATGTAAAATGCAAGGGGGATATGGCATCACATCTTTGCAACTGCCTGACTTGTGAAAAGTCATTTGAGGGCAGGCATTATCATGCTGCAACTTGCTATCTTTCAGCACTTCTTTCTGGTGGCTCCTGAAGCTTCTTGAATGTCATGAATGTAGCAGATGCTACTCACAGCTGCACCATATTCCAGAAAATCCATAAAGATGGCTCCCTTGTCATCCCAGAAGACTGACACCATTACCTTCTATATTCAGTTTTGAACATCCAAAACTTAAGTGATGTGCAGTGTCACCAATGACTTTGTCTCTGGATCACACAGATATTGCATTTGAAAAAAATTATAACTTTTGAGTCTTCAAACATGGTAAACACTAAGTGAACACATTGGCTCACTTGAATTTCTGCTCACATACCAAGAAAACGATTTGGTACATACTTACTAAAAACTTAAGTCTCCAGTGATGGTTTCCAGGGTATTGTGAGTACAAAGAAAGTGACCAATGATATCCTGGATACAATTCTAATGTAAATCACATCTGTCACTTGTAAATTGCCATTTTAGTAGCAACAGCTAACTGTTTCCATTAACACTGTTTGCTCTCAATAATTGTTTTACCTTTGCTGAACTTTTTCACTGGCATTCGCACACTGTTGATATCAACTGTCTGCCACAAATGTCAGAAGTACTACAACCCTCTTTCAACAGAAACCTGACCAGCTGTTTGTTTTAGCTTTGCACCCATAGTTTTTCAGCACTTAGCTGTTGAAAAAAATTATAAGAAAAAGGCAAAAGATATGAAATTTACATACCTCATGAAAACAAAAGCACACGTTCACTATTATGCATCACAGCCCCAATAAATACCAAGGGCCTGCATTAACTATTTCCCAGTAGACTAAATGCAACTTAAGCAAAAGCTGACAAACCAGAAATAAAACTGGCTAAATTTCTGGTGAATACCTTTCATCTTTATGCATTTGGAGATACACAATGGAAGAAGAAGAAAAATGGAAGTTTTCTCTTCAAAGCTAATTAAAAACTCGTGTTTCAAAAACAACCCAAGCCATTAGAGAAGCTGTTCTTGTCACTGAATGCTGGAGACACTGAGTGAAGAATGTTGCCACCAAGGAGGTTAGAATAGATGGAGTGCTGGAGACACTGAGTGAAGAATGTTGCCACCAAGGAGGTTAGAATGAGAGCCAGCCATTCCCCATGTAATCAAAATGAAGCCACTGAAATGTCATGATCATGACATCACAGCCAATCACAGCCTCTGCCACCATGTTGGTGAGACAAGTCGCAGTAAATCACAGCCTCTGTTGCCATGTTGGTGAGACGTTTGAGAATCATAGTCATTTGCTCAAAGTGCTTCAAGTTTGTGACGTCATCCTTACTCCATCTATTCTGACCTCCTTGGTTGGCACCAACTAAATGGCCATTCATATTACAAGATATTTGTATTACAACAAGACTACAAAACTAAAAAATATAAAAATAATAATGGACATCTTAATTTACATCTGCAAATGCATCCATCGTTTCACATAACACATCAAATTTTTTATTAGTTTCTCCTAATGGTGAAAAAGGGGGGGGGCATTTATTTGAATGACACCTTCACCCCCAACACTACCCACAGACAGTAACAATTTCTCTAAAATTAATCTGGGACTGGTATGTGTGTTTTAATTAGGTTTGATGCAAATATAGGTCATAACTTTTAAGAATTTATTATGAAATCTTAATTACTTTGAGTAAAACTTTTTTTTTTAGCTAACGATAAAAAAAAATCGGGCTAATAATTTTTTAATTTGGGACTGACAAGATTATTAATCGTTTCTATATCAGATTAATTTCTTCTGATTTGTCTATTTATTGAGGTTTTTCACTCTTATTGGTGAGACAGAAGGGGGTATATTATTATTATTTTTTTTAATCATATAAGATTATTGTGAATTAAATACTTAGTCTGTTTACTGACTTAATACTATGGGATAAGATTGGAATTTGGGGGTGTTTACACTGTTGTGACTTGACTCTTCATGTTTTAATAGTGATAATATATGTATACAAATGTAATGGTTAATAGTGATTACTTTGTGAATTGTTTATTACCTTGAGATTTTTCACTTACCTATGGTTTGCTTGGTTAAATAATATGTTATGTTAATTATGTTAATTTAGTTCTTTGGATTATGATGGAGGGTGTCGAGATTAATTTATGCGTCAACTACACTTTAATTTTTTTTTTTTTTTTTCTTATGGGTGTTTTGGTAGTTGGTTTTATTTTTTACAGTTTTGTTTATCATGTGTAATACTATGCTCACCACTGTGATGTAATAGAAATAGAAATTTTACCTCTTTATTTTTGATCTGATTGTTTAACTTTATATTCTTTTCATTTTCTTTTCTGAGTAGGAGTTGGTGGTGGTGGTGTTATCTATTTTAGTTTTGGAGTGGTTAATGTAACCTGATTTTGGTCTGTCTTATTAATTTTGATTTTATTTTATTGTTTTATAAAAAAAAAAGGAAGGAAAGAATAGAAATGGGGAAAGAGGGTATAGAACAAAGGTGGAAAAATGATGTGAAGGGAAAAATAGGGGAGGGAAAGTGGAATGAGGGAGAAAAGGGGAAAGAAAGCTCTTATGAATAGGTATTCAATAGGGGCATTTCATTATTCACAATACATGATTCATAAGATGATTATATTTTGGCAAATTTGCTATTTATCTCTTGCCTAATAGGTATTTATTAGTCATCAGTTTTTGTCTTCTGTATTTTTTGGCTTATCATGTTCAATGTCATGTGTACTACCAATTGTGATTCGATTGTAAATTTTATTTCTTCTACAAGGCTAGACAGTGATTGATTTGTTTATCTTCTGTTTATTATATTTCTATGTTTGGTGATTTATCATTTTGTAATTACATGTTAAATTTTTGTCTGGCATAGTGAATTGGACACTCATTTACTAAAAAGTGGTTTGCATTTTATGAGATGATACCTTGTTTCCTTAAATTTCATAATCTTACTTCCTATATTTTTAATAATTATGAGATGGTGAGTAGTAGGATGTGGCTAGATACTGGGATGTATGATTTTAGTTAAATGTAGCAGGGGGTGGCATTTGGTATTTTGTCTTTTGTTTTTGAATTAGGTTAATTCAAATAAGTTTTTTATTTTTTATATGGTATATTACAAATTGTACTAGGAGGTTCTGTTTATTGATGTTTGGTCTTCATATGTGGCCTGTGATTGTTAATAATAATGAGTGACATATATACACTACAGCAAGTGTCTAATCTGTTGTCTGGTGACTTTAATGATGCCTTGAAATTAATTCATATAAATGCCAGATCTCTTATGTCTAAGGTTACTGTTGTTGAGGCATTGATTCAGGCGACAGGATCGGGGATTGACATACTCTGTTTAACTGAGACATGGTTTCCGACTCAAAATTATAGTATTGATATACCTGGTTATAAAATATTTTTCCATAATAGAATTAAAACAAAGGGAGGTGAGTGGCAATTTATGTAAATACTATTCACCAAAATTATTCTTTGATAACAGATTTAACTGTTATTGACCCTTATATAAAAATTTTGACAATTGAAAATTAATATTATATAATAATGGTTTGTTATTGCCCTCCGAGTTCTAACTTATCCTTATTTATTAATAAACTATTTGAAATTCTTAATTATATCAACTTGACAGGTAAAAGGGGTTTCTTGTTGGGAGACCTAAATATTGATATTTCCCAAAATAACTTACAAACTCGACAATTTATTCAATTGCTAAATACTGTCGGGTTTAGCAATACAATTACATCTCCAACGAGATTAACACCAGTAACTGAATCTACCATTGACCTATCTCTTACGAATGCTCCTTTAGAGTTGACTATTTCAGGAGTTATAATTTATGATATTAGTGACCATCTACCAATTTTTACATTTTACAAACATACACATGCTGTAAATAAAAAAATAATTAATATAGCAACTCGATTAATAAACAATAATACGTTAAATAAATTCTATAATCTATTACAACATATAAAATGGAAAAATGTTTTACAGTTGACTGATCCAAATCTTTTATATGGAAGCTTTGCAACAGTGCTAAATGAATTATACATCCAAGCCTTTCCAATTTTACTTAGCAAAAAGAAAGCTAAAAAGGAAACGTAAACCATGGCTCACTAGACATCTATTAAACCGAATTAATAAAAAAAAATCGATTATACTCGAAATTTATAAAAAGTAAACTACATACTGATTTTCAAATATTTAAAACATATAGAAATAAATTAAATTCTGATATTAGAAAATTTAAAAGAGAATATTATACTAATATCTTTTCTCAAAACGATTCTAAATTAACTTGGAAACATTTAAACAGATTACTGGGTAAATCTTCAGGTTCAATTACACCACAATACCTAACTAATTTAACACAAATAATTAAATCCAAACAAGATATAGTCAATGAAATCAATAATCACTTTATATTAGCTCTGCAAATTCTTAAACAACAAGTTTTACTTACAAATTCTCAATATCATCAGTACTTTCAGAATTCACACCAATCAAACACGTTTCACTTGCTTAAAATTACATGATCTGAACTTTTACACTCGTTGTTACAAATTAATGTCAATAGTGGACCTGGATATGGTGAAATTTCACCATTGGTTATCAAACATGTGGCTCATATTATTGTGGAGCCACTTTTGCTGATTTATAATTCTATATTTACTACAGGCATATTTCCAGATGCTTTAAAAATAACTAGAATTACTCCCAAATACAAGATAGGTTCGGTAAACGATTTTCGACCAATTGCAAATTTGACTATTTTTGCTAAATTGCTAGAAAAATTAATTTACATTAGATTACTTTCCTTTTCACAAAAATACAACATATTTAACAAAAATCAATTTGGCTTTTTGCCAAATAAATCAACAGAGCTTGCAATTTCATTTACACATAATTTAATCCAACAAATTACTATAAAAAATCAATCAACAATTGCAATTTTCTTAGATTTATCTAAGGCTTTTGATACGCTAAACCACGATTTTCTACTAACCAAATTATTTTCTATTGGAATTAGGGGTTCTACATATAATTTATTCAAAAGTTATTTATCAGCTAGGAAGCAATATACTGTGATTGATATGACACAATCCACAATAGGAAATATAAATTCTGGAGTGCCGCAAGGTTCGGTCCTTGGTCCTATATTATTTAATTTGTATATTAATGATCTCTTTACAGTGGTAAAAGATAATGATTTAATTTTATTTGCTGATGATGCAACAATCTTATTCAAGGGTAATAATACTTTAGATCTTACATCCAGAATAAATGCACAACTTGTGTTGGTGACAAATTGGTTAAATAGCAATAAATTGATTATTAATGTAAACAAGGCCAAGGCTATGATCTTTTCGAAACTACAAATATGACAATCTATGAGTGACGTGGTGGTCTTGAATAATGCTAAAATTGATTTTGTGAATAGTCTTTCTTACTTGGGAGTATTCATTCGAAATGATTTGAAATGGAATATGCATATTGACAACCTGACTACTATAATATCTAGAAACATTGGTGTAGTTAGTAAGATTATGATAAATTTGTCCCCTAAAATAATGATACTTTTATACTACACACTAATACAAACACATATAAATTACTGTATACTGACATGGGGGCAAACAACACAATATAACTTTAAAAAAACAGGTATTACAAAATAGATATATAAGATTAATAGACCTAAAAACTCTTAATTATTCTATACCTAATTTTACCTTCAGGTCAGAAGTAAATCCCAATAAATATAATATACTTACAATAAAACAATTATTTGACTATAATCTTGGTAAAATAATGTTCAGAAGAATTAAAAATGATTTATACCATGACTTAATATCATTAAATATTCGTACTCATAGTTATGAAACCAGGAATCGATCAACATTCATACCTAATTTCCCTCGGACAGAAACAATTAAAATGAATATTAATTATTTGGGTCCAAAACTTTGGAACTCCTTGCCTTATGACATAAAATCTATTAACAATTTTGACCTATTTAAAAAAAATTTCAAGCATCACCTTATTAACAAGTCTCTCAATTAGTGCTGAGTTGACCTGATCTGGTCGCTGGATTGATTTCACGGCTTATGAATAGACCTTGCATCTATATACACTTATGTATTTATTTAATCTTTCAGTTATATTCAATGTGCCTTTGACGTGTCTTTTGTATTGTTATTTGTTGTTCATGTTCTTTTTTTTTTTTTTTAGTACTAGGGGTGGGAGGGGCTATGTCCGGCCTTTTCCCTCCTCCTCCTGGTTGCTACATTTTTTGTAATTGATTATACTGTTTGTATTTTGAATTGTAATAGGTGGCAACTGAAAAATGAATAAACGAAAAAAAAAAAAATGCACAGAGTGACTTACAAGTGGAAACAGAGAATGTCATACCTGTCTTATGGCATTCTGTCTCTCTATCATTGCCTGCTGTTGTTGCTGTAGCTGTTGTTGCTGCTGTTGTTGTTGTTGCTGTTGGTACTGAAGTTCTTTAGCTTGGGCTGCTTCCAGGGTTTGCTGCAACTGTTGTATTTTAAGCTACAAAACATAAATAAATCAAACTTCATACGAGCAAATGTCTATAACAACAATATCAGGACCAGTGTATGACTTAGGAATTACTACTGCTAACAATACATAAATGAATAACATAAAAACCATAAAACTACCTTCAGTATGTCAAATAAAAAAAGACATGCTTCAAGATAAAAAAAAAAAAAGTTTTACGAATACCAACTGAAAACTTGAACATGAAGGTTCAGGGCTTGAAAAATACCATGCCCAAGATGCCTGGGGTATGTAAATTATTGACCTGGGCAGATAAATAAAAAATTTAGTTGCCTGAAATGGGCAATGAAATTAAAAAATAAAAAAGTTTGTAATAGAATTCCCTACTACAAGAAAACAGACAATCATCGCATGTCATCATACCTGCCAACTTTCAGAAACTGAAATTCGTCAAAAAAAGAATCGATATATTAAGTTACTTACAGTGCATATTGATTAAATGTAGCGAGCATATCGATTAAAACGATATGTTACCCAAATCAAGTATCAACTTTTAATCTATATGAGTACAGATGTTTGAATTTATCAGCATATTTATATTGATTAAAATGGAATCTATACATAATTTCTCATTACTATGCTGTCATTATGATCTACAAAGTAATAAAAATTTATTTTTATGGAAGCCTGTATCTAAAGGGATGTTCCACTCACCCTTTGACCCCCCGATCCAATAGGGTTGTATCCCACATCATCATGGAACGTACTAAAATGTTTTCATGCTAGGAGGTATCTTAAGGAGAGATGAATGATGAGACAGTCAAATAAAAAAAATAAAAAAATGAGAGTGACTGAGGGACACTAATTGGCAAATTATGTTAAAAAAATGAAATAAATGAGAGTGCCTGAGGGACACTAATTGGCAAATTATGTACTAAAAACAAAGTGAACAAACATTTTGCATGAATTGAATCCAGTTCACTATAACTTTGTTAATTTCGTTTTTTTTTTTTTTTTTTTTTTATTACCACCAAAATAAATCATTGCTGGGAAAACACTGGCTCAAATGGACATTGGACCTTTTTTTTTTTTTTTTTTTTTTTTTTTAAACTTCCTGTTATATCACATTCTTTTGTTAGGTCCAATTTATTGCCAGAGAAAAAGTTACAAAACTATGCCCCAAATGCATTTTTAATTTTACAAAACCGGCAGCTTTTGTTTAATTTTGTCATGTTGGGTATCAATTTGGGCTCAGAAATTCCGTAGATTTAAAATCCGCTTGAATTTCTTTTTCTCCAATAACTATGCTCTGAGATAGCATTTCAAACTGGAAGTAATAAAGACAGGTGCCCCAATGCCGACACCCCACGCTGACCAAGTGAGAAGTTGCAACTTCAGGAATGAACAATGCATTATCTGAAAAGGGTGGAGGGGTGAGAGACAGACAGGCCCAGCTGGGGCAGTTCAGTTTACCCGTGGTGCAAGCTTTAGTGTTTGAAATAACGTAAAACAATAAACCTAAAACATGTGGGGAAAACACACATCAGTGCTTTATTTTAAATGGATTAAGTTAAGTAAAAGAGTTTTAATGATAGATTCAAAATCATCAGAAAAAAGAAAAATCTGGGAGAATCACTAAATTCATAAAATTAAAATTTGCCCACAAAACTAAAACAAGTCGCATTTCCGTAAATTTTATGGGTAAATCGTAAAACCTGGCAGGTCTGTGTTGTGTTTCATTCCACTGTTAATCACTGGTAGTTGTGTTATTGTTACGGAGTGCCAAGGACAGAAGAATATCACTTATTTAATCATATTATGCTCCAGTTCCAGAAAATGGCACCATATGTAGTTTTGCTTCAAATGTCGTTTACAATCAGTGATGGAATGGATGCCTGTAACGGAACTAGCCTCCGATGTTAAGTGACAAAAGGCAAAAACTTAATGAAAGGAACATGGCAGAATCACTAAACTTCATCATACCAATTTCAGGATCATCGTCTTAAAACTTCAGATACACACTTTTGTGCACTGAACATTTTGAATACAGTGAAAATCTTCCAAATACGTCGAGATGTACACTCATTGTCATAAAACTCCGCGCACCAAGAAGGCGGCATTGGACTGAAATGAGATTTTAGTCGTGAGATGGTACATACCAAGGACAGAAGTGATTACAATATCACAGCAGCAGGACAATTTCCCGTGGACATAGGTACACATTCTGGTCAGCGTTAGTACAGCGTCGGACTGCCTCATGCTCAGATACATGCAGTAATACAGTCCGGCATGGAGTCAAAGAGATGCCGTATGTTATCCTGGGACAGATTGGCCCACACTTCTTGCAACTGACACTCTAAATCTCAAACACTGGGAAATGGAGAAAGCTGGCATCCCATCTGGTCCCACACACGCTGAATGGGAGAGAGATCAGGCGATCTTGCAGGCAATGGAAGTGTCGAAGCACGACATATACAGTCATGGGAAACCTAAGCCATGTGCGGACGGGCATTATCTTGTTGGAAAATGGCTCCAGGCCGCACTACCAGTAAAGGCAGCACATGGAGCCACAGAATCTCCTGTGCGTAGCACTGGGCTGTCAACATCCCTCAGATCACTGCGAGGGAAGTACGGTTGTCATGCGCGATGGCTCCCCAGACCATCCTGCCTGCAGTTCAGAACATGTGCAGCTGTACAGTGAGATTGGGACTGTAGCATTCACCTGCGGTCCTCCACACTCTGACACGGTGGTCATCCATTTCCATACAGAAATGGGATTCGTCACTGAACAGTATATGTTGCTCGCTGCTGACACTACTGCAATTGACACCGACGATGGTCAGGTGTTAATGGCAGAAAATGTAAGGGTCATCGAGAGTGCAGATTTGCCTCTGCCAGGCATCTGGAAATGGTTCTCGGGGACACAGGAGTCCCCAGCCACCACGTCTCTGGATATTGGACAAGCACATCGTTGCATCTGTGCATGCCGCTCTCACAATCCCACGGTCCTTTCTGCTGGTGGTGTGTCTGGTTTGTCTAGAGCCAGTCTGCTGTGTCTGGGCATCTTCCCATGTCCATTGCTTCCAACAGAATCGCACCGTACTGTCCGACTGGCCCAAATGGCAGCCGATTCGGCGCGTCAGCCACCCTGCCACTCTCATCCCAACGATACAGCCTCGTTCAAACGCAGTCAGTTGCCCGTACACACATCTACGGTGGCTCCTCAGCATGTCTATTGCTCAGGGATCTCACCTGACTCTTACCGTGCACTTCGTCATGCATGAGGAGTCCCCTGCGTGGCACCTTATAAACCCCAAGGGTTGTGATTGCAGCGCCGGTCTTGAACGCGCGGGCATGCGTAATCGCACATAACGATAATCATTTGCATGTCTGCCCTCCCCATAGCTATCTGCGGAGTTTTGTGATAATCGCACGTTTTTTTCTTGGTGCGCAGATTTTTATGACAATGAGTGTATTTGGAAGATTTTCACTGTTTTTGTTTTTTTTATTGGAGGTTTAACGACCACCGTGAGCAACTCAATGGGCTATAAGCAGTCACCCATCCCTAATTTAGGGTCACTGGTGCCAGGGAAGGGAAAGAGCCAGTGCCGTAAGTCAAACACAACATTCATGCCTCACAGGGATTTGAACCCGGACCCCTTTCGGACGAATGATCAGAGGCTATCGCCTTAGACCACTGCGCCACCGGGGCGGCATTTTCACTGTCACTCTCACCCTTTGGATTTAGTAGCTATAATTTAATAGTTGTGCCATAAGCCTCAGCAGATGGAGACGTCTCAGTTGTTGAGCCCATCTCTACAGATTTGTGAAGTCAGATGCTGACTTTGCAAATCTTTACGATTAAGTGGATTGTTGGCAACTGTAGTGTAAGGCGAACGCACTTGGCTAGTTATCGAGAGATCTGGGGTACGATCCCAGCGGTGTCCAAATAACAATTTTTCAGTTGCTGTGTGTTAATTAAGGAAAAATGTGGAAAAAGCGATTACTTTGTCTATTCATTTTGAATACAGACCAACATGCATAAAAAGCTCATATTTTTTAACTTAAAAAAAAAAATGAGGGTTCTGATTTTGTTATCTTGAAAGATAAATTTTCTTGGGCATCAAGCTTTTACTACCTGGGCAGGTAAATAACTTCTGCACGTGTCCAGCTTGTCAAGTAACTTATCAGATATTTTTATAAGTCATGAGGTTATTAGAAAATTCTTTGTTGCAATGAGTCTAGTTCAGTCGCAACCTTCTTGCTAAGTTTTTGGTTGGTTGGTACTGTTTTTGTTTAGTTCCTTTCTAATATCATGAAATATTTCATTATAACCACCCAGTGCACTTTTGACAAAAATTTAAAATTTCACATGTACAGATATTTTCCGGTGTTTCACTTCGATGTGTACTAAAAGATTTCCAAACCAAGAATTTGCGAAACTTTTAAAATTTATTATTTACTTTTATTTTTTCATGGACTACTGCAATCATGATTACAGAGCTATCAGATGAAGATAGTATTTCTCCCTTCCAACATAAGCAGAGACGGTGTGCCAAACACAGTGGGGACTTCGTTATACATTTTTACATTTTTCTCGGGGGGGGGGGGGGGTAAAAACACATGCAAAATATTTTTCAAAGCGAGACATATTATGGTAAAATTTTAAATGCCTTCCAAAAAAAAAAAAGAGGATATATTTTTTTTTTTTTATATTACGCTAATTTATAATGTAAGGCATACATACACACACAGGAATACTTTGTTTGCTACCTTATTTAAGCCTATATCTATTTTTACTTTTGTATTAGTTTTTGATTCTAATTTCATTTAAAAACAGCTAGGTTAAGGAATTACGTACACTTTCATATTTTCAATAAATGAAAAAAAGTTACCTTTGAAATGCAGGTAGTAAATTCAAATACAATTGTTTTTATATTCAATACCCTTATTACACATCCTTTACTTGTAACCATCGCTCTTTTCACAGTAATTTGCCCAGTAGTTGATTTAGCACCAGGGTCAAATAAAGGATTCACTAGTCTTTGCTTCTTTCGAATTTCTTCAATTCAGAGAAAAAAGATAACTGTGAATGTTATTGAGTAAATTTTTAATTGCATCATCTATTTTGTGGTTGAAAAAAAAAATGCTGTTTGACTCTCACAAAGTTGTAACATACCCGGTTGCATACAAAATAATCCAAGAACTGTGTATTTTTGATAATCTGAAAATCTGAAATTAAACATAACCTAAATATTTAATTATGTGTAACTGAACTGAAAAAGTGAAACTACAGTAAAATATCAGGACCAGCGTAGAACTCTGTATAAAAGTGAGAAACATATAACTGTGGTTCCACTGTACAAACATACATTTATGCAATTATAAGTGTAAATTGTGTACCACAGCAATTTGAAAACACCTGGGTCCATTTTCATGGTTACAGTAATCTATGAACAAAAAAAAAAAAAATTCCTTCCAATACAACTTTTAGATGAAGCAATATACACTGAAACGGAAAATTATTACATACACCCCAGTGAAAATATGCAAAGCAGCAGGACAGCAGCAAATCGAGGTGTGCAGGAAAACCGGTTGAGGCTATAAATAGAGTGGGTCGGTACGCACAGGAATACATTCCATCAAGTGCCAGCACGGGTCGAGGATGAAACTTAAGTGAGTTTGTTGATCAAGGTCAAATCGTGGGAGCCAGGAAAGCTGGATGTTCAATCAGCGCAATGGCAAAACTGTTAGGAATTCCACGACAAACCGTAGCACATGTGTACCAGGAGTACGTGAAATCCGGCAAAACAGCTAACAGTCAGATGAAATGTGGTCGTGAAAGTGAATTGGATGACTGAGGGCACATATCAATGGCTCGCATCGTACAGACGAATCGGAAGGCTTGCTTGCAGCATGTCACAATTTAACAAAATTCGACCGGATGGGCCCAGTTTGAAAAAACCCACCGGGTTTTTCCGGGCTGGCCCCAGTTGAAAAAACACCGAAAAACCCACCTGGGTTTTTTTTTAAATAAGATATTTTTTCTGCTACAATATTCCAAATTTATTCAGCACCCAATAAAATATTTTCTTTTACAATTAATAACAAATGGGAATAATGACTAGATTCTCTTTCTTGCCTTCTCAAAGGTGATGGTTGACCGATTTTATTATTTAGCAACACAACAATTCTTTCAAATCAGCTGACAAAGCAACTGATCTGAAATAAAATTAAACAATAATCCTGAAAATAATAAATGGTTGCATATAAATAGCTTTCCACCTATAAAGAATACTTATAGAATAGACCAACATTCCATAGAAAAAAAATAGAGAAACAGAATATAGCATACTTAGCTTCTAACTAAAATATTATCTTTAAATAAAATTTGCCTGAGATATTATTTGTGTGTGGCATGTAAACTGCAATGATTTTTGACTAGCCTATTTTATACAAAGATATCCTAAAAATTAAACAATGGTACAAATAATAAAGTATTTTTGCTTTGTGTTTTACTAGAACTTCAAAAGCAGTCTGAAATTATCATAGTTTCGTGACGCACACAATTTTCAAAGATTTTCAAACCTCTGAGTTTTTCTGTAAAACAGCCACATTTAAATAATTAATGTAATCTCATGGGTTTTAGCCAGAAACAAAACTATTAATCTACAGGAAATTTTGATCTACGAAGGTATAAACTGAACAAGTTTTGTGGCTTTCTCTATCCCAAGCCTATTTCGTAACTTATTTCAAACTAGTTAAACATTGAGAAAATTCTCTCAATGAAGGCAGATGAAGCTGGTGCTGAATGTAGGCATACAAAAAAGTTACAAAATCCTGCAGGCAATTTTGAATTTGAATCATTTTCAGACTTTTCTGCCATGACTTGCCATCCTTTTATGGAAGAAAACTGGCTGATGACACTTTCTTTCATCATTGATGTTAGGTAACAGTCTGTGTCATTAATTTTGAAAGCCATTACACCAGGCAAATACACGGTCGTATCAGAATAATATGACCGCCTACCTAATAATGGGATGACAGTGGTAAGATTGCATGGTTTGGACTCATTGAGACCCTGGAAGGTTGCCCGAGGCACATGTTCTCATTCGGACTGCAGCAGAACATGGAGGTCCTGGAGATCACGTGGTTGTGGGTCGGCACACTGAACTTGTCGATCTATATAGTCCCATAAGTGCTCTAGGGGATTGAGGTCGGGCGATTTCGCCGGCCAAGGGAAAACAGAGACATCGCTGTCATGCTCTTGGAACCAGTCATGCACTGCCTCAGCGACGTGACAGGGTGCATTATCCTTTAGATACCATCACCACCAGGGTAAACGTCCAATGTGAAGGGATGCATGTGGTCTGCAAGAACGGACAGGTAGCCATTGGCATTCAGGGATCCATCCAGTGGTTCCAGGGCATACAAGGGAAACATCCCCCAGACATGCACACGGCACCGCTGGCCTGTACTTGACCAACAAGCGTGTCCGAGTGTTGGTTCTCGTGTGTCTGATGCCATGTTCACAACCGCCTGTCACTTCTGTGGAGTAGAAACCTATATTCGTCAATGAAGGCAACCTTTTTTCCACTGTCCAATGACAGTAGTCCCATGTGAACTGCAGACATCATTGCCAATGGCACTGGGTTAACATGGGTGCCTTGACGCAGTGTCGGTTCTAGAGACCCATGCGTAACAGGGTTCACTCTACTGTTATCTGGGACACGTACTTGGGTACCCCAGCATTCAGTTGCGCGATCAATTGTTGTGCTGTTGCGTGTAGATTGCCTTTTACAAGTTGACGAAGGTGACATTCTCCTCTGGGGTTGATGGCCTTTGGGACTCCACAGTTATGATGTCGGGAGGTACTCGGTGTGCCGATGGTCCAATCTTGGTACACCCATACTACAGCTCCTTGCAAACAGCCCCCAAAGTCTGCTGTTTCTGAGATGCTTTCACCCTTGGCGCAGTAACCAATGATCTTTCTTTTTTGAACATCCATCAAATCCCTACATCTATCCATTGTGCTCACGTTATGCACTATGGCTCATATGTCCTGGCCAGCCACTTATATCTCTGTGTGGTTGACCTTGTCACATGCACTCTGTGACATGCCTGGGTGAGTACACAGTGACTACAGGGATGGTCATATTATTCGACTGTGTAATCAGGGGGAAATTTGGATATCCACTCTTCTGCAATACTCTCCTGTTCTTGGTTACGTTCCTTACCTCTGTATTTCGGATCCATGAGGTTTGCTAGATAATGTGGTGCAAGAATTGCTTGTTCAAACCTTTAAAATCTAGATGGTAGGGCTGCAGGATTTCTTCTTATATTAAATCTGGCTATATTTCAACAGCAACTGAAACAGACATTGTATCTCTCTCTCTCTCTCTCTCTCTCTCTCTCTCTCTCTCTCTCTCTCTCTCTGAAGTGTGTCCAGTGTGCTAGCAACAACAGATAACTGTTTTTCCAGATTCATAGCTTCATATCC
This sequence comes from Macrothele yani, assembly GCA_039090855.1. NCBI lineage: Eukaryota > Metazoa > Arthropoda > Arachnida > Araneae > Macrothelidae > Macrothele > Macrothele yani. The sequence goes on from CM076990.1 coordinate 161,369,643, forward strand.
AAGATTTTTTAAATAGACTGATCAAATTCCTCAATATGCTCTTAAGATATTTCTCTGTATTTGTGATAATTGCCCACAAATGTTTTAACACAATCAGGATTAAAGTTGCACCTTGTTTCGTTAGGTAGTTGTGGCATTAAGCCAGACTTTTCTTTGAACCATCCATGTGGTTGACGTAGGCCTACGTTACGAAAATATTTTTGCACCACCACAATCTGCTTTAAAACAGTCTTTGGGGAAACATCTTTTTCTAACAAACTCAACAGATGTGCTGAGCAACCATATGTTATGAGAGTTGGATATCTTTTTCATTTAAAATTTTCCACATTTTTATCATTTTGTTTTTGCTCTCAGTTACAACAGACAAAACAGGTTTTCCAAATTTTTCTTCACACTCCTTTATGGCCGCCTCAGATTTAGAAGCACAACATTTTGCTGTTTTCTTTTCTGATCTAGTATCATCAGCATACCTGAAAAAAAAGCTCTGTTCCGGTATGGACACTAATAGCTTGGACTGGCTTATTCTTCACACTGTACCAACCATCTATGGTGAGAGTCAAACTGCCTAATTTCATTTTTCTGACAGCAGAGATTCAGTTTCTTCTGCTGCAGTATCACACAGTTTTCCACCAGTGGCTTTTGCTGAGGGTGGTTGATGTCCAGGTCTCAGTGTTTCAATCATAACTTTAAACTGATCCAATTCTGCTACATTGAACGGCATGTTAGCAACATTAAAAAAAAAAAAAAAATAGCCACTGTTTTATCAAGAGATTCCTTTTGCCCTTTTATGCTTTTAGGACAGAATTTACTCATTGATTGTCGCTTCTGTTTTTTTTTTTTTTTTTTTTTTATGCAACAGTACTCGAAAAGGCCTAATAAAACCTGAAAAAGCCCAATAAAACAAAAAAAAAACAATACCCCCCCCCCCCCCAAACAAGTGGGCTGGGTTTTTTCAAACCTTGCAATTTAATGAAGGAGCATCCACAAGCCTATGCTCAAAGACAATCCGTCGACATATGGCACAACTCAAAGACAATCCGTCAACATATGGCACAACTCAGCTGGGGCAGTCGATAACTACATCATGTCCAGATGTTAACGCCACAGTATCACATGATTCGGCTGCAGTTTGCAAAGGCCCATCGAAACTGGAAATGCGTCATATGGTCTGACGAATCCTGTTTCACACTGTATTACGCCGATGGCAGACAGCGTGTGTGGCTTACAGCACATGGACCCCACATGCCAAGTTGGGGCACTACAGGCCGGCAGAGGTGGTGTAACTGTTTGGGCAGCTTTCACGCGGTCCGGCCTGGGTCCCTTGGTACCTCTTGAGTCTTCCGTCACTGGTTCCAGCTAGGTGCAGCTCCTGGCCGACCATCTCCACCCTTTCATTTTGTGCCTCTCTGTCCAAACCAAGTTCCGATCATTCAATAGGACAACGCTTCACCCCATCGGTCCCAGCTGGCGACTGACTGGCTCCAGGAGCATATCAGTGAGCTTACCACACTTGCATGGCCCTCTCGCTCACCGAACTTCAACCCATAAAGAATTTATGGGACATATTGGAACGAGCTGTTCGTGATCCACCATACCCACCCACATCTCTGCTTGCTCTACGCCAAGCATTCTTAAGATTGTTGGTCAGCGATACTCGAGTCTGTGTTTCGGAACCTCATTGCATCCATACCACAACGTTTGGATGCTGTTCTGCATGCAAAAGGTGGCGCCACATGCTATTATTAGGTGGGTGTATGTAATAATTTGTACTTTCAGTGTACATACATATCACCAAGCTGGTCTCTGAGATTCAAAAGTTAGCTCACAAAGAAATACAGACTACCAGATAAATTTTTAACTGATTATTTACTTACTGTTGCCGTATCAAACTTTTCCATTTATGGTGATCTTGACACAACTCGGGCTTCACTTACACCCATTATATGACGTACACAAGACCTTCTGTACTTCATACTCATAAGCTTTTTCTCATGCAGACACTCCTGAATTTGATCCTCCCATGACTTCCCTGGCCTTCCTCTGTGCCACTTGGGCTAAAAAAAAATTCTTAGTACATCTCATCACTTAAATAGTATAACTATACTAGTAATTCAAATTTTCTTGGTGCAGAATAAAAATCAAAATGTCCAATCTTTTGCACATCAACCAGATGGCTTTTTCAAGGAAGGTAGTCAGCAAACTGCTTTATGTTGTAAAAAATATCAACGTTTACCACAATCAAAGGTTTATTATACATCGACTATAGTTTCGCAGAGCTTCTGGCTCAGCTTCATCAGGACGAATGAGCCAGAAGCTCTGCGAAACTATAGTCGATGTATAACAAACCTTTGATTGTGGTAAACGTTGATTTTTTTACTTTATTCAACACCACAAGTTTGTAGTCATAAATTATATATGCTTTATGTTGTTCAAGGAACAGACTTGTGAAGACTTGATCAGTTCTTCAATCCACATCATTTGTCACTGCTGATTATTCTTTATGTGTGTCTGTATGATGGATTCTTTCCCCTCTTCATTTCCTTCCTATTTTGAGGAGGTGGGGTGTATTAAAACAAATATTACTTCTCACCAAATATAAAAGTTTAACAAAAAATGTAATTTAAACTTACCAGATTCTGTTGCCGAGCAGCTTCTAACTGTGATAATCTGGCTGAAGTTGCTTGCTGCTGAGAGATAGATTGTTGTTGCTGATTAATTGCAGGAACCATTGCTGAGTTTGAGGCTGGAGGCTGAGGTTGTTGGGGTTGGTTTTGACCGACTTGCTGCTGACCCAGCGGCAGACACGGGCCGAGTTGACTATTATTGTTCCCAATGTTACCCGAATTGGACTATAATTACAAAAACACATTAATATACTGAAAAAAAATCTTAAGTTTCATGAATTTATACACAGTAAACAAGATTCATTTCAGAGTGAAGTAGCATGTTTTAACATAGCACAGCAACCGCTGCTTATAAGGTTCACTAATTCTGAGTCTTATAAGTGGCTCAGACACTTATAAGACTCAGAATTAGAAATCCCAATCCAAATTGATTTTTAGATATAATAAAATTACCACTTATAAGAATCACTTTCAACATGCGTAACGCTCAACAACCAAGTGACTTGTTTCTAAAATTTGACTTTTCTATATTTGAATGCATGAAATGACACTTGAAATTATTTAATGCACAAACTACTTTTAGCACATTTATCATGTTTTCCCAAATGACCAGTGTCCTTAACTTCTCCTTAAAAGACACATTTACCTGATTTAGAAACTTTTTTGCTTAGGGACACCTGCATATAGTGCCTTGGTCCACTTTGTTCCCTTCTTTCTTACCTCTAGTGAGATTAGCTGTGAATCAAACTATACTTAGAAAGAAAGGAAAGAGTGTTTCAACAAAGTGCCTGACAGAAATAGAGAGCAGGGGTATGTGAAGTGTAACATTCATAGCACATTGTTCTTCCATTGCTTAGTTTACATAAACAGATTTAGAACATGAAGGTCAAATAATAGTATAAGGGTAACAGTGGCGGCTCGTGGTGTAAAATGCTGGTGAGGCGAACGGTCTTGATGTAAATGTAAACCAGTAAAACATATGTTATTGAAAAATATATAAATTCGTATAACGTTATACGAATATATATATATATATATCAGTGGCGTAGCCTGGGGGTGGGGTCGTGGTTTGCACCCCCTTTGTAGGCGAGACAGTTAGCTTTTTCTAAGTACGTTTTATAGATAATTTCCCTATTTAAATTCATTGATTTTTACAAAACTCGGAAAGCAATGTAATTTCTTGATAATAGAAGAGAAAGTAAAGCAAAGCGGCCAAAGAAGTTGCTTTATTAAATTTTTATTAAAACAACTATAATTTATTGCATTTTCTTCATTTTATTAAATTAGCTTCGTTTTGTATTAATGTTCAAGATGTGCGTACATACCAATAGAAAAATATTTATCGAAGCGCCCCCCCCCCTCAATTGTTACATGTACGTATACACAGTTATACAGCTGAAGTGCAGACCCCCCCCCCTCAAAAAGTTTCCTGTCAAAGGCAGTATCACCCATCGGATATCTTTGAAGTCCTGGGTTCGAGTCGGCTGAATCATTAAAATCCGCTGAGATTCGGAAGTCTCGTTAAGCCATTGGTCCCGGGTAGGCGCCTTGTTATAAACAGCTGTAAACCCCATCCCTTAGGGCTTCAGCCCATGCCATTTAGCCCTTATATACAAATATTATTCAACAGTAATGGAATAAAATTATAGAAATATATGAAACACGGCGTGGGGAGTCTTTCTTCACGAAAAAATCCAAAAATTTTAGAGGGAAAATGTACATATACCACTATATATATATATATATGTGTGTGTGTGTGTGTGTAATATACGCTACTTTTGCAACAATATTTTTATGAAAACAATTATTCGATAATTTTACAACAAAGAAAGAAATGTTTCAAATGTATTCTTTTATGTAATACACTTGAGCGAAAATACGCAATTTGCGCGGTTTCTTTAGCTAGTCAATGCGTCACTCACATCCCAACGCCAGTCGGAGATCCACTTCTTAAAAAATTCAAAGTAAATCATTTGAATAGAAATTTTTTCTCACGAAATGTTTCTTGAGCTTGAATAAAAGTCACAGTTCGATTGGCATATTGCTGAAGGTGCATTTAGCACGGGTCACAAACTGAAGTCCAGGCTCGTGATAACCATGTACAGGAGAAGTCAAGCTAAGGAAGCACATTTCTATATAAAAAAAGTATTAGGTAATTTAAACCTGGAATTAAAAACAGAGGAATACAATATTAATTTGCTTTGGTCTCGAACAGAATGCTTTCAGTTTATGTTTTATAAATAAGTTCAATTCTGCGATCCTTTTTGGCTGCAAATTTGTCTATGATCAGATCATAAAATGGTTGGGTGGACATTAGATGGTTCAGCAATTCTTTTTCGATTGAAATTTTAGCGAGTGAAGACAAACGATCTTGTGCCGTTGTATTACGGAGGTAAGTCTTAATTCTCTTCAAACAAGGAAAACTCCTTTCAGCAGAAGAACTTGTTGATGCCAGTGTCAATACAAGAGAAAATAATTTGTAGGCTTCTGGTAACACATCTTTCAGCTCGTTTTCTTTCATTGTTTTCAAGGTTTTCTGAACACTGAGTTCCTGAAGTTGTGATCATTATATAAAAATCTAATTCGTTTTTTAGTCGCTGTGTGTCTGTAAAAATGTTTGGATAAATTTTTTTGAGAGTGTTAAGGGCACTGGATGGAAATGACTCTGAATAACTATGGTATTTTGAGCTGTCAACTAGCTGCAGAAACTCGAGCTTTCCCATATCTTCAACTCTGGTATTTATTTGGACTATTATGCTGTCAACGATTTCGTAAAACAAAATTTTGTAATAGTTTTCCACTTCTTCTTCAATCAAATGTTTCTTTTGGCGACATTTAGGACCTCCACTCAAACTAATTGCTTCACTGAAATGTTTCAAGTAAGTGGTTACATTCCTTTTCTTATTTATTCGTTCGCAACATTGTTTAATTTGTCTTTGGCAATAACTGATATCTAAAGTCTTTTTTTGTAAAACATCAAACAGTACATCCATAATTCCAAAAATGTCATCAAAAATCAGTGATAAAAAAGCAAATTCAAAATCAGTGAAATTTTTCAAATACCCTATGGCTCCGTGGATTGATTCTGCCGTTGATTCCGGGTCATTCATTATGTTTTCAAACACATTCTTTAGTTTGTCCCCAGTGGCGGCCCGTCAGATGAGGCAAGTGAGGCGCCGCCTCACCTGAAATTCCGCAGAATGAGAAGTGAAAAAAAAAAAAAAACTTTGGTCAGTAACAAAGATATAAGAACTTTGCAGCATAAATGCAACTCTGAAATTCACATTCTGATTCGTGAATTAGGTTAAAGAAAGGCTTTAAAGAAGAGGAATGAATCATTATTTTTGCAAAGCAGCTGCATGTTTTAAGCGCTTAGAGGCGACAGGCTGAATCGTCACGATGAGAAGCCGGTTTTGGGAACTGGGGATCAGAGAAGAGCCCTACAGAGTGAACCCCCCCCCCACCCCACCCCCACGGTCCGAGGTCTACCCAAGGAAGTGCCGGACTTCCAGTAAGAGAAAGGAAATTTCTGAGGTGACCCTCCATTTCGCTTAAACTGGAATCGCTACTCCAAAGCGTATAGAGGCGAATGGCGTCATCGCCTGTAAAACCATTTTTTACCAAGGTCATCTGCTCATTTTCCTGCGCCCATTGGATACACAATCCTTGTGTTCTCCAATAACAGCAGAGATGCGATTCCAGTTTAAGCGAAATGGAGGGTCGCCTCAGAAATTTCCTTTCTCTCACTGGAAGTCCGGCACTTCCTTGGGTAGACCTCGGACCGTGGGGGTGGGGGTTCACTCTGTAGGGCTCTTCTCTGATCCCCAGTTCCCAAAACCGGCTTCTCATCGAGACGATTCAGCCGGTCGCCTCTAAGCGCTTAAAACATGCAGCTGCTTTGCAAAAATAATGATTCATTCTTCTTCTTGAAAGCCTTTCTTTAACCTAATTCATGAATCACAATGTGAATTTCAGTGTTGCATTTATCCTGCAAAGTTCTTATATCTTTGTTACTGACCGAAGTTTTTTTTTTTCACTTCTCATTCTGCGGAATTTCAGGTGAGGCAGCGCCTCACTTGCCTCATCTGACGGGCCGCCACTGAAGGGTAACTTTATGCTCTTGGAAGAGATCAGGAATCCACTTACAGAACAGTAGACATTTTTACTTGTAGCCATTCCTGAACACGAATGGGGATTAAATATGTACAAGAAAGCCTAAAATTTTGTCGGCAATTTGCTTCATAAATGCAGTCAAGGGGGTGATGATTGTTGAAACTGAATATTACACACATCACATTAAGCAAAAGTTTGAAACCAAGCAAATGAAATGGCAAAATTTAATTTTTCTTTTCAAACATAAAGAAAATTATGTTGACGTCAAAGATTTCAATGATCAAAGAAAGCAAGACCTATGAATGCCACAATTACAGCAGTGGAATACTGCTCAAAAGTTTGAAAATGTTTTTAATAAACATAAAAAGATGTCATAGTTGATGGATGGACGACATGGTGGAAGCAAAGAAATAGAATTATACATATTACTATATTAACGTATAAACGTTAAACGTTTACTGTTCATCACATTATTGTTGGTGTAAATATAGTCCTCCGACATGACGTCCAACATATAATGTGCTGTAAAAGTTATTCATATTGACATACACTGAACATTGTATGAACCATAAAAGTTATTCATATCAACACATAAAAGTTATTCATATAGACATACCAAGCAGCTCACTCCGAATTACATATATATAAAAAAGTGCTCTACCTTCGATGTTGATGAGTATGTCCCAAAAAACATCCACGACCAATGCTCAATGTAGGCCTAGTCAAATATTCCTCTTTCTTTCAATACCCAGGAACGTTGGTGGTGAAATCGTACGTGTGATAAAATATGCGGTCACACTGGACGAAGTCAGAATTAAAACAAGACACTACAAATGACCACAAGACAAAGACCTAACAATATAAAATGGAACCAAGATTAAAGTGAATTAAAAGCAGATGGACGGTCACAGTCGTCAAATCACATCACCAGACCGGTTCCAGCAAGTTTCATGCTATCATCAGTGGTACTCCCAACAGTGCTTCTTCATCGCATGAATGTGCACATATCATACAAGCTCTGCATTGATGTGTGCACGTTCATACGATGAAGAACTGTTAGAAGTACCACTGATGATAGCATGAAACTTGCTGAAACAGGTCTGGTGATGTGGTTTGATGACTGTGACCATCCATCTGCTTTTTTTTTAATCTTGGTTCCATTTTATGTTGTTATGTCTTTGTTTGTCTTGCGGTCGTTTGCAGTGTCTCGTTTTAATTCTGACTTCGTCCAGTGGGACCGCATATTTTATCACACGTACGATTTCACCACCAGCGTTCCTGGGTGTTGAAAGAAAGAGGAATATTTGACTAGGCCTACATAGAGCATTGGCAGTAGATCTTTTTGGGACATACATACTCATCGACATCGAAGGTTTTATATATATATATGTACTTCAGAGTGAGCTGCTTGGTATGTCGATATGAATAACTTTTATGTGTCAATATGAATAACTTTTACAGTTTATACAATGTTCAGTGTATGTCGATATGAATAACTTTTACGGCACATTATATGTTGGACGTCATGTCGGAGGGCTATATTTACACCAACAATAACGTGATGAACAGTAAACATTTAACGTTTATATGTTAATATAGTAATACTTTGAGCCACATAAAAAATATGCTCGATTCAGCATAAAGCTTTGTGCTGATCTGAGTAGATAATGTAATGAATCATACATAAATAAAGCATGCTATGAGAAGGGTAATGATGACACGCAAGTGCACAAAAATGGACATTCCAATATTTGCCTGTTCTTGAAAGTTAAAACCTCACAAAATTTACAACTTGTTAATGAGATAGGTGCTTACTTTATAGCACTACCTGAGCACTGTATGCGGCTTAAAAATAATTTTGTATCTGCTGAAAAAAACACAGCCAAAAAAAGAGTCTGTAACAGTTCTTTTGATCAGCAACGTGACAAGATCTGTTAAGTTCGTGGAAGAAATATTTTCACAAATACATGGAACAACTACAGGATTTTTAAGGAAGCAAACAGAATAGCCATTGTCTTCTTTACTGTTCAACATGTAACTTAGCATCAGAAAACTTGAAAATTACCTGCCCCAGAGCAATGCAATTTTCAAGTTTTCTGATGTTAAGTTAAACAGTATAAAAAACAATTGCTATTCTGTTTGCTGCCTTAAAAGTATTGAAGATCTGTTAAAATGACTCCACTTGGTACTGGAAAAATCTGAGATGTTTCATGGGCATAAAACAACTCCCTGTGTATTATCAACCTTCAAACAATGCATGGATAATATTTTTCTGAGCATCTCTCAAAATAGTATAAGGGATTACAGAAAGAAAATGATGTGTTGGTATTACACAGTTCTTCAGTTAATCTCCAAGTAAAGCAAATAAACGTGAAAATGGTCGACTTGTCCCCATATGACATCAATTAAACATACTTTTGACGAAGAAATAGTAAAAAATCTATAACACATCACCGAAAGAATATGAGAGGGAAAACTGGGGATGCAATTAATGGAAGCCAGGGATCAGGATCAGAAATGCCCAGAAATATCTCTTCTTAGGATGCCTGGGGAAATGTGACACACATTTGCATTTTTAACGGCTTCTGTAATTCTACAAAAGCAATGACCCTAATGTTAGGGAGACAAAGGAAGAAAAAAGAGATGACTTTAATCAGTTGTTTGAAAGTTGGAATAATACAGACAGTGACATGCAAGCAACTTTTGAAGAAATGGATGTTGAAATCACTGAAGAAATTCAGAAATCTGTGTAAGAAGCAAAAATTACAAAAGAAACATAACTGCAAAAAATGTGTTCTAAGAATTAAAACTTAGATTTTTATGATAAACCTTGTACAATCTACCTAGTACTATATGAAGTTGAATGTTTGTTTGTTTGTCCACTATGCAAATCTACATTTTGCAATTTAAAACCACCAAATTTGGTATACTATCTCACTGTACTCTAACTTAGACCGTAGATGGTTTTTGGAAGGAGTTGGAGCCCAAAGTCATATAAAATTTTCGTAAAAAGTTACAATTTTTTCTTTTTTTATTTTGAATTCAAATTTAATGCATTCTGTTGTGATATAAGTGCAAGCATTGATTTTTTTTTTTTTTTTTTTTTTTGTGACAAGAGATTCCAGTGAAGAACTGCAACACAATTCAGCTTCGGAACTGAAGGTATGTAAACAACAAAAATTAAACGGAAAAACTAAAAATACTGAGTGCCTAAAAACTCTACAGAGAATACAATTCAAATTCAATGAAGAAATGAAATACAGTATTAGGTACGGTTCATGCCATAAAAAATCAATCGTTTTCATTTGATTTGTACAAAATTTAAATAGTGAATTATAACCGAATTTTCCTGAGCAACGCCGGGCAATTCAGCTAGTAATGATACATATGGTAAAATATACCATTCCTGTTGGCTACATGTGGATTTATTTTGTTGTAAGATTCCTCCTGTGCACTTTTTTTATTACAGTTCATATTTATGAAGAGTTCATACATTGTTTCTGCTTAACTCCTAGTATGATATCATTACATGAAGTTCATCATGTGAATGTTTACATCTATATCAAATCATCTTTCGAAATTCATGATGTCATTCAACTATGTCTTTGAAGTGGGTGTTGATGGATAAACAAAAGTTATTTCAGTATTGCTATGCTCTCTTTAATATAATTCACAATTTTGAAGGGCACTCAAAATCTTTTTTTTTTTTTCTTCTTACAATGCTATTGAAAGAACTGTTGCTGGATATCTTGGCATTCTTCAAAACCCGAAAAGCAGCTTCCAGTGTTCAGTGACTTGACTTAATTTTCTTTGCAGATGCAGGATACAAAATATTATCTTCTTTCTAAACCTTATAATAAGAGTGGAAAATCATATGCATATATTTCAGCTTCATTATTTGAGACTATCTTCAGTACAATTGTCTAAGTTCTCCTCTTTTGAATTAGAATTTGAATTTGTGGTATTGCACATGCTGCTGTACAATGTTGTGCTGCTGGTTAATATTCCTGTAATTCTCTCTTAAACACGCTTTCTCGCATATTTCACGTACATAATTTAACATGTTTTTAGGCATAAGAAATTTGTTGTGGTGTGCTTTTATTACAGGTTTTGTGAGATGTTTTTCTACAGTTAAGGCCTCCATATACTGTATATGCTCATGTGCAAGCCAAAAGTTTTTGGAAGAAATTCTGCTTTCAAACTTCAGGGAGGAGGAGGAGGGGCTGCTTAACTGCTCTGCCTCTTCCGTATGTTGTGGGTACATAAAAAATTGAAAAAAAAATGTGGAGTACTTTTTCACCCAGAGTACTCCATTTTTTTTCCCTATGGGAATAGGTCCCACTCATACAACAAGTGCAAAACCTAATTCCATTTTCAAATTGAAATCATGGAATTTCTTGCTTCCAAACAAGGAATCTCCTCATTATTTCCTCTGCAGGATCGCGTAACCCCACCTTTGGAATTGGACATGCAATAAGTCAGATATTAAAAAAATCCATTGGCTGTTGGGAGGGGCACAACTAATCAGGCATCTCCTCTCCCGAGTTTTCACAACACGCGTGGGTGGTGTGTCGCCTTGCTCCTGCCACTGTTTCAGCACTATGGAATAACAAAGGCAAAGTATTTTGATTTAGCTTCACTTCTTTAATATCCTGACACATGGCAAGTTAGTGCAAAATGAATGGCAAAAGCAGAAAAGGAAGGAGGTTGTCTTATGATGTAGAATTTAAATTAAGAGTTGCAAAGTATGCAGTAGAAAAAAATAATTGTGTTGCTGCTTCGTGATTGCTGTGTGAATGAGAAGCGAGTTTGGGAATGGAAAAAAATTAATCAGCATTGAAACACATGCCAAGAACAAAAAAAGTAGCAAGAAGAGAGTTTGCTTTCCTTCCGCAACTAGAAAAATTTCTAAACGACTGGGTATTGGAATGCTGTCAAAATGGGCTCATAGTAACACAAACAAGTATTCAAGCCTTATGCTTGTCAAAAGATAAAAAATTCAAGTTTGTGAAACCAACATTTATAGCATCAGCTGGTTCGTGCACAAGATTTATGATGAGATTTGGACATTGCCTATGTCAAAGTACAAAAAATGTGCAGAAACAGCCAAAACAGTTGGTATGTCAAATGGAATCTTTACAAAAGTGCAATATTGCACTTTGGAAAAAAATACAATATTAATCTGTCTCAGATTGGAAATATGGATGAAACATCTATAACTTTTGAACTTCCAAGTAAAAGAAACATTAATAAAATAGGGGATGGGGGTAAGGAAGCATCCTAATCAAAACTACAGGATATGAAAAAACATGGTTTTCAGTAGAGTTTGTCAGATGGAATCTAGCTTCCGCTTATTACCATTTTTAAATGCGTGCAAAAATATTCTTTAGTGTATGAAATTTCCGGCTGAAGTCAGTCTGCACTCACCAAAAAGGATAAGTGGATGAAAAAGAGACAACTGAATGGCTAGGAGAAAGTTAGGAGTAAAAGACCTGGAGCTCTTTTATAAAAGCCAGGAATGCTCATGTGCAATACCTTGCAGCACATAAAACTAACAATGTTACGAAAAAAGTAAAAGAAACCAACAGTACACTGGTCATAATACCTGGTGGTTTAACATTGCTTTTGCAGTAACCTGATGTCAGTTTGAACAAACCTTTCAAACAAAAACTGCAACAGAAATGGACTGAATTCTCATCATCAGATGTGGAAACAATGGAAGTTGGCAACTTGAAAAAGGCTGCTTTGTTACTCCTTGAGTGAAAGAAGCATGCGATGAAATTCCACCGGAAATGGTTGTAAAGCCTTTCAAAAAATGCTGCATAAGTAATGCCATGGATGGTATAGAAGATGATTTGATTTATGATTAAGATGAAGGAGACAACAGGAACTATGACAAATTTGGTGACTCATATGTTTATATCAATGACGCAATGGAACAATTAATTGAATGACATGCATCTCAAAAGATTTGTGTACTGAATTGCCTGTAGTTTACTGGTCTCCGTGTAACTCCTCCTCAGAAAACTTGAAAATTACACTGCCCTGAAGCGGGAATTGAACCCACATTTCCTGATTTCTGTTTGAGCATACCATCCATTACACCACCCATCACAATGAAGTTTCAAACAACTAAGGCTAAGCATTTCATAGCAAAAACACAAGTGTTAGGAAACTGCTGGCTGAAATCTGCCGCTCTTGGCACGGTAGCGGTCCGTTGGTGCCAGCCATTGATGGCCCTGCAGCATTGCCGTGAATTGCGGGCCACCAAGCAAGTGCCACTAGTGGCCCGTAGCTGGCAACCGATGAAACCTTAACACCAGGTGGACGCAACACGTGCTGTGTCTCTCGTGGTACCAGTTAGTTGAAGATGACACTATTGCCATCGTGTTATTTTAGTGGATGTTGGGGGGATGTTAAGAAGAAAAAAGCATATGTAGAGAGGCAAATTAATTTCCTAATGAAATGCCACGTCGACGAAGATATCAGATTAAGCCATGAAATACTAGATTACAGCCATAAAATACACCAACTCCATTCCCATGAATAACAACAAGAAATAATTTCCGTGTAATCTTTCATTTTAACGTTCACTAAACTGCTTGAAACAAAAGTCCTGGAAAAACATTAAAAAAGTGTTATGTTGAAAAAAAAAAGCAATGCTATGTGGATATAGCATGCCTGTATGTTCAAACTGCTATGAATGCTACGACATGCAAATGAATGTTTGTTGGGCAACATGGAAAGCACTTGTTTGTAAAGCACGGTAGTATAGCACAGTTGTCAGGATTCTCTGAGGCCTTTTCCCCGATTTTCCCTGCTGTTCTTATGAAATATAAATTATTTATGTATATTCACAAAGCCAAACAGCAAAAATAAAAAATTACTATTATTATTATTATTATTATTATTATTATTATTATTATATGGTTAACTCATATTGTTGAAATTACAAGAAATCTTGCAAACTGTATGCAGTGCATTAAAAGTAATAGTTATATGTATTTAAATTTGCTGTAGGTACACCTGAGTGATCAAACTGACTGCTAAAGTTTTTAAGTGTATATGCTTAATATTCATTGAAGCTGTGAAAATATTTACGTCCATAAAATTACAAAGGCATGCAAAATTTGTGAAAAATTTACTGGTATTTATAGTGTCACATAAATTGTTTTGACATACAGCAACCACTGTTTAGAAGACTTGTGTGACTTGAGGTTTATAAAAGTGGCTGAGTTTTTAAAAATAAATCTTCACAAATATGCATATTTAGTGTTCTGTTGCGTATTCTATAAGTAATAATAATAATATTAATAATTTTCCATATTGTTTCCTAAAAAATTCCATTGTTTAGCTATTCACTAAGATTCTAAAAAATATGAACACAGAATTTTGTTTTGGCAAAATATGCACATATATTTATGTATATATATTAAGAAAGGTGATCATTAATTAATACTTACACGTAAAAGGAAGCATATTCATTGTTTTAATGAATTAAGCAGCACTGCATGCAAATCTTCAGTAGAAGAATTATTACTAAGAAAAAAATATTCATGTTCCCAGAAAAAATAATCCTTTGTTGATTGTTGCTAAGTATTTCTAACAAGATTTTGTACTTTGTGTTCGAGTCTGCAAAATTTGTTGTAAGCTTTTTGGAAGCATCTTCTTTGTTTTAGTGTTTTCCTAAGAATTCGTAGAGTTTGACATGCTTTAACCCCTTCGATAATCTGAAATTTGGAGAGAAAATAATTAATGCAGAACATGTCGTAACCAACATTCACGGAAAATCAGCAATTCTGTCAAAATGCAGTGTATACAAAATTCTATTAGAAAAAGATAAAGTTCCATTTTTCAGAATTAAAATTCCATTTTTCTCAGGAGCACATTTGATTTCCTGTGCAGCAATTGATTTCTTATTCAAATTTTCTTTTCCCTTACACATTTACAGCACAAGGCTTTTATTATTGTTTTGAAAACTTACACAGAATCATTTTAAAACATTTTTACTTTTATTTTTTAACCATTGTAATTAATGTCATCAAGGCACCTCCAATTATCTATGTTTTACAGTAAAAGAGTTGCATTATTGGGTTTTATAGAGGTAATTTTTTTTATATTTGATATTCTATTCACATTATATATATTTCATACCATCCAGACTACATAAAATCTAATACTCTGAGAAAGTTTTTGGAGAAAATAAACTTCCTTAACTCTACAGAAGCCCAGAAAGACATCTACAGAGAAGAACTAAACAGAATTTGATTGGAAAACAACTTCCTCTCCCCATTTATCAAAAATATTTTTAGGAAGGCAAAAAAAAAAAAAAAAAAAAAAAAAAAAAAGAGGCAACAATAAAATAACTTCAAAATCATCAGCAAAATTACTTACTACAGAGGATTTTTCAAGAAACTAAAAGAGATTAGTGAAAGATATAAAATCAGACCTGCCCCACATCTGAATAACAAATTTAAAAAATTCCTTCTTCCATCCCTAAATCAACAACAAGACATCCAATTACAAGAAGGAATAGTCTACAGTACAAACTGAATGCACAGACTAAGCTATATAGGTGAAATAGAAAGAAGTATAAAAATCTGTATGGAAGAATATATGACAGCTGTTAGACACACTGCAAACAAGGCTGGGTTAGACAGACATATACAGGCAACTGAACACTCCATAAATCGAGACTGTGTTAAAATAATCACTCGTCAGTCGCACTTAATAAAGAGAAAACTTCAAGAAGGGGTGGAAATAGTAAGGAGAAGAGGTACCATGCTCAGTTTAGTAGTAATTGCGCTTGGGTGTTCCTGACTGATTGGCAACAACTACTCCAATGACATAAGTAATAGTGAACTAGGTTCTAGTTTGAAAATTTGACCATCAAATATAAAACGAATTGGCCCTATAAAACCTGTAAATTCAACTTTAGCTTATTTTTTATTCAGGCTTTGTGAGATTTTTTTAAGTTAGTATATGATATTTGGTGAAGCAATAATAATAAAAAAAATCATTCATTATATTTATGATAGCTAGAATGACAAAGATATGTCAGTGCTCTCTCCCTCTCATAAATAAGCCTGCAAAAGGTAATAGTTACTTTATTTTTTTACTTGTTTTCTATACCTCAAATTTCATGCAATTCCCCCTCAAACAGTTTATTTCTGTTCATCACATTAAGATACTTTTTAACCCATTACAGCAGCAATTACTTTTTCTTTTCTTTTTCATATACTTTCATCTTTGGTCTCAATTGATAAAAAGGTATTTGTTTAGAAAATGCTTCCTTTAGGTGCATTGGTATTTTCAATTTGAAAAGCCATTTTAATGTCTTCATCTGCAAGTCTTTAAAAATGAAAAGTTGTGTAACTATAAAAGAGTTACAGAAGTTCCTTATGACAAAATTTTCAGCAAATTCTACTTAACCACAATATAAGGAATAAGATTCCATGACTCATCTTTCATATTGTGGTTCCTAAGGATATGCTGAGAATTTTTAGCATTCATTGGTATGGTTGGTCTAGTTAGCATTCCAGTTAACTTAGGAGAAGAGGAGAACAGTTTTCTCTTTTTTTTTTTTTTTTTTTTAAGATTTTCGTTTCCTAGTGAACAAGTAGCTAAAAATAATCTACTGCACAGTAGATCCAGGATTCAGCCTCATGTGATGGGCATGTTATCCTTTTCCTACAGCTTCAGTTTCACTTTTTGTTTTGCAATAAACCAACAAAACATTCCTAATGAGTTATCTCTTGAGTAAACAACTACAAGATAAGAAAAAAAAATCCTATTCTTAGATGTAGGCCACAGGAAAATTACATGTTCACATGTAACCAGTACTTATGCAACCAACCACAGCAGTGAAATTACCTGTGTTATCAACATGTTTGTAGATGAAGATGCTGGTGATGATGGAATACCCATTGCCTCTGATGTTGAAATAGAATTTCCAGCAATTTGCTGCATCTAAATACAAAATGTACAGAAAATTCTAAGAATATGGCACATTCATCAGTGATAATAGCAACACACCAGAAACTACCACCATGTCATCTCACTTCGAAACTCAATAGCTAAACAAGAGTCACAAGTGGAAAGAGAAGGGGATCGTGAAAATCCTGCAAATACGATTTATAGAATATTCCTACATGCCTGAAAATGGGTCAGGTTTTGTTGTTATCTCATCGAGATGATTTATAAATAAAATTTGTCATGATGGCAGGACACTGATACTGTTTAAGCATTAGGTTGTTGCAGATGAAATTTTGGAATATTGATTGAAACTTCAAACATCCAAAATATGGTGCAAAATAAACTTTATTAATCAAAACCATCACCACTGGCAGGAACACACTGTTGCGAGCTTCTGTACAGTGTCATGATAAAATGTCGAGCTTTGGGATGTGACAAACTCATGAAAAGTGGTTTCAACTGATATTTGATTAGGGAATTATTTACCTGTGGGAAGGTGTCCAGGTGTTGTACCACAATTGGTGCATTTTCTGGATCATCTGCCATGCAATATAGTGACTTACATTATCATGGATAAGTCTGAGCCCATGGCGACTGACTAATGCCAGCTGTTTAGTGGACAACTTTCCATGCATAATGTCAAGTTCTTGACAATACCTGTCCGCAGTGATGGTTTGACCAAGCTTCTGGATTGTCTGTCGTGCGACGTAGGGTCTTGCATTATCATGGAGAAGTATGGGCCCATGGTGATTGACTAATCCTGGCTGTTTGGTGGACCGTTTCCATGCATAATGTAAAGTTCTTGACAATACTTGTCCTCCACGATTGTTTGAACAAGCTTCTGGATTGTCTGTTGTGCAATGTGGGGTCTCGTGTTATTATGGAGAAGTATGGGTCCATGGTGATTGATTAATGCCGGCTGTTTAGTGGACAGTTTTCCATGAATAATGACAGGTTCTTGACAATACCTGTCTGCCATGATGGTTTACCAAGCTTCTGAATCATCTGTTGTGTAACACAGGATCTCATCTTATCATGAAGAAGTACAGACTCGTGGGAATTGACTAATGCCAGCTGTTTGGTGGACAGTTTTCCTTGCATAATGTAAAGTTCTTGAAAATACCTGCTCACTGTGATGGTTTGACCAAGTTTCTGGATCATCTGTCGTGCAATGTGGGGTCTTGTCTTATCATGGAGAAGTATGGGCCCATGGCAATTGACTAATGCTGACTGTTTGGTGGACAGTTTTCCATGCATAATGTCAAGTTCTTGACAATACCTGTCTGCCGTGACAGTTTGACCCGGTTGTAAGAAGGAGTGGGTCACACCAGCTGAGGATCACTAAACACTGACCATTGCCTGCCTGGATGAAGCACTGGCTTCAGGGAGTGTTTCTGGGCTTCACTGGGGTCAAGCCATTGTGCTGAACATTGCCATTTGTCATACATCATGAGCTTCTCACCACACATGATGAGATGCCCCAAACAGATAAGCAGAGAAGTGAAGATACCATATCATCATTTTTTTATGCTGTTCTGTCAACTCATGTGGAACCCATTTACCCATGTTTTTTACTTCACCCATGGCCTTTAAATTTTCTTAGTGCACTTTGAGTATCTCACCAATTTCGTGTACCGTTTTATGTGGATCTGATTCAATCAAGGCCTCCAACTCAGCATTATCGATTACCCCTTCTGGTCTACTGTGTGGTTCAATTTTGAGACTCATATCGCTAAATTGTAATTTAGCAACCCAACGTTGTGTTTTATGTTCACTAACAGTACCTTTACCAATTGTATAGATGTTGAAAGTTACCTCCGATGCACAGTGTTTTAAGTTTAACCTTATGTAAGAAAATTACATGAATTCGGCTCTGATCTATTGTCTTCTTAACTATAGCACAACTCATTGTCAAAATGACCAGTGCTTTACAAGTCACATCACATGATGTGTAAATTCCTAAATTATCTGCAAACTGCACAAGTCTACAAAATACAACATTTCATCTGCAACAACCTAATACATACCAGTAATTTGCACCTATCAATTTGTTCATTATATGGAAAGGTAAAAAAAAATCCTTGCCACGAAACTGCACACCCTTTTCATCTCTACATATCAAACAGATCTGAAAATTAATCTTAAAATCTAACAATGAAACATGATGCTATGGATCTGGCAGCCATCAAAAAAATCTATTCTTACTGTGATAAAGACACTGTATAAGCAGTTCAAAAATGGTTTAAACTTACATGCATTTTACTATTCTTAAGTATCTGCTAAACTTTAACTCTTGTTCAGAACCATCTTCATGAGAAACTGTCAACATTGGCCACTCAAGGACAATTTCACACACATACATTTGTGTGTATACTGAGTGAATATGTTCTTGCTTGACTGTAGTTCTACCACATGGTCACGCCAAATTTGTCCATTAATTTCAAATCCTTATTTCTTCTCATAAAACTTTCCAGCAGGTGTATTTGTTTAAATATTGCACCTGTATTTTGTAAATCATTATACTTCTTAATACAATCCAAATACTTTGAATTCTGAAAGCAATCACCTTGTTCTTACAGTGGTAGTGAATATTTCTTGCACAGATTGTGGTATTTCAGTTATACTTCTAACTGACTATTTTTATGTTTCTTCATTTCAATAATTTAAATATTACTTTTAATTTAAACTAGGAACTGGCATTTTAACTAGGAACTTTACAACTCAAAATGAAGAAATTGTTCCACAGTATAAAATTGCTACATAAAAATTATAACTACAGTTTTGCTATGCTCTTCAAAAAAAATTTTAGTGTTGTTTTTCTTTCCTTTTAGTATCGCATTAAAATAAACAGTAATCTTACTAGATATGATGACATTGTTCTGTTATTTTTTATTGTGTTTGAGGGAAAAGTGCTGCTCAACATTAACATACGTGAGATAGATGAAGAAAAAAAAAAGTTGAAATTTTTTTACTGGGTGAAAAATCAAAACGTGTGGTGAGAAAGTGTGAATATAAAGCAGGCTCCTTTCATCATTCTTTTGTTAATTATGCACAGCACCCATTGCTTAATTTTTCTTTCTGCTGATATCTTTCTCATTCCATTTCTTCATTGTCATTTTCTTTTTTTACTTTTTTTCTTTTTATGCACTCTCATGACAAAAATTTCATCCATCATGCTGAAAGAATTTTCAGCTTGAGGATCATGATTGCTTGATATCAAAGCCTTTACTATTTTAGATAAATGATGTAACTCTGAGAATACTTCTGAGCATCATGAATCAATTTTTACAAATTTTCCAACTTTGCCACTTCCGTTTTTGGAAAATGTTCCTTCCTTAATCAAGCTGAAATGCAAAAATTCATGAAAAAAGGTAACATTTAACAACATAGGAATGTGGGAACATCACGAGGGAAAAAACCCCCGATTACAGTAGAAATCTTTGCTCCATCCAACTTCCATTCTCAGAAATTTTTCCTGCATTTTTCAAGCTGAAATACAAATATTTAAACAATAAAATGATATTTCACCATAATACAGGGCAGAAACATCGCTAGAAAAAAGAAAAAAATAGCGATTACGAGAGAAATCTTTACTCAGTCTACCTTCCACTTTTGAAAGTTGGAATTCTGTCGTACCACGAAACCCTTCCCCCGATCTCTTCAAAATTGGTATTCAGTTGTGCATAGATTTTGTTAGTGACCCAAATGATAACGGTAAAGGCGGAAGTCCTAGAATCGCCCGGAGAATCTCATTCCGGAAGATTACAAAGAAATGTTTGCACTGCGTAACTTCCGTTATCGCAAATTGTTACCGAAAGTTTCAAGCTGAAGCACAAATATTTATGCAATAAAATTATATTTAATAACAACACCGGACATAGGCAACATTGCAAGAAAAAAATTATGATAAGGGAAAAATTTTCACTCCATTTAATTTCTGTGTTTAAAATATGAAATACCATCCTGAGACAGATCCCCCCCCCCAATTTTCTTGGGTTTTGCATCGATCTTGAGAACAACCCAAACAATGACAAAAAAAAAAAAGCGGAATTCACTAATCCGATGGAAAATCTCATGTATGCATTAATGACATCCTAAAATAAAGTTTAATTAAAAAAAAATGCTAAAAGAACACAGTGTACCTTTAGTACACTTCTGTTATCAATTTCATTTTTTGAAACAGAAGCAAATGATTTCACTTGCATATTCTGGGGGAAGTGAAGAAATGGGGACAATTAATAATTAGAAAAAGTTAAAGATAATGCTCCACTTTATTTCTATCAATTCGAGAAATCAAGGCTCAAAACACCTGGCAATTAAGAGTAACGGTGAAACACTATACACCCTCACACAAATGCATGGTGCAACTGGAACAATGACATGGTCACATTCACATCTTAAACTGTGTGCTCATGTTCAGGAATCATTCCAAATGCAGTTGTAGTTGGCACAATGTTTATCATCAGAAACTTTTCTAAGCTAGCCATGCCTTTAAGATTTATGAACAAAGAATTTTTATCCATTGTTTTTATTTATGAAGTAATTTTTTTCCACATATTTCTTATCTCTGGAGCTGTGAGCATTACTTTAAAAACCATAATAAAATTTTTGTTTTTTAAAGCAGTTAACTGATATTTGTTTTCATCAGCCCACAAGTGCAGAAATTTCACTATTTTACCATACAGCAGTCTCTTCAGAAACTGTACTTTCCATGTAATTGTGAAGAATTATTTTTCGGGAAAATTCATTTCCCATTAATATCGATATTTGTTTTTCAAAATACCGCAGGTTTTACTTTATATTACTTTCCTCACATCTTCTGAGGCACTCTATGATAGATAATGCCTTTTTGGTATTTTTTTTTTTTTAAGCAAAGACAGCTTACTTTCCAATTTAAAGCTCTCTACCAAAGCTCAACTGCCTCATCATCAAACACCCTGTAGTATCACATGTGGGTGAGTGGAAACAGGAGCTGAAAATGAGTTTTGTGTCATATTGTAACTTATCAAAGTGAAGGAGGGGATAGGGCTTGTTACAGTTCAGCTATTTAAATCAATAACAAAAAAACAATGTTTAAGTCATTTTCAGATAAATTATACTAACTTCAACTGCCCACAGCAGATCCAACAACAACATTGTACACTTTTTAATTTGCAATTTTAACAGTTTCGCAAAAAATTTTGCATACGGAAACACAAAAGCCCAAGTAATTCATAAACAGCTGGCAGCTCCTTACCTACACCCTGAGTTTCTAATTCTTTGTCATGCATACCTTACAGACTAACACTCTTCCTTTAATCAATCTCCTATGAGAGTCATTTGTGTGCTGTACAGATGTGTTCTTGATGGGTTTTACCATCAAGAACCTTTTGTGAAAGACTCAAAGACTCATTGTGATCACAGAAATGATGTTGGCACTATTTATTTTCCACCTTAACTAAATTTTAATCATTGAATTCTCGTTAAAAAAAAATAATTGCCATTGCTTTTAAGCCTGCATTCAACAGTACTTATTCCTAATAACTTCTTAATGGTTTTTCAGTCAAATTTTGGATAAAGATCCATCTTTTTTGCTTTTTTCTTAAAGCATTTAAAATCTTTTATGATCATAGGATTATAATTCCAAGTATTAATAGAACAGATTTGGTTACAATACTATGATTTTCCTCCACTCAGTTTCTTTAACGTAATTTATAAAACAAATTTTCAGACTTCAATGTCCTGAATTCAATTTATAGTTAAGTTGAAAAGGAAATCAAAATTAACTTCCTGCCAACAAATCTCACCTTAAATCATCCCCGTTCCTCCATCTTGAATTACCAGCATTTGTGCCTACCATTTTATGAGAGAAATAGGATGATGGAAAAAGACAAAGAGGACAACGAAAGACTTAACAGAAATCAAATGATAACAACCAGTAAAGATTTCCTGTTTTTAAGTTTATCATTACATTTCTAGTTATTCTGGTTAAAAATCTGCCTACCTTTTCTAAGACCTAAACCAACATATCTATCTGAACTTTCTTTATTTTATACATGCCCCTTTCCCAGCATAAGAACACTGTTTACTGCAATCTACTTCCCTAACATTCGACCACTTTAGGTTCATTTCCTGAATATGTTATAAATGCTTTAGAAGGTTTTACAAAGAAAAGCAGCAGCAGTAATGTTACTTTCACTGCAAGGCAAAAGTGTTGGTAATGTTTACTATGTGTGTGTGTCTCTTCCCTAAGAACCCATCATGAACCTAAAATTTCCCCCAAATTTGAAAACCATTCCTTTACAATTGCTCCAGTGTAAATAATTTAATGTGACAACCTACAAATTTTAAAATTTGTATGTCTAAGTGAAAGCTACTAATATGCATTCCACTGCTCAAAATTTGGACCAGAATGTCTGAACAGTAATAAACAAGAAAGATGGCACTGAATTCTTGGATGTAATGAGCACATCTCTTGATAAGTGTCAAACCTAGCCTCCTGAAAGTAATTAAAAATATTTTAAAGTGAGAAATAAATAGTGAACTAGAGATTTTATTTTCTAGACATCGTGAGATTTTCTAGATACCTTAGGATTTTCTAGATAACATGAGGATGAACTAGGCAATGTTATCTGATGTCCACAGCAAATGGAATTACAGTCAAATAAATGTCTTCATAGTGACCCTCCTTTTAACATCCTGACAAGTTATAACGATGTAGAACTTGGGCCCTGAACAATTTCTTATTCACCAAATTTTACATTCGTTAGAATGATCCCGAGCAAAAAAAAAAAAACTAATTCTTTATAATGATCCAAAACCTGTTCGTTCACCAGCATATGTCCTTTTTCTTTTCCTGCCCTTTTCTACTTTTTTTTTTTTTTTGTTCACTTTTCAAAATGAAAGGTCATGAAAATGCAGAGGTGGGAGGATGAAATGTGATTGGCAGAGCTGTCAGGTCCACCTTAGGAAGACACCATGTTGCTTTTAATTGGAAGTTTGTTTCATTTCCCATTTGGCTTAGCAACATGGGTCCGACAATGGGGGTCAAGATTAAGATATTTCAATCTGTAGACAATGGAGTGAATTCTATGACAGATATCGCTAAGTCATTTGGCATTCCAAGGAGCATATGGTTTGCCATTCTGAAAGACTGAAAGCTTGAATACATCTGCTGAACTGGATCGAATTACAGCAGAAAAGGTGAAGTATCTTGACCTCAAAAAACACACTCGGATGGGTTGAGGAGGATGTATGCAAAAAAACATCCCTCTAAATTCTGCAGAAGAAATATTCTTCTCATAATACTTGGAAATAGGTTAGAATTATTAATACAATAATCAGACATTTCTGAATTGCTTGCATTTACTGTTCATCATGTAACATTAATCACATCAGAAAACTTGAAAATTACTTTGCCTTGGAGTGGATCACAATTACATCGTCCCAGGAGCGATGTAATTTTCAAGTTTTCTGATGTAATTAATATTACATGATGAACAGTAAATGCAAGCAATTCAGAGATGTCTGATTCTTGGGTTAATAATTCTAACATCACTGTAGATGGAAATATTTTACAAGTAAAAGCAAAGACTGAATCTTTTGCCCATTGGATGAATCTTGAAGATTTCAAGGTAGCTAAAGGGTGGTTCCAGAAATTTAAGATTCATCATGGACTATGCTTTAAGAAAGTGTGTGGCAAAAGTGCTAACACTGATACTGAAACAATGAAGGAATGGAAGGAAAATCCTTTAAGAAACCTCTTTAAAAAATAATATTTTAAATGCTGATGAAACTGGACTTTTTTTTTTTTTTTTTTTTTGAGTTGCTACCTGACAAAATGCTCACATTTAAAGCTGATAAATGTTGTGGTGGGGAAAAGGAAATGCAACAGAAGTGCCGATGCTTTAAAGGTTTGAAGACACTGCAGACTATCCATCAAACAAACTAAAAGGCTTGGAAGTCCTCAAAAATCTATAAAGAGTTGAGCAGAGCAGAGACTTAGATTGCACAGTTAGGGACCCCCCCCCCACACACACACACACACACCCCACACCCCCATTGCCCAGTAAGTGACCTAAGTGCAATTACAGTTGATTACTTGACATGACATTAGTTCTTCAAGCACTAGATTGTGTGATCCAGTGCTTTAAAAACTACCAAAGAATCCAGTTATTTTAAGAAGTGAGAAAAGTGAAAGACATAAAAGGTTTACTCACCTGTTATTAAAGCTTATGCCCATACTACACAGTAATTTTGCAAAGTGTAGGCATTCCCAAAGTTTGCATGTTCAACCAAATTTTGAAAAGTAAACCCAAGACTAACATTTTAATTTCAATATTGAAAAAAATTAAACTACTCATATCTCGTAATGATATAAGTTGTGATAATATTGCTAAGAATATTGTCAGTCACACAAATTCTCCAATATTGAACTTAACTACTGAAGAATGTTAATGAACAAAATTTGTTATGCTTGAAAGCAAAACACAATGCATAATCACCGTACTGCAGGCAATTTCTTTGTGCCTTTCAGCATGGACAAGGTTGGAAGAAAAGTGATTGCTAACTGCTTCAGACATGCTGGATTTGTCACTCCAAATGATGCAATAAATCAAGCTTCGCAATTAACCCCAATGAATGGACTTATAGTGAAGAAATTCCGAATAAAAATGATTTTGAGGATATGTGTAATCACCTAAACTTTAAGGGTATCTGTACCAATAGAGAGGAACTCCTTACAGACATAATAGAACCTGAAAGTTGTAGATCTTGCAAGAGAGGAATCTACTGAGGTTGAGTCAGAGGTTTCATTGAAGAATGCTGACCAAGAACTAGAACTTGTTCATCGCTTTTTTAAAGCACAACCAAACTGCAAGGTAAATTAACAGCTATCGTATGTCTTCATACATCTCTTTTAAAACATGCTCAGCCATTGAGAAGCAGTGCATTTTGACTGATAATTAATATTATAAAGTCTGAAGTCAAATGTTTAGACCTTGATATGTATGTAACGGGGTTCATACTCTTTTTGAAAATGGAAATTAAAGAGTTCTTAAGGACCTTTAAATATTTTTTAAGATCTTCATAATCGCTGCATGCAAATATACACAATATACAAAATTTGAGTTAACTATTACAACATAAGTCATTTTAACACAATAAATCAATTTTGTTGAAACTAATGAATATTCCATTGCACAAATATATGAATTGAAATTAGTTCTACTAAAATAAACCTAAATACTCCAACAGAAAAAACAACTAACTTAAAAGCTCCTTATATACATTACTTACTGGTAATACTGGATCCATTATTTGTCCTGAAGCATATTTTTGCATCTACAGAACTAACACACTGCTTCTTCGTATTGTGGTGTGAAGCATAAAATGTATTTACTTTGGAATTTCAATTTTCAACAAATTTTCACCCATTAATAGTGATTATAGGCCCATCTTTGTGGTTTCAGAAACTTTTTAAATTTGCATTTGTTTTTCCTTCAAAGTTTATCCGAATTTATATTTTTTTATTAATTTACAAATTCATTTTAACAAAAACAGTATTACAAATACAGCTTAGAATTTCATATGGCTGTGATTGTCAGTCTTTAAAATTTTTGGTATCTTTACCTTTCCATTCAATAACTTAATTCCTTCCATTAGAATTACTTTTACAAATATGTACGGACACAGGCTAAGAAACTAAATGCATTAATTCTGTGGGTGGCATCACTACAAGAGCTGCAGATGGAAAAATAACACTTTTATAAAATGTAGCACAGCTTGTTAGACCTGTTTTAGGTTAATGAAGCAAGTAAACACACTATCTAAATCAAATCGAAACACACAAGTTCATCGTAACTTAAATCATATCATTGGAATTAAAAGCTTTAAGTTCAATAAAAATGCTTGCATAAATTTCAAAACTACATTGGCAGAATTCAAAGAATCAAAACTGAACAGTGAAGCATTACTTTCTTTTAAGCATTTATTTATTTATTTTTTTATTTACTACACAGCTTCCGAATTCTCAAATCTGGAGAAAAATTTGGTTTTAGTAGATTTGAATGAATAACACATTTTTGCTTGTGTAACTGTTGCATTTTTTTTTTTTTAATTCTACAGCTGTAGCACTTGTAAGTAACTTCTTCCATACACTTAATTGCAGGTTGATTTTCAACATTTGGCAATTGTGTATAGATGCAAAAGCTAAAACAAACTGCAGTAACAACAAGACACCTATGCAATTTTGAAACTTCAGAATTTTTACTTCTATTGTACATCTTTTTTTGCTCTTAAACTTAAACAAGAAAGATGACACCGAATTTTTGGGTGTAATAAGCACGTCTTTTCAATCCGTTCTGACACAAATTAAATTTATCAAAGATATTCAAAATCAATGGAACCGGTATGGAAAACAATAGTACCTGACGGAATAAAGAAGTTTTTCAATCGGGTTTTTAATCCCTCAGATATTGATGTAAACGGAATCATGAGCTTACAAACTCTTAGAAACAGAGATATCGACAAAAGTAAGATGTGACTTTACATCCCCTGGTGGGAAAACCATGCATTATTTTAGGAAGAAAGTATTCTCAATAGGTTTTTCCATATGAGTGCTATCGGTCCAAGAAAAAAAAAATTTAGTCGAGTTTTCAGGAGCCCAGATTTTACTACAAATACATTAGAAGCAGAAATTAACACTTATGCCCCGTGGTGGCCAAATGATTCTTTACCAAACATTAGAAATTATGTGAAAACATTTTTCCATCAGGTCTTGTATGCAATAGAGGAAGAATGTTTCAAATCGGAGTTTTAGAGGCAGAAATAATGCAGAAAACGCAATTTACCTTTGTGCCCCCTAGCGGAAAGTCTATGATTTACATGAAAATTTTGATTTTATAGGGAAAACATTTTGCATCATAAACACTATCCAAAAAAGAAGGAATTTTTCAAATCGGACTCTCAGAAGTAGAGATATTGACAAAAATAAGATATACATCTACGCCCCTTGGAGTAGAAACCATACATTATTTCAAGAAGAAAATGTTACTAAAAGGTTTGTCGACATGAGTAGTATCGGTCAACAAACAACTTTTTTTGCAAGCGAGATTTTAGAAGCTCATATTTTGCTGCAAATACATCAGAAGCGGAAATTAAGACTTACGCCACCTGGTGGCCAAACCATTTTTTACAAAAATTAGAAATTATGTGCAAAGGATTTTCCATCAGGAGCTGTATTCAGTGCAGAAAGAATTTTTAAAATTGGAAATTTAGAAGCAGAGATATATAGGGGGAAAGCAATTTACCTTTACGCTCCCTAGCGGAAAGTCGATGAATTACTTGAAAATTTTGAAATTATATGAAAAACATGTCACACTGAAAACATTATCCAACAAAGAAGGAATTTTTCAAATGGACTCCTAGAAGTAGAGATATTCACAAAAATAAGATATACATCTACGCCCCCTGGCAAAGAAACTGTATAACATTTTAAGAAGAAAATGTTCCGAAAAGGTTTATCGATGTGAGTGGCATCAGTCCACGAAAGAATTTTTTCAAGCGATATTTTAGAAGCTCAGATTTTATGGCAAATACATCAGAAGCAAAAATTAATGCTTACGCCCCCTGGTGGCCAAAGTATGCTTTACCAAAAATTAGAAATTATATACAAAAGATTTTCCATCAGGAGGTGTATCCGCTGAAGAAAAAAAAATCTCAAATCGGAGTTTTGGAAGAAGAATTATCGGGAAAAATGTAATTTACTTTTACGCCCCCTAGCAGGAAATCTATGCATAATTTAAAAATGTAACTACATCTAAAATACTCTTCGGCATAAATGGAATCGAAAGATAAAAGAATTATTTCAATCGGATGTTTAAAAGCAAATATGTGGAATAAAACGTATTTTTGAATTCAACATCATCTGCATTTACATTTATGCCCTCTAGCGGCAAAATTGCACATCGTAAAAATAAAAAAAAAAACGAAATAAAGGATCATCATTTGCATATTTCAAGCTTCCCAATGCAAAAAGAATTTTTCAAATCGGACTAATAGTTGCAGAGATTTCGTGGGGACGGGCTGACGGACAAACCGATAACATAAGCACGATCTTTTTTTACAAAAGACGTGCTAAAAACAGTAATGCAATTTAACAATGACTGCAAGGAAATTATATTATGTACATATTCATTTTTTTGAGGTCAAACAAAGGACGTAGGCCTACAATGAAATCAATTTTTCAGCTCCTTTTTTGCAACTACTGACATGGTAATTTCTGCCAATTCTTCATTTTTTTCCTTTATTAATTTTTGAAAACTATTTGATTGAAGGAAGCAGTTCATATCTCTCAATTCCCCTTGGGTGGCAAGGTCATCTGCACGTTTCCTCTAATTCGGCAATATTTTTTTCTACTTTCAGTTTTTTCGTACCAAGCATTTGCAATTCCTCCTCAATCAATTTATGTTTCCTCCCAGATGTTGCTTGGCACATTTTTTTTTTTTTTGTCATCTAAATATTGAACATATTTCTGTCTAGCTGAAAAGACAGAAGCTCTAAACTCTTTACTTAGTACCACATTCTCTAATAAATAACAGAAGATAACGATCTGAACTGCACTGACCCCGCGCAAAGAAATCAAGAAGCCAGCAATAAATCTAATCTAAACCAAAGGGATTTGAAGGTAGCTGGTTGGCAAACTGCCAAAAGCAATACAGAACATGAGTAAACTTTTGAGACATGCGATCTAGTGACGTAAAACCATCATCAGTACGCTAATGAAACCAGCTGGCCTGCGTAACGTGTGCATTTTTTTGGTTAAAAGAAAAAATTACGACCGAATATAATATAATTACGGTGTTTTCAAGGACTTTTTAAGAGCCCTTAAAAACAGAACAGAAATGAAGGAGTTCTTAAGGGCCCTTAAAAAAGGTTAATGGAAATTAAATAGCTCACATAAATGCATATTATGCATATTACTGTATATGTGCTGGTATAACAACAACATAATTTACCTAGGTACAAGTTCAAATTACTGCCAAAAAAAAAAAAAGGGAAATATTATTCCTATTCAGTGCAGTGGTATAGGGGTTGCGTTAGATTACACTGTATCAGTGTAAATATATTAGATGTTCATGAAATTAATGTTTATTTTAACTCCTTTGCTGATTTCACAAAAGATCGACGTAACACAACATTTCGATGTTACTGATGTGTTTCACCTGCACCGCCTGATCGGCATCACAGAGATTAACATTTCAATATCACATCTATGGGGTGATTCAAAAGTACCTGAACTCTATATTTTAAAACGCATTTACTGTAAAACCATAAAAGATATCTGAGTATTGCTGCTTGTGGCTGTTGTGTGTGACCTTGGGGAACGAGCTGCGCCACGTGATATCACCACGTGACACTACGCTTATGCGGGCGCTGGCAAGCAGTAACGTTCAGTCAGCCATGAGTCTCACGCAAGAACAGAGAGTCTCTTTGTTAGAACATTATTTTGCAGAAAAATCTTACCAACGTTGCATCCAGCTGTTTCAAAGGAAGTTTCC
This sequence comes from Macrothele yani, assembly GCA_039090855.1. NCBI lineage: Eukaryota > Metazoa > Arthropoda > Arachnida > Araneae > Macrothelidae > Macrothele > Macrothele yani. Next base: position 161,399,893 of record CM076990.1, read on the forward strand.
TGATGCTCCTATACCAGGGAAAACAACTGTGTATGACCTAGTGAACCGGTTTCGCGAGACAGGCAGTGTTCAAGATAAGCCTAAAAGCGGCCGTCCGTCCGTCGTGACGACCAAATTTCTGGAGAAAATTCACATTTCCCTGCAGCGCTCTCCCCGGAAGTCAACTTTGGTGGCTGTCTCAAGAGTTAGGGGCATCGATGTATTCAGCCTGCCAGAGGGCTACTAAACGTCTAAAGCTATGGTCGTACAAAATTCAAGTAGTGCAAGAGCTATGTCCTTTGGACTCGGAAAAGCGCATTGCCTACCGCCAATGGTTTAAGAGTTTCACGCGCAACAATGTGACTAACCAGCTTAACAAAACTTTTTTCAGGGGCGAGGTATGGTTTCATTTGAATGGATATGTCAATAGCCAAAACACTCACATATGGGCTGCAGAGAATCCACACGCATTGCATGAGGTTGGACTTCACTGTCAGAAAGTTGGAGTGAGGTGCACCATGTCTAGAAAGCGAATTGTCGGGCCATTTTTTTTTTTTGGGGGGGGGGGCACAACTTTAAATTTTGCTGTGTATGCAGACGTCATCCATCAATTTATAGCGATGATGGAAGAACATTAACATTACTGTTGGTTTCAACAAGATAGAGCAGCGTGCCACACATCAAACGACACAATGAAGATGCTCCGTGAGTTCTTCCATGATCGATTAATCTCATTAATCTCGAAAAAACTTTGGCTGCCTCGCTCACCAGACTTTTATTGTGGGGCTATCTGAAAGGCACAGTTTATCATAACAACCCTAAGACGGTACAGGACCTGCGGAACAACATCATTACAGCCGTGAGAGACATACCAGCCAACACACTGAAAAGAGTGTCCGCCAACATGTGTCGTCGGGTGAATTTGTGTCTTCAACAGAATGGTGGACAATTCCAGCATCTATTGTAAAGTGGTTTTCATTACCAGTAAATACGAGTGTCAATATAACAGTATGTAAAAATACTTAAGAGCAAAACTGAAGACTAAGGAAAAACTTTAGAATTTAAAACGAAGGTTGCAAAATAACCTGAAAATCAAAACGCGCAACGCAGCAGTTTTGAAAATTCAGAATTCACATTCTATAAAGAAGATACCTAAGCAAAAATATACATATATAATTTTGACTCACACCTAGTACAACATAGAAAAGGTTATGTATCTACCTGTGTGAGTAAAAGGAGAAAAGATAAAAAAATAAAATAAAACAACTGAATGTAGAAGGTGTCGAGAATACTGAGCCTTGGCTTTATCAAGGACCAGCAAAAACTCTGCATTTTCTCACTTCCACAAAGACCTAGTTGGAAATGGGTTTCTGCAAGGCCATAGATGCAAGTAACATTCCCACCTAAAATAGTTTAAAAAAGATATATAAGTCATGTCCTCCGTAGAGTTGCATGACCTAGCACTAGTTAACAATTTCGCTTGCATCCATTAACCTTCCTGGCCCGACCCATGCTCTTCATCTGTTACTATTAAACAGAGAGAAGAAGATTAAAGAGAACTCAAGCTGTGAGAGTGACATAATAATTAGAAATGATTTTCAACCATAACGAAATTCCAAGTTCGTTTGAGAGAGAATTTAAACCTGAAAATCAATGCAAAAGAAATCCAAATTTTACATTGCAATTAAAAAAGGAAATGTTAATTTTTAACGAACAGATTTTTGAAAGAAAACTTGAGTCTAAAACCCCCTACTCTACAACTTATGACAGCACGAAAACGAGAATAAGTTAAAGATAATAATTAACTAAAGAAAACTTTGTGAAAGTTATATACCTTAAACAGTTAGTTGCAATATGTACAAAGTATTTCAGCAGTGCTTTAAGTGCATAATTAATTAGTTATTAAGAACTTAACTACTTTGAAAAAACAGCGCATAGACAGCGCATAGAAAAGGAACAAGCTTAGCCATCTTCTGTTCCTAGGTACCCCAAAAGACGCTCAAAGTTACAAAGAAAAGAAAGAGTTAAAACCCGCAAAAATGTTAACAGACAAACCAATGCCTAAAAGCTGAAAAGCTAAAAAACGACAGAGAAAAAGTACATGAAGTACAAACATTGAACTTATAAAACCTAGAACCCAAAAACAAGGAAGAGAGCTTACCTCTTGTGTGACAAAAACTTTTCTCCTCACAAGAGAAGAACATGGCTGACCTCTTCCGCCACTCCCTAGACGGCTGGGGGGCAGTGAGGGTGGGGCTGATGGCCTCCTCATACAGCAAGAAACCAACGCGGAGATTTTAACCAGAGAAAAAAATATATAAACTTAAGACTGTGGATCTGTATGATCAGAAAGAGCAGAATTAACTCTCCAGAATACATGAGAAATATTATAAAATACACGAGCAGTTTATTTAATAATCTTTGCATGTATTAAATCACCTTAGTGAGCTTCTATAGATTAATCAGAATCTTATTAATTTTAATGTTGGTTTTACTATTTTTAGTATAGCTATCCTAGTGATGAATAACTAGTTTTCTTTTTTATTTGTTTTTATTTTCTTTTATAAACAGATTTTTAATCTTTTTTTGTGATTTTGTTTATATTATTTAATTTTTTGTTTTAATAGGACCGTCATATCCATAGCACTAAGGTTCCTTTAGGTAGTTAATAGGCATCCTCTAGCCAACTTCCTTACGGCTTTGATTGGTCAGAATCATATTATTAACTGTGTAGAAAATTAAAGCAGATCTGCCAACCTTACTCTATTATTCAGAATAATTTTTCTTAAAGTTCTTTTGATGAAAGAAGAAGGAATTTCGTTCTCTAGAAAACTTTCTAATAGTATATTAATGTGGTAATTGAAGTCCAAATTGTTGCTGCAAATTCTTGAAATTCTTAGGACCTGAGAAATTAGTACATTCTCAATTACTTTGGTTGAAATGTTATTATTCCAGTGTAGATATTTAATTACTTTGAAAGGAAAATTAACTCTTTTATCAAAGAGGCTAATAGATGGGTTACCTCTGTTGAGCTTAATGCTTAAGTCTAGGAACTCAAGTTCCTGATTACTGTGGTTGGTTTTACATAAGTTAAGAGAGCTAGGATAGATATTATCAAAATCACTCTCTATAAGTTAATTTTCCTTTCAAAGTAATTAAATATCTACACTGCAATAATAACATTTCAACCAAAGTAATTGAGAATGTACTAATTTCTCAGGTCCTAAGAATTTCAAGAATTTGCAGCAACAATTTGGACTTCAATTACCACATTAATATACTATTAGAAAGTTTTCTAGAGAACGAAATTCCTTCTTCTTTCATCAAAAGAACTTTAAGAAAAATTATTCTGAATAATAGAGTAAGGTTGGCAGATCTGCTTTAATTTTCTACACAGTTAATAATATGATTCTGACCAATCAAAGCCGTAAGGAAGTTGGCTAGAGGATGCCTATTAACTACCTAAAGGAACCTTAGTGCTATGGATATGATGGTCCTATTAAAACAAAAAATTAAATAATATAAACAAAATCACAAAAAAAGATTAAAAATCTGTTTATAAAAGAAAATAAAAACAAATAAAAAAGAAAACTAGTTATTCATCACTAGGATAGCTATACTAAAAATAGTAAAACCAACATTAAAATTAATAAGATTCTGATTAATCTATAGAAGCTCACTAAGGTGATTTAATACATGCAAAGATTATTAAATAAACTGCTCGTGTATTTTATAATATTTCTCATGTATTCTGGAGAGTTAATTCTGCTCTTTCTGATCATACAGATCCACAGTCTTAAGTTTATATATTTTTTTCTCTGGTTAAAATCTCCGCGCATTGGTTTCTTGCTGTATGAGGAGGCCATCAGCCCCACCCTCACTGCCCCCCAGCGTCTAGGGAGTGGCGGAAGAGGTCAGCCATGTTCTTCTCTTGTGAGGAGAAAAGTTTTTGTCACACAAGAGGTAAGCTCTCTTCCTTGTTTTTGGGTTCTAGGTTTTATAAGTTCAATGTTTGTACTTCATGTACTTTTTCTCTGTCGTTTTTTAGCTTTTCAGCTTTTAGGCATTGGTTTGTCTGTTAACATTTTTGCGGGTTTTAACTCTTTCTTTTCTTTGTAACTTTGAGCGTCTTTTGGGGTACCTAGGAACAGAAGATGGCTAAGCTTGTTCCTTTTCTATGCGCTGTCTATGCGCTGTTTTTTCAAAGTAGTTAAGTTCTTAATAACTAATTAATTATGCACTTAAAGCACTGCTGAAATACTTTGTACATATTGCAACTAACTGTTTAAGGTATATAACTTTCACAAAGTTTTCTTTAGTTAATTATTATCTTTAACTTATTCTCGTTTTCGTGCTGTCATAAGTTGTAGAGTAGGGGGTTTTAGACTCAAGTTTTCTTTCAAAAATCTGTTCGTTAAAAATTAACATTTCCTTTTTTAATTGCAATGTAAAATTTGGATTTCTTTTGCATTGATTTTCAGGTTTAAATTCTCTCTCAAACGAACTTGGAATTTCGTTATGGTTGAAAATCATTTCTAATTATTATGTCACTCTCACAGCTTGAGTTCTCTTTAATCTTCTTCTCTCTGTTTAATAGTAACAGATGAAGAGCATGGGTCGGGCCAGGAAGGTTAATGGATGCAAGCGAAATTGTTAACTAGTGCTAGGTCATGCAACTCTACGGAGGACATGACTTATATATCTTTTTTAAACTATTTTAGGTGGGAATGTTACTTGCATCTATGGCCTTGCAGAAACCCATTTCCAACTAGGTCTTTGTGGAAGTGAGAAAATGCAGAGTTTTTGCTGGTCCTTGATAAAGCCAAGGCTCAGTATTCTCGACACCTTCTACATTCAGTTGTTTTATTTTATTTTTTTATCTTTTCTCCTTTTACTCACACAGGTAGATACATAACCTTTTCTATGTTGTACTAGGTGTGAGTCAAAATTATATATGTATTTTTTTGCTTAGGTATCTTCTTTATAGAAGAGTATGTAAAAATAGTTATACATCACTATATTCATGGTAGAAATATTTGAATTCAGAGTTTGGGGACCTTTGAATCACCCTGTATTTTACTTATTTCCCTGGTAGGTCACAACAACGAACATCAATTATATTTCCATGTAACTTTCATCAGCAGAGATACTGTGATGCATCAAAATACACATGATACCAAGAGTAAAATTTTGCATAAAAAGGTTGAAAAATGCATAAAAAATCTTTGAGATGGTTACAGACACCTGACAAAGAAATTTTCATTGAGACAAACAGATGAGCTGATATTATGTTTTATACAAATATGCACTTACAAAGTCTACAATGCCAATTTCATGCCAACAACTACAGGAAAGTAGAGGATAATTTTGGCCATTTGCAGCTATTCATTTCAGAAAGCATTTTCAAATATAGCTTGAAAGAAAGCTATGACATTAAATGCAAACATTATGTCACCTAATGAGAAAAATACATCCTGAAAAAGCTGCAGAAACATGATATATAACACAGACAGTTATAGCTACCTACAAAAAGGGAAAATTTTCACTCTTGTTTGTGTTAATATTTGTTATCGTATCAGTTACCAAAGGTATTTTTTCTCTCTTCAAATGAGACTTTTATTGATGATGCAGCACCATAAACAACAAGTTAGTAAAATCATGCAATGAATTGATTATAACACGCTTTCCAACATACCAGAAATCATTACTCAAGTTATCACTCAAGTTATGAGAATAATGGCTGTGGAATAAATCTTGGTCCTGTGCCCTGACCTTTGATTCCATTTCGATGATATTCAACAGAACCGGTTTGGTATACCTCCGAAATAACATGATAAAGTTTTGTCGCAATCGAAGCATTTTTACGTAAGTTATGATGCATAAGGGCTATGGAATAGATCCCGCTCCTGTGTCCTAACCTTTGACCCCATTTCGCCCATTTTCAATAGAATTCGTTCCCAGGCAAGACCCTACAACATACTAACATTTCATCCAAATCGAAGCATTTTTACGTAAGTTATGACGCATAATGGCGATGGAAGTGATTCCGCTTCTATGTCCTGACCTTTGACCCCATTTCGCCCATTTTCAATAAGGTTTGTCGCCAGGTGGTTTTCTACCACATACTAAAATTTCATGGAAATCGAACCTTTTTTACGTTAGTTATGACGCATAACAGCAGTGGAATGGATCCCGCTCCTATGTACTGACCTTTGACCCCATTTCATTCACTTTAAATAGGGTACCTTCCCAAGTGATCCCCTACCAGATACTAAAATTTCATCGAAATCGAACGATTGTTACGCGAGTTATAGTGCGGACGGACATATGCACACAACGCGTGACGTAATGAGGCAGATGGGAATCGGGAATATCTGCTCGCAAAAGTGTAACATCATAAAACTTTAATAGGATCCACATACAACGCGTGACGTAATGAGACAGATGGCGTGACCGCGCGCCAACATTCTCAAACGCGAAATTGTGACGTCATAAGATTTCTAAGCATTGGCAACATTAATGGAATAATGGAACAACGCCATCACTAAAAACGTTATAATTCGGGGTGGTTATTTAACCCACTGAACAAATTCTCCTAAAGTCGAGATCAAGCTAAATCGATTTCTAGTACCAGAAAACGGTAGGTTAACGACTTTCGTCACAATTCTTAGAGCAGTTTTCAAAATAAAATGTACATACATACATACAAGAATTGCTACTTTAAGGTAGACGTCAAGTAATTTTGCTTCCCATACTTCCAATGGAAAAACATCTGTACGCAATTTTTTCACAATTAATGCGTTCCCAAGGATGAAAATTTGAACATTGATTAAAATATCTTCAATTTATAACTTACAATACTTAATATTTTCTAAAACATAACCATAATTATGCACTTCAACATTTGTTTGTCTACTGACGTCATGAAAACACAGGTCGTGCCATCTTTTTTCTGGACAATTAATGCATTCACAAGGATGAAAATTTGAATATTGATTAAAATAGCTTCATTTCATAACTTGGAATACTTAATATTTTCTAAACCATAACCGTAATTATGCAATCCAACATTTTTTTGTCCACTGACGTCATCAAAGTACAGTTCGTGCCATCTTTTCTCTGGTTTCAACACCACCAAAGGAAAAGTTATTGAATTTTAATATGATTATGGTTATGTTTTAGAACATATTAAGTTTTCCAAGTTATAATATGAAGTTATTTTAATCGATGTTCAAATTTTCATCCTTGGGAACACATTAATTGTGAAGGAAATGTGTACAAAACTTTTTCCATTGGAAGTATAGGAAGCAAAATTACTTGACGTCCACCTTAATAATATGGGATAAGAGCAATGGAAAGGATCGCAATCCTATGTCCTGACCTTTGACCACATTTTGTCCATTTTCAATAGGGTTCGTCCCCAGGTGGTCCCCTACTACATACTGAAATTTAATCGAAATCGAACCATTTTTATGCAAGTTATGACGCATAAGGGCAACGGAATGCATTCCGATCTTATGTCCTGACCTTTGACCCCACTTCACCCATTTTGAATAGGGTTCGTCCCCAGAGCGGTCTCCTACCACATAGTAAACTTTCATTGAAATTGAACCATATTTATGCAAGTTACGACACATAAGGGCAATGGAAGGATCCCGCTCCTACGTCGTGACCTTTGACCCCATTTGTCCCATTTTCAATGGGGTTCGTCCCCAGGTGGTCCCCTACCACATACTAAAATTTCATCGAAATCGAGCCATTTTTACGGCAGTTATCGTGCGGACAGACAAAGCTGGAGAATATACGCTTCTTCAACCTACGGTTGGAAAGCGTAAAAAATGGTAATGCCACTTAGTGGACAAACAGTCCAAAAATCGGAAAGTATGTGAATAATATTACTCTATGGATTGCAAGTAACCATAGTTAAAAAAAATCCCAATCCAATCTGTAGACTCTAGATAAGCTAAAATGCTAACAAAGCATGATACAAATACATGCAAAGTATTTTACTTACATCCATCAAATGTAATATTTACAAAAATCCATAAATCCACAACCATGTTGTGAAAAAAGCTTGAATTTTAAAAATTACACTGTGATTCAAATATCATAAACTAATATAAAACATACTACCATGAGGGAAAAGAGAAAACAATTATTCTACTAACTCTTTGCTGCTTTTGTTGCTGTTGCTTACGAAATGTTTCATACACCTGACGAATAGATGTAAAAAATGTCTCTTGTTCGTTAGGAATAAAACCCATGTACAATCTCTTATCTGGAAAGTAAAGAGCAACCATAATGCGTAAGTCACAGGGTGCTGGGAACTGGATACAACCAACCTGAAACAATAACAAAGATATTTAATGATACAACTGTAGAAAAGGGAATGTATTTTAAACAATAAATACACATTACAATCAGAATTATGAATTCAGTATTCTTAACTGCAATGAAACAAGATCCTTCTTGAAAATCGAATTTCTCAAAAACAGGCTACTTGACTTCTCGCTCTTAAGAAGTTAAATCTCTAGACAGTATCTAAGAAGACATTTCCTATATGGATTTCTTTCACATGTGTGTGTGTGCATGCGTGTTAAGACAGGCGTGCACATAGAAAATGTCCAAGAAGACATTTTCTATATAGATTTCTTTTGTGCGTGCGTGTGTTGGATGGTACTTGTAAGTTCATGATGTTTTATCAACACTTCACAAAAAGCTTATCATTTACCAGTCTGTTCCTTTTTTCTTTATTTTTAGGACAGCCATTAAATTTTTATTCTACCCTTTTTAATGATAACAAAAATAGAAAGTAAGTAGTGGTTTTACATTATTACTGCATAGCTAAAAGTACTTACACACAGAGTGCACAAAAAAAAAAAAAAGGAATATTTTTTTCTAGTTAGGGGCTCAACGCAATCATTCACTGCAGTAAAAATCATAATACAAAGGCTACATCTTAAAAATTATTCATGGCCAATACCAGATACATTTCAGCAAATAATATGCATCAAAAATTTAAAAAAATGACGAAAAAACTCTAGTAAAAACATAGAATTTTTCTGACATACTGACAAAGTAAAATGAAATACCCAATCTCTTTCCACTCACTTTTCTTATTCCCAACAATTCTTCTGGAGAAATGCAATGACGATTACAGTGACACAACAGAGCAGCTCAATCCAAAGTTATTAAAAACTTGAGATGAAGCAAAAAAATTAACTACAGGTGAAAATGGACCAATTAACAAAAACCTCAAGACAGCTTTAAATTTTAAGCGCGCGCGCACACACACACGCGCACACACACACATTTTACCCAGAAACTATGAAACAGTTTTCCTCCTGTTTTTTTTTTTTTTTTTTTTTTTTTTTGCAAATGCCAGAACCTGAAATACAGAACTTTTTGTGTGTAAGTCTAAAATGAGCCCCCTCCCTTTGTTAAATGTGATTCTAACATGGGCTAACACAATGGTTCCCAATTTTTTTTCTGAGCCACACTTTATAAATAATAATTAAAAATGGAATAAAAATTGCTCACATCACACTGATTTTTTATTAAAACACATTAAAGAAAAACCCCAAAAAATTCATAATATAGAACACAACTACTTTATAATATGATCATGGGACATCCAGAAAGTATAAATTATAAAACAATGCAGCTACATAAAAACATGATTCATTCCCAAAACATACTTATAGACAAGCCACTTACAAATGTAATTTTAAGTATCAGGGTGTGCAACTTAATTCTCTGCCCCTAACCGCAAGCGATCATAGAACGTCGGCAAATGCAAATAGCTGTGTGCAATAATGGCTGACTGCAGTGCCATCCAACAGCTTTCCAGGCAACTGTAACCGCTCACAGCTGTAGTGACAGAAGGGATGAAAGTTGATGGTGAAAGCAATGTCGTTCGAGAAGCAACATTTGAGGCACTGCCTCCTGTTCACGTTTCAGCTGGGGGGAAAAAGTGCAGCGGAAGCCCAGCAAATGATCTGTGCTGCTTTGGGTGAGGTGCTATGTCCTACAGTATGTGTAAGAAGTAAATCCAGCGGTTTAAGCAGGGAAATTTCGATCTCCGTGATGCAAAACGTCCGGGACAGCCACAGAAAGTTGACGATGAGGAACTGGAACAACTGTTGGACACGGATCCTTGTCACACACAGTCAGAGCTTGCCCAGGAACTCGGAGTAACATGGCAAGCCATTGCAAAGCGCCTGCACAAGCTTGGACGGATTCACAAGGAGGGCCGTTGGGTGCCCCACCAACTCACAGCTGCGAACAAGTCTAGGCACTATGATGTTGCTGGGTCCTTGCGCTCCTGATTCAAGAAAGAAGGATTTCCTTCACAAGATTTTGACCGGTGACGAGAAGTGGATCCTCTACGATAATCCTAAGCGGCACAAATCGTGGGTTTATCCAGGTCAGCCTACTACCAGTACCGCCAAACTGAATATCCATAGGAAGTTGTTGCTGTTCATATGGTAGGATCAGCACGATGTGGTACACTATGAGTTGTTCAAGCCTGGTGAAAAGGTCAATGATGAACATTAATTGTCAGCAGCTCATTCGTGTGAGTGGCGCAATGAAGGCGAAAAGGCCATACACCGGCAAGGGCAGAAGGTCGGTCCTGTTGCTTCAGGATAACGCGCGTCCACACACCACGAAAACAATTTTAAACATGATCACTGACCTGGGATGGCAGATTTTGTCCCACCCGGCGTATTCTCCAGACTTTGTCCCATCGGATTATCACCTCTTTGGCTCCCTGCAACATCACCTAAGTGATATGCACTTCACTTCTGTCAAGGAGGTCCACACAAGTATTGATGACTCTATCAACTCGAAACAGCCCTTTTTTTCCGCAGTGGCATTTGGCAGCTCCCAGACCGATGGTTCAAATGTATCCAACATGATGAGGATTATTTCCCTGATTAGGTACGTATTTGATTTGCTATAATTTGCTGCCAACGTGTCGTGCCTGTGGCCGAGAATTAAGTTGCACACCTAATATATAGAATCAATGAGAGGTGTGTGTTTTTGTTGGGTAATCTCAGTTATATTAGGTCTAATTTAAGACAAACGAACTCTCATTTCCTCTTGAACACAATGAAGCCTTTCTCTTTTCTGGTCTTTGATATTTGTCAGAGCTGAAAATCCCTGTTCACAATAGCATGTCATGGAGAACTGTAGAAAAAATAGCTAATGCTCTTGAAGAGATGTGTGGATACTTTTTCTGGCTGCGCACCCCAAAACAATCCGTGTCGTGCTTTGAGGCTGCTTCACTACACACTAACAGATTTTAGTTTCCTGCATTTTTTAGCTTTCAGAATAAATAATTAAATTGTTCTAGAAATCACCATCACAGTCGCTATTTTCCAACAATACTAAACATAAATCTCACAAATAAATGCGATAATAACAGATTGTCCTTAAATCTTCCTGTTACACTTGCCATCCTCTCTCATCACACGCTTTGGGAACCACTGGCCTAACAGATAGTACTGCGGCACTGACAAATTAAACTGGAGTCTCACAAATTAATAGGACAAACATTTACAAATGACTCAGGAACATCTATTGAAGTTCTAAAGCTGACAGAACTATTAGCTATTGGGTATAAAAAACTTCATGCTTCCAGAGGAGAAAGTACTTGCAAAGTTAGCAATTTGCTATGCAGTGACTCTCCTTCCAAAGCTGCATCTCTCCATCATCCTAGCATGAGGGAGGCACTGTTCACCAGAATCAATATACTGGGACCAAGGAACTGGTGTTTCATTTTTCAATCAGCAAAGGCAAGGTCAATTTTGAATCTCTTGATATTTGATATTGTGCGCACAAAGCTGGTACCTTTAAGGGGAGACCCTCAAGGGAAATCTATCCCATAACTGCAAAGTTGATTCATTCTATACATGTTTTCTCAAACACTAGTGTGTTAATGTCTTCAAAATTTTGAGTGCAAATAAATAGTCCTTAGCCAATACAGGTCCTAGCTGTGATTTTGAAAAAAATTTCGGAATATTTTTTTAATTCAATTTACCTCAATTGGGGAGTATTCTAATTTGGCACTGATTTAGATAAACTGAATTTAAAATAAAATTTCAGACAAGATTTTCAAAATCACAGCTGGGTCATGTATTAGCTATTAGGTTGTTGCAGGTGAAATGTCGGATTTTGGGATGACGTCATTTCGAGCCGTACAAACACTGACAGATGGCGCTAGTGTGTTTGATCGGGAAGGTTAAATATCCCAGCCCGTCGGCACAGAATCATTTCAGTGCTAGCTCGTAGTGTGATTGTGTAGCCAGAACATAGGAGGAGGCCCATTACGGATACTTTTTCTGTACGTTCAAACTGGGCCACAATGCTGCAGAAGCAGCCAGAAACATCAACACAGCATTTGGAGATGACACAGTAAACGGACGGATCGTGCAGCGATGGTTCAAAAAATTCCAAGCCAGTGATATGGAACTTGCAAATGCATTGTGCGGGCACTAAGCACCAGCCATCAACAATGACGACCTACGAAAAAAAGTGTGACCCGAGCCAAACTGTATGGGACATGCAGACGTACCAACCTTTCAAAATCTAAAAATCAGGAGATTTTTTACAGCTCATAAAATCACATGAGCGCAATTTTTTATCGGCATTTTTCAGATGCGGAAGCAATTTTCCAGAAGTATTATTATTGGTACATACCTGCCAACTTTCAGAAACCGAAATCCGTAAAAAACAATAAAAATTAATTGATATGTTTGATGAAAATGTTAATCGATATATTCAATGAAATTACTTGTCACGCATATTGATTAAATGTACTGAACATATCGATTAAAAAACAATATGTTACCTTTGAAACAAGTATCAACTTTTAATTGATATGACTACAGATGTTTGAATTTATCGGCACGTTTATTTCGATTAAAATAGAATCTATACATAATTTCTTATTACTATGCTATATCATTATGATCTATAAAAAGATAAAAGTTTATTTTTATTTTTATGGAGGTTTGCATCTTAAGGGAAGGATGTTCCACCCTTTGACCTTCAAATCCAATAGGATCGTATCCCATACCGTAACGGAACAAACTAAAATGTTTTTAAAAACGAACCATTTTCATGCTAGGATTATCTTGCGGAGAGACGGACGATGAGACAGTCAAATGAAATAAATGAGTGACTGGGGGACACTAATTGGTAAATTATGCTCAACTAAAAACGAAGTGAATAAACACTTCGTATGAATCGCATCCAGTTCATTATAACTTTTAACAAAGGAAGTTAATTTTCGTATTATTTTTTTTTCACGCAGTCAACATTAGATTTATGCTTGGCGCTATATGATTAGTAATATCATTCCTTTCACCACGCGAAACGCTGAAATTACATCGACACATAGAGCAAAATGCATATTTTACAGAAAGTTTTATAGTACCCCCCCTCCTCTCTTTTATATTGCTGCTCATAGAGAATCACTAATACTAAATTTATTGACACTTGAAAAAAAAATGCAAGTAAAACTGCTATAGTAAAACAGTAACAGCTTAAAGAGATGCAATTTGCAGAGGAAAAAATAGTACCACAACATATTAATTTGGTTGAATCAAGCCAAGATATTTTTATGCACGTTATCGAGAGATGTACAAAGCACAATTGGAAAGCGTACAAACTTACTAAGGGAAGAGCAAAATAAATCACTGCTGGAGAAGCACTGGCTCAAATGAACATTGGACTTACTTGTTTTTCCTTTTAACTTCCTCTTAGCATTTATCGTTAGGGCAAATTTATTACCAGAGAAGTTACGAAACCATGACCCAATGCATTTTCAATTTCACAAAACTGACAGCTTTTGCTTAATTTCGTCATGTTGGGTATAGATTTGGGCTTAAAAATTACACAGATTTTAAATCTGTTTAAATTTTTTCTACGATAACTACGTTTTGAGAACATATTTTGAACTGGGAGTAGCAAAAACACCTGTTCTCAAGTGCTTGCTCCAATGCTAGTCAAACCCCACTTTGGCCTCCTCAGAAGTTGCGACCCGGGGAACAAAGAATGCATTATCTGAAAAGGAGAGGGGGGCAGGGAGAGAAAGAACCAAGCCCCAAGGCCCAAGGTTAAACAAGCCCAGCTGGTTGTTATCCTTATCAGTTTACGAGGGGTGCAAGTTTTAGTGTCTGAAACAACGCAAAATCTAACACGTGGGAAAACTGCTGCAAATGTTCCCACATAAACACATTACGAATAAGCAAGCTTATTATAATAACTGAAAAGTTTTTTGTAGCTTACATCGGCACTTTACTTTGAATGGATTAAGTTAAATAAAAAAGTTTGAATAGCAGGTGCAAAATCATCAGAAAAAGGAAAATAAATCTCGGGAAATCATTAAATCTGTAAAATTAATGTTTTGCCCGTAAAACTAAAGTTTTCCTCGTAAAACAAGTCACGTTTCCATTAATTTTGTGGGAAAATCGTAAAATCTGGCAGGTTTGTTGGTACATAGCATTTTTAATGTTTAAAAAGTTATTTTAAATGCATACTATGTTTATATGCAAAATAAAAAGGATAGTGAAAACAGTTGTCAACCAGATACAATTAATAGCATTAATAATTCATACAAGATATGTACTTAATTTTTGATACATTATTTAATCATAATTAATCTTTATCCTTATTTAGTGAATGTACAATAGCCAATTTAGCTCTCTTTAACAAAGATCTACAAAAGTTTTGTTCAAAGCTTTTTTTTTTTTTTCATTCTGGACTTAACTGTCAGCAGTTTTTTCCAGTGTTGGAATAGAGAGAGAGAGAGAGAGAGACAGAGGTATCTGTCAAAACAAATGTGGAAGTGTCAAGCTTTCTTCTTGGTTGGAGGTTAAACGACCACAGTGAGCACCTCAGTGGGCTATAAGTAGTCACCCATCCCTAATTTAGGGCCGTTGGTTTCAGGGAAGGGAGAGAGCCAGTGCCGTAAGACAAATACAGCATCATACTTGCCAACTTTGGAAAATGTGCATCAGTAAAACTTTTGCACGAACGTCATTTACCACAAAACAAAACATAATTATATTAATAAATACGCAGTAAAAATCTCTGCATATGCCACAATAACTAAACTAGTATTATCTGCATTTAAAATAATTTAAAAAACTATAAAATAAAATCTTAATTTTATTCAATGTTAGCCTTGCAAACCTGTGGTGTTTCAATACTAAACTAAATTTTAATTTGCTGATATCTTTGTTTCCCTTCCCATTTCTTTATTATTGTCTTTTTTTTAATGCCCTTGGATGACAATTTTATCCATCATGAATGCATGACAGCTTTCACTATTTTAGACAAAAAATGAACAGTGTAACTTTGAAAATATAAATACTTTCGAACACCATGCATCAATTTTTAAAAAATTTTCAGCTTCCAGCTTCGTCACACATTTCGTCAAATTTTCATTTGCTGATATCTTTGTTTCCCTTTCCATTTCTTTATTATCGTCCTTCTTTTTAATGCCCTTGGATGACAATTTTATCCATCATGAATGCATGACAGCTTTCACTATTTTAGACAAAAAATGAACAGTGTAACTTTGAAAATATAAATCCTTTTGAACACCATGCATCAATTTTAAAAATTTTCAGCTTCCAGCTTCATCACTTTCGTTTTCGGACCCCCCCCCCCCCCTTTATCAAACTGAAATGCAAAACATTGGGGGGGGAATATTTAAGAATACAGGATACATGTTTTGATCATCGTTGGGGGGGATTACAGTTACGGGAAATCTTTACTACGTTCGATTTCCGTTTTTGGACATTTTCCCGACATTTTCAAGTTGAAATACAAATATTTATGAAATAAAATGATATTTAACAACAATACTAGGCAGAGGAAACATCACGTGAAAAATAAAATTACGATTAGGGCCTGAAACTTTCTAAACCTCTTTTCCACCAGAAACTTTCTAAACCTCTTTCGAAAGTTTAGAAAGTTTCAGGCGGAAAACACCTCCACCACTACTAATTAATTGCCCCAAAATTTCTATTCCGTTAAGCATCGATCTTGTGGATAACCCAAATTATGACGGAAAAGGAGAAATTCCTCGAAGCCGTCACACTTTCATGCCTAAAGATTACAGCGAAATTTTTTCGCCCTCGAATTTCCATTTTTGGAAATTTTTCCTCCATTTTCAAACTGAAATACAAATATTTACGGAATAAAATGATACATAACAACAATACCGGACAGAGGCAACATCACAGGAAAAAGAATGATTACGGAAAAAATCTTTATTTCGTTTACTTCCTTCCGTCTCTGAAAGACGAAATACCGTCCCGATGCGTATTTTTACGAATTGGTAAAACTCTTCGATGAGTAGTTTTACACGCCAAGAAAAATTCACGATGCGTATTTTTACACGTCGAGAAAAATTCTCGATGCATATTTTTACGTCCCGAGAAAAAATCTCGACGCGTACTTTTACGCGGCGCGAAAAATTCCAGATGCGTATTTTTACGTGTTGATAAAATTTTGATGCGTGCTAGATGTGTAATTAGATTACGCATTTTGGAGAACTCTGGTCGGCACATCACTTGAGCACTCCAGTGGAGAGAGAGAGCTACCCAAGACGACGCCAAGAAGTGGAACCATCGTTATACTTAATGGCTCCGCACGAAGCCGGCGAGTCAAAGATGACATCATCACATAGCACGGCACTCGTAAGGTCCAGTAAAAAATCTAAATGGATGGTTGCAGGGGATTGAAATACTTCGATTCAGCTATCGAAATATTAAAAAGATCCGTAAAAAAAGACTTCCACCCATAAATCAGTAAAATTAAGCAGAAATCCATAAAAGTTAGCAAGTATGCAACAACCATGCCCCACAGCGATTCGAACCCGGACCCATCTCGGACAATTTGTCGAAGGCCGCCGTTCAGTTTCACAACTTTATTATGCAGCAAAGACAATAACAGCTAATATGTAAAGAAGAAACAAATTGCCAAAGATATGACATAAAATAAAACATTAAAAACCGTGAAAGTGGCGTAATGCAAAAGGAAAAATCTCCCGCAAAAAGTAAGCGAAAGGAATGAAACAAAAACAAATTCACAAACTAAGTGTACACAAAATGCTACAATAGAAGATAAAACAAAGCTGACAATAACAAATTCGCAATTAGAGATGAACAAAGGAGCACATTAATCTTCCACAAAATGCACCGAAGAAGGGAAAAGAGACAAACATGGTGCAAAACAAGAAATACAATCCACAGTAAAGCAAAACTCAAAAGCACTCCGCAAAACTCTGAAGAAACCATAAACAGAGCTCGCAGCTAAGACCGGGGAGACGTGAAACGATAAGTAGGTCACAGCTGGAGCGCGAGTGTGTTTGTAACCAACATAAAACAGAACACCGCGCCACCGGGGATGGCTTTCTTTTTCCAGATATGAGGACAGGAAAAGTACGATACTGATGACTGTAAATGCAGTCTTCCATCGACGCAGCAAGAAAAAGATTTCACAAGCGGTTCGAAATCTTTTTCTTCTGTGTCGATCCAAGGCGGTGGTTGATGGAATTTCGATCATCATAACAGCTAATTATCGGCGAAAGAGAATTTGACATTTATCCGGAGGGCAGGAGGAATGGCTGAAAATCCGGAGTCTCCTGCCTAAATCCGGAGAGTTGGCACATCTGGACATGGCAGAGAAATTAGGCGTCCACTATTCGACAGTTTCCCATCACTTGCAAGAACTTGGTTAAGTCAAGAAGCTCGGTAAATGTGTTCCCCATAAGCTGACTGAAAGCAACATGAAACGTCGACTGGAGGTTTGCACTTCGCTGCTCGCCCGGAACAGAAACGCTTTGTTTTTGCACAGAGTAGTGACATGTGACGAAAAATGGATAATGTATGACAATCAATGCTGATCTAAACAATGGCTAGATGTTGGTGCGGCCCCAAAACACGTCAAAACCAGAACTTCATCCAAAGAAGATAATGGTGACTGTTTGGTGGTGTGCAACCGGTATTCTGCACTATTCGTTCATGAAATCTGGTGAAACCGTTAATGCAGAGAAATACTGCAACCAGCTGGATGCAATGCATCAAAAGTTAAGTGTCAAGCGGCCGAGATTGGTCAACAGAGATGGCGTTGTACTGCTTCTTGACAATGCGAGACCCCACGTTTCAAGAACAACGATCCAAAAATTACACGGCCTGGGCTATGAGGCTCTTTTGCATCCAGCTTACTCTCCTGACCTCTCGCCCACCGGCTACCACTTGTGCAAGGTATTTGGACCATTTTCTGGCAGAGAAACGATTCACCAATGAAGCAGCTATCAAACACACCTTTGAACAGTTTCTGCAGTCCACAACGGCTGACTTCCATGCAACTACCATCAATGCACTGGTATCGCGATGGGAGAAATGTATTGCAGCTAATGGTGGCTATTTCGACTGATACAGGCCGGTTTCCACCGTGTAACTGTAGATGGAAGTTTCACTCCCAAAATCGACATTTTATGTGCAACAACCTAATACATACTTTATTTATTTGTGCTCCAAATTTTGAAGACCAGAAAGCAACAGGCTTTGAGAACATGTGTATGTAATGAATGAACATTGCATGTACAGAATAAATTTCCCCTTCAGCTCCCCGTTAAAACTCAAATCCAATGAGAGAACTCAGCAGAGAGACATCTCTTCCAATTAACTGAAATGCTATGAAGCTGACAAGTCGGCCTTCTTGTACCAGATAGTCACTTCTGATGAAACAATTCCATCATTTTTGGCCCGACATAAAGAGGAATCACCCAGATTCCTCATAAAAGAAAAAAATTCAAGACAGCTTCTTCTGCTCTGCTTATACATATATATAAAATTCTTGTTAAATCCTAAAAATCCTTATGAATTATTAAGAACATCTTCGGAAAAAACCAATGAAAGAATAATCTTTAATTTATATTTTAACAATTCTGTAATTTTTTCTGGCATGTGGCAATATTGCACTTGCTGTTAAGGCATTACAATGCACCTCTTATTTTTGTGTCCACACCAGAAGAACAGCAAAGTGCCATTTTGCAATCCCATAATGTCAGACTACACGACATTTAACTGCAAGTGAATCCCCTATTATATGTTTCTACCTACATTCTGGGACCATAAAAATTGCAAAACATTTGATGTTACCTATGGAGTGATCACAGATAGATAAAACACCATTTTTGAAATGCTCTAAGAGCAAGGGCTGCAACCTACAGAAATAAAAATACTTTAAAACAAACCAAGAATTTATCTTGAAGTTTCTATTTGAGGAATGCATATGACAATCATATAATAATATAATATATTCAACAAAAGAAACATTGCACCAACTATTTTTGATTCCCCTTCAATAAAATAATCAATGTGACGTATCTCTGAATAAGATTTGAATTTTCATATGCCAGAGCTTTCCCAATAACAGATTTCTCAAAATGTAAAAATGATAACACACATAAAATGCATTTGACGAGCACTTACCCAATTCGTGCTCATGGTCTTGCTTAATTTTTGTAGGCCTTCACTTTCAGATGAAAAATGAATTAAAACATGGCGAGCACCAGTTTTTAAAACATTCAATAAGTTTCCTGATGCAATTAGTTGCTTTGGTAATAACTGAAGCATCAGTCGATTAGGCCATTTATCAGCATTTCTACAAGAGATTACAAAAAGTATTGTTAGTGGAACAAGTACACATCAACTACATAATGACTTAGAAAACAACAAACCAATGTGTTATACATTTCATCACCGTTCATTTTTAACAGTAAAGAATAAAGCTTGAGTTAGATCATTCATAAATCACAAAGAGCATTTTTAATCTCAAAGATAGACAATCTTCTGGAAGGTATCACAGCCAGTAACCAACAAGACTTCTTTTTTCAGTAATTTTCAATAACCAACCATGACATTTTCATATAATTTTCAGTAACCAGCACATAGTGTCAGATTTCATCTAGTGTAATAAATTCACAGTCTTTCACAACATTGCAATAAACAATATTTGCAAGGAAAACAACTGAAATTACTTTTACACTGAAAATTATTCCATGCAATGTGGACCAAATTATCAACAAAAATGGAACTTAAGCATTTGGCCTATGCAGTTTTGCTGGTGAAACTTCTGACAAAAGAATTGATTATGTGGGGTGCTGTTTCTTCCTACTTTTTTTATGCTTGATATTAGATCATCTGGTTTACTATTCCAGAGATTTTGGTGAATATAAAGGTGTGACAGTGGGGCAAATGTTGAGAATAATATGGAGCCAACATACACAACTGTCCCCTTGCTCAGTAAGGTCAACTAAATCATGGTTCCAGTGATATGCAGCACATGCATTATGAATTTTGATGGCAAAAGTTTCTGCATGAAATAAAAGAGAATAAGTCAATGAAAAAAATCATAGATACTTAAAATACATCATTCATTAGAATAACGAATCTGATGATCTAACATTTCTTTGTGTCTTTTTAATCAGGAAAGTACACCAGTGCAGGGGATTAGCCCACAGCTGACGGTTCCAGTTGGTTACTCTACCTAAGGATTCTGGAACAAAACCCAGAGAGTTGGGTTTTTTTGGAAAATGTCACACAGAACTAGCTGGTACATCAACACTAATTTATACTGAAGCTTAAAATTATGTCAGTTTCCAATAATCATAGAGGCCCTTGTTGCTGTCGTGTGTGCCATTGTTGCCCAGCGGAACGCCCCATGGAGGCAAACCCGTCTCTCACTAAGATCGCCCACCTTTCTTCATTGAAAGTCATAGCTGTTTTAGGAGGTTTTCACAGGAATGATGTATTCTCAAGAGAGTCCCACATGGCTGTGTATGAAAGTGTAATTGTTCCTAATCTGATGTATGGCAGTGAAACCTGGGTACTACAGAAGAGACATAGGAGTTGTTTGTGTGCTGGAGAGATGTGTTACTTATGGGGAGTTTGAGGCAAGACACTCTCTGATCATGTGAGTAATGAAGATGTGTTGCGGTTGTGTAATGTGAGGCAAAATGTTGTTAGTAAGGTGGAGACTAATATTCTTATGTGGTTTGGCCATGCTGAAAGAATGAGTGATGAGGTGATTACTAAGAAAATATTTTTCAGCCCAAGTGGCAGGAAAGAAAGGCAGAGGAAGGCAGGGGAAGTCATGGGAGGATCAAATTCAGGAGTGTCTGCATGAGAAAAGATTACGAGTATGAAGTATAGGTCTTGTGTATGCCATGTGATGGATGTTTATGAAGCCCAAGTTGTGTGCCAAGATTGCTGTAAGTGGAAAAGTTTGATACGGTGAGAGTAAGTAAATAATCATTTAAAAATTTATCTGGTAGTTTGTATTTCTTTGTGGAGCTAACCTCTGAATCTCAGAGAACAGCTTAGTGATATGTATGTATGTAAGATCTAAAATTTTAATATCACATGGTTAGCGGAATCTCTTCATATAAGAAAGGGGGTTTGAAAAGTTTATAGATTGTGAAGGTTTCTGTGAAAGATAATACTGCCAATCTATGATATGACTAATTAAATGTGTTCACAGAAAATTCCACATTTCTATTTCCTTTTTCCTTACTGGGGCCATTGAAGCAGGGGTACATACACATCTACAGAAAATAAATTCCAGGATTTTTCCAGGAATTCTTCAAAATATTCCAGCAGCTTCAGTTTTTGAATCATAGTGCTTTGTTTTTTAGTTTGCAAACTGGGTTGAAATTTTACCATCATTTAGAATTCTTACAAAGCCCTATGGGTTCCGCTGTTACAGAGCATTCTTGACTGTGTGTTACATCTTCCATGAAGTGGCAAAATTTCCCTGTATAAAAATTGCTCTGTATAAAACTTACATGAATCAATCTGGAATATCATACAATCAAACTAATACATAAAAAAAAACATTTTGCCACAACACTTAAAATACCCTATTCCAGTGTAATCTATTCCTATGCAAACTGGCAGTAGGAAGACCAGATATCATCAATCTCCTTCAGTGGAGAAAGCGTATCCTACAAGGACTCGTGGGAAGGTTTCAACTCACTGTTCTGACTACAACTGCTATGCCACAAACCAAGATGGCTGGAAATAGGGCATTCAAACACCTTGCACTACAGCGTCACATGAGATAAAAAACATGACATCACATCTTCACACTCCAAGAAAGGAAGTGATGTTATCGTGAGCTAGAATATTGTGACGCAATCACTCCAAATATTTCAACCAATTCTTTTCTTATCATTGCAAGAAAAAATTCCAGAACTATTCCAGGAACTTTCACAAAAACATGAAAAATCAAGGATCTACAGGCCTGGAAAAGAGGGAAATCAAATTCCACAACTTTTTCACGATTTCAGGGGCCATGTAAACCCTTGCTGAAGTGATGATGATGAATAAAAATGGCAACTCTTGAGAAAATAAAGCACTGTGCAGTACCTCCATTTAAAGGGAATGTTGCTGAAAAGAATTCATGAGGATACGCAGCAAAATTAAAAGAATATTCTCTTTCAAAAACCATGGCAAAAAACTGGGTGGCAGAATTTAAGCATGGAAGAGACAAAGTTGAAGATGCACCCCTATGCCAGGAGGCATGTTACCATGTTGACACCTATAAATGTGGATGCCATTCATGACCTGATCATGCAAAACTGCGACATAATATTGAAGCACATTGGGATAACATTCAATACCTTGCATGAGTGAGCTCCCGATATTGTAGCGAACGAATGTTTTAGGAATTCAGATGGTTTCTTTGAAGTGAGGCCCTAAACCATGGGTCAAAGTAAACTAAACTAAATCTCCACGACTGAACTTTTACGGGTGCACACAGATATAATTTCTCGCGTTGGGGGGTGGGGGGGGGCATAGTGACATACATGAATATAAAATTTGAAGCAACGTACATAAATCTTGTAACGTACTATAGTGATGTACAGAAATCTAAAATTTGAAGAATATACCCATATAATTGTTTTTTCTTTGAAAAAAGTACAAATGAACTCAATTTCAGGGTTTTTGCACTGCATGGAACTCCCAAGTTACGTATTTGTATAACATAAGCATTATACATATGCTTATGTTATACAAATACGTAACTTGCAACACCACTTACTAGTCAGGACTTGAAAATCTGCTTTATACTTGGCTGGATCTTGACTTTCTTGGTCTGCACTTTTTTTCTGCTATCTTTCTTTTAGCTGGAACTAGCATGCTTACTGATATAGAAGAGTGACTGTTTTCACCTCGTGGGTTTACAGAATGCCTTATGTATTGGCAAGTTTTTTGCCATATTTACTGATGGTGTTTTCAATTTTGCACTCATTTTTGTTTGTTCAGTTTTTTCTTTGGGTTTAAGACTTTTGGAAATTGTTTTTTTAGGAGGCTGAGACTTAGATTTCATTACTTGTATGACTGGTTTACCCTGTTTTCTTCCTCCAGTTTTTCTTACAGTTTTGGTTGTGGCATAAGTTTGCAAGTGTTTTCTTTGCTCCTCTACAGCATTTAATTTTTCGCTTTTGGAATGTTTTTGGTATTCAATATATGCATTGAGACAAGATTTTTGCACTTCATCCGATACATCAAGTTTTGTTGCTTTAGTACCGTAACTCTTCAGCATATGTTTTACACAAGACGCAGCTTCATAATCGTGCACCTTCAACCTTGATCTGTCACAGGTGATGATGATATCATCCATTATGTTAAACAAACTTTCAACAACGGGGCCAGAAAATATACTTAAAAGTGCTTTCACCAGCCTTGCTATCATCTTATAACAGGGACCACTGACATCTGAATCCAAAGTCACATCCTGCAGGGAAAAAATTTAAAGACCACCAATCAACATCTATTCTGTAGTTTCTATTATTCTCCATCAGATTCATGGTTTACATTCGGTCAACATTAGAATCGACTACCAGCATTTTCACCTCCTCTTGAAGTTTGTCAAGGCTTTCTGCAGAAATGACATTTGGCAATGACTTGGGCCAAAAAATGGAAAGCTGCAAGTGTTGAGGTTTCTTTGCGTTGCGAAGGATGAAGTGCAGAGAGACTTAAAAGGATTTTGTTTCGAAGTGGCAATTTTTTTTTAAGTGCTTTAGTTGTAGCAATATATGCATCTCTAAGCTTTGTGTAAAATGTTGACACCCATGGACACTTAGCTAATGTTGCACTTGTGACAAGGGGGCTATATGTACCCACAGACAAATACTTGTTGCTCAACTGCAAACTCACATCATGTAAATCAAATTGGAGAAATTCAAAAAGTAGGAACTGTACACCAAATTATACTCAAAATAGTATAACTATACTAAAAATCCGAAAATTCTTGGCGTAGAATAGAAATAAAAGTTTCCAAGCTTTCGCACATCAACCAGATGGCTTTCTCAAGGAAGGTAGACAGCTGTTAGCTGTCTACCTTCCTTGAGAAAGCCATATGGTTGATGTGCGAAAGCTTGGAAACTTTTATTTCTATTCTACGCCAAGAATTTTCGGATTTTTAGTATAGTTATACTATTTTGGAGAAATTCATTCATATTTGTGGGCACACATTCTACTTGGACAAAGGAAGCAACAAATTTTTTCACCAAGCCAAACATTTCCACATGTAAGCAGTGAATAATTGGTTTCTCATGTTGACAGAACTTGCAAAATTTTTGGAACTTTGGAAGGATTTGCAAGTACAATCCACACATAACTTGCAGCTTAGTCCGGTGATGGAATAACTGAAGCAACACTCGGTTGAGCCTTTCCAATTGTGATATTGACTGAGACACATGAAATTTCTGCAGGTGAGATTGTATCGATTCAATAGAGCACTTCTGAGCACAGGATACCTTACATGACTTGTAAATGCTTTCAACTGTGTTTTTGTACAACTTCTTTTCTTCAGGATAAAGAAAACTGTAAAAATATACTGTGAGAGTATTTTTCAGTCTGTTTACACACTCCACAACTGGCAAAACCTGCTAAAAGCACAACTGAACTGGCCTAAGAATCCTCAAAAAATTTTCACAATTCAGAGACTGCTGCATATCATTAAACAGTTGTCTGGCTTTGGGAGATTTTTCAACATAAACAAATATATCCATACAAAACTGCTAAACATCTGAAATAGAACCAAAATCGCTGAAAAATATCTTTGAAATATTGTGAACAATGTGAACAGGATCACCTCCAATATCAAGCAAATGTGGGTTACCATCATCACCAAATCGCAATAATGTTTCTACTCCCGATTTTACACCCTCATTGTTGCACAGCTATCCATCAAACACGAAATAACGGAAGAGAGCTCAAAATTATTTGTTGCCAAAATTCTCTTGATTACATTTGATACATCTGCAGAATTTGCAAGATTTTCATCTGCCGATCCTAAATGTGTTGTAATAACTTTTTTTAGTGTCTCGTGATAAAATCTTATCATAACGTTTACAATTTTTACACAGCTGTTGCTTGTTGCTTCATCAACGTTAATGGAAAAAAATCCACCACTGGCATGGATAGAATGCTGAAGTTCAGAAAGCATACCTTTCGCTAAACCATACATATTAATGTAAGTAGCACTAGTTGCTGAGAGACTTAGTCTATTCAGTGCAGGTTTATCTTGTCTTAACCTTTGGGCAAAGGCAACTAGTTACTTCTGGTGCAAGTGAAAAAGGCAAACAATGTTCACTCACGAAAGCAGCTGTTACGGCTCTCAGATCAGTAATTCTCACACATACTCTTGCATGCTGCTCTTTCAGTTGCTCCAGGAAATGTTTGTGTAAATGAACGGGCTGCCATAGCCTTCTGATGCTTTGGATCTTCACTGTGGACCCGAAGAACTTTTTTACCATTGTTCCCATATGAGTGTTTTTCCACATGACATGCAATAACAATGTCCAGGTTGTCCGATTTTGCAACACCATTCCAAATACTTGCACCCTTTTTTGTCAGCTTCCTTCAACCAATCCCATTTCCACTTATTTTTCACACCAGCTTCCAGCTGCTTCAATTTCTCAGTTGCTGCTTCAATTTCTCAGTTATCTTCTGTAACGAATTCCATTGTTGCAGTGTACTTAATGTCTTACGTCTCACGCACGAATAGTAAAAAAAAAAAAAAAAAAAAAAAAACTACTCATATGACAAAACTGGATGATGCATAAAACCGTAATATTTTCCTTTCAACACATTCTTCGAAGAGCCGTACTTCTTACTAGACTAGCCTAACAACAGCATTACAACTGTTCATTAACAATAAAATGCACAAACAAAGAAATGCAATCTGAAACATAAACACCTGCACGCGCCAGTTAGGAGAAACAAATAGCTCTTCCTTCCGGACTGGCGGACTCCCCTCAGCGCATCGCTGGGTGGTATATCATCTCATGGTCTTTGAGAACTCAACGAGGCGCCGGAGTCCAAAGAGAGCTGAAGGAATTACGTACTGGGGAACATCACACATCTTGGCCCGATGAGAGAGAACAGAACCCCATCCAAATTCGTTTAAAGATTGCTGTGGCACAAATGCGCATAAATGATCCTTCCTCCCCGGTGCGGTGAATTTATTTTACGTTTTCAGTACAAAAAAAAAAAAAACTGAATCTGATTTTTTTTTGTTACGCCAAAGAGTTTGATGGAGACGGAGTGTGTCTGACTGAATGAACAACGGATGACGGAGTTTCCGTCGTATGACGGAATACTTTTATCCATGCCCTAAACTACAGAATGCAAATCAGAAGCAGGAAAGGGTGAGTGTTGTCATGAGATGTTGCAGCACTTTAATGCTAAGGAAGCTGATTTGGGGGGAGGGGGTTCACTATGAAAGAAATATAGTTGCACCATTTTGGCCCTGAGACAAAAGAACAATCAAAAGCATCCCTCATGCTTTATTTCCTGGAACGAAGTGCCACTATCATTGCAGAGTGTTATTCTACCCCACTGAGACATTTCCATGAAGAATTGAAGCTCAAAATGCTAGGGAAATTGGCATGACGCATTTTCTATCAAAACAATGTACCATCACGAATGCATCATGAGGTGTTGTCTGTCTGGGTCGCAATGCACACAGCATTTGTGACCCAGACAACACCTCATGATTGGGTTCAAGTCATCTGCCATACTCACCCAGATTTGACTCCATCAGACTAGTTACTTTCAAATCTTTAAAAGGACTTAAAACGGCAGATATTTGACAGTGACAATGCTATGCTATGACTGATGCAGTGAATAAATGGATTGCATCAAAAGGTTCTGAATTTCATTTGTGGGAGCTCACAAAAGCTAGAGAGTCATGCCCCTAAGCGTGTTTACTTAAGGGAGGACTATGACAAAAAAAAAAAAAAAAATGGGTTTTCACAACATATTTCTATGAGAGGCTGGAAAATTTTCACTCCACCTTTTTGTAGTGCTTACAGGTATGGAAGGGACAACTCTAAAAGCAAGAAGTAACAATTTTCCTTCGATACTCCAAAACTGAAAGAAAATAGTAAATCCTAATTCAGAGTGAGATATTTAAAAAGGGATTAAAAAACTGCATGTATGAGCTCCCTGAAAGCAGCAACACAGGAATGGGAAATGGAAGAAAAACCAACACTTTCACAATACTTGAAAATTGCACTTCTGTGTTACAAAACTGAAAAAAAAAAAAAAAGTAAATCTAATGGAAATGACTTCCTTTTTTTTAATTGCTCTCCCCCACACTCCCATACCCACACTCCAGCTATTGTTGTCACTGCCATGGTCTACCTCAGTTGCACTATGCAATTTCTAAATTGGTAGGGGTTTTTTTAAGACAGGAAGACAAAAGCACTATGGAAATGTTTTTGGTTTTTTTCCAAAATGGTTTTATTTTAAAAGAAAGAAAAATAGTTTTATGAAGGGTGTTCAAAATTTCTATATATGCATCTGCAGAACAAAAACGTGCACGAACATCAGCAAAACTTTTACTATTCTGCAAAAAACTTTCCTTCAGCATTTAGGCTAAATTGCACATGTCTACACCAATTCAGGAATGGGAATACTTCACAACTGTGAATGAATGCATTTTTCAAAGTCTTGCAACCCACAAAAATGGCTTCCCAGAAAGTTGCTCTTTTAATTTTTGGAAATAACCAAAAAACTGTAAGGTGAAAGCTTGGGTTAACATAAGGTGGCAGTTTTGACTTTTTTCCTGCTTCAGATGAGCAGTAACCTGCCGAGTTTTAGGAGCACTAGCATTATCATGAAGAAGAGCCCTTGACATTCCACTGTCAGATGCTGCTCCTTCATTTCTTTAACCTTTTTGAACCAAACAATGTTGATGTAGCATTGGCTGCTTATCATTTTTTAGTCCACAGCTACCACTTGTTGGGAATCAAAAAAAGAAAAAAAATCTTAATATCCTTGAATAGTTCATCTTCTGCAACCCAAACAAAGTTGTCACTCTTTCTGGGTGTTGCATAGTAATAAAGCCATGTCTTATTACTTGTGACAATGTCTGCTAACCATTTGGAACTACTATGTTTAAACATTTCCAGCATCTCCCTGCAAGAGTAGACTCTTAGACTTTTCTTATTCTGTCAGTTTGTGGGGCAGCCATCTGGTACAGATCTTGCAGAACTTTAAATGTCGATGAATAATTGTTCACACACTGCCAATCGATACATCAACAACTAAACTTATTGCCTGAATGATGATAGGTGTGTTTTTCTTAATGGATTCATGAACAGCAGCAATGGTTTTCTCATTTGAGGAGTCCTCTGGTCTTCCTGCATGAGGGTGGATTTCGCAGCCCTGCCGTCTTTCTCTGTATTCATGGATCCATTTTGTAATAGTGCCATAAGAACACACATGACCCCCTAACCCCCTATGTACTTGTGATAAATTGTCATGAATCCCTCCTTTTTTCTTTTCCAAGCTTGTATCTTTGTGAAAACGTAAAATCTTTTCCCATCTTTCGTAGTCTCCATAGCTAAAACATGCAAAATTTGCAGACCAAATCTCAAGCGATGTCAGCAAAGAAAGAAATAATTACATGGTCTTTGTTTTTAACATATAATAGCACATTTAGACAAGCTTTCAAACAAGTTGTAGCTCATTCACCTTCAAGAAACGAGTACAAATGTAGACATGTGTCAAAAACTTTCTGAATGTGCTACACAGCTATTTGCTAATGAAAATTGCCTTCCCATCTGCAGAAATATCAACAGCAATTTTCCATAATAATTTCCATATATCCCTAATACCATAATGCCAATATGAAAAGCGCAATATTAAGAAAACACCTTACTCGTCAGCATCTCTGACCAGTAATAATGGGATGATGTAGCAGACAGTGTTAGCAACTCATGTCAAAGTAACTTTTTCTAAATAAAAAATCATTTTATTAAATTTGCCTTACAGGAAAAATTAAAATTACCTCCAATCCCCCATGAGCATCTAAAGTTACAATCAGTTGCAAATAAAGGTAAATAGATCCTTGGGAGCTTTCAACCTTATCTTCGGTTTTCATCACGCCAATGGAGGATTAAGATAGTTTCCAGATTCTATGTTTGAATTTGTTGCCAGATTTTAGAATCAATCTCTATATTCTCCATAATTCCTACAATAGCACTTTCTCATTGCTTCCCTGCTCTTACAATCAACACCCTCATCAAGAAATATGAAAACAAGTTGAAAATTGAATGCTTCCACCCTCAAAAGAAGGAAAACCTACAATTCTCCGGATCTGTTCCTTATCATCCTTCCTCTGTTTATATAATGTTGCAAAATCTGTTCAGAAGTTTTGGTTACTATCTGACCATTAAATCCCCCCACAAGTCTCATGAAGCTATTACAAAGTGATAGGGACAAAGTTGAAAATCTTGATCTCCCAGGAGTTTACTTCATTCCTCACTCTTCTTCCACAGGTGATAGCTTTTACATTAGTAGTACATACAGAAGTATTAAACATAGAATTTTGGAACATAGAAAGGATGTTTCGAAAAGCAACCCAAATACAGCCTGATCTATTTTGACAATGGAAGACTCTTTTGCAATTCCCCACTGGAATGAAGCAAAACGCATTACTTCTTTTGACAATCGTTTTGCCCTCCGTTACCGAGATAGCCTGGAAATTCTTTGTGGCCAAAAGACTTGCAATTCAGAATCTCCACTCTATATCCCAATGATACGGAGATCAATTCTAAAATCCGGCAACAAAAATAATAACAAAAACTCAAACATAGAATCTAGAAATAATCTTAGTCCTCCATTGGAGTGATGAAGATCTAAGACAAGGTTGAAAGCTCCCAAACTTACGAACTTCTTTGGAAAAGTTCCAATCTCTTTTAATTTCTGAACATAACTAGCGTGATCTATTTACCTTTATTTGTTATTTCTCGTTACATATTTTGCCCATCATCATCACAATGAGTTGCTTTACCATAATTCAGAGCCAAGAATCCCAAGCTACAGATAGGTTCAGCACAAGAAAGACAAATACAACATCTATGGACTTCCCTGGTTTTCAAATCCAGACCCAGCAGTACCAGAAGTCTGCTTCTTAGTCTTTGTTAAATAAATATTTAAAAAAAATTATCTAGTAAAAGAAATTGATAATGAAATAATAAAATATTTTTTGAGACACTGATGTTTCTGTTTTTCTGTCAATGCACATGCTCCTCTAAGTGATCATGCATCAGCAACTGAGTATACAATGTTCAAAATTCTGCAGCACAATAGTGATAACAAATACTTTTTATAAGTTTTAATTTAGTTTACAAACAATGACATTTTAATTTAGGGGTTGCAGCTGTACTCTAAACTTGGCTGCATTAAATTGAAATGCATTAAAAAGTTTCACGAATTCAAGTACCACATATTGTTCTGATATCTACTGCTACATTACATACTTCCCAATAAAGATTTTCTATAATGCATTCAAATTACCTCTGTTTGTGATTAAAACAGTTTTGATTATTTTGCTATTATGAACTACACCGAGTGTTTATTGAATTACGGCCACCTATCTAATATTCCATGGGCCTTCCTTTCGCTCAGAGAACAAGTGCCATCCACAAGGTGTCTGTGGGAATTTGGAACCAAACCGGGTGGTGTGTCTAACTCTCTCTCCCCTGACATCCCAAAACACCCCACAGATGTTCATTTGGGTTGAGATCATGTGAGTTCGGAGATCACTCATGATGCTTCACATCTGCACTGTTTGTTGAACCATTCCTGCACAAAGTGGGGCTGACGACATGCAGCATTATCATGCTGGAAGAACCCATCCCGCTCTGGGTGAAGGTACAACATTGTGGGCGTACATGATCTGCAAGCAGTCCTTACACTGAACCACACACAGCTGGTGTCCATATGTTGGTCCAAACATATAAGGAGTCTCAGCTCATACCATCTAATCATGCCCCATATTGTTCAACAACCCCAACCGATTTGGATAGTTGATGCCATGCATGAGGGATTCACTGCCTCATGCTGTAAACTCCAAACATAGACTCAACCACCAGCAGAATAGAGTACATATCATGATTCATCAAAACAGCAAACCTGCTTCTGATTTTCTATCAGCAAATCCTCATGCTGTTGGCACCACAATAATAATTTAGGTTGATGGATTGTTGTTAAGGAAGGGTGACACATAGGTTGTCTGCTCTTGTAGGCTACTCATGCCAGTGTGTAATGCATTGCCATTTGGGTTATTGTTTCTGGTTCACCCATATTGCATTGGACTGTTAACTGCAAAACTGTGCTGTCCTAACTTCCCTGTATAAGCGACACACCCATTGTTTATCTCTGGAATCTCCTTTTCACAACCCCTTACAGCTGTGTTGCCATTCTGGCACCACTCCTGGTACCCTTTTAACCATGGAGGTTCTCAAACAATCCACAAGTGTTGCCATTTCCAAAATGAACACACTAATCCTTCAAGCACCTACAATTTGGCATTTCTTAAAATTCCAATTAATTTTTGGTTGTAGTCATCACGTCTATAACTTTGCTCTAAACTAAACCACCAACCTCTTATATACATCTCTTTAGATTACAGGACACACCCTCCTTCTAGTCAAACCAGAATCAGATGTAACTCACTTATTAACATTGAGGCTGGTCATAATTCAGTGAGCAAGCACTCTGTGTAGTATTTTGCTTATAAACAGGTAAACATATTCTACACTATTCCATTCTGGTATAGGTGAGGTCTCCACTCAAATGAGACACCCCCCCCCCCCCCCCATATATTTTTACTTAACCGGGCTATGAAGAGAATAACACAAAAATCAAACTTATAATTGTATCTCATTCACAGGCGATGTGATTGACATATACAAGGCAAACAAAATACTACCTGAAGCCAAAGACGATGACTAACATATCCTTCCCCTAAGATTTTGAATATGAAGAAATGAAACAAAACCTTACATGTAGCCCAAACAGTACTTAATCATTATAAAAGAATATTCCAAACAGAGGAATTAATTTACAAGAATATAGAGCTGTTGGTAGGGACATGCCTGCTAGAAACCCCTTTCTTTATCAAAAGACTTGACAAATTCTTTAAAGAAGTCAGTAGGACACCATTAACAAGCACTCCTTCCCAACACTATAATCAGCTTTCCTGTAACGATCACATATTAATGGGAGGGTGGGGGAGAGAAAAGCAACTAGAATTCGAGGTAAGAAATGGCTTCAGTTCTACCGACAAACTTTGATGAAGTTTTCACCATTACTCTGTATAACCATTGGAAATGTGTTAGGGAAACACTTGCTCATACTTGCTCATATGCTGCCAGGAAAGTAAATGAATATCTTGGTAGAATACTAGTGCTGCAAAAATTATGAAACAACTATTTCATTTTTGTGTTCATAAACAGGGATTGTTAACACTATTTAGAACTGAGAACAAACAGAATTCCGCTTATAACTCATGAGTCTATTTCTTGGCTTTCATACATTTGACTTCTGTACACATTTTTATGAGCACTTTGTGTATGTGCGTAAGGGAATTCCTACAGTGTAATGAATGAAAAGATTTGTCCTCATAATAGTTTCAGAAACAGAGAATATCTTAGTCCTACACACACTACAAGCATAGAGCAGTAGTCCCAACATTATACTCCAACCCACACTTGATAAAAATGATTGAAAAAAATGCTGTTTTTAAAACTTAGATATTTTTTTTTTAACTTTACGCACATAGTGAATTCACAGTGTAACCAAACAATTCATGCTGATACACGATGCTACGTATGAAGAAGCATAAAAATGAATGATGCTATGGTAGGCATTAGATTGCCCCAACTACTGCATATCAGAAAATGTATTCAGATTCTTAAGACACAAATGCTTAACTTCAATTATTCGGAACTTCATTGTTCTGGATGGTGTAATGGTAACATACTCAAATAGAAATCAGGAGATAAGGATTCAATACC
Source organism: Macrothele yani (assembly GCA_039090855.1). Taxonomy (NCBI): domain Eukaryota; kingdom Metazoa; phylum Arthropoda; class Arachnida; order Araneae; family Macrothelidae; genus Macrothele; species Macrothele yani. The sequence goes on from CM076990.1 coordinate 161,433,281, forward strand.
TGCTCTAAGGGATGCAATTTTTGAGTTTTCTGAAGAGACAGTGACATGGGAAACAGCTAAAATACAGGATTTTTGCAGAAAAAAGTTTAAGAAGCAATGATCTACGCTAAGTGACATATTTTTGGAATTTTTTCTTCACATATGTAATAAGTACAATATGTAATCATAATGGAACATGCACATTACATGAGAGAGAAAAAAGTGACTTACACATCTGCTTCCCCATTCGTCACTCCAGATGAGAATGTGCAAGCCAAAGAGTGACTTACACGTGAAGGTACAGGACCAGTGGACGTCGGAGTCTTTTCCTGGAATTCAATAATACCCTGCCATATGGAGCACCTCTCTTTCATCATACCAGGTGGTACTGGCATGGATCCCATCTGCTGCTGGGAAGTAGATGGCTGGTTGATGCCAGATGCCATTGCCACTGAAGTCATACCCCTTGAACAGTTTGAGATGAGAGACCAGAAGTGGCAGTGGTCATTGTGGGCACTGGTGGTGTAATCATCTGACTGCCAGAAGTAGCATTGCCGCCAAGCTTCGGCTGTATGGTTACAGGCATCCCTTGAGATGGCAAACAGCTTGGAATACTGGTGGACTGCTGCTGTGATGGCTGCGTCTGAGGATTCTGTGAAGCAAATGGAGGCAACTTTCCCAGCTGAACTGCAAGTGGGTTGGATCCGTTCACTCCAGCAGTGGTACTTGTAGTTACTGGTGGTCCTTGTGAAGTTGTCACCACCCTCAGACCAATGTTTGGACCACCTGGACGAAGAACACCACTTGAATGATTGCTGACACCTATAATGATAGTATTTCACAAAAGTGCACAACACACAATGGTTCAAAACAAATATAAAGAAAAAGAATAATGGATAAAAAATTAATAAAGGGAAAATGAAGGAGCCAGTTGTTTTAAGTAAACTGTAGATTTAGTGATGACTTCTCTCCAACAGATATTTTAAAGCTAAAATTCAGCCTCAGGCTTTTCATTAAAATTAAAGAGGAATTTAAATTTCCTAAAATTTGGTCAGACTGCTTGATGCTTTCAAATTTCAAAATTTGTCTATTGAGTGTTGTTAAAAATGAAATATTAGTACCAAGAATTTCTCACTGTACAATTAGGAACAAAATGTGGTGTATTTAAAATGCTCTACATTCTAATTACTTATATTAACACACTGTAATTTCATTCATTTTAAAGCAGTTACTACCATTTTTAATCTTTTTAATGGCTACTGGTAAAATATTAACATTACGTTTAATATTGAAGATAGAAGCCAAATAGAACTATAAAATTCTTAAGTCATTTCATAGATTTTTGTTAGCATTCAAAAGTCTTATGTTTAAAATCCTTTTGGCTTTTAAGCTGTGGCCAACACTAACAAAAAAGTTGGTGACTTCTGTTCTATTGTGTCACTAAACCACTGATGAAGGTTTTACTGAACGCTGAGCTCTGTTCTTCACTCCATGAAAGCTTTTTAGTTTCCTTTAAATAAGGTACAAGCTCTGCTGTGCATAAACACATGCTTATTTATTAGTTGATCAATTAATCCATTCATTCATTCACCTTGTAAAGGTACATTATTATTATTATTATTATTATTATTATTATCCCTGCTATTCATCTCATTCCTTACATAAGTAGCTCAGGTGTTGATCAGTATACACCAATATGCAAAAATCTTACCAATACTTTCCTACACTGCTACACTTTCAAGATTTTACTAGGAAGCAAAAATAATTTGATCAGTTTCACAAATATTTTTAATTAACTTTCTATTTCATGTAAGCTTTGTATGTTTCATTAAGTTACACATACATTGCAATGCCATTAATATCATTCCTTACTATTCTCCAAAGCTTCGTCAAGACCCGAATTGACGGGTGTCGCCTCTACCGCCATGCGCGGTATTCGTTGCGCTCTGGTAAACAGGTATGGAAAGCTGTAATGTGTTTCCCAGTTACTCAATTACTGTCGTGCTCACATTTGTCATTCAGAAAATCTGGGAACTGGTTACTAACACCGACTTTTTTTCGAATTTTTCCAATTAAAAGAAAAAAACATATTTTTCTCTATTTCATGCGGGGCTTAGCCCTGGATGCCCATAATGACTCAATGCCACTGATCACATGATAAGACAAGACAGCTTATCTACGGAATATCGTGATGCTGAAATTCTTCAGACACAAGTTTGGCAATACAGAGTGTGTCTAAAGTATTTCCCTGATTACGATAAATCGTATTAAATGAACCGAGCTAGTTAGATGCACGGGGTTTGTGGCACTGATTGAGTCATATTATCAAGTTCTTTGTACTTTTGGAACAATAGGTGGCGCTGCACGTCTGCAGTGCAGTGCAGTTTGTTGATGAAAGCGTCAGTCAGCAAAACGGCGTCTACGCAGGAGAAAGCTAATTGTGCTCTCTGGTTTCATGAAACCAAATCTGCAATTTCAGGGCAGTGAAAGTTTAAGCGTGAGTATGATAGAGCTCCACCTGATGTGAAGAGCATTAGGAACCGGTATCAAAAGGCAGTACCAGTGACCGCGCAAGAAGTGGAAGACCTTCCATTAGTGAGGAAACTGTTGACGCTGTGCGTGATACGTTCATACGAAGCTCGAGGAAATCAATTTGTCATGCCTCTAGTGAACTGGGAATACTTATGAAGACAGTGCACCACATTTTAAGAAAGTGGCTTCATTTTTTGCATACAAATTGCAAATTGTTTAAGCCTTGGAACCTAATGATTGGTCCAGACATGTAACACTCGCTATGGATATTCTTGAACAAATAGATGAAGATAATGATTACCTGAAGCGGATTTGTTTTTCAGACAAATAAACTTTTCATACCTCAGGTAAAGTGAACACGTATAATGCCCATATCTTGGGTTCAAAGACTCCACATGTGGTTTTGGAGAAACAGAGGGATAGCCCTAAAATCAATGTTTGGTGCGGACTAATGCACAACAAAGTAATTGGACCGTTCTTTTTATTGAGCCCACCATTTCATCGAGTATTTACCTCGACACGATGCAGCTGTATGTTGCACCTCGATTGGAAGAGCTGGAACCATGGGTAATGTTCCAGCAGGGCGGTGAGCCCCCGCACTGGGGTGTACCTGTCCGTCAATTCTTAGATGACAAATTCCCTGACAGATGGATAGACAGAGATGGCCCCATACCCTGGCCACCAAGATCCCCAGACATTACGCCACTTGACTTCTTTTTGTGGGGCTACATTAAGGATCAAGTTTATGCAATACCAGTTGCAGATATTAACATTTTGAAGGGAAGAATAACTGAAGTGTTTGCAACAATCACAAATGACATGTTGCAGCAGACATGGAAAGACATAAGAGTACAGACTGGATCTCCTCCGTGTAACAAAAGGAGCCCACACTGAGGTATACTGATGACCTGGAAAAAATCTCTGGATTTCAAATAAGCTATATTGGAAAACCATATGTGTCTAACAAGCTTGGTTCATTTTACATGATTTATTGTAATCAGGGAAAGACTTTAGTCACACCCTGTATTTTAACCTGTTGAACTGATTTTCAGGCATGGCAAAGAGAGAAACATGCATTTTGTTTGCAATCATTATTAAAGTATGTTACCACAACTGGATAAAGTTGATCATCATTTATCAGCATCATTACTGCCATCAGTTGCGACAGAAAATGGTCCACTTTTAATAGTACATAGGACATTTTTTTAATATTCTGCCATTTCTTGAACAATATGCAAAGTTTTTGTTCTGCCACATGCATATCTTTTTACTTCTGGGGAGTAAGGAAACAGCTGACGACAATTGGGAAACATGATCAGCTGCCGCTAGTGGTACGTTATGCTCCACCAAAAATCCCGTAAACAGAACTTCTGCACGAATTGTTTGAAAATCATTCAGCACTGAAACAAAACGCTCCAAGTTGCACACACTTTTTGTACTACCATGATTTTTTATGTGCTTGTTAGTTCCAATGTGTGCGATGGTGTCCCCGCAACCAAGGTGAGAAACAGTGAAATCAGTGTTAGACAAAGTGCAATATGCATGAAACTCACTCTTACATGATGGTTTTACAAAGTCAAATTCTTCAGAGTATTTCTTCAAAAAATATTTGGCCCTGATGTTTAGGCCCCATTCTGGGGTAGTGGACTGAAATAATAACTTGCAATACAACTTGTTTTGTTTGAAAGATCGAGCAAAGTACGGGAATCAGTGTTCAACTTGAGCGTTAGCAAACAAATAAACAGCAGCCCACCCTACGAGGCCACTGACTGCCTTGCTACCATCACGGGGCTAATTACCTTTACACTTGAAGTGCTGTGGATTAACAGAAAAAACATTTATCTCCATTCGTAACTGACTCCCAAAGCCAGCGTTGACGCTGGAGAAAAACGATGACCGATATCAATGAAGAAAAAAATATCATGCATAATAAATAAATAAAAGGAAAAAAAAATAAGAGAACCACAAAACCAGATTTTTTTGTAGAAAAATTGGATTTCTGTAAATTATTTTTAAAATCGGATGGAATCCATTTCAAAAATATAATATGTTGATGCCTTCATGGGCATCAAAAATTTGGACAATGCACCAGCCCAGAGTCATGACCTGAACCCTAAAGAAGATCTTTGGGACGAATTGCATCATCAGGTGAGTGGAAGAAGAGATTGCCCAAAAAACAAAGTTGAACTGGTCACTGCTTTGAATGCCAAATAGCAGGACATATCAGCAGACATAGATTCAGTGAAAGAAATATTTTTCACCAATTAATAAGGTCACGATTTTAGCACCCAGATATCTCTGAATCGTCAGTTTTACTGTTCAAAACGTATCACCACATCATTCCAAGGAAGTGAGGTTTTCAAGTTTTCTGATGTAAAACTGGTGATTCAGGTATATCTGATTGCTAGAATCATGACCTTGTTTCACGTAATTAGTGATGAACATTTCTTCCACAGAATCCATACCTGAGATTCTAGGGATGTAATTAATTATGCTACAAGGAAGCAGAATCTGATTTGACTGATGAAACCTGAAGATGTTCAGATTCTTCTTACTCAGATATTTGGGGCTTCGTTGTTGTAGGTGGTGTAGCGGATAGCATGCTCGAACGGTAATCGAGATACGCAGATTCAGTTCTTGTTCCGGGTCGGTGTGAATTTCAAATTTTAAGGTTGTACGTGTTGAACATTAAAACTGGCAATTAGCATGACTGATTGACAAAATCATACCAATGGACATTTACAAAAAACTGGTGGATAATATTCCACTAGTGTAGAGGCCGTCATATGGGGAAAAGGTTTGGGCACACAATATAAGATTTTTATGTAAATAAAGATTATTTGCAGACAAATGGAGGTGTCTGGATATTAATGGTAAGGCAGTGCATGTCTCAATGGAAAAAAGACTTCATTTGAACTATTTCCAGACAAAAGCTGATGTGCCATTTTCACATTTGAAAGCATCAAATTGCATATTCTATATAGTTTGCTGCTGAAGCACATCACATCCCAGGCATGTAGAAAACATGAAGTTTAGTGCCACACACATAAAAAGTATGATCACAAAATTCATGTGAATAATATAAACAACAACTGCAATTGAATAATAAAAAAAAATGAACTGTAAATTAATATAAAATAATTGAAATCTAGAAATGCCATGCTTTCATTCAATGAACAGTTGAACTTCTTCAGAGATAGTTCGCTTAAGCAGGGTTCGTACTCATCCAAGCAAAATAAATTCAAGCACTTTTCAAGGACTTTTTAAAACCAAATAATCATATGTGTGTGTGCTGTCGGTCGGTCAGTAGGTAGGTATTTTAAAAAGTTCAAACCATTAAACTTAGCTGGGATGGGCACACCTTCAATGACCTTCCTGTTACCCACTGACACCCCCTGTTCACTTATTTTATTAACTTTGAATTGTTCCTCTGTTATGGTGCTTTTTAAAATCATTTTATTTTGTAGAATATTTCGAAAGGGTACATTATTTTCGTATTCACCCTCTGGCAAGAATGTGTCCCTAACCCCAGTCAACAGAAGCCCATCGCGATTTGCGAATACATCATTCCACTTATTTTTCTCTCATGGCTGATGTTTTACTCCGTAGCGATGTCATAGACAAGGTACCAGCTGTCCACGCACTCTCTTGAGTGAGCAAAGTTTCTGCGTTATTTGATCAGCTTGGAATTTTTATCGGAGCTACACAGAAAAGTCCTATACAACTTTTTAGCACAAGCAATTATTATACACATGCTCTTTGATACCATTACTTAAAACAGAGTTCGTACACTTTGGGGAGGGGAGGGGCGGATTCAAGGACTTTCCGGTATCGTGGCCAAATTATTTTTTAAATGCAATTTTGGTTTTAAGTAATATTGATGAAAGATGTAAATGGATTAATGTGCTTTTTACTCATTAACAGCGGCACCGGAACCGCGGGGGCAGAGGGTTCAGTTGCCCCCACACGGAAATGGCCATGTGATGTATGGCAAAACATCACATTTGCCCCCTCAGTTTTCTTCCTTTTCAAATTACATATGTTCATGATTGGAAATCTCAAACATTCGTTTTTTGTTAAGTTCATTTTAACAAATATTGAGTATTGCTGTTCATTTTTTACCATGAATTATCTAGAAATCTGAATATTTTTTTCAATGCCACTCCTGAGAAGCTAAGAAATGCTAGCCCCATTACACAGTCCAGAGGGCTGGTTCCCGTTTGAAGACCAGCAACATTTTATGTCTCATTAGGTGTAAAAAAATTAGTCTTCCTCTAAAAAAATGAGTAAAAATAAAATAAGTAGGGTGAGGAAAGAGATAAGTTCCTTCAATGTTTAATTATAGCATCTACAGTTACAATTCCTGCGGAATTCGTACCAATCCAGAAGTGTCAAAATCTATAATTTATTACACTGGGAAAACAAAGGGATAAAGATTAATGGAGATTATCTAACCCACCTTCGTTTTGCTGATGACATGGTCATTTTTGCAACTACCCCATCAGAGCTGCAGAGTATGATCCAGGAACTTGCTGACAAGAGTAAAGAAGTGGGATTAAAAATGAACTTTTAGAAGACAAAAGCGATATACAATGCTTTAACTAGAAATGCAGATTTATCGATTGATGGGGAAAAGCTGGAGATAACCAATACCTACATTTATCTTGGACAGCAGATATCAAGTGAGGGCCACATTGATGAAGAAATTAATTGGCGTGTAAAACTTGCCTGTAGAGCGTTTGGAAGAAATAGTTTTTCAAGAGCAATATGCCATTATGTCTTAAAAGAAAAGTGTTTGATCAATGCATCCTTCCAGTGCTTACATATGGTTTAGAGACGTGGACCTTAACTAAAAGAGACATACAAAGACTGCAGACAACTCAAAGTAGCATGGAGAGGTGCATGCTTGGTGTAACCAGGAGAATAAGAAGAGGAACTCGTGGATCCGAAAAATGACATGAGTGGAAGACATCATGATCAGAGTAAAATCCCTGAAATGGCAATGGGCTGACATCGATGGACAGCTGAAATTTTAGACTGGATTCCGAGGGACAGGAAAAGACCCAGAAGAAGACCACATGGGAGATGGGCTGATGAAATTTGAAAGTATGTGGGAGTAACATGGAGGAGACTGGCACAAGACAAACTGTTGTGGAAGAAACTTGGGGAGACCTTCGTCCAGCAGTGGATTGATAATGGTTGACAATGATGATGTGTACATTTAGAAACTATATGGATATGAAAATGTTTTTTTTATACATGACTGTTTAATCGAGAAAAAAAAATTTCCAGTAAATTTTCCTAATGAAGTCAGCACGTCTTCTTTTACAGTAGAATGGTAAATTTTATGCCATGATAAATTATTTTGTTCTCCAACATCTTGTTTCCGCTGTTAAAAAACAGTTCCGACGCCACTGCACATTACATTTCTTTTTAATGTTTTTAATTGGAGAATTACCCAAAATGCAAAACTGTATCATGGTGGTGCAATTACCACAAGGCCTATCTCAGAAAATCCTTTCCCTCAATCTGAAAATAATTAATTCAATTTGTCATTTCTGCTGCATCACTATTTTGCACTATCTTCCCATGTAATTAGTCTATCATTGATAACAATTGAAATTATTATAGAATAAAGCAAGGACAGATCCAGAATTTAAGAATGGGGAGGGATGCACATTTGATCAGTTAAAAGAAGAAATTTAGAAGGAAACATGATAAAGTCTATGCCTGTTAGTGGAAGAATTGAGAATAATGGAAAAGTTGAAAATAGGTAAAAAATACTCTTTTTGGAAAAAGCTATGCTAAGGGAATTTTTTTTTTTCAAATACCAACAAATACATCTCCTGGAAGCAGAGATAGAGGGGGAAGGTCGCCCTTTACGCCCCTAGTGAAATCTTTGCATTATTTAAAGAAGATAATGCTCCACATCTCTATTGTAGCAAATGGCATACAGTAAAGAAGAAATTTCTCAATAGGGTTTTTAGTAACGGCAATACAGCTGCAAACTGAAGAACAAAAACACCACCTAGCAATAAAATTGTGAACTACAAAATTTCTCATATACTAGCCTAAAGTGTTCTACAAGGTAAGTGGCATCTGGTGTTGAAAGAAATTTTTAAATCGCACATGCAGAAACAGATATTGAGAAAACAGATTAAAAGTTGTCAACTTCAGCGACAAAATTCTGCATTATTTTGGGAAGAAAATATGCACACAGTTTTTGCATAGTTAGTAGTGTCTGACCAAAGAAGGAAATTTTTTCAGAGTGATTCCAGAAGATCAGTATGTCATCCACATATCTTAGAAAAATTAAAGGTAAGGGAGTGTTATCCAACGAAAACACCCTTTTCTCTATATCCTGTAGCACACCTCGGCTAATAAGCAAGGCACAGGTGAACCCATTGGGGTGCCGAACTGTTGTCTAAAGATGGTTTTATTATATTTAAAGTAATTATTTTGGCAAATGAACTTTAATGATGATATGATGCTATTCCTTTCAGTATCAATCATTTTCAACATTCTTAACCTACTATCAATAATTTCAATTGCTGTTTCAGTAGGAGTGCTTGGATATAGTGACTACATCCAGGCTCAACATTGAAAAATTGGTTGTCCTCACTTTCCTAACCCTCTCAATCACTTGCATTGAATTCCTAACTGTGTTCACATGTTCAATGAATAAATGTTCTAAATATTTGAACAATGCCCGTTCTAAGTTGATGGTTGGGGCCGTACATCTGTTAACAATGGGCTGGACAGGGTTTTTGTCTTTATGTGTCTTCAGTTTTCTGAATAAATATAAAATATTGGCCCCATCTGGTGGTATTGCTTTTCTGTTTATGTCTTCAGGTAATTGAGAATGGTTTCTAAGTTTTGCCAACTGTTGCAGAATTGATTCAGTGGGATCCTTCGCAACTTCAATAGCTTTCAAATTATCAATAGCTGTCATCATCTTGTCGTTGTACACTGCGTAATCCAATATGACTATCTGTTTAGCTTTATCAGCCTCAATGCACTTGACTGCAGGATTATTCCTTAACTCCATTAATGCATCACGTTCATATTTTATGCGCTAGTTATTCGGTTTATCATACATTTTACAAATAGTCCTAATAAGTTTAAAACGGACTGGATTCCTCTTCCAAATAGGCAATTTCTTGATGACTTCCTCCATAGGCGGTATAATATCTTCTGTTCTAGGCATTATCTGTGGGTATGCAAACTTTATACCTTGGTTTAACGAAATCTGTTGCAAATTTGTCAGTTTAACATTTGATTTATTGATGTACCGTTGACCACTCACTACGCCTCTATTTTCTTTGATTGTTTTAAATTTATTATCCATCAATGTTATGATTTTCTTCAAATGTTTGCCTTTACAAAGCTATATCTGCCTATCTACGGTGGTGAATATTTTGATTAACTAAACTTTTAATATATCTTCATCATTTTCTTTACTGATATAATCATTGTACAGGTTATAACATCTGGTACTTAGGTGGTCGACTTTCTTCCGTTTCTCTCGAATAAATGAGCTTAATCTCTTGACCTCGCAATTGCTTATTATATTTTTGTCGCTGTGACAATATCTTTTATTTTTAATTTCCAAGAACCTTGGTATTAGGCCATTAGCCTTACAAGTGGTAAGAAAATTAAGATGCTCAACCTCTTTGCCCAATTTAACTTGATGTTGTCTAAATATCCTAGCTGATTGTTTCACCATGTGTGGTGCCATTTTCATTACAATAGGGTACACCACCATGAATAACTAATTCCAGTTATTGCAAACAAATCACCAGTTTCATGACTTATTACATTATCTACTCAAATCAGCACAAAGCTCTATTTCAATTGCTGTTTCAGCTTTGTGCTGATTTGAGTAGATAATGTAATGTTCTCTGCTTGTTGGCTGGGTTGTCTGGTTTACTGGGGTGGCGATGCCACAAGGTGCAATGCTTTAGAGATACAGCATCCTAAGGTCATAGACTTTTTTTCTTTCTCTTCTTCCTTTATTTTTTGATAATTGATCATAGATTTAAAATAAGTAATAAAAATAATAATAGCAATCCAAACTTAGCATAGGTTTAGAAAAATTATTTTTTTAACTTAAACAAAGCTTTTTGAGATTGGGAAGGGCTTGCTTTAGATACAATTGGAATGGCTTCAACACCACCTGAAATGGCCTAGAGGCACCCCTAACAATACAGGCATGTTTTCTTAAAGGGGTGTGGAGGGTGGGGGGGGACACACCAAAGTATCTTTGGTATTTAATATATAAAATTTTCTTTTATACAGAAACATGGGGAATTGTGCGGTCAAATAAAAAATCCTGAAAACAGCCAGACAAAAGTAACGTGTATGCTGAGTTCGCTTAGAGTACAAACTGATTATTTTGGACTACACGTGTTACTTATAAAACAGTTTTCCATAAATATTCTAATTTACATATTCTATGAAGAAATAAATTCCTATCACATAAATAAAACAATCATGAATTTAAAATCAAACAGCTTAAAAGAAATTTGTCTTTACATTTTCAATTTACACAGAATAAAATCTAAACCTGTTTTAAAGTAGTATAGGTTGATGAATGCTAAAAGTTCATCCTTTTTTGAGAAAACACATCAATTTTGTGTGTTTTTTCCCTCCTACATCAGCACAATCACTTTCTTTTACACCTTTCAATTTTACTAAGTTCTGCAATCTACAAATTCTTTAATGTCACGATGTTCTTTTTTTGTAGTCCCACAGTTTTCAACAGTGCTATTAGATTTTTCAGTACTACTTTTGTTATCTGTCTTGTAATGGTCTGTGACAACTATTTACCATACTTTGAACCACTTGTACTCACTCTGTATTATTGTACCCCGCGTGCCTAATCAACGAATATTTGTCGCCGATAAGCTTATTTTTTCTATATTACAGGATTAAAATTTTGGATTTGTTTTTACTTCTACAAGCTGATTTATACTGCAAAAACTATAATTTCCCTTACTTTAAATTAAAAGTATAAGAATAATTTTAACAGATACAAAATAAATGCACTTCTCATTTTCTCCAGAATTTCCAGGTTTAATCGGCAAAAAAATCCGAACTGCAATCACCACTGCAGGAACAAAAACCTCCACAACATAAACAATGCCTTCAATTAAAAGAAAGTTACAATGACTTCCCATTGAAATTCACCATTTTTAGATCTCACGAAGTGGAACTTGCAATCCACTGAAAATAACTGCTAATTTTCTATATTGTAGGCAAGTGATCTTTCACATGTTCAGCTGTACAATGCAGACATACAATAAGTAGTCTTTTGCCTTTCTCAGAGGCATATATAACTCCTGTACAAACCAAGTGCACACTACCAAGTACCAAGAGCCTCTGGACAACAACAACAACAAAAAATTCCCATCATTTCATTACCTCCCAATCCTAGAATGGAAAAAATAACCTTGGAGAAAAATTTTCTTGAATCCAAATTGTGTTAAAAAAAAAAAAGGAATTTCATAAATTTACAACTAGCATCAGGTAGAGCCATTGGGCAGCTTCCTTGAGACCACTATGGGTGAAGAGAAGAAAGAACATGAGGTATGGTGGTGGAAGGGAGGCAGTAAGGCTAAATATTTCTGATTAAAATGTATTGAGTTTTAGTTATTATTTTGAAGAAAAAATATGAACTTAAGGATTCTCATTCATCTAGGATACTACCAGAATTATGATAATGGACAGGTGATGGCCTATAATGTAAGATTTATTCATCTCCTCATTCAGTGGCAGATACAGACTTTCTAAGGAAGAGGGGGAGCTATCAAGGTGGTTATATTTCACACTGAAGTTTACCCTCTGCATTTCATTCATTTCCAACATGAACTTCTCCCTCCCCCACATCCGAACAAGGACACATCCACTGGATAAAGGAGCATTCACATTCTTCCTCTCTGTCTATCGTTAAACAAGGTTTTAGAATGTAGACTTAAAGCTAGAGTAGATTTGTTTCCAGGTAAGATTATTATTATTTTTCTTACAAAAGAAAATATATTTTATGGGAGAGTGGGGCTTAACATTCATGCTATGCATGTTTCGATAAACTATGAAGGCACTGAGACAGAAACAGTGTGAGCACATCAACACATTAAATCAGCGCTTGAAAAATACCAGGCACCTAGCAATTAGGTGCTGAAACCTTTTATTTTTACTTCGAGTTTTGCAAGTTGCAGTATAAATTTCTGATACTAAGCCAAAAAAATACAGCACCACACATACTAATGCTGGGAAGAAAAGCTGAACTATGCATCCAACTCACAGTCTCTGGGGTAGGATTTGTAATCAGTCTATAAGAGGATAGAATGTCATTCTGCAATATTGCTGAGTTCACTGAGACATATCTGCAATTCATCAATATCAGGCACAATAGTACAAGGAAGGCATGTATGCTTAAGGACTATGGGCAGGACATTACAGATGCAACAGAAATCCTGACAGATAATTGGTCTTGGAAACATGCCAGCCACTCCCACCCAGATTAGGACTAGCCACATGAAGCTAAAATCCCTAATTCTGCTGTATTGTATGTTTCTCATTCTTACTTATCATTACAAACACCTTCAATGGTGTCCTAACTATGAACCCTCTGCCGAACAATTGTGTTTCTACAAACAATACATAAAACACATCTTAAAGTGCAGCATGTTCCCACACATCTTTTTTTTTATTATTATTTCATACCTCAGATGTTCATTTTATCACAACAAACAACTGCACATAAAAGCATATTTCTTTAAACAAAATATGAAAACAATAATGTTCAAGCACAATGAAAAGTGTCACACTAGATATTAGCAATAGAAAAGAAAATCCAATCACTTTTCTCTGCATTTCAGGAAATTGCAAATGAGATGTTATACGGGTTCATGAAAAGCACCTTGTGTATCCACCTTATATTATAGAGTGAATGAATATATATTTTAGATGTGAGTTCTTAAACAGGGAATAATAAAATAATAATAAACACAGTAAAGTGCATAATAAGCACAGTAGCCATACTATAATTCCTATTGGAAATGTGTTTACTGACACTTCCACAAAATGACATTCACTTAAATCTTAAAAACTCCAATTCTAAGGCATTTCAAATATTTCTTACTATTCATATTAGAGTATCAATTACATTACCTGAGGATGGATTAAGACCTGATGATGTCTGTGATGCTAAGTTTGAATGAGTTACAGGCTGCTGTGACATCTGTGGCCGAATTGGCACAGTACTGGGAGCAGACAGCTGTGTGGCTAACACACTAGTTGCAGGTGGGGTGGAAGCTGGAGAAGATGGTGCAGCAGGTTGATTAACCCATGTCATGCGGGGCCCACCTTTAAAATAAAAAGTAAATAAAAAATAAGTCATTACCAATTTTTAAAGTTTTAGGAGAAAAATAGTAAATCCATAATTGCGTAACATCACAGCCTCTCCTTGACAAATGTCAACCCCGCCTTCTCGTGGTGCATCCTGTTCCCACTAAAGGGGCTCTGACGACCGCCAATAGCGGTATAACTATACCATCGGGATTAGAGAGGAAATTCTATCCCACACTCACCAACCCGCTTGGCCAGCGTGGTGAGTTATGGCCAAACCCCTCCAAAATGATTCCACAACTTAAATCTTGGCCCTCAGTCTCCGGCAGCTGGAATGTACCTGGCCAAGGCAGCGGCCAGTGCGACATGAAGGCAGAGGGTGCTAAGAATCCCCGGAGGACCGGACTAGGCTGCCATCTGATGCTGACCTTGGCTACGTACAATGGACGCTCCCTATCTTCTGATTCAAGGCTTCTTGAATTGGAAGAGGAACTACAAAGGATCAAGTGGGACATCGTGGGGCTAAGTGAGGTAAGGAGAAAAGGAGAAGATCTCATTGAACTGAAGAAAGTGGACATCTCTTCTACTATCGTGGGACAGATACTGGCAGAACTAGTGGTGTTGGATTTATAATAAACAAGAAACTGAAGGATAAAGTTGTAGAAGTTGAAAGTTCCTCTGACAGAGCTGCACGACTTGTTATCCAACTCTCGAAAAGATACCAGGCTCAGATTATTCAAACTTATGCACCCACCACAAGTCATCCTGAAGAAGAAATTGAAGAATTTTATGAGGAAATTTGTCATCTAAATAATAAAGGTAAGCAGCACTTGAAAATAATTATGGGAGATTTCAATGCAAAAATAGGGCAACGGCAACAGAATGAAACTTCAGTAGGTAAATTCGGTCACGGCAACAGAAACCAGCGTGGAAATACTCTCGTTGAGTTTGCAGAGGCAGAAGGGTTTTTCATCTTGAACTCCTTCTTCAAGAAAAAGCCACACAGGAAATGGACATGGAGACATCCAAATGGGACAACAAGTGAAATTGATTTTATTATGTGTAACAAAAAATTCGTCATAGAAGACTGCAGTGTGCTAAACAAGTTCAACACAGGTAGTGACCATAGATTGGTGAGATGTAAGATGCACCTCAACACAAAACTTGAACGTGGCAAGCTCATAAGACAAACAAAATCTATTGACATAACCAACCTTAAAAAACACATAATACCTTCAAGTTGGAACTGAAGAACAGGTTCTCTGCTTTAGAAGGCCTAACATCGGAAGAAGTGGACATCTCTGAAGTTAACAGAAAAGTAACCAAAGCTCTTATGGAAACAGCAACAAAATTAGCTGGGTCTAAGAACAAGTTGCATGTAAATAAATTATCAGGAAAAACGAAAATGTTGATGCAAAAAAGAAGAGAGAGATGAGGACAACTAAAGAAGATGTGACTTCCAAAGTGGAATATATAGAGCTATGCAAGACAGTACGAAAAAGTATCACTGAAGACGTAAGAAAAATTCAACTGTGAACTAGTGAGGAAAGCAATTGAAAACAACCAAAGCCTAAAGATAGCAAAGGGACATCTCAGTAAGGGAAGAAAACAGATTATGGCACTGAGAAAAGAAGATGGCTCTGTAACAAGAAATAGAGGCGAAATTTTGACAAGAGTGAAAGATTTCTACTCCAAATTATATGAAAGGGATGATACATGCACTCCAGACATCATGAAAGATACCAGTACCAGAGTTCCTCCAGTCCTTCCAGCAGAAGTTGCACATGCAATCAAGAACATGAAGCGGGGAAAAGCTCCAGGAGAAGATGGAATTACTGTAGACATCATACAAGAAGCAAGTGGAGAAATCGAAACAGTACTCGCCCAAATTTTCACTCGATGCCTTAATGAAGGAAAGATTCCTGAGGATTGGAACACCGCTACAATGATCCTGCTACATAAGAAAGGTGACATTGAGGATCTCGGGAAACTACAGACCTATCAGCCTCCTATCAGTAGTTTATAAAATCTTCACTAAAGTTCTTT
Organism: Macrothele yani; assembly: GCA_039090855.1. Classification (NCBI taxonomy): domain Eukaryota; kingdom Metazoa; phylum Arthropoda; class Arachnida; order Araneae; family Macrothelidae; genus Macrothele; species Macrothele yani. Next base: position 161,449,187 of record CM076990.1, read on the forward strand.
CACACCGCTTGGAAGGTAACACTGGACATGGCTCAACCGAGAGAACAAGCTGGATTCAGGAGTGGCTACAGCACAATAGATCATATCCACGTACTGAGAGAACTAATTGAAAGAAGCGAGGGAATATGAACTTCCATTGTGCATGGCTTTTATCGATTATGAAAAAGCCTTTGATTCGGTGAAACCATCAGCAGTTACAATGGCTCTGAAAACCTGCGGTATTGAAGATGCATACATTAATATCATTAATAACATCTATGAAAATGCAAGTGCAAAGATTAGGCTGTTTGAAAATACAACACACGTAAAAATTGGAAAGGGAGTGAGACAAGGTGACACCATATCTCCGAAGCTCTTTAATGCCGCATTGGAGGGTGTTTTTCAGTCGCTGAGCTGGGAAAACAAGGGGATAAAGATTAATGGAGATTATCTAACCCACCTTCGTTTTGCTGATGACGTAGTCATTTTTGCAACTACCCCATCAGAGCTGCAGAGTATGATCCAGGAACTTGCTGACAAGAGTAAAGAAGTGGGATTAAAAATGAACTTTCAGAAGACAAAAGTGATGTTCAATGCTTTTACAAGAAATGAAGATTTATCGATTGATGGAGAAAAGCTGGAGATAACAGACACGTGCGTTTATCTTGGACAGCAGATATCTAGTGAGGTCACATTGATGAAGAAATTAATCGGCGTACAAAACTTGCCTGGAGAGCTTTTGGAAGAAACAGCATAATTTTCAAGAGCAATATGCCATTATGTCTTAAAAGAAAAGTGTTTGATCAATGCATCCTTCCAGTGCTTACGTATGGTGCAGAGACGTGGACCTTAACTAAAAGAGACATACAAAGGCTGCAGACAACTCAAAGAAGCATGGAGAGGTGCATACTTGGTGTAACCAGGAGAGATAAGAAGAGGAACTCGTGGATCCGAAAAATGACAAGAGTGGAAGACATCATGATCAGAGTTAAATCCCTGAAATGGCAATGGGCTGGACATACTGCCAGAAGGACAGATCATCGATGGACAGCCGAAATTTTAGATTGGATTCCAAGGGACAGGAAAAGACCCAGAGAAGACCACATGGGAGATGGGTGGATGAAATTCGAAAGTATGCAGGGGTGACATGGAGGAGACTGGCACAAGACAGACTGTTGTGGAGGAAACTTGGGAGACCTTCGTCCAGCAGTGGATTGATAATGGTTGACAATGATGATGATGATGATGTCTAATATATAAGTTGAAGATATTTTTAATGCAATCCAATAACCAGAAAGGATCTACTCCCACAAACAACAGGTGAAGGTACCTGTTGATCATGTGCGAGGCAAGTACGAACGCTCGATCCACTAAATATATGCCGTGCATCGGATAGGCACATTAAGCCGTCGGACCCCGTGTACTGTCCCCCCCCCCCCCGGTAATAAATAAGGGCGTCTTCCTCTCCCTTTCTACTTCGCTTCCGTGTCACTTTCCTATCGGGCACTCTAACCCAAATCTCCTGGCTTCTTATTCCTAAGGGTTGTTTAAAACCTGGGGTCAGACACTCCATTCCTAAAATCCTCTACATATGATCTGATCTGATCTGAAAAAAAACTGAAAGCCCAAAAGATTGGTGTGAAAACCGAGAGCGTTGGCAGCTATGCAATGTTTAAGGGGGTGTGAGTTTTATGTAATAAGTATCAATTTCTCTGAAATATGTAACTTTCATGCATAAAAACTTCAGTTCCTCTCATTTTATAACACAACCATCACTCAGAAAAAGTAAGTCGATGAACTTGAAAAGTCTGAGAACTTTAGTTAAGTTGATGAACTTGAAGTACGATGGTTTGTTGTTAATAACATAAACTGTTAGTTAATTGCATATAAAACACAAATCTACAGTTTTAGTAAACAAAGAACAGGAAACGCATTCACTCTTCAGATACGTTGACTTTGGCTTTCATTCTGTCTGACCCTGTCACTCTCCACTCAATTAGCTGTTTGCGCTTCGCTTCTTCTATAAAACAGTTCACCTCAAAAAGCACATTACATTATTGGCATTCCAGTGTCCCCCTTCCCACAAGAGTCCACGTATGTGTGATGATGTCGTCACAACAAATCACACACACACAACATTTTTCGCCGTAATCTAGTCAGCAGAAACAGCTCATTAAAAACGTGGTTGGGGTCACTTTTTCTTCCAAAAAGTAAGACAATAAGGCCAGCTTTTGAAAAAGTAAGAACTGTAATTTGCTTGTTCATATTTAAAAAATGTGTATGCACGAGCACATGATGCATATGAGATAATCCAACATTAAGTAAGTCTTTTTGATTTTTGTTTGTTTAGGGTTTAATGACTATCATGAGCAATAAAGGAAGTTTAAAAATGCAAATTTTTATATTATGCTTACCAACTGTAACAGGAGAATGACCTCTGGGAGGCCGAATGCCGTCAGGATGCTGGCCAGTAATTTGTGATGGTTGAGGAGCCTTGTTCGTTATTGTAACATTCGGAGGATTCGGCTGAAAGTACAATATGACACAAATCATAAAAGAGGGAAGTAAGTTTCACAAAACATAAAATTGCCAGGTCAAAAATTTTCAAGAAATCACATATTCAGGGCTCCCACTCAAAAGTAATAAAAAAATTCCCTGACTTTTCCAGGTGGTTTTTAAAGTTTTCCAGAGTGGCATGTTGCAAAGAATTGTTACATTTCATTCCATTCGATTCATTTATCTAACCAAAGCACACACTTGTAAATTCTTTACGGAATTTGTCTTTATAAAAATACCTGCTTTTCATTAATAACAACTAACTGTGCACATTATTTTCTGTACCAAAGTTCCGTGAACTTTTGTGAATACTACCCACATGGAATTTGTAAATACATTCCCATAGAAACAGGACATATGCAAGAAAAAATCTGTCAGTTGAATAGTTTCAGTTTTTCTATAACACAATGCAGCTAAGCTTAATGATGGAATGGCTCTGTTCAAAGGAACATGTTTCAAGAGAACCAACAGAGAAAGGACTTTGATCCATCATTTGGTTGGTTCTCTTGTGAAGTGCTTCTTCAAGCAGGAGCCATTATGCCTAATTGTTCCATGTTATAACAACTGCCTGCAGAAATTGAACAAAAGCTTAATAACTGGCAATTTAAAAAATTCAATTTTGCATCTTTTTTAGAGAATAAAGGAAATACTTAATATAACTGAAAGTAAGGTCTACCAAATTCTAGGTAAGCAGTAATTGCACGCAAAAGTTTGAAATCTTGAAAAAATAAGTTTTTTTTTTTTTTTTTTTTTTTTTTTTGGCAAAATAAAGTATTCAATGATTTTAACAAAAAAAAAAGGGGGGTAATTTTCCCTGAGTTTTCCCTGATTTTTGGAACCATTTTCAAATTCCCTGAGAATTCCAGGTTCAGTAGGAACCCTGATATTTGCTTTTGATTTAAATGGGCCTGGTTCTCCCACAGGAGCACCAAGAATAAGAAAATAAGAATTGGACCATAGAGACCACACCTCCACACTTTCCTTCCTCATATAAGTATGTTAGCAGTATGACCAAAAGGAAGAAAAAAATAAACAAAAAATTGTGTAACAATCAAATCATAGGTAAATAGCTAAGGACAGACCTGGAGGGGGGGCAAAAACTCAACTAAATGATAGTAAAATTTCTAAACAGAGGAGATTTTCAAACTTTATTCCCACCCCCGTTAAACAGAATATTCCCCCTGTCCACAATGCTTCGCTATCATCACAAATTTCTACCATTTTCCATAATGTCACCCAAAAATACTATGTATTCATTTTCTGGGTTCAATATGACAATAAATTAACTTTCACTGTCTACAGTTCTTAATGCATTTTTTGCACTATGTCAACATTTTCTCAGCAAATTTCCACTCACAGATAGGATTCAATATGGGTACCTGTTCATCTGTAGGACAGAAAACAATCCCACCCAACATTTAATAGCTTTAAAAAGTCTTTTTACAGATTTGTAATTAATGCCGCATTAGAAGTACTGCCATTGCATTTTCAGAATCATTTACTTTGTATTTAAATTTTACTTCAGACTTCTCAAATGAATTTCCTTCAGATTTATTACCTCCTTTCTGATTAGAATGAACACATGAACAAGACAGCATGTTTCTTTTTTTTTTTTTTTTCTATCTATCTCTCACTGTTTTTCTTTATCACATTTTTGTTTCACTCATGAAATCACCTTAATGTACATAAAATCACATTCAACTTTTTCACTTCCTTGGCACTAACCCAAACTTTGGTAAAAAGAATAACAGCTTACTGGTTACAACATCACACAGCTACTATGTTTTGACTACACTGCATATAAACAAGTTTCCCTTCTTTCTTTCCCTCAGCACTACATTTTTTACTTAGTAGAAACTGCTTACAATAAACCCATATTTACGAGATCTCAAGTTTAACGAGCAAAACAGGAACTTTTGTTTGGTATAATGTTAATTTAAAACTACTTTGATTGATTTTACGAAAAAAATTTCATCGAGTCCCATGATTTAACTAAGGAGAGGACAGCTAAGGTGATCAATTTTAACAAGCAAGGTAACAAATTTTAATGAAATTCCATATGCAAGCAGGCAGAAAAAACTATTGTGTACTGTCCCAGAATGGAGAAATAGAAATGGTGACATACAGGGCAAAATTGTCAGAGTGCAGGAGAATCTTTGTGTGCTAGTGAAAGAATACTGATAGAAAAGCAATGAGGTGGAAGTATATCAAATGATCAACGAGAGAGTTATGTAAGAGATTCTCTGGACCACCAACTCCAAGGGGACATGTCTTGGCTATATATGAGGGGATGCTAAAAAGTTATCGACCTAACCCACTTCCTGTAATTGTAGCATTATTTTGTTGCTGCAGCTCGAAAGAGTGTTCTTTTGTATTGTAAAGTGGCAATTTTCAGACTATTAGCTCTTTTTTTTTTCTTTTTTTTTTTTTTTTTTTTGCAAATGTTTGACGTCCTGAACTGAATCCTGTTAATGCAAAGTGCTGAATTTATTTTCAAATGTGGAACTCCGGGCTGTCACGAAATTCCTGTTCCTGCAGAAGAAAACTGCAAAGGAAATCTATGAGTGTATGACGCAAATATTAAGTGACAAGTGCCCTTCACATTCCACTGTGAAGAAATGGTGTGCCAACTTTTTAAGTGTAGAGACTTTGAGACCGAAGATGCAGCAAGATCCGGGAGGCCTTCAACAATGACAACACTCAAAATTGTTGATTGTGTTCATGATTTGATTTTGTCAGATCGATGAATCTCAGCTAAATCAATAGCTGAGCCACTGGAGATCTCCAGTGAACATGTTGGGGTCATAATTTATAAGCATTTGGATATGCAGAAGATGTCAGTGAAGTGGATGCCCAAATGTTTGAACACCAAAGAGAAACGAAAATGAATGGACACTTCCACAACAGTTCTGCAGCATTTTGAGCGATCTGGTGATAATTTTTTGCAGCAAATTGTCACTGTTGATGAAACGTGGTTACATCACTATGATCCAGAGATGAAACAACAGTTCTTGCAGTGGTGGCACTCGGGTTCTCCATGGCCAAAGAAATTCAAGATTCAAAGGTCTGCAGGAAAGGTCATGGCGATGGTTTTTTTTGGGGGGATTTAGAAGGCATTTTACTGACTGACTATCTGCCAAAGGGCCAAACAATAAATGCTGAACACTATTCCAACTTGCTGTGCCGATTAAAGGAGGTGTTGAAGGAAAAAAAGTGAGGAAAACTGCGGAAAGGTGTTCTCTTTTCGCAGGACAATGTGCCGGCTCACAAGGCTGGCAACACAATGGATGTTTTGAGGGATCTGGGGTTTAAGAGCATAGACCATACACCTTACTCACCAGACCTTGCTTAATCAGACTATTTCCTGTTCCCAAACCTTGAAAAAAGTTTGAAAAGGAAGCATTTTTCAAATGACTAGGAGGTGATATCAGCAGAGCAGTATTTGAGTGATCAGACTTCAGAATTTTTTTTTGGAAGGGTTAAAGAAACTCCAGAAACACTCTGCCAAGTGTGTTGAACTTTGGGGTGAATATGTGGAATAGTCTGTAAGTTTCATGGCTCTAGCACATTTCTTTCTTGCTGAAGCCAAGAACTTATCAGCATCCCCTCATAGTGTCAGCAGTGTTGAAAACAGGACACCTACTATTAGAGGAAAAGGGAATGGATGGGGCTCATGCACATGCAAGTGGATTTCTGGATGATGATTGCAGAGAGGGATAGGGAAGTGATGGAATGGGGACATTGCTGGAAAGAAAACAGGAGATTGCTCTTTTCGCAATTCCAAGTGAGCGTTGCATTAGGAGGATCAGTGCTGCTTCTGTTTCGTGTGTGTAGTGTAGTTAAATAGTGGTCAGTATTAAGTGATCGCCAAGTTGAATATACTTGAAGGATTTAATTATTTAACTACAGTACTAGTTAATTAAATCTTTAATAAAGTATATCCAATTGTTATGGATAAATAATATAAACATATATGCATGATATTACATACGCATGTTTTTACATGGTGGGAATTTTCACCAAAAAATGGGTTTATCAAGCATCCAGTTACAGCGGGGAGATTTCCTTCAGTCGCAAACTCTTTGTTATAAGCAGGTTCTACTGTACTTACTTCTGATAACAATTACAAAGGTAAATGGAACTCACTTTCATCATGATCAATCCACATTCAGTGCAGGAAAGTTCCAACTGATGATAATTTTAAAAGTATCACATCTTTTGTCTTTGGAAAAACCTTGAATGGTATAGTACCATGAGTTATTTTTACCATATGCATCACACAAGGCATTGCTCCTGCTGCAGGTACATGGCTCTTATAAATTTGTCTATGTGATGCAGGTATCATTGCACATACTGTTTGGGTGAAGTGTTTACAGTTCCATCTATATATGGATTCTTTGAGGATGAGGAATTTCAGATATGTGAGGTAATGTGAGGTAATTATAAAATAGTGTGAGGTAATTATAAAATTGTTCTGTGTTTTTTATGTTGTTGTGGCTTTTTAAGTCAAAATCATTACTGCCGATTGAATCTGCGTTTCTATTGGTTAATAACTTAAGTTTTGGAAGAGTATGGGATTTAAGTAATCTTTTGTAGAAGTCAATTCAGGAAAGAGGTCTTTTTTTACGCTTTCCAAACGTAGGTTGAAGAAGCGTATATGCTCCAGCTTTTTCCGTCAGTCTGTCGGCACGATAACTCACGTAAAAATGGTTCGATTTCGATGAAATTTTAGTATGTGGTAGGGGACCACCAGGGGACGAACCATATTGAAAATGGGTGAAGTGGGGTCAAAGGTCACGCCATAAGAGCGGGATCCATTCAATTGCCCTTATGCGTCATAACTTGCGTAAAAATGGTTCGATTTCGATGAAATTTTAGTATGTGGTAGGGGACCACCTGGAGAGGAACCCTATTGAAAATGGGACAAATGGAGTCAAAGGTCAGGACATAGGATCGGGATCCATTCCATCACCCTTATCCCACACTATTAAAGTGGACGTCAAGTAATTTTGCTTCCTATATTTCCAATGGAAAACCTTTTGTACACATTTCCTTCACAATTAGTGTGTTCCCAAGGATGGAAATTTGAACATCGATTAAAATAACTTGGAATACTTAACATTTTCTAAAACATAAGCATAATTATATTAAAAACAATAACGTTTCCTTTAGTGGTGTTGAAACCAGAAAAAAGATGGCGTGACCTGTACTTTGATGACATCAGTGAACAAATAAATGTTGGATTGCATAATTACGGTTATGGTTTAGAAAATATTATTATGGTTATGGTTTAGAAAATATTAAGTATTCCAAGTTATGAAATGAAGCTATTTTAATCGATGTTAAAATTTTCATTCTTGGGAACGCATTAATTGTGAAGAAAATGTGTACAGAAGTTTTTCCATTGGAAGTATAGGAAGCAAAATTACTTGACGTCCACCTTAAAGTAGCAATTCTTGTATGTATGTATGTACATTTTATTTTGAAAACGGCTCTAAGAATTTTGATGAAAGTCGTTAACCACCGTTTTCTGGTACTAGAAATCAATTTAGCTTGATCTCAACTTTAGGAGAATTCCTTTAGTGGGTTAAATAACCACCCCGAATTATAACGTTTTTAGTGTCATAGCATCGTTCCATTAATGTTTCCAATGCTTAGAAATCTTATGACGTCACAATCTCGCGTTTGAGAATGTTGGCGCGCGGTCACGCCATCTGTCTTATTACGTCACGCATTGTGTGTGGATCGTATTAAAGTTTTATGACGTCATACTCTTGCGAGCAGTGGTCGCGATTCCCATCTGCTTCATTACGTCACACGTTGTGTGCATATGTCCGTCCGCACGATAACTCGCGTAACAATCGTTCGATTTCGATGAAATTTTAGTATCTGGTAGGGCATCACCTGGGAAGAAACCTTATTTAAAGTGAACGAAATGGGGTGAAAGGTCAGTACATAGGAGCGGGATCTATTCCACTGCTGCTGTTATGCGTCATAACTAATGTAAAAAAGGTTCGATTTCGATGAAATTTTAGTATGAGGTAGGGGACTACCTTGCCACAAACCCTATTGAAAATGGGTGAAATGGGGTCAAAGGTCAGGACATAGGAACAGAATCACTTCCATCGCCATTATGCGTCATAACTTACGTAAAAATGCTTCGATTTGGATGAAATGCTAGTATGTTGCAGGGGCCTGCCTGGGGACGAATTCTATTGAAAATGGGCGAAATGGGGTCAAAGGTTAGGACACAGGAGCGGGATCTATTCCATAGCCCTTATGCATCATAACTTACGTAAAAATGCTTGGATTGTGACAAAACTTTATCATGTTATTTCGGAGGTATACCGAACCGGTTCTGTTGAATATCATCGATATGGGATCAAGGGTCAGGGCACAGGACCGAGATTTATTCCACAGCCATTATTCTCATAACTTGAGTAATGATTTCTGGTATGTTGGGAATGTATTATAATCAATGCATTGCATGATTTTACAAACTTGTTTCTTTTCAATTTGGCTGGTGTTGCTTTATTCTGCCCAGCAGCTACTTTTAGTGCTTCTTATGTATTAGGTTTTGCCATTAGTTATTTGAAAGGAATATATGTATGGTTTTCCAGTTTTCACAGAATCTTTATTATTCAGGTAATTAGCTTCATTATCACAGCTGTACCAAAATTGGATTTTTTTTTTTTTCTTTTGCACAGGCTTTTTTTAAAGCAATTGTTAATTGAGAGATGCATGTGAAACTGCCACAGAAGCTGGCAGGTGAATGAGTTGTAGCTTTTTTAAGCAGATTCATGAATCTAAGGACTCAGTAGTCAATGGTATTTTCTACCCTTTCTTCATAACTAAATTGTCTGCATAAGTTTTTTACACAATTTAGTTAAGAAAATTTCCATTCCAAATTGGAGATGAGTCTCATCTACCTCTATAACTCTTCCTCATAATGAAGCCATGTGGAAATACACACAACTCTACTTTGTGTCTACTTACTTTGGAAATCACTTCTCCAAATATGTGTTTATGTGTTATGTGTTTATCTATTTATGTATAAAAAATTACAGCCTTACAGCCAACAAACTTTTACGTTTTCAGTAGAGGAAAAATTGACTGCTTTGAACAGCCCCCGTTCTCCCACACACACACACACACACACACACACACACAAATCAGTCAATTTGAGAAGGATCTGTGAGGGTGGGGCTGTTTTTGCTCAGGACTAGCTACTTTCGTTGTGGTGCCTCTAGACTGACAGCCACCAGGTATGAAGACATTCTGAACAATTCCATACTACCTACACTGCAGTAGTACTTCAGCATATGTTCCTGCATGTTTCAGGAAGACCAAGCACCTTGCCACACTGTGGTCTGTCTAGGTCTGGTTTTAAGAGCAAGATGTCCAAGTCTTTGATTGTTTGGCCCAAAGTCCTGATCCAAATAGAACATCTGTGACACGAGCTGGAATGATGAATCCAATCTCAGCCAGTAAGACCTTCTGCTACAACAGCTCTGACAGAAGCTTTTTAGGAAGAATGGGAAGAAATTCTGATACAGACCTAATGATATTTCATGGAAAGCATGCCTAGAGGTGCCACTGCAGCCATAACAGCCAAAGGTATGCACCAAGGTGTCCAAATACTTTTGTCTACAAAGTGTATATTTTAACTGTGAAAAGTAGACATGTATTTTTTTCCATGGTCACCAGTATTAAGTAATCTGATGGTAGGTCACAACTACTTGTATTTGAAGGTTTAAAGACATAGTAAAGATACAAAATAATGTGTAGCAACACTTAAATTTTCTGAATTAATGTTTCACATCTATTTATGTCAACACAGTGTATGCACTTTATGAAGATAGATACTACAAATGTATATTTAAAATACATGAATATTATCAATCACCATCAAATTACCCTGTAGAATATTTGAAAATAACTTCTGTAGTAAGAAACCATAAAAGACTTTCTGTATAGAAAGCCTGAATACTGGCTTGTCTCGAAAGAACCAGTGTGAAACGAAAACCTGTACTACACAAAAAAAAAATGTTAGCCCTTTAGTTCTCTTTCAACAGGTTTCACTGTGTAATTTTACGTAAAATAACCATCGGATATAATTGATTTTATCAGTCTTAGACTAGTCAAAGTAGGCATTTACAAACACTACTAAAAACTTATAAAACCTAAAAAGAAAAGTGATTAGTTGGCCAATGACATTGAAAATTAGAAGGTAAAAAGTACCACGTTAATTCCACACGATTTAATGAAGACAGATAAGATTAACAGTCACACCTGCTTCAATGAAGCCAATTGAAGTGATTTAATTATAATAACAAATGAGATCAAAAACTATGCCTGATTTGGTGAAAACAAGAAGTATCACACCTGATTTAATGAAGATAAATGCGATGAAGGAGGAGTGGGTACACCAGGCCTTGAAAGTGTTTGATTCTGCTGGCCAGATATAGTGTTCTGTCCAAATGTTCCAGACGGCTGTCCTGGAGAAGCTGATACTTGATTAGATGATTGAACAGAAGCCTGTGATGACATGCTATTGCTGCTATCTGATGCAGACCAATCCATAGTATTATAATTACCTGTAACAATTATAATGTATGTCATTAAAATGTCAATAGCAATAAGAATGTTAATCACAGACACCTTAATCACCATACATAAAAAAATGCCATATTTTCTTCATTATAAAATGCACTTTTTTAATATTTCTAAAGATTGGTTGTTCCACACATTTTTGATACTGCATAAATATTAAAGTTGGAAAATTAAATGTCATAGATGTAGGATCACAGAGGCACATCATGCTTATCCCTTCAACTTAGGAAATTTTAAATGTGAGGGCAGCCTACAATGATGCAGCAAATATGAGTGGGAGGCTCAATGGAGTCACTACAAAGTTCAAAGAGGAAAAACCAAGAGCTTCAAACACACACACTGTCATACTCACCTTTTAGATTTGGCTGTGATTCGCTTTGGTGAGAAAGAAAAAACTTGGCAAAATGCTACCAATGTAGAAAGCTCATTGCATAACATATAAAACAATAAAAGTGTCATAAAATTAGTATCAAAAAAAAAAAAAAACAGTCAATTTGAGAAGGATCTGTGATGGTGTACTAAGCTTAACATTCTGAACAATTCCATACTACCTATGCTGCAGCAGTAAGTCAGCATACATTCCTGCCTGTTTCAGGAAGATCAAGCACCTTGCCACACTGCAAGGTCTATCCAGGTCTGGTTTAAGGAGCAGGATGTCCAAGTGTTTGATTGTTTGGCCCAAAGTCTTGATCCAATAGAACAACTGTGGCATGAGCTAGAAAGATGAATCCAATCTCAGCCAGTAAGACCTTCCACTACAGCAGCTCTGACAGAAGCTTTGCAGGAGGAATGGGAAGAAATTCTGATACAGACCCGATGATATTTCATGGAAAACATGCCTAGAGGTGCCACTACAGTCATAACAGCCAAAGGTGTCCTAGTACTTTTGTCTACACACTACACAGTGTATATTTAATTGTGAAAAGTAGACATGTATTTTCTTCCATAGTCACCAGAGTTAAGTAATCTGGAGGTAGGTCACAACTAATTGCATTTGAAGGTTTAAAGAAATAGTAAAAATACAAAATAATATGTGGCAACATTTAAATTTTCTGAATTAATGTTTCACATCTATTTATGTCAACACAGTGCATGTAATTCATCATGTAACAGCAAAAAGATTTGTGATATTTAAAAAATAATGAATAAAAGGGTCATTCCATATCAAATCATCCAATTTTTTTGCAAAATATCACCTACCGACTGGGATTTGAATGAAACTCAGCTGGTAGGTATACCTAATAAAGTTATGGAAAAATCCTGTTTTAGTTTTCTTCACCCCATACTTTTTAATACACAGTGCTGCAAAATTTAGCTGAGCATTCACTTTAGAAGGAGTTGGAGCCCAGGGTCAAGCCCCCCCCCCCCCCCCAACGAAGTTTTCGTAAAATATTCTACAAAGTTAGGGTGTCAAGAAAAAGTATACCAAATTTGATGGTTCTAAATTGAAAACTAGATTTTACGGAAATTTTGCGTGGGGCCCTTTGACCCTGGGCTTCCACTTACCCAGGGCTCTGGCCCCCTTCCAAAAACCATCTACGGTCTCAGTTAGGGCACTATAGTATACAAGTATATTTTACGGAAATTTTGTGTGGGGGCCCTTGACCCAGGGTTCCAACCTCTTCCAAAAACAGTCTGCGGTCTAAGTTAGGGTACCATGCTATAGTATTCCAAATTTGGTGGTTCTAAATTGAAAACTAAATTTGTTTAGCAGACATACATTCAATTCTATATATATAGATTTGTTATTTTTTTTCCAAGACCGTTTTTTAGGCATGTTATCGCTTAGGGTAGGGTGAGGTGGATGGATCTAACGCTCTCATTTGGGTAAGAGAATACGTACTTTGCACCTGAGATTTTTCCAAAATTGCGCCTTTAGAACACGGAGAAATCGTAGGTTTTCAAACCAAATTCAAACGTGTCTAACTCGAAAACGGGCGTTTTTAGGTCCGTGAAAATTTACACAGATATTCTCCTGTTGATAATAAAAGAGGGATTTAATTTTCAGAATTTTAAAAAAGGTCTTTTTTAAGAAAATCGTTGGCAAAGTTGGAGATTTTTCAAAATCGGCTGTTTTTAACGCTGCGGAAACTAGCAGTTTCACAGACACATAAAAAATTGCAAATAAAGTGCACATTTGTATGTCTTTAACAAAAAAACGAGTATAGAAAAAAACACACCATTTGAACCAGTTAAAAAAAATCTCAAAAATTTCAATTTTTAAAAGAAATCAAAGTTTACGATTTTTTTAAATTTTAATCATACGATGGGTAAAAATTATTAGCATAAAATATTATTATACGTTACACACACAATGTAATAAAAAATACCAGAACAAAATATCTTTTTTAATTCTGCTGCAATGACTCGCTGAAATTAGGAAAAATAACCGTTTTTTAGAGAGCTTGTTTGATGGCGGAAGATTTGAAACCCTCTGTCTCGAAGGGAAAAATTTTTCTTACCGAAAGAAAAAATATGGGTCTCCTTATTTTAATCAAGGAGCACCCCCTTAATTTTTTTAGAGAAATCTGATACCATGATGGTACGACCCTGCCAGAGTTGAAATGGAATCCCTCTCTTGTTACCAGCCAACTAAGCTGAAACATTTTTGAAAGCTACCTAGCTTTGAGACACCTCACCACCACGTGAGGGGGTCAAAACTCCGCTGGTTGGTCTGCCATCGATCCATGATTATCTTCTAAGGGAACAGAAGACATGGGCAGTGCATGGTTTATCGTGGCCCAGGTGGAAATCACTACGAACACAACCCCCTCCTCTTTAAAAAATTTGAAATCTTTGAATATGTTTTAAATAAATAAAAATCTTTACACCATTATAAGCGCATAAGTTGTATATGTACTCTACTTGTAAAATCAGCTGATTGAACAGGAAATATACTCAACTTACATTTTATGAATAAGCATGCACGCGTATGTGTTAATTGTTATTTATTTAGTAGATTAGACAATAGTCATTACGTTTCGGAGAGGAGGTATGCAGAGTTTGGGTAGCGACCAGCGCTATCAACCCAGCAGCAAGGTCAAGAGCATTGCACCTTCTCCCTCCGTTCGCAGAGGACAAAACTCTCCTGAGCGAATATTTTACTATTACGAAAAACTGAGAAGTTAATTTTAGCAACTATAACAAAACAGCAACTGCTCTTCTGACAGTAGCCTACAATTAGCAACTCCCGGAAAAACTCGAGGGTGTTTAGCCATCGAAAATTAACTTACAGTACACGTGCCTGCACTCTTTTTCTTAAAATTATTTCACAACAGTTTTCTACTCTTTCATAGTCTTTTCTTATGCAATGTTTAAGTATATACGTAAACAAACAACTGCTGCTGTCTTTTGCAACTCAACTTTGTTAGTGGAGCAGCAAGAATTTTCTTTATGTATTTGTTATCCCCCCCCCCCCCGACAGTTTTATAGGCATGTCATCACTCGGGGAAGGGTGAGGTGGATGTATCCAACCAGGGCCAGCTGACCCAATGCTCTCATTCTATCATTCGGGCAAAGAATATCTAATGCTTTGATTCGGGTAAGAGAATACGTACTTTGCGCCTGAGATTTTCCCAAAATGGCGCCTTTAGAACACGGGAAATCATAGGCTTTCAAACCGAATTCAAACGCGTCCAACTCAGAAACGGGCGTTTTTAGGTCCGTGAAAATTTACACAGATATTCTCCTGTTGATAATAAAACAGGGATTTAATTTTCAGAATTTTAAAAAATGGCCTTTTTGAGAAAATCATTGGCAAAGTTAGAGATTTTTCAAAATCGGCTGTTTTTAACGCTGCCAAAACGCGGTAACTAGCAGTTTCACAGACACACAAAAAATTACAAATAAAGTGCACATTTTTATGTCTTTAACGAAATAAACGAATATAGAAAAAACACTATCCAAACCTGTTTAAAAAAAAATTAAAAAATTCAATTGTTTTTAAAAATCAATAAGTTTACCATTCTTTTAAATTTTAATCATATGATGTGTAGCAAATATTAGCACCATATATTATTATATGTTGTACACACAATGTAAAAAAAAATACAAGAACACGATATCTTTTTTAACTCTGCTGCAATGACTTGCTGAAGTTAGGAAAAATAACCGTTTTCTAGAGAGCTTGTTTGACGGTGCAAAATTTGAAACCCTCTATCTCGAAGGGAAAATTTTTTCTTGCCGAAAGAAAAAATATGGGTCTCCTTATTTTAGTCAAGGAATACCCCTTAATTTTTTTAGAGAAATCTGAGACCATGATGGTACGACCCTGCCTGAGTTGAAATGGAACCCATCAATTGCTTCTTGACAATTTTCTTGTGATATGACAAAGGATCACAGCATACTCTCCCAAATAAGTGTCTGTACCTGCAAACATACTTTTGGAAGTGATATGTACAAAGAGTAGAAATTTCATCACAATGAACCCTTATTTTTAAAAGGTTGACCTCACAGTCTTGGAATTCATTAATTGGTTGAATTTTTGAAATTCCATAACATTAATTTTCACAATTTTCATCCAAAAATATACCCAGAGAACACTGCATTTTTGCAGTCTTAAAAGTTTACCTGCAGATGCAATCCTAGGAAAGTGGCTCCATTAATATACCTCACTAAAACACTAATATCCAGAATCACCATGTATAACTAATTTTAAGTCACTGACAAAAGAGCACTTACTGGCTAAATGAATAGATACACATTTATGAAAAGGATTCCCAATTGTGGTTTCAGTTTAAGTTTGCTTGGTTTTCAGGTCTGCTTAGTTTTAGTTTTAGTTTAGGTTTGTGCTTCATTTTCGTTTCAGTTTTGTGGTTTCAGTCTGCTTTGTTTTAGTTTTAGTTTAGATTTGTGCTTCATTTTCATTTCAGTTTTGCTTCATTTAGGTGCTTAGAGACTGAAGTACATTAGACTTATTGACTAGTAATGTAAGGTTAAATTATAAAATAAAAAAACATACATTTTATTTGGGGGGAGGATGTACAACATATTGAAATGTCATACTGATGCGATTTGATCGTGTCCTGGGAATCATCACACAGGAAGGCAGCAGAAAAAAAAATATTTTTAAATAAATCCCTCCCCCCCCTCCCTTTTTGCAGTGCAAAATCTTCTTGGTGCAGCAGTCTGACTGACCACTAGTTTCAGCTCAAAATATCATATTTTAAAGTATAATAAATCAATATGTATATAATATTTGCTCAGAATAACGACCAAAATGTATGTTATTGCTTTCGTGAGAGAGGTTTTTTTTACAACATTTTGAGTCCTTATAATTCAGAAACCCAGCTGAACCACAAAATGATATTCATATCATTGATAGGGTACCAATAGGTGAGTTCACACAAAAAATTTCAGATTTTTTACAGATTGCCCTTTTAAGATATTTGACCTTGAAATCTGCATTTTTTGCAAATTTGACAACTTTAGGGTTAAAAAAAATTTAGCAAGGGGTTTAAAACATGAATTTTTTTTCTTAATAAGCTAAAGCCTACCTATCCATAGTTGGTAAGGAAAAAGTCTTAGTTTGTGGTTTTAAGCCCTTCCTGAGTTACAGCTTCCTAAAAATGGTGATTTTGCAAATCGCATGTGCTGAATATAAGTCCATTTTCATCTGGTTAGATTAAAAGCTACATTTGAAGTAAGTACCTTTTATGAAACCTCAAAATGTCTACTTTCAGGGGGTAAAACGTTTATTTAGTTATTTCAAGTAGTTATCGAGTAACAGCCATTTCCAAGAACATTTAAAAACCCTCATTTTTGCCCTTCTCAGCAGGCAAAAATAGGTGTAGATCCAAAATGGCGGCAGATAAAAAAAACAAACTAAAAATTGTTTTGGTCTACTCACTAATGGTACTAACTACGATGGGAATATAAAAAAAATATAAATTGGTCAAGCAACCCACCCTTGCTGATTTCACATGGAATGACCCCTAGAGTAGCACTTACAGCAAGTTTTATACAAAATGGCATGCTGCTGCACTGCTGCCAAAGTGAGTGCTCAGCTAAATTTTGGAACACTGTATATTAAAAAGTATGGGGTGAAAAAAAAACTAAAACTCAGGATTTTTTCATAACTTTATTAGGTATACCTACCAGCTGAGTTTTGTTCAAATCCAAGTCTGTGGGTGACATGGCCTGGATGATTTGACATGGAATGATGACCCAAAAGAGAAGACTTTATTTTCCAAAAATTCAGCATCTTGGCACAAATATGCTGGACTGTTTGTCATCATTCATTATCAGCAGTAGTTGAAGAGTAATGCATAACAAAAGAAGCTTGTTATGCACGTCAGAAAAAAATCAAAATAATACTAGATAGCTTACCTTTTTTAAGGCGAGCTCCTTTGATAAACATTTCACTGCACATTAGGTTAAACCCAACGTGCAGTGAAACGTTTGTCAAAGGAGCTCGCCTTAAAAAAGGTAAGCTATCTAGTATTGTGTTATACACTGAAGTGCCAGAAAAACTGGTACACCAGTCTAATACTTGGTAGGTCTCCCACGGGAGTGTAGGACTGCAGAAATACAATGGGGCATGGACTTCACTAGCTTCTGAAAATATGCTGAAGGCAATGCACACCATACTTCTTGCAGAGCGTTCCACAATTCGGGTGTATTCCGAGGTCTCGGATTCCTGTGTTCAATAGTGCATTGCATGGCATCCCAAATGTGTTCTATCACGTTCAGATCTGGGGACTTGGGTGGGATTGGCAACACCCCAAACTCAGATGAATGCTCCTCTAACAATAATGTGGTGTCCCGATACTTGTGTGGAAGTGCATTGTCTTCTTGGAACAAGGCCCAACCCATCAGCATGAATGCAGGACATGAACAGGGTACCTCGTCAGAAAGGATGCGCACATAGCGTTGGCCAGTCACAAACGTTTGTAGACATACCAGGGGTCCCAGTGAAGTACAGCTAAACACACCCTATACCATCACGGACCCCCCACACACACACACCAGCCGTTACAGTTCCCTGTTGACAGGCAGAATACATGGCTTCATGGGGTTTGCGCCACACACCAATCCTTCCATCTGCCCCATACAGTTGGAAGCGCGACTCATCAGACCAGGCTACTTGTTTCCAGTCATCAAGTGTCCAGTGGCAGTGTTGCCATACCCAAGCGAGGCGCATAGCTCTGTGTCGTGCACCCATCAAGGGGACACAAGTTGGCCTTCGGCTCCCAAAGCCCATATGGTTCAGGGTACGTTGCACAGTCCGGACGCTGAGGCTTGTTGAGGCTCCAGCATTGAATTCCGATAATACCTGCGAGAGTGTTGCACGCCTATTGCGTGAAACGATTCTTGACAGCTGACGATGATCACATTCACCCAATGTCTTTTTACGGCCACATTGGTATCGTAGGTTGGAGGTTTTGCCAGAATTCTTGTAGTCACGGCAATGGTCGTCCGTGAAAATCCGAACTTCGTTTCTACCTCCGAAATACTATGGCCCATATCACGAGCGCCAACTATGATACTGCGTTAAAAATCACTTAAATCATTATTACTTGTCATTCTCATGCCGAAAACAGCTCTGACGGCTGGCAAGGATGTCTATCGCTTTATATACGCACTGGCGGATGCAACCAATAACACGCATAGGTGAGGTTGTTGCTATGTATTTTGCATAAGCTCGTCTGTACCAGTTTTTCTGGCACTTCAGTGTATATGCACGTAAACAAGAGATAGTCAATGACATAAACTGTCATTGTTCTATCACAGAAGTAAAAATCAAAATGTGGAAAATCACCCAGCATTTTCATTCCTCTAGAACTGGCATTTCCATATGCTCCAAAACATTTTGACCAATGGATGAACATCTCGTGAGCTCCCAGATATGTGATGAAATCCTGGAAGAAAACTTTTACCAGCCGGAAAACTGGCAGATAACAACAAAATCCAGAAAACTTGGCACGTATGGAAGTCCCATATTAGAAACAATGAAATTTTTGTTGCACGTGGAACACATGGTTGAAAACACACTTGGGGTAGCACAACACTAATCACTGACTATGGCACCATTTCTGTTCTCCTCTGCCAACCATACTGAATGAAATTTTTGCTTTCCACAGTATTTTGATTACTGATTCTCACTAAAAATTACATAGAGTAAAACATGTAGCTCACTACGTTTTATCAGAGTGGTCTAGATTTAATATAGAGCGAGCAAATGGTAGAACAACTACCACAGCAGACCTGCAACCTTTCAAGAACTGAAATCTGTAGAAAAACATTATTTGAACATTTAGTCAATGTGTCTGTTATGCAGTGCTGTAGTCGTAAAATCAGCAGAGGGTATATACTATGTGCAAATCCTAAAAAATCAGAGGTTATACAACATGGATAAAAAAAAAAAAGAAAAAAAGGCATGGTACCCTCGTAGGGGTACCATGCTTTTTTAACAATAATGAATATGAGCTCACTTATCGATATGAATAAAGTATCTTCTCTCTCCTGTCAATTATGTAATTATGACATATTGAAGAGCATGCACAAAATTATTTTAATTTTTATTGAAATATATCCCATAAAGCCTGAGCCGCCCGGTGGTGGTGCAGTGGTCAAAGCAATGGCCTCTGATCATTCTTCCGAAAGGAGTCCGTGTTCGAATCCCGGTGAGGCATGGATGTTGTGTTTGTCTTACGGCACTGGCTCTCTCCCTTCCCTGGAACCAGTGACCCTAAATTAGGGACGGGCGAATGCTTATAACCCATTGAGTTGCTCACGGTGATCGTTAAACCTCCAATCAAAAAAAAACAAAGCCTGACGAGATCAGTCCTTACAGCACTGTTCTTCTCTAGAAGAAACTCTTAATCTACTATCAGTCGCTGAATGAATGATGATTCATCAAACAAGATCTTACATGTTTTTTGGATTAAATCATTCAATGGCCGGTCCATTTGAATTTATGAACATCAGTTTAGATACATTGGAGATTAATAAAGATGCTCTGAGATCGGTTATAATGTTGTTCATTAAACTGAATCTTTGTTCACATTCAGCTGTCGAGCAAGGCAAAGTTGAAATCATTCTTAAGAGGGGTTTTAAGTTTTCTGGTACAACTTGGACGTTTTCAGTATATTCTCTCAGTCTCTGAATAGCTTGCATTTCATCAACAATAAAACGTCTGCAGACTCACCTAGTTTCTAGTTCTCCATAGCGCCCACCATCTGTTTTAATATTTATTTGCTCTAATGAAGAAATATCTTTAAGAAGTTGTACATTTTCACTGTTTGAATCTGAACACAGTCTTGATTTGATCCTGTCAACCGTGCTTTGAATGAACTGGTTTGGTTAATAGGTACAATTTTGTTGTTAGAAATCAATGGGATATTTTTAAATAATAATTTCTCGTTCGCTGCTAATGCTAAATGAGTTTTTTTCCCCAGGATTTTCTCTGAAGCTCTCTATAATTCTTATGGTTCTTTTTATTAGATGTTTAGCTGTTGGCAGCGATGTTATTCGAGATTGAAGTTCTTTTGATAATATGGATATTGAAGGTATACGCTATTCTGTCAAAAAAAGCAGAGGGTATACGGCGGTCAATGCAGCCCTGCTGTTATGTAACAAACAAATGTGTGAAATATATCAATCATATCGATTGAAGACTGAAACGAACAAAGATGATTGTACTTTTAGACTCTCTCTCTCTCTCTCTCTCTCTCTCTCTCTCTCTCACGCACACACACATTATGAGCCCTTCCAGCTGCTACTCTCCTTTCCTAACTGTGATAAAAATGGGAAAAAAATAATTTTCCAAGTTTTCAATTGAAAGGGCTGAATTTTTTATAAATGCTGTAACTTGGTCTCATAAGGTTACCCAGCAAATTTCAATTGAATCCAATGCAAACTTTTTAATAAAATATTGTATTCAGACATTTAGAGAAATAGTGCCATTATGCCTTCAGACATGTTTTGCAGAAGCAGATAACCAGTCTTTGGTCTTGTGACCTAATCAGTGGCAGGAGTTATTGTTGCCTGTTATCATTTGTGGGGCAGAAGGAGTGGAAAGGATTGTGCACAGTAGTCACAACATTGCAACTTGGGGCAAGTTCGTTATACTCACTATTGCGAACCACAGCTGCTTTCAATTAAAAAAAAAAAAAAAAGACAAATTTCACAAAAGTCATTGTTTTTTTTTCAAATTTCAAGACAGTAAAAATTAAGAACTTTCAGGACATAAAGAAAAATCAGGATTTTTAGTCAGGACAACTACAATCCCTGCAGAAAAATGCACAAAGCTAAAACAATGCAATAGCTTAAGGATTTCTTCCTTTCTTGTTTTTTAATTTTTTATGATTCTCAGATGCTCTGTGTACCAGCCAATGACAAAGTAGCATAATAAAAGCAGTTTTGCTAAAAACACTAGGTACATTTATATAATTACTTTATTGCATAGTTCTTTATTTACAGGAGTTTCTGAGCAATAAACAGTGGCTCAGATAAGTTTTACTGTCAAGTGTTGCAATAGATATGTTGTTGCATATAAAATCTAAGCTTTTAAGGGAAAGGGAAAAAGAAATATCCACTTCATTAATTTGCCCCCCACCCCAACCTAATAGATATAAAACTAATCGCTTCATTTATCAGCAAGACTTAGGCCAAAAGTTAATAATTTTGTGAAATTAAAAAATAATGACTGAAGCACACCTAACTAAAAATATGTTCACACAAATTTGTTATTTTGTAAAGTGCATACCATTTTCCCTTCCTTTCACTTTAATTATTGCTATTTTTCCTATTAAAAATTGCCTTTGATTTAGCTTTAGCCAAGCAAACACGCTGTGCCATGTGATCTGCACAGGATAGAGTCAGGGTTCCCACTCAAAAATAATAGTTACCTTACTTTTCCAGGTCGTTTGGAGTCTTCTAGAGTGCCAACCCAAAACATGTTGCAATGAATTGTTATGTTTCCTTTTTACTCCGGCATTCACCAAAGCATGCATTTGTAAATTCTTTAAATAACTTATATTTATACAGCTACCTGATTTTCATTAATAACAACTAAATACATGAATCACACTTTTTTTTTTTTTGACACCATAATTGCACGATCTTTTGTGAACTTGAGTGGCATATCGCAAGTGCAAAATTTGATAACACATTTCCATAGAAACAGTTCATATGGAAGAAAAACCATTGCTAGTTGATTAATTTCTGTTTTTCTTTTCTCATAACACAATGGACCTAAGCTTAGTGACTGAAGGAACTTCTGTTAGGAGAAACATGTCACAAGAGAATTAACCAACAAAGGTCTTGGATCTATTGTTTCTCTTGTGATGTGTTTCTTCAAGCTGGAGTGAATCAGGACATTGTGCCTAACTGTCCCATGTTAAAAGACATGAAGTAAACTGTCTGCAGAAATTGAAAAGCTTAATAGACATTTCTTAAAATTCAGTTTTGGTAATATTTTAGGGAATTAAAGAATTGTGTAATAGAATGGAAGTTCTATCAAATTCCAAACAAGCAGTAATTTCAAACAAAGAAAGTTTTTTGGCAAAGTAAAAAATCCCTGATTTTTCAACCCCCAGTTTAAAAATTTCCTAATTTTTACAAATAAATGCAATTTTTCCTGAGTTTTTCCTGATTTTTGGAACCATTTTCAAATTCTCTGAGAATTCCAGATTCTCCCTATTTTTCAAGTCGTGTGGGAAACCCGAACTAAGGATCCGAAATCTAGGAAAACCTGAAAACTGGGAATGCACCAGTCCACAGCTTCCCATATAATTGGCCCACTGCTGTACTAATTTTAAAGGTGTCAAATAGTTTTGAATCACATGTTCAACAGTTACAAACGTAACAAGAAAGATGACACCAAATTTTTGGGTGCAATGAGCACGTCTTTTGATTCCGTTCTGACGCGAATTAAATTTATCAAAGCTATTCAAAGTCAATGGAACTGGTATGAAAAACAGTAGTATCTGACCAAAGAAAGAAGTTTTTCAATTGAGTTTTTAATCCCGCAGATATTGCTGTAAATGGAATCGTGAACTTACATATTCTGGTTGCAGACTTGTGCGTTAAGAAAAATTTTAATTTATATGAGAAACATTTCACCACGGAAACGCTCACCGAGGAAAGAATTTTTCAAATCGGACTCTTTGAAGCAGAGATCTGGACAAATATAAGATATGAATTTACGCCCTCCTGGCGGGAAAACCATACATTATTTTAGGAAGAAAGTATTCTCATAAGGTTTTTCGATTTGAGCGGTATCGGTCCAAGAAAAAAAAAAAAATTGTCGAGTTTTCAGGAGCTCAGATTTTGCTGCAAATATATCAGAAGTAGAAATTAACACTTATGCCCCCTGGTGGCAAAATCAGTCTTTACCAAATATTAAAAATTATATGAAAAACAGAGCTGTATGCGATACAGGAAGAATTTTTCAAATTGCAGTTTTAGAAGCAGAAATATCGGAGGAAATGCAATTCACCTTTGCGCCCCCTAACGGAAAGTCTATGATTTACTTCAAAATTTTGAATTTATGTCAAAAACATTTCGCATTGGAAACACTACCCAACAAAGAAGGAATTTTTCAAATCGGACTCACAGAAGCAGAGATATTGACAAAAATAAGATATACATATACGCCCCTGGCATAGAAACCATGCATTATTTTAAGAAGAAAATATTCCTAAAATGTTTGTCGATGGGAGTAGTATCGGTCTGCAAACGAATTTTTTTCAATTGAGATTTTAGAAGCTCAGGTTTCGCTGCAAATACATCAGGAATGGAAATTAAGACTTATGCCACCTGGTGGCCAAATGATTTTTTACCAAAAATTAGAAATTATATGCAAAGGATTTCCCATCAGGAATTGCATCCGGTGCAGAAAGGATTTTTCAAATCGGAGTTTTAGAAGCAGAGATGTCGGGGGAAACGAAATTTACCTCTACTCCCCCTAGCGGAAAGTCTATAAATTACTTGAAAATTTTGAAATTATATGAAAAACATGTCACACCGGAAACTTTAACCAATAAAGAAAGAATTTTTTTCAAATTGGACCATTAGAAGCAGAGATATTGACAAAAATAAGATATACATCTACGCCCCCTGGAGGAGAAACCATGCAATATTTTAAGAAGAAAATATTCCAAAAAGGTTTATCGATGTGACAGGCATCAGTCCGCAAAAGAATTTTTCAATCAAGATTTTAGAAGCTTAAATTTTATTGCCAACACATCAGAAATAAAAATTAATGCTTACGCTCCCTGGTGGCGAAAGTACTCTTTACCAAAAATTAAAAATTGCATGCAAAAGATTTTCCATCAGGATCTGTATCCGCCAAAGAAAAAAATTTTCAAATCGGAGTTTTAGGAGAAGAGATATTGGGGAAAACGTAATTTACTTTTACGCCCCCTAGCGGAAAATCTATGCATAACTTGAAAAAGTAACTATACCTAAAATACTCTTCGACATAAATGGAATCGAAAGATAAAAGAATTTTTTCAATCGGATGTGTAGAAGCAAATATATGGATAAAATGCATTTTGAATTCGACATCATCTACATTTACGCCCTCTAGTGGCAAAATTGTACATCGTAAAAAAGACGAAATGAAGGATCATCATTTGCATATTTCAAGCTTCTCAATGCAAAAAGTTTTTCAAATCGGGCTAATAGTTGCAGAGATGTTGTGTCTAAAGATGGACGGACAAACCGATAACATAAGCACGATCTTTTTTTACAAAAGATGTGCTAAAAAGCAATGTGAGAAAATTATTCTATGCACAAGTCACACCTTATGTCATCCTCAATCACTAAAAGATATCCAAGAATAGGATATTCCCATGTGCATAGAAAAAAAAAGGAACAGAAAAAAATGGATGGATGATAGCTGAACTGATTGAAGATTTGATTCGATAGGGGGAAAAAGAACCTTCTGAGAGATGTTTTGGAGCTCTATGAAACATGCAATAATCAGGGCTTTTCATAAACACTTATCCATGGAACCCCCCCCCTTAAAAAACCCTTTTAATGAACTGCAACACAGTTGTAATTTTTAGTTGTACATGACCAAAGCAATTCAACCACTCAAAAAGCAAACCATTTAACATTACTTACAAAAAGAATGCAAGGTTTTGTTGTTCCCTGAAAATCTTTAACTGAACCTAGTGGAAAGATCAAGATAGCACCTGTTTCACAACTTGCACAACGGAAATCAATTGCTTTCCCAAAAATTACAGAAAAAAACAAAACGAAAAAGAAAAAAAAAGTGGATCACAACTGCTCAAAATAACTGCATTACAAATGCACTTGATCATAATGACAATAATACTGTATAGAACAGCTCTGACATAAATTTTTTGACTCAGAGTTTGCACATTAGCATTACGAAAATCATACATAAGAACAAATTCATAATCTTCTGTTTAAACATAGAAGATTCCTGTTGTAATGTTCTCCACCCCTTGCCAAATTTACTTCAGCAGTGCATTTTACAGTCAATGAAATGCACTGATGTGTGACAGAAATTGAAAACATTAGACAACTGGTGCCTGGAATGTAATTATATATTTTGGTTACCATATATTGATGATACCTTACTTCAAATAACTGTTTTCAGTGTTCTGGCATGTGAAAACTAACAGGCATCCATTGCATCATTATTGGTCATCTTTCAAGTAATGAAGTATTATGTCATGGCGAAAATTTTAACCTCTGGTGAATTTCAGAGAGACCTGATCAATCTTTCCAGGGTTCGTACTCTTTTTGGGGAAAAAATTCAAGGACTTTCCAGGCCTTTTCCAGGCCATATACAAAAAATTCCAGGATGATTACTACGCTTTACAGTATCATGCTCAAATTAGTTTTTAAAAGCAATTTCAGTTTTAAGTAATAAAAATGATGAAAGATGCAAATGGATTAGGGATGATAGGGGGAAGGGAATAGAACTGTCCATAATTAGCATGTTCTCGTTGCGCTAGGCGCTTAAGCACTGCTGAATTCCGTCAGACCCCCAATGGTCAAATGATTGAAATGTGCTGATGTTCATGGAATGAAATGGTTGATCAGCTATGATAACCGCATAAAAGTTCGAAGGGGCGATTTCTTTTTACGTTATGCAACATTCTACATTACTCCAGTATTTATCTTGTCATCATCAACAATAAGCAATGTAACTACCAATTACGATCGCGGATATCGGCCAACTGAAAATCTGCCATACAACTAAGGGATACAACACACAGGTATCATGTTACAGTGTATTGTAATTGAAAAAAAAAAGATTTCAGAAATTAAAATCGAAAAAAAAAAAAAAACTTTCAGAAATTAATATCATCAAGTCATGGTGTTTCAAAAATCCGCTTTCCTTTATAATGTTTAAAAACATGTAATGTTTTTTCTTTTTTACCTGTCGTGTATAATAAAATGGGTTGATTTTTTTATGGAATCAGACGTCCATATGTCCGATTGTCTTCGTCTGAGTTCACACGTTAGCTACTGTGTACAAGTAGACATATTTTTCAGCTCAAAAATATGTAGTTTTGTATGTATTCACAGTATAACTCATTCCGTATTCCCACAGAACAAAATTCAGCAGATACAAATGAAGAACATCAAGACCCACCCAACACCATGTTTCCGATTGTCTGCTGTTTATATTCAAGAAATGCGAATATGGATCAATGGTGAAGGCAGCAACTATGGTTTTTATTTATTACCAAGAAAAAAAAAGGAGCCTGAAAGCTGTAAAGCTGAAACGGATATTTCTCCCCCTCCCGAAAACATTCCGATTAAGTTCAAACAGCAGGAGCACGCGTCCACGCACACTCAACCTCTGGAATGTCCTGATGGAACGGCTTCTTTTCATTTGGCACATCGCCATAAATCACCACCTGCAGCTCACTGAAGTGTCTTCCTCCTTCACCCTAACTATAGAAGAAAACGTAAAAAAAAAAATGCTGCCCAATTTTCGACAAAATGACCAAATTTACGTCATAACGTTGCAATTTACTAAAATACGTTTATCTGCTGAATTTCGCCTAAATCCATTGAAAACTTTTTAATTATAGATTTTTTTATTAAAACAGTAACTCAGACATCTGAATAAAAATGTATGTTTGTAATTAAAATAGAGTCCATATCATCACAGAAACAAAATTTAAGGATCACTCTGTTTAAATAAACCATGGCATCTAAAAAAAAAATAATTTGCTTGCTTTTCCCGTAATTTATAATTGCCGTTTCTTTTTTTTTAATCCGATTTTGCAACAGAAGATTTTTTTTTTTTTTTTTTTTTTTGCATCTGCTAAAGTTTCAAACGGAATTCGGCGAAATTTGCACTAGAACTTTATTGTGATGTATTTTAACCACTGTAAAAATTTTCCTGTGTTATTTTCAAAATTCCGGAAAATGGATTTCTGAAAATATCTCTTAGTCCTTTTGAGCCGTGGAAGTGATAAACAGGTGTTTGCTTTCTTCCCAACCAAGGGCTTCGGATCAGCGCTCCCAGCTGTCAATCAACCGTTGCTATGGTAACACCCTTTCTGCTCAAGGCTCACTGTCTAAAGAGGCACACATAATAAAAATTTCCAATGCTAACTTTTTAAGTTTTAAACCGATTCAAATGGAATTTTGGGAGTGAGCTTCTGTAATCCAATTATAGTAAATGTAAAAATTTCAGCCACTTTTGTGAAAAATTCGCAAAGATAGTTTTCTTATTTTTTATCATAAGTAGCCGAAGTCTCTTGAGGGGTGGGCCGGAAGCAAGCGTCTTAATGCAATAAACAAGGAGCAGAAGAATGTGTTGTTCAGGCATACTCTTCACTGGTGGATGCCAGCTGACTTGGTAAACACGAGACCCCCTTGCAAATGCTAAATGTCTCTTCTTTCCCCTTCTGTTGTTCTCAGTAGTTGTCGGACGGACATCAAGCTCAGGGCTAGAGAATGCATCAAGCTCCCCTTCCGTAACAGACCTGCTAGTAATCATCCAATTTTTTATTGCACTGGAAGTAGTGCTCCCCCCACCCCCACCCCCAGCCAAATTAGGATTTGGGCACATCCGAAACACCACTGTAGCCGGCGGTTTCTTTGAGAACAGAGGAGAGGAACTTAAAAAAATTAAGGGGTAACAGTCAGTAACACGATTTCCTAAAAGGGCATTTTTTTTAAGCACTAATTTCAAATTTCAAGGCTTTTCAAGACAGCATTAAAAAAATACCGTTTTTCCAGGATATTCCAGGCCTTGAAAACGTAATCATGATTTTCCAGGACTTTCCAGGTTTTCAAGCACGCGTGCGCACCCTGTCTTTCTGTTGGTTTATCAGAGATTAATTAATGCAAAAACTTTCTCCCATGACATACGTTAGAAGAAAATTCCTGGTTGAAAGGCAGGGGAATTCGTGCGCAAAATTAAACTGTCTTAATCACAACCAGGAAAACAAAATTTCATGTTGGTGAAAAAGATAAAAAAAAAAAAAGAATAATATTTGATTTAACTGACTTTGGGCTTTTGAAAATAATTAATTTATCGGTTCTTTTATCGCGATAGGAAAAGGCGAGTAGGTGTGCAGCTCAGAGAATCAAAATTAATTTTAGTTTAACATCACGGAACGAGAAAAAAAAAAGAAAATTAAAACTAGTGATTTTCTGCAAAGCAAGAATCCGCCATTTTTTTTGCGTTCCTGTTTCCAAGCGAAAGTCGCCCAAAAGTGTAACATCTTTTCGTCTTTTGGGGTAAGGAATTCAGCAACGAAATCTATTTTTAGACCCCAGGGTCAAGAAGAGCTTGGTCTACACGTGTGAAGGTCAGAGGTCACTCGAGGCGTGGGAGTGAAAAGTCCGTTGGGAAGCCGTGAGTTGCTAGGCTGAAGTTTCGACCAATGAGAGGGGTCAGCGGTTTTCAAGCACCCCAGAGTTTTTATCCGTTGAGAGTCACTTTTTTTGTTCTTGGCTTCTTGCTGGACGTCAGAGAAAGAGGGGACGGCGGAGTTTTTTTTTTCCTCCTCGCCTTTTGGCGGGAGAGAACCACAGAGAAAAAAAGAGTTTTTTCCATGGCAGCATTTTGCTGACCACCAGTCCACCACAAGGGGACACTCTGGATCTGGGCTGCCTATTGAAAATTTTGACGATGTAGAATGCAGTTAAAGCGGCATTCCGCCGGCCGGGAACCTCGCCCTGAGGAACAAAATGGCGGCAGGCTGGGACAATGTCGCTAAGGAAAAGAAGGGGGACATGCCTTCTCCCTTATGGAAATTCCGGAAAGAATGGGCCCAGCCTCTACAGCTTCACCCTCGGCTGATACTCCGAAGAGGAGGCCTGCCTCAAAGGTTCCATCTCATCCCGAGGTTTCGAAAATGGTTACCTCGGCTATGCTCTAAAGAAAAAAAAAAGTACTTTCCGTCTGCATGTCGGAGGTTATCCAGTTAAGATTCATCAGGAAAGAAAGAGGGAACTGTACGTGACATTACTCTCGCAAATGTAGTAAACAGATAAAAAAAAAAAAAAAAAAAGGAAAAAGTTAAACTCACAAATATGACTGTAAATCGTGATAGTTTACTCGCCTCTTCAAGGCGGGAATTTTCATGTTAAAATGTTAACACTTCAGTTCACCTGTGCATACCTGCCTTAAGAAATTTATTTGGAGTTTTGTTAATAGAGAGAAAGATATAAGTAATCTTAATCTACACCTATATATATACCTATATAGATATACACTAATAAATATTGGATCCAGAGTTTTGATATTTGTTCAGAGAAGATACAATTTGTTTGGATAACATATAAGCAAGCCACAAATGTAAATTAACGTTCACGCTGTGTTAATAAGTGACATTATTCTCGTGGACTCTGCCATGATTATATAAGATCGATCATTTGAATTACTGACTTCACAAATGAGTGGGCCAGTGAAGCCTTAGCGAAGTGCTAAATTGTAAATGTATTAAATCTCTCATAGCAATATTAATATCTTTCCTATTTGTGCATGTTGTTATTGTTGTAAAAATAAATACAGGCAATTAGCCTTTCAAAAACCAAATTTTGGTACAAGTTGGCATTCGATTTTTAGGTGTGTCTCATAGTTTCTGAGCCATCGCACTCATCAACCAACGCTTTGACGTTGGCCTAGGACAAGAATCTGGGTTGTGACACAATATATACCAATGTCTATTTAGTAAAATGAAGTGATGATTACACGACCATTCCTTTTTGATGCTTATATACACGAGTTCCAAAATTACTGATTTTTCCAGTGTTGACACATTTATACACGTGTAACATGAATACAGTGTGATGTTATAACATATAGAAATAGTACAAGTGGTGAAAACAAAATTGTATCTGTGTACACACAAGCTCACCTACAAGTGAAAACCTCACACACAATTGTCAATTCAAGGTAACAAGAATATAGCCACCATAAAAACACTTTGGGTTCCGAAATGCCTCTACCCATCTCCCGAAGTGAAATTTTAGTCTAAATTCAAAATTTTCCTTCAGGTTTGCTTTTGGCTAGCTATTATAATCACCTTACATAACGTGGCTGAGATTTCCGCCACAACAATTAAAATTGCAAACACAAGCAGATAACAAGAAAGATGACACCGAATTTTTGGGTGTAATAAGCACATCTTTTGAATCCGTTTTGACGCAAATTAAATTTATCAAAGCTATTCAAAGTCAATGGAACCGGTATGGAAAACAATAGTATCTGACGAAAGAAAGAAGTTTTTCAATCGGGTTTTTAATCCCTCAGATATTGCTGTAAACAGAATCGTGAGCTTTCGCCCTCTGGTTGCAGACTTGTGCGTTAAGAAAAACATGAATTTATATGAGAACCATTTCGCACCGGAAATGTTCTCCAACACAGAAATAATTTTTAAAATCGGACTCTTAGAAACAGAGATATCGACAAAAATAAGATGCGACTTTATGTTCCCTGGTGGGAAAACCATGCATTATTTTAGGAAGAAAGTATTCTCAAAAGATTTTTCCACATGAGCACTATCGTCAAAGAAAAAAAAAAAAATTTAGTAGAGTTTTCAGGAGCCCAGATTTTGCTACAAATGCATCAGAAACAAAAATTAACACTTATGCCCCTGGTGGTCAAACCATTCTTTACCAAACATTAGAAATTGTGTGAAAAATATTTTCTATCAGGTCTTGTATGTGATACAGGAAGAATTTTTCAAATTGGAGTTTTAGAAGCAGAAATAACGCAGAAAATGCAATTTACCTTTGTGCCCCCTAGCGGAAAGGCTATGATTTACTTGAAAATTTAGAATTTATAGGGAAAACATTTCACATTGGAAACACTATCCAGCAAAGAAGGAAGTTTTCAAATTGGACTCCTAAAAGTAGAGATAGTGACAAAAATAAGATATACATCTACGCCCCCTGGCGTCGAAACCATGAATTATTTCAAGAAGGAAATGTTCTTAAAAGGTTTGTCAACATGAGTAGTATCAGTCAATGAACCACATTTTTTTCAATCGAGGTTTTAGAAGC
The DNA here is from genome assembly GCA_039090855.1 of Macrothele yani. NCBI lineage: Eukaryota > Metazoa > Arthropoda > Arachnida > Araneae > Macrothelidae > Macrothele > Macrothele yani. The sequence goes on from CM076990.1 coordinate 161,480,795, forward strand.
TTGTATTTAGCTGCAAATACATCAGAAGCGGAAATTAAGATTTACGCCACCTGGTGGCCAAACCATTTTTATAAAAATCAGGAATTATGTGCAAAGGACTTCCCATCAGGAGGTGTATCCGGTGCAGAAAGAATTTTTCAAATTGTATATTTAGAAGCAGAGATTAGGGGGAAGCAATTTACCTTTACGCCCCTAGCGTAAAGGTAAATGAAAATTTTGAAATTATATGAAAAACTTGTCACACTGGAAACACTATCCAACAAAGAAGGAATTTTTCAAATCAAACTCCTAGAAGTAGAGTATTGACAAAAATAAGATATGCATCTACGCCCCCTGGCGTAGATGCATCTACGCCCTGGCGTAGAAACCATGCATTATTTCAAGAAGAAAATGTTTCTAAAGGGTTTGTCGACATCAGTACTATTGGTCTACATACGACGAATTTTTTCAATCGAGAATTTAGAAGCTCATATTTTTCTGCAAATACATCAGAAGCGGAAATTAAGGTTTACGCCCCATGGTGGCCAAACCATTTTTTTACAAAAATTATAAATTATGTGCAAACAATTTCTCATCAGGAGCTGTATCCAGTGCACCAAGAATTTTTCAAATCGGAGATTTAGAAGCAGAGATATAGGGGAAACAGCAATTTACCATTACGTCCCCTAGCGGAGTCTATGAATTACTTGAAAATTCTGAAATTATATGAAAACCATGTCGCACTGGAAACACTATCAACCAAAGAAGGAATTTTTCAAATCGGACTCCTAGAAGTACAGATATTGACAAAAATAAGATATACATCTATGCCCCCTGGCATAGAAACCATGCATTATTTTAAGAAGAAAATGTTTCTAAAAGGTTTGTCCACATGAGTAGTATCAGTCTACAAATGACGTTTTTTTCAGTCGAGAATTTAGAAGCTCATATTTTGCTGCAAATACATCAGAAGCGGAAATTAAGATTTACGTCCCCTGGTGGCCAAACCATTTTTTTTACCAAAATTAGATATTATGTGCAAACGATTTCCCATCAGGAGCTGTATCCGGTGCAGAGAGAATTTTTCAAATCGGCGATTTAGAAGCAAAGATATGGGGGAAACGCAAATCAGCTCTACGCCCCTAGCGGAAAGTCTATGAGTTACTTGAAAAATTTTGAAATTATATGAAAAACATGTCACACTGGAAACACTATCCAACAAAGAAGGAATTTTTCAAATTGGACTCCTAGAAGTAGAGATATTGACAAAAATAAGATCAGACTTGCCAACCTTAAGAAGAGAAAAATCCTGCAATTTTCTATGAAAATCCTGCAAGCTTATTTTCGTATGTTTGAAATATCAATGGGCATAATTTGAAGCACTAATGTTATGTTAAGGCATATAAAAAATGTTAAACAATTTCTGTTAATGAATATTTAAAAAAATTATGTAAAGTTATGCATCGATCTGGAATACAACTCAAATTAAGACGGTAAAGGAGAAATTCCTCGAAGCCGTCGGACTCTCATGCCTAAAGATTACAGCGAAAATTTTTTGCCATCGAATTTCCGATTTCGAAAATTTTTCCTCCATTTTTAAACTGAAATACAAATATTTATGGAATAAAATGATATATAACAACAATACTGGACAGAGGCAGCATCACAAGAAAAAGAAATTATGATTACGGAGAAAACCTTTATTTCGTTTACTTCCGTTTCTGTACCGTCCCGATGCGCATTTTTATTAATTGGTAAACTTATTCAATGCGTAGTTTTATGCGCGAGAAAAAAGTTCTCGACGCATATTTTTACACATCGAGAAAAATTCCTGATGCGTATTTTTACGCGTTGGTAAAATTTCTATGCATACTAAACGCGCAATTATGCATTTTGGCGAACTCTGGTCGGCACATCACTTGAGCACACTCCCGTGGAGAGACAGAGCTACCGCACGATGTCACAAAGCCGGCAAGTCAAAGATGAACATCATCGCGTGACACAGCGCTCGTAAGGGCTGGTAGAAAATCTAAGTGGATGGTTGCAGGGGGTTGAAATATTTCGATTGAGCAATCTAAATATTAAAAAAATCTGTTAAAAAAGACCGTAAATCAGTAAAATTAAGCAGAAACCCGTAAAAGTTGGCAAGTGTGCAAGTCTATTTTTGAAGATTTCCCCATTTCGGCAACAACGCACGATGTTTTTGTCCTGTCACACATGCATATGTTTTTGCAATGTTACTATCTGGGAACATTTTCTTAAAAAGCACACTTGCATGGTCAGCACAGCTTAAAGGTAAGTTATGTTACACGAGGAATGAAGTAAACAAGCACTCAGCATGGATAATCGCATCGGAAGAGGAACTATCTCGAGCAAAATTTAATGTTTTGTTATTTTCCACGCACTTAGAATTGGCCACGTGTTTTTGCGTACGAATGTGATTAACGTATCTCCTTTGCCCTTGTGGACAACGGAAAAATCACGCCTACAAATAAAGCAAAAGGCAAATCGTTGGTGGTTCCTTGATTCGATTATACACGGATAATCTGTCGTATACTTCTTAAAAACAGACTGATATTTTCTACCAGCCATCGCTTGATTAAACGCGTGCACAAAAAATTCTCATAAATTCCTGTTAAGACAGATGAAGTACATAAAACAAACCAAAACACTACCGCATGCTTACGACAGAAATCTGCGTCAGTACGTATGGTGCGCGCCAAGGCCAAGCCCACTCCTACTCCGTGCGAGCAGCGCCAGAGATCATTAGCGGACAGAAGAGTAAACATCGCTGCCAACGGCCATGCAACGGCAGAGCAAAACTGCTCACTGCTGACTCAGAAGGGAAAGGTCGCTTCTCCACTAATGAACCGATGCCTCGGAGAACTTCGAACTTTTCCCCTCGTTACTTTTTACGCTACGGTAATCAACGAAGTTCTCCGATGCCTTGGAGAACTTCGAACTTTTCTCATTACTTTTTAATTTATGCTATGGTAATCATCGAAGTTATTCGATGCCTTGGAGAACTTCGAACTTTTCTCATTACTTTTTAATTTACGCTATGGAAATTATGATGGAATCCGGCAATATTATTTTCTAATCCGGAATTCCGGGAAGTGTAATAAAATCCGGCATTGCCGGCCTAAACCCGGAGAGTTGGCACGTCTGTAAGATATACACCTACGCCCCCTGGCGAAGAAATTGTTGAATATTTTAAGAAGAAAATATTCTGAAAATGTTTATTGATGTGAGTGGCATCAGTCCACGAAAGAATTTTTTCAATCGATGTTTTAGAGGCTCAGATTTTATGGCAAATACATCAGAAGCAAAATTTAACACTTACGCCCCTGGTGGCTAAAGTATTCTTTACCAAAAATTGTAAATTATATACAAAATGTTTTTCATCAGGTGTATCCGCTGAAAAAAAAAATTCAAATCGGAGTTTTAGAAGAAGAGTTATCCGGGAAAATGTAATTTACTTTTACGCCCCCTAGCGGAAAATCTATGCGTAACTTGAAAAAGTAACTATATCTAAAATACTCTTCGACATAAATGGAATCGAAAGATAAAATTATTTTTTCAATCGGATGTTTAGAAGCAAATATGTGGAATAAAACGTATTTTTGAATTCGACATCATCTGCATTTATGCCCTCTAGCGGCGAAATTGCACATCGTAAAAAAAACGAAATAAAGGATCATCATTCGCATATTTCAAGCTTCCCAATGCAAAAAGAATTTTTCAAATCAGACCAATAGTTGCAGAGATATTGTGCGTACGTACGGACGGACAGACGGACAAACCGGTAACATAAGCACGATCTTTTTTTACAAAAGATGTGCTAAAAATGGTGAATCATGGTGACTGCTTATTACCAAACTCTTCAATGCCTCATTGCAGAATGTTTTTCAATCACTTAACCTAAAGGCAAGACAAAGGGATAAGGATTAATGGAGATAATTTAATCCACTTCGCCTTGCTGATGAGTAATGACATAGTCATTTTTGCAAGTACCTCTCAGAGCTACAGTATATGATACAGGAACTTGCTGACAAGAGCAGAGAAGTTATTTTAAAAGAGAACTTACAGAAAACAAAACTAATGTACAACACTTTTACAAGAACTGAAGATCTAGAAGTTAATGGAGCAAATCTAGAAATAACGGATGGGTATAATTACCTCAGACAACACATATCAAACGAGGACCACGTTGAAGAAGAAATAAATAGGTGTATAAAACTTGGCTGGCGTGCATTTGGAAGCAATAGTATAATTTTCAAGAGCAATTTAACATTATGCCTTAACAAAAAAAATACTTAATCAATTCATCCTTCCAGTTCTTACTAATGGTTTCAGACACATGGATTTTAATTAAAAATGATGTAGAGGCTAAGAACAACTCACAGAAGCATGGAGAAATACATGCTTGGTATAACTAGGGAAAGTACAAGGAGTAACACATGGATCAGAAAAACAACAAGAGCTGATGATGTCATGATTAAAGTAGAGACCCCTCACAAATGGTAATGGCCATATTGCTAGAAGAACAGATTGCAATTGGACAAGTGAAACACTTGAATGGATTCCAAGAGACAGGAAAAGACCCTGAAGAAGGCCATGTAGGAGATGGTGAAAGAATTTTTAAACTTTTTGAATGTTATCATGTCAAAGAGTCATTCACTATTTGTAGTTAAATTAATTGGTATGATTCCTTATTCATGTACTGCAAAGACTGTGATCTTGGTGGACTGTGACTTAGTACTCTTAATCAGTTTATTATATACTGTGGTACCTAATCATGGCATTTTGAAAGTATCTCATAAATTAAAATTTCAGTATATGATTAGATTCTTTTATTTTTGAATATTGCAATTTTCCAAAATTTTAAAAAATTAAATTGATTTTGACCCATAAATCTGAAAAAGAATTAAGATTTTCCTAATCTGTATCCATTGAAAAATCGAAAAAAAAGTTTGCAAAATTTAAGACAAGAAAAACTTTCCAACAAAAAAAAAAAAAAAAAAAAAAAAAAAAAGGGAAGAACAGAAAATTCTTTACTAAAAAACAATTAAAAAAAAGAAGGTAAATAAGAATATAAATAACAAGGAAAATAATGATAATCCCATAAATTTAAGGTTAAATTGTTTTTTGATCACTAACTTGCCCAGTAGAAGGTGCTCAAGGAGTGAATCTCTGATTTTGTGAACCATCAACAGCGCATGCGTGTCTGATCATCAACATCATCATTAATATTAAACTCGGAGAAGAGGACAAACACTCGCCATTAGCAATTTCTCAGTAATTTCTCAGTATGTGGGCGAACACATGACGACGTCGAAAATTGGTTCAGTGTATTGTTAGAAGTCTTAAATTCACAATGAAACTTCAGTACCTTTTTTACCTATCTTCGTGGTTTTGATTAGTATAGCATATAAATACGTAAACTTAAAAATTTTATAAGTGTTAAAATATTTGGCAACTGAATAGCAAGAGAATGATGTACTTATAACTGACCACATGGTTTTAAGGTGAGGTAAAAAAATTTCAATAATAGTATCAATTTCCTTACTCATAAATTATTTAATTACAATATAGCTTGAAAAATAATGATCCCTCTAAAGAATATAAATATGTATACACATATATATTAAAAACGAGATACACAACGTTCATATTGTGAATTGACAAAAACAAGCTGCATATAGCAGCACATTGTTATCAACTTTCCCACAAACAAAGTAAGGTAAGTGCATGTTTATCATATAATTGTATGCTTACAAAAATCCTTAAATCTGATTAGATACTTTTCAGTATCTAATTATATACTGATAGGTATCTCATAAATTAATTCATTCATTTTTTCCAATACATTAGGTATTTCTTTTATGTCTTCCTCTCTTTTGTTGTTGCTGCTCCTTTATCCACATTTGATTCAGAGAGATGCACAATGGGTACATGAAACGTAGCTAACTTTTCTTTGGCAGGGCTTGAAAAATATCTGAAAAGTTACATGCCCAGTTGGACATGTGCAGAAATTATTTACCTGTCCAGATAGCCAGGAAATAAAAGCTGGATGCACAGGAAAAATTATCTTTTAAGAAAACAAACCAGAATTCCCTTTTTTTTTAAGTTAAAAAATATGAACTTATTTTACATGTTCATGTTCTACATTTCTGTTTTAAGGGTCTGTATTCAAAATGTTCAACGCACAAAAGCGTTTATCTCAAGTTTTAAGATGATGATGCTGAAATTGGTATGAAATGGTATGATGATGAAATTGAAATTTAGTGATTCTGCCATGTTCCTTTCACTGAAGTTTTTGCCCTTTGTCACTAAATGCTGGAGGCTAGTTCCCTCAGAGGTATGCATCGCGTCACTGACAATAAACAACATATGAAGTAAAACTATGTATGACTTCAAATTCTGGACCTAGGAGCATAATATAATTTAAAAAAGTGTCATTCTTCTGTCCTTGGCATTTCATAACAATAATACAACTTTCGGAGATTAGCAGCGAAATGAAAAACAACATGCAATGACTGCCTTTTTAGCACGTCTTTTGTAAAAAAAAAGATCGTGCTTATGTTGGTTTGCCCGTCCGTCCGTCTGTTTGTCTGTACCCACGATATCTCTGCAACTATTGGTCCGATTTGAAAAGTTCTTTTTGCACTGGGAAACTTGAAATATGCGCATGATGATCCTTTATTTTGTTGTTGTTTTTTATGACGTACCATTTCGCCGCTAGAGGGCGTAAATGCGGATGATGTCGAATTCAAAAAAACGTTTTATTCCACGTATTTGCTTCTAAACATCCGATTGAAAAAATTATTTTATCTTTCGATTCTATTAATGTCGAAGAGTATTTTAGATGTAGTTACTTTTTCAAATTACGCATAGGTTTTCCACTAGGTGGCGCAAAAGTAAATTACATTTTTCCCAATAACTCTTCTTTTAAAACTCTGATTTGAAATTTTTTTCTTCAGCGGATACACCTCCTGATGGAAAATCGTTTGCATATAATTTCAAAATTTTGGTAAAGAATACTTTAGCCACCAGGAGGCATAAGTATTAATTTTTGCTTAGATGTATTTGCCATAAAATCTGAGCTTCTAAAATATTGAGTGAAAAAATTCTTTCGTAGACTGATGCCACTCACATCGATAAACCTTTTCGGAATATTTTCTTCTTAAAATATCCCACAGTTTCTCCACTAGGGGGCGTAGATGTATATCCTATTTTTGTCAATATCTCTACTTCCAGGAGTCCAATTTGAAAATTTTTTCTTTGTTGGATATTGTTTTCAGTGTGACATGTTTTTCATATAATTTCAAAATTTTCAAGTAACTCATAGACTTTCCGCTAGGGGGCGTAGAGGTGATTTGCGTTTCTCCCACATCTTTGCTTCTAAATCTCCGATTTGAAAAATTCTCTCTGCACCGGATACAGCTCCTGATGGAAAATCGTTTGCACATAATATCTAATTTTGGTAAAAAAAAATGGTTTGGCCACCAGGGGACGTAAATCTTAATTTCCGCTTCTGATGTATTTGCAGCAAAATATAAGCTTCCAAATTCTCGACTGAAAAAAACGTTGTTTGTAGACTGATACTAATCATGTTGGCAAACCTTTTAGAAACATTTTCTTCTTAAAATAATGCATGGTTTCTATGCCAGGGGGCATAGATGTATATCTTATTTTTGTCAACATCTCTACTTCTACGAGTCCGATTTGAAAAATTCCTTCTTTGGTTGATAGTGTTTCCAGTGCGACATGGTTTTCATATAATTTCAAAATTTTCAAGTAATTCGTAGACTTTCCGCTAGGGGCGTAATGGTAAATTGCTTTTCCCCCTATATCTCTGCTTCTAAATCTCCAATTTGAAAAATTCTTTGTGCACTGGATACAGCTCCTGATGGGAAATCCTTTGCACATAATTTCTAATTTTTGTAAAAAATGGTTTGGCCACCAGGTGGCGTAAGTCTTAATTTCTGCTTCTTCATGTATTTGCAGCAAAATATGAGCTTCTAAAATCTCGATTGCAAAAAAAGTCGTTCGTTGACCGATACTACTCATGTCGACAAACCATTTAGGAACATTTTCTTCTTGAAATAATGCATGGTTTCTATGCCAGGGCGTAGATGTATATCTTAGTTTTGTCAATATCTCTACTTCTAGGAGTCCGATTTGAAAAATTCCTTCTTTGCTGGATAGTGTTTCTGATGCAAAATGTTTTTCCTATAAATTCAAAATCCTCAAATAAATCATAGACTTTCTGCAAGGGGGCAACAAGGTAAATTGTGTTTTCCACATTATTTCTGCTTCTTAAACTCCGATTTGAAAAATTCTTCCTGTATCGCATACAAGACCTGATGGAAAAATTTTTTTATATAATTTCTAATGTTTGGTATAGAATGGTTTGGCCCCAGGGGCATAAGTGTTGATTTCTGCTTCTGATGTGTTTGTAGCAAAATCGGGGCTCCTGAAAACTTTCTTCCTAAAATAATGTATGGTTTTCCCACCAGGGGATGTAATGTCACATCTTATTTTTGTCGATATCTCTGTTTCTAAGAGTCCGCCTTGAAAAATTATTTCGGTGTTGGAGAGCGCTTCCGGTGCGAAATGTTTCTCATATAAACTCATGTTTTTCTTAATGCGCAAGTCTGCAACCAGAGGGCGTAAGCTCACGATTCCGTTTACAGCAATATATCTGAGGGATTAAAAACCCGATTGAAAAACTTCTTTCTTCTGTCAGATGCTATTGTTTTCCATACCGGTTCCATTGACTTTGAATAGCTTTGATAAATTTAATTTGCATCAGAACAGATTCAAAAGACGTGCTTATTACACCCAAAAATTCGGTGTCATCTTTCTTGTTTTTTTCTTGCAGTAGGAAATTCTACTCCAAACTTTATTTTTTTTAGTTTAGTTGCCCAAACTGGGCAACTAGATTTTATTTACCTGCCGAGGCCAATAATTTACATGACCACGGGCATCTCGGGCATGGTATTTTTCAAACCCTGTTTGATAAATGACAATGTCTTGAACTCCATTTTTTTTTTTATGACAATGATATTTAAACAACTATAGAAACAGTTTGCAAATAATCATATATTCCTAAGTTGATGTCAGGACAATGATATTTAAACAACTATAGAAACAGTTTGCGAAGAATCATATATGCCTAAGTTAATGTCAGCTTGAAAACAGAAGAACAAATATGTTTCTTTTCTCAGTCAGGATTCATATGCAGGCCCTTGGTATTGTAGTCTTGAATAAGACAATAATCCTAATTGTCTAGCTACTGAGAGACCAAACACCATTCTACAAAAACTTAGTCATGAGAAAACCAACACACTTTACAGTAAAACTAAACTACCTACTTCATGGAACTTTCAATAAACAAAGAATAATCCAACAAATTTATATGACTCACAAAATATTTTTGCTTCCCTCAACTGACTACACTTAGCATTCCTAGCCAAAACCTATTATAGGGAGAAGGGCAGAAAGGCCATATTTAGCACACAGCCTACACTCTATTAGAGTGTGGTGGCATGGGCCTATTTCATAGCAACTACATCTCACATCACCATATAAGGTGCCATGCCCTCTTGTCATAAATGCATTGCAGAACATCTGAACTGAGGATATTAATTTTAAAAGAATAACAACAAAAGTAAATTACTTTGAGTTGCAGGCTGCTTGAACCCTGTGCTTTCCCTAGGATTAGGCGGTGAACTTGTAGCTGGCCGTTTCTGACTTTGAGCAGGTGGACTACATACAGACTGTGACACAGCAGCAGATTTGTTTTCCATTGATGGTGGACTCATTGGCCGTTCTGTAAAACAAAAAAATAGAAAAAAATTCATTAGATATGAATAGGATGAAACTAAATTTGCAGCAGAAAAAATATGAATATTCACATGTCTGGCTAAAACTGTACCTTGTAGTTGATATCCTCTAAGCAAAACAAGATGTCGCCTGTCTTTGGCATAATTCTTGGAAAGAGCATGCTGCAGATCACCACCAGCCTAAAAGTATGAATATAACAGCAGCATTAATTACATATTGCATAAGACACAAGGTATTGAAGCTCACTAACAATTAATGGGTTTGAACATTAACAATTTATTTTACGGTTAACACACAATAAATAACATCTGCATCCCATATATCATGAACACAAAATTTCTCCAATGATTCAACAAAAATGTTTGTTTGTCCCTTTCACATTTTTGCCACTTCTTAGGAAGAGTTTGAAATTTCCTTCATGCAAGAAAAGGTCAAAATACTACCACCAGGACCTGACAAAGACACTCAGGGCCAGGAAAATGCTTTAGCCTCTATCAAAACAAAATCTTTCACCAATGAACAGCAACTGGAGATGTCATGTGATACACAAAACATTATGTACACACTTTGCTCATATTTCCTTCTATTTAGCATTTGCATCAAATTGGGGGAGCCACTTCATAATATCATCCTATACAGCAAATTTGATTGTTTAATGGTTAAAAAGATGTAGAATTTGATTAATAATAATCTATGAATTTGTAATAGTCATATTTTAATAATTTAAGAATTTGTAATAAATCCTACAGTAGAATTGATTGTGATTTTAAAGTGAGGCAGCAGTTCGAGAGAAGAGTAACAAAGGATTTTGAGAAAACTGAAATTGCTGCTTTAATAAAAACACGCAACATCAAACATATCAACGGGAAATGAATCTCTGAAGAAATAATTCTTCATGTATACATGAAAGTCAATGCAATGTCACTGTCTGCATAAATTTGCAGAAATTTTACTGTTTAGCATGTAGCCACCTCTTCAAAAAACTTGAAAATTATATCACCTTAGAGCGGAAATTGAACCCACATCCCCGGATTTCCATTCAAGTATGCTATCCATTACACCACCCAGGACTCTGTCTATTATTTTCTTGCATCTGCAGCACTATTGGTACCCTAGCTGTGAAATTTTGAACTATTTTTTCCCCCACTAAATTGTTTTTATATGACATCAACAAGCTACCAAGTTTTATCACAATATCTCCATTTCTCATTTTTCTAGAAACCTGAGGATAGGGATACTTATCTTATAACCACACAGTATAAACAAAATATTGTTTTTATTTGAATATTTTGAAATAATACTTATATTGAAAATTTGAAAATAAGGAATGGAGAAATATGGAGTAAGCATTTTTTTCAATTAAAGCACAATTTAAATTCAAAATTGTTGCTTCATTTGTCCTTGTTAGGAATTTCACTATTTCTGTGACTTGTGCAGTTAGTTTTGTGGCAAAGTGAAGAGCAGCATTACCACTCTTTAAAGTTACATTTTTCTGATGAAACTGCAAGATTTATTTTTGCTAAGTTACTTCTTGCTATATCAACAAACAAAAGGAACATGCATTTTTCCTTTTGTTTGCAAAAAAAAAAATATTTAAAAGTTCAAAATCAGAACTTCAACTCTCCCTCCATCACAGTCTTTCATTTCTCACAAAGTCACTTTCTTTGGATAGTGGGCACACTAACATTTTTTTGCATAATTTCACTTTTTAAACAAAAAGAAAACATCCTTGCCCACATGTTTTAAACAAAAACAAATAACAAAAATTAGCACTGCATTGTTCACTCTGCTGTGAAAGCAATTTTACAGGCCACAGAACTGGCTCAGATTCCACTATGTACAGCTTATGCACAGGGTGTGCACACATCTACAGAAAATAAATTCCAAGACTTTCCCAGGACTTTGTCAAAAAATTCCAGGACTCAAATTTTTGTACCAATGCAGTGCAAATTGTTTTATAGTTTGCAAACTGGGGTGAAATTTACTATGCATTTAGAATTCTTATAAAGTCCCATGGGTTCCACTATTGTGGAGTGCTCTTCAGTGTTCAGTGAGGTGGCAAAATTTCCCCATATAATAATTGCTCTGTATAAAACTTGCATGACGCAATCTGGAACCTACCACAATGATAATATAATAAAAAAAAACATTTTTTCCATGGCACTGAAGATTCCTTATTCCATAATCATTCGTTCCCATGCATTTTGACAGCATGGAAGCCAGATATCAGCCTCCTTCAGTCAGGATAGCATGTACTAGAAGGAAGGGTCATCATAGACTTGCGGGAAGATTTCCACATACTGTTGTGACTCCAACTGTACACAACTGCTACACCACAAACTAAAGTTGCTGGAAATATGGCACTCAAACGTCTTGCACTGCAGCATCACACGAGATGACATCACATCTCCACACTCCATGGAAGGAAGTGATGTTATTGTGAGTAGAAGCCACAAGGAGCTAGAACAAAGTGATGCAATCAATCAAAAAAAAATTTTTTTTTTTTTTTTTTTTTCTTTCATCGCATGAAAAATTCCAGGAACTTTCACAAAAATATGAAAAATCAAGGACCTTCCAGGCTTGGAAAAAAACAGAAACCAAATTCCAGGACATTTTGAGGTCCTCAGGTACAGTGCACAAACCCTGTAATTACTGATTGTGAAATTTATTTTTGCATGAAAAAAAGGAAAGGGACACATATGCTTGCTCCACTGATTGGTTTTGAAGAAGAGATTGTTAGAAATAAGAAAAATTTTAAATTCTAAAAAAAAAAAAAAAAAAAAAAACACTAAACGTTCTCACTCCTGCTAGAGCAATCACTTTCAGCATGGTTCTGAACATTCTCGGCGGGCTGATATCCGAAAAAATATCGAAAAAGCACCAAAGAAATGTCATGATATTAAAACCATCCAATAAACAAACACAAAAGTGTTTAATAAATGTTTGAATCTTAAAAACATGAAAAGCTTTGCACAAATGTTAATAACATTACTACACTGAGGTTTTCGATTTCCGTTGTATATTCGATGTTTCCCTTACACATGCATGAGACTGACGGACAGAAAAAAAACTGAATGTTTTAACCAGGTGAAAAATCAGAACACGTGGCAAAACAGTGTGAATGTAACACCAGCATGAGCAATACAGTTCACCAAAATTTATTTATGTAAGTATTACACTGGAGCACATAACTGTATAGAAAACATTAAAGTGAGGTGGGGGGTATATTACGATTATGGATGAGATCTCCGCTCCGTCCGACTTCTGTTTTCAGAAATTTTCCCTCCATTTTCATGCTGAAATACAAATATTTATGGAATAAAATTATATTTAACAACAATACTGGGCAGAAGAACATCGTGAGGGAGGGGCGGAAATAAATTATGGGAAAAATCTTTACTCCTAACTTCATTTTATCTCATCTCTATCTTTATCTCTAACTTCTGTTTTCAAAGGTTTTGAAAGTCGGAATTCTGTCCTGAGATGAAACCAGCACCAATCCCCAAAAATTCTGTTCAGTTACGCGTCGATCTCGAGAATGACAAAAATGGAAGAACCTCATGCCTGAAGATTACAGGGAAATTTTCGTGTCATCTAACTTCCATTTTCAGAAAATTTTCCTCCATTTTCATGCTGAAATACAAATATTTATGGAATAAAACTATGAATAAAATTGTCACAACAATACTGGTCAGAAGAAACATCACAAGAAAAACAAATTATGATTACGGGGGAAAACTTCACCCCGTTTAACTTTCGTTTTCGAAACTTTTGAAAGACAAAATACCGTTTGGAGACGGAAAACTACTGCCCCCCCCCCCACCCACCCACTAATTTCTCCAAATTTCTCTTCAGTTTTGCATCGATCTCGGACGACCAAATAAAAAAAAAGGAAAACCATGAATCTGCAGAAAAATCTCATGTATGCCTTACCCGATAGCTGAACAGTGATTCTCTTAGTTACTACAGAAAATCTATAGCACTTGGAATGTCTGTAATGGTAGCAAACAGAAAACATAATACAGAAAAAAATTACAACTTATTAAAATTCCATAAAAATCAAATTCTCAGACACCAAATTTGAAAACTGATTAATTCAAGATAATCTGATAAAATAATAATCTGATTAAATCAATAAACTTGCTACCTATGCTTAAGTACCACAACAGAAAAATCCTGAACTACAAAACCTCATTCAGGGCCAGAAAAAAAACTGGAATGGATAAAATTCCAAGACACGCAACATAATTTTAGAACTTTTCAAGGTTTTGAAGAACAACTACAAACTATGATAAATACAACATCCATACCCTGTCCCAGGATTCAAACCTAGACTGCAGACTACTCAACAACTGGGCAACACAAGTGGTTGAGTGACAGGAGGGTTGAACAACTGGATACCATAAAGCAGCGTAATAGCAGAAGACCATTCAAGAACTTTTAATCTGAAATCATGTGCACAAAATTTCCTTCAATCTCTCCTTATTTTGCTTTAAACATTGCACATATAAATGTGGCTTGACTAGCCATTCAAATGTACTGAACTGACATTGTTTATATCTGAAATGAACAAAAGCCTTACTAAGTCTTACAACTGCCAATCCAGGAATTAAAAGCAACTTCACAATGCATAGGAAAGAGACTTGGCAAGAACAGTGAAACAATGTGGCTTATACAGTAAATGTATTATATCTGTAATTCCATAATACAAATTCCACTTCTTAAATGAAACAGAAGTCTCAGAGAGGATGTGAATAATGTTCAACTGAATTTTAAAGAGAGAAAACAGATGTCTTCTACTACAACTCTGCAGCTCAAAGAGTCAATGTTTTAACCAGCACCAGAAGTGCAATCTCATTTATGATATCAGAAAAAGCATTTAATTAAAAAAATTACACATTTTTATATACACTCATCGTCAAAAAAATAGTTGCATCCAGAAGAACGTGTCGAATTTCAATGCTATTTGGGAGGAAGGTAAAGGTTACCAGGAACAATAAATGATTAAATATTGAGACTGATATGGGCAATATTTATTGAGCTACACACCAATAAGTAGTGTCTCTCAGTATAGCGTCAAGTCGCCATGTTTGCCCATACAGCATACCAGACGTCTTGGCATGGAGTTGTACAGGTTCCTAATGGTGTCCTATGATAACCCATCTCATGCAGCTTGAATCTTCTCACATAGTTCCTGCAGATTGTGCAGAAGAGGTGAAGTGTGGATAGCGCGTCCAATAGCATCATACACATTTCCAATCGGCGATAGGTCTTGCGATGCGGCTGGTCATGGCAGAGTGTCAGTGTCTTGAAGGCAAGCTCTCGAGAAGCAGAAGTATGCGGACGAACGCTGTCCTGTTGGAAAATTGCACTGAAGTGAGCGTTCAGAAAAGGTATTACCATTGGATGCAGGACCTCATTAACGTAATGTCGGGCTGTCAAAGTGCCTGTAATGGACACCAAAGGTGATCTGGCATCGTAGGCAATTGCACCCCCACACCATGCCTTCTGGACGTGTGAAGCTTGAAAACAAACCATTCATCTTGGCGCTGACCACGGTGCTTCCGCACATGGATTCGTTGGTCGCTGCCTCCAAGACAAAAGTGGGACTTGTCACTGAAGATCACCTGCTGCCATTCTGCATTGCTTCATGACAGTCTGCCATGACACCATTGCAGTCTTTGACGACGATGCAATTGTGTTAAGGGAAGTCGTCATAACGGTCTCTGTGTGTATAGTCCTATATCGTGCAACCATCTGCCAAGTGTGCTGGCACTAATCGGATGATGCATGGAGGGCACCACTGCTCACTGAATATCCACAATCGTGGCTGTTGGGTCACTCCACACATGTTGGACAACCCATTGGTCCTCTCTCTCCATGGTTCATCAAGGTCTCCCAGACCCTTTCTGTCACTGCTGCGTACCTTGTTCTATTCACTGCCGCCAAGAGCATGAAATGGTGATATCTGCATGACTGGTATGGCACACGATGCGACAAAAAAAAACATTCCACTTCCCGAAGCCTGACGATGTCACCCCTCTCAAACTCCTCCAACTGCTTGAATTGCTTCCAAACTTTTCTCCGAGGCATACTTCACTTGCAAAGGATGCAATCGACACAAAAGCATGAGTCAGAATGGAAAGCACACGTAACGGAACAATCTTATATAGCCGGTTAGGCACAGCACTACGACACTTCCTTGCTTGCTTCACATGCTCGGCTGAGCGTGATACTTGAATCATTTGCATGTCTCACGATGTCAAACTTACCCACCAAGTTTCATTTCTGTTGGTTGCTTCCTTCTGGGTGCAACTATTTTTTTGACGATGAGTGTAATTAATAACTGATGAGCGACAATCTAAGTTATGGGAAGTTAATAGCTCCTAAACAAAACTTACCTTCTCATACAATTTGAACAAAGTTGGTATTTTCCTAGGTGATAAAATGCTGAAACTGATCTGTCTCTGAAAGAAAAATCAAAATTTTCTTTTATGCATGGTATTTTATAAACCTATAAAATAAAACCATCTTCAAACTTTATCTGTTTTAATTAAATAATTCCCAAATACAAATAACAGCAATTCATTGACATTACAAGAAAAGTAAAGTTACCACATTTTAAGTACAGGAATTATATTTTAAGTCCACTCGAATATGAGTTTTTCAAAACTATGGCTTTAAAGAAATCATCACTGAAGTTATATACCTACTACAAACAAAGAAAGATTACTAAACACATGTTACTAGAATACATAGGAGCCCAAGGCTTAGTTCTCAAAAGGGGCAAATCAAAATTCTAACTACCAATAACAGATACAAACACCATATACAAATTTCCACTGTGCCTTCTTGTTACCTAACCACCCATACCACACTCTCAACACATGAATTTAATTTGGAACCAAAAGATCCAAAATCTTAAAAAAAAAAAAAAAAAAAAAGAGAAAAAGATGAACAAATGAAATTAGACAGCATATTAACAACAAAATTTCTTTCTAGTTCGTTTGATCCATTTGGTCTCTTGTGTCACGAGTGCCATGAAACCCCAGAGATGACTCAACTCGTCGTCAAAAATTAAAAAATACAATCATGACAAATTTCTGGGAAAAACTTCAAGAGATAGTGAATAGCTGCCGCAGAGGATAACATATGTTTCATTTCTTTGCCTTTAGTACTTTTTCATACTGTATGCATGTATGCTGTACGCATGCATTTACTGGAAATTCTCAATATCTTTTTCTACTTTTACTGCATGCACATGCATCCAGAATTTGTACAGAAAAATTAGCGATCAGAATAAGTGTTATCATGAAAA
This sequence comes from Macrothele yani, assembly GCA_039090855.1. Lineage (NCBI taxonomy): Eukaryota > Metazoa > Arthropoda > Arachnida > Araneae > Macrothelidae > Macrothele > Macrothele yani. The sequence continues at coordinate 161,497,944 of CM076990.1, forward strand.
TATCTGTAGAACAGAAAGGGCATAGCTCAATTTTCCAGAGGAAGACAAATGCCCCTTCTTCTCCCTATATGGGTGCCCATGCAAGAATGCCATGTGATAAAAACATCTATATACTTTCACAATCATTCCAAAATGGAAAATGGAAAACCAATGGAGTGTCCAAAAGCTGTATTGCATTCCTTGATTGTTAAATCAAATGAACAGAAATGGCTACACCTCTAGATAATCCCGTTATATAATAGTCCAGTTTGAAGAATTGGACCGAATGCATTATCAGACAGCATTTCGGGTGAGGAAAATTTTGTATGTAATTTCAAAATTTTCTTAGTGGGAAAGTTTGCCACCAAATTTCTGTTACAGGATATTTGTGGCAATTATCTGTATGGGTAAAAATCTGACTGAAAAAATCCTTCTTTTGTCAGATACTACTAACTAGATAACAGTTTATGTGTATTTCCTGCCCAAAATAATGCACAATTCTCCAGCTAGACACACAAATGCTCAAACTGTTTTCCTCGATATCTCTGCTACTAAAAGTTTGATTCAAATATTTCTTTTAACCATTCCCCAAAATTTCAGGATACCATTCCCCTTGTGGAACATTTTCCATGTACTTGTGAGTTTTTTGTAGTTCACAGTTCTGGCACCAGTCTGTATTTCTGTTTGCAACTATAAGCTTCTAAAAAGAGCATTGAAAAATTTCTTTTTTTATAGTATACCATGCGCTGCAGTAAAGATTGGGAACACCTACTGTCCTCTTTAAATAATACACAGTTTTCCCACTAGCAGGTGTAAATGTCAAAAAAAATTCTTGTTATCTCACCATCCGGAAGATTCATTTGAAAAATTATTTTTCCTTAGCATAGCTTTTGCTATGAAGAATACTTTTTGCCTATTTTCTACTTTTCCAGTTTTCAAAATTTTTCTGCCACGAAGCAACAGTGTATATTTCTATTCTAAAAAGTCCATATGGTTCTTAAAGTTTCTTAGTTTTGGTAGGAAGAATATTTTGCACCCATTTTCCTCTTGAAGTAATGCACAGCTTTTCTGCTAGAGTGCATAAATTTATATCACATTTCTTTTTATACCTCTTCTTTTAATTTGATTTGAAAATCCCTTTTACCTCTGATGTCTTCTCCTATGAGAAACTTTTTGTGCAAAACTTGTAAATTTTTGTAACACATTTTTCAGCCGCTAGTCGTAGCAAGTAACCATTCTATTTTTGAATGTTTTATCAATTGTAGAAATCCAGTTGATTTTTTTTTTTTTTTTTTGTAACTAGTTCCATTCACATTGCATACTTTAAGTGTGTTTTTTTTTCCTAGGTGGTGTAAGCGTATTCCCTTTATTGCTGAATTTTCAGATTTTCTAAAAATCTGCTTTGAAATATTTTTTTCATGTTGGAAAGGATTCAAATGACTTGTTCATTACAGCTGAAAATTTGGTGTCATCTGACTTGTTTTTTCATCGAACCAGTTCAGATATCAAAAGCAGTTATTTTCTAATGTAGTTATGTTGTAGCAAGTGTAGTATAATGGAGTGCAACTGAAAAGCAAGGTTTTATATGTTCACACATCTGGTGTATGAGTCTTTTAGGGGTTTCCTCTACATAAGATCTATGATGTATCAACTATCTTTATGTCTTATGTGAAAATTAATTTTACACCTAAATTATGCAAAATTTTACTGATTTGATTATTTTTTTCATTACGATCAGCCAAAATTGCACTTCAATGAGGAAAAACTGATTTATTACTTCATTGTATGAAATCATTTTCCATGCAAAAATATGCAAAGATAATTCTGCATCTGAATTATACAAAACCACCAACAACCACAATTAAAGACCCAATTAAAGAATATGGCAGTTGTTACCAAAATTAACTACAGCAAATCTGGTGGTGATAACATTTGATGTTTTGAAGATAATTCATTACAAAACATATTTTTCTGAGAAATATAAAGGATACTGTTACCCATTTCCTGTGCTCAAGCCAGCTAATTTATCAGACCATTATTTCTGCTACACATGAAGTGTATTTTTTATTTCCAATTGTTTATAACTTTACACTTTTTTCTTTTATTATGTATCTACTGTATTTCTTTCAGTGGTAAGCTCTAACGTAAGCATTTTACAACCTGGTTCCACGACCAAACACGTGTTTACAATTATTAATAAATTCTTGTTCCCATTTAAGTGCTAAAAGGAGTAAGTTAGAGGAAACCATAATAGCCATAAAAGTCCTCAGTTACTGTAGATTTGTGTCATAAATGGTCTTGTGGTGTTGTCCCATGTTAACAGTAAAAAATGCAATGGCTTAAGTTGGTTTGCAGTAATCATCAAAATAAGCCATTTTCCACTGCACTAAAAATTGCATAAAAAGAATGATGTCTTTGAAATTCAGGTTCCAGTGTGAGCATCAAAACTTGTATTTGATTTGCTGATTCACGATTTTTTTAAACTCTTATGCTCCAATTTGGTTTCAAAAACTGAACAGCTGTTTTTAATAAATCACATTCAGTAAATCGTATTTCTTTATCAGAACACCGCATACACAACAGGCTCATTTTGCAGTCAAACACTTCTCCATATAACCCATATGAAAAAAAATTACAGGTAATATTCCATCAAGACAATACTCACATCAGCCATCACAGATGCTAACTGCTCAGCTACCAAACCTGAGTATGCAGAGCTTTCTAAGGCAGGAAGAGGATATGGCGGTGAATTGCATATTAATATGCAATGCTTCTGAGAAGCAACACTACAGTAAAAGTTACAAACAAAATTAGTGATATACAACGATAAGGTATATACATAAAAAAATAGCAAATTACATTCTCAAGATCATTAACAATGTGGCATTTCCATAGCAAAAATAGTAAATTTCAATGTTTAATAAAGTAAAATTACAAAAACAAAAAAATAAAAAAACATAAAGACATTTTGAGCATTATTTGAGGCATCAAATTTAAGAACAAAACCATAGATCATAACACAACCTCCGCAATAAAACAAATTTATTTTATAAGTATTTCTCCAAACCAACAGATATTTCAGACTGTATTCTAAACTCTTTCTAGGAATGTGCTGATACATTCTATTGTGGCTCAAAAAGTCCCCCCCTCCTATTTTAAAACTTGGATATTGCTTGGTGAATTTCAATTAGTTACTTTACTATTTTGCCTAGTTCCTCATTTCCCACGGACAGCATCATCTTAACATACTTCCCTCATATTATTTTCTTTAACACCACTTTCTAATTTTTTAGAAGCTTTCAACCTAATGCATTTCCACTAAATCACAGCAAAATGCAAACAAACAATTTGTTCATAGCTGTTAATGTTAATAGTATCACTGCTTCTGCTATTGAAATGTTGTCATTTAGTTCAGTTGGCTTCCATTCTGAAATTTTAGTACCACATTCTAATATTAAAGCATTATTCAATGACTTAAAAATGGACTGGTTAACCATATTTTTCACTGCTTTTCTATGTTTTATGCTATCAACATGTGGAAGTATTTGTAATAGTCCCATTATAGAAATGCTGAGATTTTTTTTTGCATGTGAAACACATCATTTGGAAGTAGCACACCAATCACTGACTAGTGCACCAGTTTTTCCCTTCTCTGCCAACCATATTGAACAAAATTGTGTGTTCTGGGACATTTTGATAACTACTAAATATTAAAATGGAATAAAACATGAAGCTTACTACGTTTTAACAAAGTGGTCTACATCTAATCCACACAGAGCAAACTGCAGAACTACCACAGTAGGCCTGCCAACTTTCAAGTATTAAATAAATCTAAATCTATAGCTACTAATTATAGTAGCAAAAATACTGTTCTTTATGTGTTTACACCAGCAATTTTAAGCAGAAGTCGACAGGTTCCCGGTAATATTGACAGAAAGCAAACTACAAGCAGCAAAACTAAAAGACTTACCCCAACTCGAAAAGTAGGCCTATATCCATTGCCGTCTGGCTTCTTCTGCACGAGAACAAGTGCAGAAGAAGCCAGATGGCAATGGATGTGGGCCTACTTTTCAAGTTGGGGTAAGTCCTTTTAATTTTGCTGCTTGTAGTTTGCTTTTTGTTAATATTACCGGGAACTAAAGATTAAAATTAGCAGTAGTCACTTGCCACATGGCAACTGGATAAAATTAAGTGTCCAGTAGAAAAAGTTACTTTAGTCACCATGCTCGAAAATTTGCCTTTTTTATTGCTAAAGAATTTATTTTCATTTTTTAAAAGGCTCCTGTTATAAGAAATGCATTTTCAAATCATCTAACTCCTGCGCGGTGAAAAACAGCTCTTTCCTCCGCAAATAAGTGGGTACGATCTATTTATAGATTCACTCTTCAAGAACGGGGGCAGCTGTTTGTTTTTGCACTTAAGTTGGGGCACAAAGTAACCATATCGGGAATGAACACCTGTGGCTTTAGATGAAACTGTGGCATCACAACCCGTCTTCAGCAGCTCGTTTTTAGTTTGATTTCTCTGAAAATGCATGATTTTCCATTGCTTAGGCATTTCTTGCTTATCATCAAACAAAATGGGCAAGCATTTTCCCTTTTGTTTACAAAAAGAAATCAAAGGTAGAAAGTCGGTACAGTCAAACCTCAATTTAACAAACTTCAAGGGGCCAATAGTCTTGTACGTAAAATCACAGAATTCTTTAAATCGAGGAAGCCTTTCAAATGAAACATTTTTATTTTTTTTATTGAAGGTTCAACGACCACCGTGAGCAACTCAATAGGCTATAAGCAGTCGCAATGAAACATTCAAATTAAGCTAGTGTTCATAACAGAATACGTAAGCAGCTAAGTTCTCTTTGTTTCAGTGAAATTTAAATTATGTACAGTACTTTTAATTACGAATTTATTATCAAAAATGTTATAATACGTACACATTTACTTTGCATATTAAATACATAATTCGTAGATATTAGACTTCAATGTGTAGCATCAAAATTTAAGCGTACTTTAAAATTGCAAGAAAAATACGATAGTTGATTTTTTTCCCCGAGCATTTAGCTTCTTAAATAAGGATTTCAGTATCCTAAACTTCATGAAACAGAACATTAATTAATAATTTATCAACTAGTAAAAACAGAATATGTGTTGATTACCTTTTTACACTGTGGAAAAGAAATGCTTCAGAGAAGATTGCTTATGCTTTTTCTGAATGTTTATCTTTATAAATTGCAGCTTCAATTTTATGAAGTGCATGAAAAACATCATCATTAATATCGAAGGGCATCAAGTACTTTTTAGCACATTCTATACTGTTACCAGCATCACTAAAGCAGCTAACTTTCAGTTCTGCTTCATCTTCTTCATCAGAATCGGATGCATTTAGTCCGATCTGTTCATCGAAAACATCATCAAGGGATTGCATTTGGACTAAGTTTTAACGTGAAAATGCTGGTTAAGATAGTTTTGTGGTTTAAAAAAAATGTCGCTAAATTGAGGAAATGTGTTCGTTAAATCAGGAAACTCCAAGCATTGATTTCAATGTGGCTCCGTTGGGTCCATAAAAAATGTACATAAAATCGAGGAATTCATTAAATCGCAGTCCGTTAAATAGGGGTTTGACTGTACTTCACTTTCTGCCACCGTCTTTCATTCCATGCAGAGTCGTGTTTCCTTTGCACGTGTGAAGTTCGCTTTAAACAAAATAAAAAAACAACAACTCTTGTCTGCCCCTTAACACAGTAAAATGTTACTAAGGAATGGGTAAACATAAGTTTTTCAGTGAAATTAAATACCAAAAATCAGTACTGCATTGTTCACTCTGACGTGATATCATTTTATGGGTCACGGAAAAGGCCGATTCCATCATGGGCAGAATAAGTACCGATTTTGAAATTTAATTTAGCTTTAAAAAAGCAGAAAAGAAAAAAATACTTTCCGTATTGATTGGTTTTGAAGAACAAGCTGTTAAAAATAACAAAAACTGCGCTTCACTAGAAAAAACTTTTAAAATATGAAGTTGTTCTTTTCCATTATTACTGAAGATATTAAAAACGAGAAACATAATTAGAAAAAATATAACAAAGAAGAATATAACCAGAAAGTGAAAAAAAGCACATCCTGGGGTAAGAAAAATTCGAGATTTAGAAAACTACGGAACATTTTCATCCGTACTAAAACACTCATTTTCAGGCGGCGGGCGACATGAAGATGCCCAAATTATATCAAACAAATGTTGTGACATTAGAAATGTCCAATGAACAGTTCCAAAAATGTTTGATGAATGTTAGACTTTTAAGAACATGAAAATAAACTTAGAACAAATGTTGAATAACATTATTTCATAGAGATTTTTTATTTCCACAGTATATTCGATGTTTCTCGTACTCCGCAGCAATCGATGATTTCCACAGTGACTATGGAGAATCCGTAGCATTATAAAGGTCTGAGGTGGGCAAACAGAAAAAAATGAAAAATCATTGAAATTCTACCAAAACAACGTTTTCTGAAGGGGGAAAAAAAAAAAGAAAACAGACAACCAGATTTTTTCTTTCCGTAGTATATTCGATGTTTCCCGTACTCCGCAGGGATCGACAATCTCCGTAATGACTTAAACTATGGAGAATTCGTAGCATTTGGAAGGTCTGTGGTGGGCAAACAGGGAAAAATGACAAATCATTAAATCATTAAAATTCTACAACGGTCAACGCTTTCTAAAAAAAAAAAAAAAAAAACTACTTGATGCTGGGTTTGAAAACCAGACAGAATCCGATGGAATCAAGATACTCTGCATGTGTTCTTATTTCGTCATGACCATTTTCAACACCTGTAAAGGTTTATCAATGTTTTTAATTTAATATATATGAGAACAACCCAGGAAATTACTGAATATTTTCTGTTAGTGGTCAGGAATCATTGCGAGTCTGTAAAATAAAGTGACCAGGTTGGTATCACATTTTTCTCAATCTCAGCTGTACCACAAAATGATTCTGCTATAAGATAGCTAATTCATTTTTAAGAGCTATATGGACAGTTTTCATTTTGACACCAAGAAGAACCTAACCAAAAATAAATGGAATGAAAAGAAAAATTTAGCAGAATGGAAGCAGCTTTGAAACATAATGTCTGAACGTTTTTGACCATCAATAACTCACCATAAACTGCTAGAGAAACTAAAAACAAGCAATTTTTAGTACATGAAGGTCATAGCACAAATTGTTGAAATACTGTTGACTGTTATGCCAAGCAATGCAGAAGTTAAGAGAATGTAAGCATTGTGGGCAATGTTCTTGATGACAAGATAATGCTCATGCAAAAAATGACTTTAGAAAATAGACAGCAAATAAAGTAAGCCAAAGTAAGTATTGTTTGAAAATTTTGACTCAACCACTGCTATCAATTTATGGTGGAGAGATTGAGAGATTCTATTTGTGAACATAGCAAGAGACCAAATAAAAATGATTATCTTTCCAATAAAAACTGTCCAGAAAAATTGGTTGATGTGGTTGAAGAAAAATATAACTTTTAAGATTATACTTATTCATTTAATTGCACTGCACAATAGACAGTGGGCCCTTGCAGAGTTGTATAAAATAAAATGTATATGCATACACAACCATTGAAACAAAAAACTTGCTGCAAACCGGCAAATCACGATAACAATAGAATAAGATAATTTAAAGAAATATTAATATAACAATAAATAATTATTAGAACACTACAGATTACAGAGAAGACAAAAATGTACATTATGGCTGAATGCGCAGGAATGTGTGCAAAATGGGCCTTAAAGCCAAACTTTAAAATATTGGACTATGAACCTCATAAAAACAAGAGACTAATTAAAGAAAGTTTTTATATCTAGAAAAGCAGTTCCATTAATGAACCTTCAAAAATTATAAATAGCGTTTTCAATAACTTAATTCAAAAATGGACTTATAAATACACAAAAATAAAGATTTTAATTTAATAACTGGCAACTGCAAGAGGAACCTGGCAATAAAATTAAAATTTAAAGTCTTTCTGTGTACACGAAACTTTTGTTACAGTTCCTATATATTGAGAACAAGCCTTGATAAAATCAAGAGGCCAGAAATGTGCAGGATGTGGAAAAAAATTAAACATATTAATCTAAGTAAAGCCTTGAGTAAAGGTAAGTGTTTAATTGCTGTAAATAACATTTTTATTTTTTTTAATCTACAAGCAAAAACTATCTTTAAAATCTGCTAATAGTTTGGAAACTATCCGCGTACGGCGTATGTGTGTGCGTCTGTATTCTGTGACCCTGGGTCCTTTAACTACTAAGCTTAAATTTAATTATGTCTAAATAAATGAAAGGTATACAGTGCAATGATAAAATGTGTATAAAACACACAATAGCTGTAAGGAAAATGGCCAGTAGATTTTATCCACCCATTGGCCAATGGCTACTTGAAAAAATCACCAATTTTAATCTTTACTGGAAGCCTGTCGACTTCTGCTTAAAATTGCTAGTGTAAACATGTGAAGAACAGTATTTTTGCTACTATAATTCGTAGCTATAGATTTATTTCCTTAGCCACGTATTATCCATTTATGCACTTATGATTTTCTAGTTTCAAGAATTAAAGCCTGCAAAAAAAATGTCATTGGACATTTAGTTGACATGTCTATTGAATGTGAACTCACTGAAAGAGGTGAAATATATTGATCATCTCAATAAAAATGAACACTGAAATACAGAAACAATGCTGATTGCACTCCTCAATACCCTAATCACTTTTCCCCTTTTCATTCTCAGCCTTTTCCATTCCTGCTCTAATTTTCTAACTGGATAAAAACGACGAAAAATTATTTTTCTGAATTTTCAATTAAAAGAGCTGAATTTTTTAGATGCTTAATAGGGTCATATAAGGTCACCCAGCAGATTTCACTTCGATCCAATGAAAACATACTGAATTATGTATATAAAATTTTATTCAGACATTGCAGAAGCTGACAGCCAGTCTTTGGTAGAGGTGCTCTTAACAATGATTTTCCTGTCACAGTGATAGCAGTGACAGTTCCATGGAAGTAACAATGACTTTAAATGGTGACAAAATCTCCATTTACGACAAATATGACGGAGCTGTTACCCTCTTACTTGTGACAGTTACAAAATCCTCATAAGGGTGAGGTACCATATGAAGCAGGAACAGAGCCGGGAATCATTGCACAAAAGCTAAACACTAAGTGGAAGTGAAAAAGTAAATAAATAAAAAGGTATTGTTCCCTTGTTTGGAAAAACTAGACTAATGGTTTTACTACCGTACATCCCCTCCCCACCATTTACCCCAAAAGGATTAGAGTGATGATTATCTTGCTAAGCTCACCTTGGAAGGTCAATAGCCCTCAGGGTAAAACTCCCTTGCAGAGCGGAAAACCGTCTTAGAAAGCGATGACCACCAAAGCCAAAAGAGTGCCACTTTAACAGTGATTTTTTTGGAACTGTTACTTTGAGCCACTGGTTGTAACGGTGACAGTGATTTTTCAGTAACGGTGACAAAGTAACAGTTATGTGATTTCCGACCCGTCTCTATTCCTTGGCTCATTAAAAATGCCGAAATGTTTAGTGGCAGGGCTATTGTTGCCTGTTATCACTTGCATTGGGGGGAAAGGGTGGGAAGAGTTGCGAGAGGTAGTCATAACATTCTAACTCAGGACAAGTTCACTGTTTTCACTATTGCCAATAGCAGCTAATTTTGATGAAAAAGAGAGGTCAAATTTAAGAAGTGAATTATTATTATTATTCCAAAATTTAAAACTTTCAGGATAAAGTGGTAAACATTAAGGACTTTAAAGGTATAAAAAAGGAATATCAGGAATTTTAGGACAACTCCTATTCCTGCTTATGTTATGCACTTAATTGCACTTGGTTTTATTTCATTTTAATTTGCAGTAATCTTGATACTGATACTACATACAGGAGACCAACACAAACAAAGCTGAACTTTTAACTGGATGAAAAATCAGAATGCATGGCAGGAAAGGGTGAATATAGTGCAGTTATATATATTGAACTGGGAGCACATCACTGTATTCACAATATAAAACTACTGAATATGAAGCAAAAGAAAATGGTTTTAGAAGACATTACTTCTAACAGTATTTTCCTGTTTCATTTTGTTGTACTTGCTAGAACATCAGCACAAGTTTCCACTTACAAACAAGACTTGCTTTCTTCTCAACAAGTTCCACAGCAATATTTGTCTTTCATTTACTCTGCAGCTACACAGCATCCATTTCTTAATTTTTCTTTCTGATGATATCTTTCTCTTCCCATTTCTTCATTGTCACTTTTCTATCTTTCATTTTTATGCCCTCTGATGACCATAATTTCATCAATCAAGATAAAAGAACTTCTGGCCTATGGACCACAAATTAGAGGTATACAAGGGCCTGCCAAGGCTTTTTTCACCAGTTAAGTGAAAATTTAGATTTGGGAATTCAAGTCCATACACCCAAAGAGTGTCTGGATATTCATTTTTCCATTTCAAAAATGAATTTTTTTTCATTTTAGAATTTCCTTTGTGGGCATCTCACTAGCCATTAGAAAGAGCACTGCAGGCCACAGCTGACAGACCATGTTCAAGAGCAAACCTTGCATTATTTGCAATAAGTGGTAGAGAACACTAGATGAAAGTCTGAAACAGGTTGGGTCAGGCCCTAGCTAGGCCATAAACAGGAAATTCTGAGCCAGGCTGGGCCCTTAAAGTTCGGGCCGGGGCTGAGCTTTCCAAATTAAGGTCAGTGCAGACCTCTACCGTGACAGGGTTCCCACTCATTTTCTCTCGAAAAATATAAGCACTTTTTAAGGACTTTTAAGCACCCTACAAAAAAACTTTTCAAGGACCCTACAAATTGCACATGCAAAAATAGCACGTATAAAATATACTTTTACACATGACTTGACTATACAAACTAAGGTTTGTTGATGAAGCTTGCAATATCATTGCATATAATTGAAGCATGTGGATGTAATAAATTAGAATTTATGTAATTTAAGAGACAGTTCTGCTGGTCAAATCAGTTTCATATGAGAGAATAATCACATATGCAACAAAAAGAATGTAAATCATAAAACTGTAGTTAAAGTTACAAGATCTAAATTTGGATATTGCACATAATTATTTCATGGCTTGAATTGTAAAGCCAAAGTCAAAAAATACAAAGTCGACTTTGCCATGAGTCACTACAAGAATGGCTTTCTGCCAATTTCACATGGCATCACCATCAACATAGCCAACCAGCAGCAGAAGCTGTATGCACTTCACTGTAACTTCTGCATTTCACGCATGCAAGTAGGGAAAAAATAAGCACTTTTTAAGCACTTTGGGGGATTTCTGGCAAAAATTAAGGACTTTTAAGCACTCTAAAAAAATTAAGCACTTTTTAAGGACTTATAAGGACCGTAGGAACCCTGCATGAATACATGATATCAAAGTTAACACTCTTTTATATAAATGGTGCAACTTTGAAAATATGAACACTTTTGAACACCATCCTTCAATTCTTATGAATTTTCCAACTTCATCAGCTATACTTTTCTCCTTTATCAAGCTGAAATACAAATATTTATGGAATAAAATGATTAACAACAATACTAAGCAGAAGGAACACTGGGAGAAAAAAAAATACAATAACTGTAGAAATCTTTACTCCATCAAAATTTCGTTTCTGAAAGACAAATTGTCTACCTCAGACTGAAAACCAGCCCCGCCCCCTCCCACAAAAAGATTTCCTTTCAATTTCACATCAATCTCAAGAAGGACCCAATGATGACGAAAAAAGGTGGAATTCTTTGAAACCACGGAAGAATCTCATGCCTAAAAATTAGATAAATTTTCGCTGTATCAAACCTTCCATTTTCAGAAACTGTTGACAACAATTTCAAGATGAAATATAAACATTTATGCCAAAATATTATATTTCACAACAATATTAGACAGAGGCAACATCGCAGGAAAAAAAAGATGTTTTGAGGATAGGAAAAACCTTCACTATATTTAACTTCTGCCAAAGTTTGAAAGACATTCTACTGTCACCAGATGTGGTGGAAAACAAAACAACACACACATCATACTAATAGTGAAAAAAACAAAAAAAATCAGTTTTGCAGCAATAAGAAGACCCAAAAGACAACCAAAAAAAAAAAGAAGTGGAATTCTGTGAATCTATGGAATCTTTTCAGATCAACTAACTGCTTTACACAAAGGTTTACTTGTTTTCAGTTTTGGAACCTCCATTAGTTTCTCTAATTATAAAAAGCTAAACCCATATTTTAAGAAACATGCAGCTATATTCAATCACATGATCTGCAATTCACCATGAATTATGCTCTTGTTGCCTTAACGACTTTGATCTTGAAGTTTAAAAATTGCTGTTTGTTTATTTTTTATGTCTAACATATTTAATTCATAACATGATTATTATACTATACAAAGTTTCAACCAGTTACTAACAACTCACCCAAGTGATTGCTTAAAAATAATACATATATATTAATGCAAGATCCTTCATTCACAAAGTACCTTTACTACATACATGAGACCAACCAAGGAACAAAAAAGCTGAACTTTTTAACGGGTGAAAAATCGGAATGCACGGCGAAAAAAATTTAATATAATTGAGCACTAGCAAGGTGGAATTATTCAGTGTAATTTATTTATGTAAATATTAAAAGATCTCCTAATAATCAATGCTCAATCTCAAAATATTTTGGATTGGCTAAACTCAAATGAGTTAATCATTAATACTTCAAAAACTAAATTTAGGATTTTTTCTAAAAATCAACTCCTGCCTTATACATATTTAACTTTCACTATGAATAATAAAAATATTGAAGCTGTTACCTCATTATTATACTTGGGTATAACTATTACCACTGACCTAAAATGGAACACACATGTAAATGTTATTTTACATAAAATCTCCAAAAATATTGGTATTGTCTCCAGAATACTAACAAATCTCTCCCCAAAAACTTTTATTCTTTTATACTATACTTTATTTCAGTCATATATAAACTATGGGATTTTAACGTGGAGACAGACCACAAAATATAACTTCAAAAAGCTTCAAATATTACAAAATAAATTTATTAGATTAATTGAACTTAAATATCTTTCACATTCTCAGCTTTCTTTTCAATCTCACATCAAAGTTAATGCAAATAAATTTAATATACTTACTATTACGCAACTTTATTACTTCAATCTCGGAAAAATCATGTTTAAAAGAATAAAAAATATTTTTTATTCTGACCTCATAAATATCCCTCTTAGGTCACATACATTATACTCGTTCTAAAACACAACTAATTCCTATCTATGCAAGGACAGAGGCCATAAAAAAGTTTAAATTTTTTTGATCCTCACTACTGGAACTCTTTACCGGATGAATTAACAACTATTAACAACTAAAAGAACTACTATATCATTTTTTTTTCTTGTTTATATCTTTTTTGTTTACCTTACTATTATATTTCGCTTTGTTTGCCAGTGCTGATTACTTGCTTGACTTTGTTCATTTGTGTTTTGTTACTGTGAGGTGGCATAGGGTTCTGTCAGGCCATGTCAGCCTTTTCCCTTTGCTTCCTTGCTGTATGCATTGATTATGTTTTGCTTCTTAATTTTTCTGTATTTCTTTTATGACTCAGCAAAACAAATAAAATGAAACGAAAAATGAAAAAAACTTTCAATTTTAACCTTTCAAAGCCAAAATTGTGATACTTCACTTTTTCAAAGTTTGACATGTTTTATCATGCTTACAGGACCACCTTTAGCTCTTTTGAAAGACACAGGCATCTACAAGAAATTCAAATAATTCAGAGCAAACTAAAAATAAATAAATAAATATGCGTGTGAAAGATGCAAACATTAACCCAATATCAAGCAATAATCAGAATTTCACTGTTTGAAAGTCAATTGTTTTGTCAGTCTGCTTTTATTTTCTTTTTCCTCTTTTTTAAATGGCTTTACAACTTTTGTGAGTACCAGGGTTTCCCACCAGCTGTTAGTGTAGCCCACTTCTGGTTTAGAGATAATGGCACCAGAAGAGAAATGAAATTTTAAGATAAAATAAACATACCATCTAGGTCTTATTCAGGATGTGCATGACTCCAATATTAAAACTACAGTACATCATTTTTTTTTTTTTACCCAAAATTCTTAAAGAAAACTGTTTTAGAAAAGGGTTGTGACAACAGTTCAATTCCTTGAGAAACAACAGAAGGAGAAAAACAAATTTCAATAAAGTGGCAGTATACTAACTTCTGTCATTTACAGATTTAAAACATTTGTTCTATAAACAAGCCAACAACTTTTATGAACAAAACCAACAACTTTTAATCAACACTGAAACATCGTAATTGCAAAATTTTTAACCTTGATTCACGTAATGCTTGGAAGTCATCAAACACTTGAAGAGCAGTACTTAAGCCCTCTGCAATATGACTATGAGCTTCACCAGCACCACCTATGAACCTAAATTGAAAAACCATACAGTTAAACATGAAATGTACAAAAATAAATAATAGTAACTGCCAGATCGAATAATAATAATGTTGAAATCAATAATGGAAAAAAAATATTATCACATATTCTTAAATGATGTAACACAAACAATTAATTTGTATCATACTTACTCTGCAGAAAAAAGTAAACACCTGAAAACTAGATATGCAAAGAAGGCTTATTTGAATATGAATGAATCTACTCAAGGTTGATCAGTTGCCTTAGAGGGAAAGTGGTCTAACTGTTGGCTTCTGACATTCAATTGAGTGACCCTGGGTTCGAGAAGCCTGCTACAATGAATGTTCAGAAAAGCAGGGAAAACAACTTTATGATATTTTGAGACTTTTCACCAAAAGACATGTTTACACAAGAATCTGCTGGCAACCTGTGTGGAGATGCACATGTCTGAAAATGGTCATTGCATGTGAGCAACATCATTACTATAAACTACTTTTTCATTTTCTTATGTAAAATTTACCATCACAGGAATTATCCAAACTAATACACAACAATTATGTAACTTAAATTGCAACAAAAAAATCCAGTATATTATTTAAAAACACAGATAGTCACTCAGCAGTGGTGGTATGTGATTTCTACAGGCTTTCTGCAAAATATACTTATGGCACTATTAAAAAATATTGACTCCCCCCCCCCACCTCTTCCCCCTCAAAGAAAAATTCCACAGGCTTCCTTCACACTTTCAGTATATCTGTTATCTTACCCTTTATTTAACACCTGACAGGGAGGAGCAGTGTGGACAGTTCATACACTGAAGAGCAATTGAATTAGAGACAGCTGGCGTTATGCAAATGTGGTGCTATGGGCGGCCCTGTAAACGGAAACGACATGACGTATGCAGCGATCCGACAATATAAGGAGTGATGCGACGGGAATCAGTAAGAGTCGGACGCAGTACGGGTAAGACGAAGGATCTAAGCGCATTTGATCGGGGGAAGATTGTTGGGGCCCGACGAATGGGTCACTCCATCTCGGAAGTCGTGCAGGCACTACGATTTTCACGAGCCACTGTGTCACGAGTGCACCGTGAGTACATCGAATCCAGTAAAACTATCCCTACAAGGGCCAACTGCCGTGGACAACAGCGTGTGGATGAGCAGGGTCATCATCGGCTAGCTCGCATTGTAACAGCGGATAGACGGGCCACAGTGCAAGAAATCACTCAGCAATTTAATGCTAGTGCACAAAAACGTGTAAGCAGCAACACCATCCAGAACCATCTCCTCGCTATGGGGTACAGAAGTCATCGTCCCACGAGGGTACCGCTGCTGACCGCATATCACAGGGTGCAAAGATTAGCATTGGCGTGGGAACATCGCCACTGGACCCTAGACATGTGGGGAAATGTTGCCTGGACTGATGAGTCAAGATTCACGTTGGTACATGCGGATGGCAGGATACGATTATGGCACAAACCACATGAAGTGATGGATCCTTCTTGCCAGCAGGGCACTCTTCAAGCTGGTGGGGGTGGCATTCTCGTCTGGGGACTGTTTACGTGGACTGAAAGTGGACCCCTGGTATGTGTGACATCGTCCCTCACAGGTCAACGTTACAGGATATCCTGGACGACCATTTGCTTCCGTTTGTGCATCTTCAACATCCCACTGAGGACCACATCCTGCAACAAGACACTGCACCGTGCCATCGCTCCCGAATTGTATCCGAATGGTTGGATGAACACTCCACCGATGTGACCTCACTTCCTTGGCCAGCTAGGTCACCTGACCTTAATCCCATCGAGCACATCTGAGATGCCATCGAGAGAGATGTTCGAGGCTCTGACCCCCTCCATCAAATCTTCGTGAACTGTGGGAGCTTGTTCAGGGGTCGTGGATCCGTATGGCTTCTCAACGCTTCCAGTGTCTTGTCGAGTCCATGCCGAGACGAATCGCCGCCGTCATCAGGGCAAAAAGTGGTGCTACACGTTACTATACTCGGGGCAAACTTAACCTGTCATTGGAAGGAAGGCTACAGAGTGTATACTTCCACTGCATAAAATAGTTCCGGTCTAAAAGCTCGTACTCCAGCTTCAACTGGCACTTAGAAATGACACAGATGTTCAATACGTTGTGTGTGTGTGCATTTAAAAAATTCAGATCTCAGTTTCAGCGGCATTTCTAAAAAATACAGATATTCGTGCTTTGGTGACGTCACTGATGGTTCTCTGTCACAGCATTCTTGTTTGGGTCAGAGTTAAGCTGTCAACCCAGGGGATATTTATTGCTGTGGGGGGTGGGGGTCATTAGTGGAAGGATGAGGGCGAAAAAGTGTTTCCGAGGGCATTTCGCGTTTCTCCCCCTGGTTTCTCCTTGATTGTTGTTTTAAAACACTCTTCTGTCTTTTAGGTTTTTTCGAATGGCATCTGCCGGTCACTCGAGTGTATTTCAGCCGCATAAACCTGGGAAACCACTACGAAGCTCTGCTAAGGTGATCATTATGAATGTTTTCACTAAATTGATGGGAAAACATTCGCCGAATAAATCAAATGAATTAACAGTTCTTACGGCAGAACTCACTGGCGTTTCAAGTCGCACCATTGCGAGAATGAAGGTTGAATTTAGTACTGAAGTACCTCAGATCCATCGGCAATTTATTTCTTAAAATTAAAATGCAATTCTAGCTTGGCTTACATAGAACGTTTTCTCGAAATTAGTTTGGAGTTCCGAATTCAGTTCTCAATATAGGCCAAGAAACGGCCATCTTTTCCTTTTGAACTTTTGTGCGCAGTTGCCTTAAACGCGCATGAACCGGCATGAAAATTCAGACAAATGAAAGAGTTCTTTCCCCAGCCACACATAATTCGGAAACTTGGAAAACTGCCACACATTCAAAGTGTTCCTCGGAGGAACAGCAATTTGTGCCCGGCCCATCAATGAAAAACATGTGGCAATTTTCCAATGTGTAGCAATTTTCCAAGTTGCTGAAAGATGTGTGGCAGTTTACAGTGAACCTTAAAATATCATTTACCACAGAGACGGGCTCTTGTCCAGTACTTATGGCAACACGGGGTAGTTAAAAATGCATACACATTTAACGGATGTCTGTTATAAAAAAAAAATCTAATCAAGGCAAAATTTTTGAAAGAACGAAATTTTACGCATAACTGATGACATGGTAAAATTACTTTTAATTAAATCCCGCAGTTGGTAATCTTCAAGCAATAAGTATAAATATATGAAATATATAAAAAAAATGGAAAAATATGTGAAAACAAAATTAGGCCACTTAAGACTGCTTCCCGTGTTTAGCAAAGATAATTTCATTTTAAAAGTAAGAAAGAAAGAAACGTTACACGTTCTGTAGCATCTCAAAAAAAAAAAAAAAAAAAAAAGATAAGAGAGGGAGAAATAAACTGCTTGTCTACTGGTCTGCAAAGCGCGCGGCGGTGGGGAGGGGGTTAAAATAGAGGGGTTTGGTAAGGGATCACGGTGACAGCCAGCCCTGAGGGCTTGTGGGAGAAGTTTTCCGAGTGAAGGTTAATTACACACCATTAGTGCGGAGTAATACTGGGAGTGAAAAGGTCACCGTAGCTTTGGCCTCATTGCCAGGATAGCTTTGCCCCGAGTATAGACAGGTATCTCTAATTCAATTGCTCTTCAGTGTATACAGAGAATGTGTTCGTACCCCAGGGGGAAAAAAACACAAACATAATACATCAACACATATCAAAAATGAGAATTATAATATTATTCTACTCTACAACACTTAAAAAAAAAAAATTATTCTATACACTTGTCATAAGACTGACTGGGAATAGAGTTGTTATGATGAAATATGCCTCGACACCAAAATGCCCATCCACAAAAAAGTCCTGTAACCATAACTAAAGTGGGGAGAAAGAAATCTGAAGCATAAGTTACTGTGAGATTTAAATCCTCAAAATTATGACAATGCCACAACCATACACTGAAGAGCCAAAAAGTTATGACCAGCACCCAGCACTTCTTTATGGAAATCAAATTGAAGCAAGTGCAAGTAAACGACAGTGTGTGAAAGTTATGAAATGGTATAAATAACACCTGCTACTGATATCTTTAATCAGTGTTATTCTTGTTCTTCAGATGGAAAAGGCGGCAGACTTAAGAGGGTTTGACAAAGGCCCAATCGTAATGGCCACACAACTGGGTCAGAGCATTTCCAAGACAGCAAGCTTCCGGGGTGATCACAGTCAGACATGGTTAGAACTTTCAAAAAGTGGTCCGAGGAGAGGAAAAACCAGGAACCACTGGCAAGGTGTGGGCTGATCATGGCTCATCAATGCTAGAGGTGAGCAAAGGCTATCCCGTATGGTACGAGCCAACAGAAGGGGTACTACGGTGCAACTCACTGGTAATTTGAATGCTGGTGATGGGAGTAATGCATCACAACACACAGTACATCAAACCCTGCTGAAAATAGGGATGCATAGTCATTTTCTGTTGGACAATTTGGACAGCCAAGTATATGTGCATTGTTTACCAGGGGAAATGTTAGCACCAGGATGCACTGTGGGACAAAAACAAGCCAGTGGAGGAAGTGTAATGCTTTGGTAATGTTCTGCTAGGAAACTGTGGGTCCAGTCATTCATGTGCCGGAAACTAGGATGTCTACCACCAATCTGAACATCATTGCAGACCAGGTATATCGTGTCATGGCAACAGTATTCCCCCTCCAGTAGTGTCTTCTTTTAGCTGGAAAATTTGCCATGCCATACTGTCTGGATTGTTCAACAATGGTTGGTGGAACATGAGGAAGACTTCCAGGAATTACTCTGACCTCAAAATTTCTTAGACATCAATCTAATCGAGCATTTGTGGTTTGTGTTGGAACAGTAAATATGATCTGAGGTGCCTCAACCACGTTAACTTACAAGAGTTCAAGGATCTGCTGGATACATATTGGTACCAGATACCACATCTTGAGAAATCTCGTAGAATAAATAGCTTGTCGAGTAAGAGCTGTTTTGATGACATGTAGAGGACCAACATCATATTAGATAGGTGGTCATTAACGTGTTGACTCTTCGGTGTATGAATCCTTATAGCAGTCACTTTTTTTCTGGTGGTGCCACAGACAAATCTTTACAGCAATGTTTTATTTTTATTTTTTTCTGGTAGTGCAAGACATATCAACTCCATAGCACACACTTTTTTTCTTTTTTCTTTTTTTTTTTTGGTAATGCAACATACACTGCTGGCCACCCAAAATGCAACACCAAGAAGGACACGACATAGCAAAGCCAGATTTACTGGACACATAACAATAGATACAAAGATAAAACGACTGAGCTTACAGGCCCGTGCGACTTGCGGAACATGCAGACATCAATAGTTCGTGTGGCCCCCATGGCTGTCAATAACGGCCGCTACATGCCGCGGCGTAGAACGAAAGAGGCTTTGGATGTGGGCTTGGGGTATGTCGGTCCAGGCTGCTTCCACACGTTGCCACAGTTCATCAGGCGTAGCCGCGGGTGGTGCTTGCCGGGCCACTCCGTTGCCGATCAGCGACCAGACGTGTTTGATGGGTGACATATCGAGAGAACAGGCTCGCCACGGCAGCAGTGACACATGGTGGGCCGTGAAGAATTGTTGCACAATGCGGGCCACGTGCAGGCGCGCATTGTCCTGTTAAAACGTGGCCCCTGGCAGGTCCTTCAGGTAAGGGAGGACTACAGGCTCCAAAATGTCGGAGATGTAGCGGTGGCTGTTGAGTGTACCGGCGATGCGTACCAGAGGGGTGCGGGTGTCATATCCAATTGCGCCCCAAACCATAATGCCAGGCAACAGACCGGTATGGCGATGCATAATGCAGGCGTCATACAGTCTCTCGCCGCGGTGCTGCCACACGCGGATCCGACCATCATAGTGTTGCAGGCAGAAGCGGGATTCGTCGGAGAAGACAATGTTGTGCCATTCCATAGTCCAGGTGCGGCGTTCAACAGCCCACTGCCACCGCACTCGCTGGTGGAGTAACGTCAATGGTAATCGGAGCAACGGGCGCCGTGCGACAAGTCCCCACTCCTACAGACGACGTCGAACGGTACGTGCTGACACAGGTTGTTGCGCAACACACCCTAATTCCTGCGCTAACGTTCGTGATGTGGCGGTGCGAGCCATCAATGCCCGCCGCACATGCTGGTCCTCTCGTTCGGTGGTGTGTCGCGGCTGCGGCTATCACTCACGTCGGTCCGTCCGTCCGTCCCTTCTGCACCCACCAAATCCATATTCGCCTCACTGTGGCTGGATGTCGTCCCACACGGGCGCCGATGTCTAGGTACGATAAACCGCTGTCGCAATAAGCCACTATTCGTCCTATGTCGAACTCCGAAACGTGCTGGAATGACTGCCGTATTCTGAGACGAGGCATCAGGAAGCTTCCCACGCACAGGTCCGGCAGCACAACACACTTCCACTACTTACACCCCCGCCTTCTGTGCACCCTTCTTATAGAGCTTCTCGGTGGCGTGCCGGGCGCACATGATTTGCATATGCCCTGCAATGCTAATCGTTTGCATGTCCTCTCACGGGCGACGCATGCTGTGAATTTCAGGCCAATCGGATGCTTCCTTCTTGGTTTTGCATTTTGGGAGGCCAGCAGTGTAGATGTGAATCCATACAGCAGTCACTTTTTTCTTGTATAGCCACAGACATGAATCCTTATAGCAGTCACTTTTTCTAGTAGTGCTACAGGCATGTGAATCCTTTTGCAGTCACTCTTATTTTATTTTATTTTTTGTAGTGCTACAGACATGTAAGTCGTTACAACACTAGCACTGAAGTTTAATACTTTTTATATTTTTTTGTCATATGGCAATTTAGATTCAAGAAAGCATTTTCCCTTACCATTATTATTATTATTATTATTTGTAAAAGGACTGGAGAAAAATATTTTATTAATTTTTTTTATCTAGAACTCAAGGGTCCCTAAAATTAGAAAGCTCCCTCATAGCTGTGTGTCTTGTGAGGGTACAGTACAGCATTCCAATCCAGTAGAACAACAAAGATTTTAAAAAATCAGTGAAACTGATTTAATATGTAAAATTAAATTTTAACAAAGAAAGAACACTAAGTTTTAGATGAAGTTTTAATCACCGAAGAAATCAAAGCAAAAATAAAACAAAATATGCAGTAAAGAAAAAATCAACTGAATATTAACAACAATGCTGAAATTTTGTTATGTAAAATACATAAAACTGAAGCAGAAAACAAATTTTAATTTTTTGCTGTAAAATACTTTTTTTTTCATGCCAACATCAATTGATCCCTGCCACAGAATCTATAAAGGATGTTCACACATTTTTAGAATGATTTCCCAGCAATATAATCAATATTTCTGGGAAATCATTCTTTCTCAAATGTTCTATCTGGTAGTCCTTTCTCTAGACAATGAACCTACATCTAGATTTCCAAGATGACAGGGCATTTCTTAAAATTCGTAGTGGTATTTTATTCCACTTCTCTTCCATAGTTCAATCATTGTGTTAGGTCTGTGTCTACAAAGCGTCTTTTTAGCAGTCCAAAAGCACAATAGTCCATTGGTGGCACGTCATGGGACTTTGATGGAATATGAGCCAAAGGTATAGACTTGATAACTGTCTCTTTTTCTATTTCTTCAAGAAATAGAGTAGTAGATTTTGATGTGTGACTGGTAGCCTCCTTATCCTGATGGGATTCTACTCTTTGAAGGCTCTTTGGATAAAAGAATGGTATTTCCTCCTTAAGTACATGAGTTAAAACATTATTTTGGTATTATGTAGAATTGATTTTAATATTCTTTTCAACTACTATTCAAAAACTTCTATTAAGAGAATTCTTAGTAGGATTTTTTATTTTAATTGCAAATTTTCAGAGAAAACTCTTCTCCTTCTTCAGGCTGTCTTTGGTTGTCACTTCTTCCCGTCACTTGGCGGCACGTCATGGGACTTTGATGGAATATGAGCTGGGAAGAAGTGACAACAAAAGAGAGACAAAAGATATCAACAGGAAGAAGTGACAACAAGAAACAGCCTGCAGAAGGAGAAGAGTTTTTTCCGAAAATTTGCAAATAAAATAAAAATTTCCTAGTAAGAATTCCCACAATAGAAGTTTTTGAATAGTAATTGAATTAAGAAACTAGGAAGACAATTATCAACATATTCTTTTCAACGTTTCTTAACTTTAATTTCCCATTGTATGAGAAATCAGCAATAGTTATGAATCCTTTAGTGAAGCTTTCTTCGAATACTTGGAACCAAGTTGTCAGTCTTTTTCTGCTCTCTTGCAATAGTAAAATCGACCTTTTTCTGTTACAGTCGTTTAGGCAGATCCATGCTTCATCAATAGACACAATAAATTTCCATCTGTCTTTGGCTAAGTGATTTTCATAAAGAAGTCTATACCATGTTCTGTGCTCAGGCAAAAGGTGGTGAACATTCTGTTTTTTTGTTTTGTTTTTTCAGATTGAAATCTTTGTTTATTTTCTTGTTAACAGTTGATACAGAGATTTTTGAAGACTTAGTGATTCCTCTTTTGGTCGGAAGATTTTCCGTTAAGACCAGAAACCTTACTTTGAAATAGTCATAAATGTGCGTACCTTCTTTGGATACTTGTTTGGTGTTTTTTTTTTTTTTTTTTTTTTTCCTGTTAAAAGCAATAAAAGCAATGCTTGATTATTTTTCTCCCCATTATTTATAATATAGCTAATTTTACATTTAGAAATGCTAATTCCATGATTTTCATAGCGTTTTTAATTACAGAACAAAAACATAACCTTCTACCCACAGCTTGTTTATGTACGACATCTTCCTAGCAGATATTTAACTGCAGCAGATGTTTCTTTTGTCCTCATCAAACACATTGTTGCCAGTTTGAATTCTTTGAACTTATTTTCTGTACTTTCTAATCAAAAACATTTTTAAAATGTGTGGTCATCCCCTATATTACATAAACCCAGAAAGTGCATCAAAATACTATAAAAGGATATTCTTCAAATACACAGCAGCAATTCTTACCTTCCACTAAAGCTAGAAAACTTCACAATAACCTAAAAAATGTGAAGGCCTTGCTCTGCAATTTAAGGTGGTTCCACTTAAAATCTCTGCCATATATTTCTAATGGCAAAACTTCTTTACATATTTTCTTCGCAATTATTGTATTCCCATGGATGAAAATTTGCACATCGATAAAACTAACTTTAAGTTATAGCATGGGATACTTAATACTTGCTAAAGCATAACCATAATTAAGCAATCTAACATTTGTTTGTCTACTGACGTCATCATTGTACAGGTAGCACCATCTATTAACAGGTCTGAGCATTATTCAAAGAAAGATGATTGATTTTTTAATATAATTATGGTTATGTTTTAGCAAGTATTAAGTATCTCATGCTATAACTTAAAGTTAGTTTTATCGATGTGCAAATTTTCATCCTTGGGAATACATTAATTGTGAAGGTTGAATCACCTTAATATATATATCATCATCATCATTGTCAACCATTATCAATCCACTGCTGGACAAAGGTCTCCCCAAGTTTCCTCCACAACGGTCTGTCTTGTGCCAGTCTCCTCCACGTCACTCCCGCATACTTTCAAATTTCATCCACCCATCTTCCATGTGGTCTTCTTCTGGGTCTTTTCCTGTCCCTTCGAATCCAATCTAAAATTTCGGCTGTCCATCGATGGTCTGTTCTTCTGGCAGTATGTCCAGCCCATTGCCATTTCAGGGATTTAACTCTGATCATGATGTCTTCCACTCTTGTCATTTTTTGGATCCATGAGTTCCTCTTCTTATCTTTCCTGGTTACACCAAGCATGCACCGCTCCATGCTTCTTTGAGTTGTCTGCAGCCTTTGTATGTCTCTTTTACAGTGCTTATGTATGGTCTCTGCACCATACGTAAGCACTGGAAGGATGCATTGATCAAACACTTTTCTTTTAAGACATAATGGCATATTGCTCTTGAAAATTATGCTGTTTCTTCCAAAAGCTTTCCAGGCAAGTTTTGTACGCCAATTAATTTCTTCATCAATGTGACCCTCACTTGATATCTGCTGTCCAAGATAAACGTACGTGTCTGTTATCTCCAGCTTTTCTCCATCAATCGATAAATCTTCCATTCTTGTAAAAGCATTGAACATCACTTTTGTCTTCTGAAAGTTCATTTTTAATCCCACTTCTGTACTCTTGTCAGCAAGTTCCTGGATCATACTCTGCAGCTCTGATGGGGTAGTTGCAAAAATGACTATGCCATCAGCAAAACGAAGGTGGGTTAGATAATCTCCATTAATCTTTATCCCTTTGTTTTCCCAGTTCAGTGATTGAAAGACATTTTCCAATGTGGCATTAAAGAGCTTCAGAGATATGGTGTCACCTTGTCTCACTCCCTTTCCAATTTTTATGTGTGTTGTATTTTCAAACAGCCGAATCTTTGCACTTGCATTTTCATAGATGTTATTAATAATATTAATGTATGCATCTTCAATACCGCAGGATTGCAGAGCCATTGTAACTGCTGATGGTTTCACTGAATCAAAGGCTTTTTCATAATCGATAAAAGCCATGCACAATGGAAGTTCATATTCCCTCGCTCTTTCAATTAGTTCTCTCAGTACGTGGATATGATCTATTGTGCTGTAGCCACTCCTGAATCCAGCTTGTTTTCTCGGTTGAACCATGTCCAGTGTCACCTTCAAGCGGTGTGAAAGAACTTTAGTGAAAATTTTATAAACCACTGATAGGAGGCTGATTGGTCTGTAGTTCCTGAGATCCTCAATGTCACCTTTTTTATGCAGCAAGATCATTGTAGCGTTGTTCCAATCCTCAGGAATCTTCCCTTCATTAAGGCATCGAGTGAAAATTTGGGCGAGTACTGTTTCGATTTCTCCACTTGCTTCTTGTATGATGTCTACATTAATTCCATCTTCTCCTGGAGCTTTTCCCCGCTTCATGTTCTTGATTGCATGTGCAACTTCTGCTGGGAGGACTGGAAGAACTGTGGTGCTGGTACCTTTCATGATGTCTGGAGTACATGTATCATCCCTTTCATATAATTTGGAGTAGAAATCTTTCACTCTTGTCAAAATTTCGCCTCTGTTTCTTGTTACAGAACCATCTTCTTTTCTCAGTGCCATAATCTGTTTTCTTCCCTTACTGAGATGTCCCTTTGCTATCTTTAGGCTTTGGTTGTTTTCAATTGCTTTCCTTACTGGTTCACAGTTGAATTTCCTAACGTCTTCAGTGCTACTTTTCCGTACTGTCTTGCACAGCTCTACATATTCCACTTTGGAAGTCACATCTTCTTTAGTTGTCCTCATCTTCCTTCTTTTTTGCATCAACATTTTAGTTTTTCCTGATAATTTGTTCACATGCAACTTGTTCTTAGACCCAGCTAATTTTGTTGCTGTTTCCATAAGAGCTTTGGTTACTTTTCTGTTAACTTCAGAAATATCCACTTCTTCCGATGTTAGGATTTCTAAAGCAGAGAATCTGTTCTTCAGTTCCAACTTGAAGGTATTATGGTGCTTTTTAAGGTTGGTTATGTCAATACATTTTGTTTGACTTATGAGCTTGCCACGTTCGAGTTTAGTGTTGAGGTGCATCTTACATCTCACCAATCTATGGTCACTACCTGTGTTGAACTTGTTTAGCACACTGCAGCCTTCTATGACGAATTTTTTGTTACACATAATAAAATCAATTTCACTTGTCGTCCCATTTGGATGTCTCCATGTCCATTTCCTGTGTGGCTTTTTCTTGAAGAAGGAGTTCAAGATGAAAAGCCCTTCTGCCTCTGCAAAATCTACGTGAGTATTTCTACGCTGGTTTCTGTTGCTGTGACCAAATTTACCTATGGAAGTTTCATTCTGTTGCCGTTGCCTTATTTTTGCATTGAAATCTCCCATAATTATCTTTAAGTGCTGCTTACCTTTATTATTTAGATCACGAATTTCCTCATAAAATTCTTCAATTTCTTCTTCAGGATGACTTGTGGTGGGTGCATAAGTTTGAATAATCTGAGCCTGGTATCTTCTCGAGAGTTGGATAACGAGTCGTGCAGCTCTGTCAGAGAAACTTTCAACTCCTACAACTTTATCCTTCGGTTTCTTGTTTATTATAAATCCAACACCACTAGTTCTGCCAGTATCTGTCCCACGATAGTAGAAGAGATGTCCACTTTTCAGTTCAATGAGATCTTCTCCTTTTCTCCTTACCTCACTTAGCCCGACGATGTCCCACTTGATCCTTTGTAGTTCCTCTTCCAATTCAAGAAGCCTTGAATCAGAAGGTAGGGAGCGTCCATTATACGTAGCCAAGGTCAGCATCAGATGGCAGCCTAGTCCGGTCCTCCGGGGATTCTTAGCACCCTCTGCCTTTATGTCGCACTGGCCGCTGCCTTGGCCAGGTACATTCCAGCTGCAGGAGACTGAGGGCCAAGATTTAAGTTGTGGAGTCATTTTGGAGGAGTTTGGCCATAACTCACCACGCTGGCCAAGCGGGTTGATGAGTGTGGGATAGCATTTCCTCTAATCTCGATGGTATAGTTATATCGCTATTGGCGGTCGTCAGAACCCCTTTAGTGGGAACAGGATGTACCACGAGAAGGCGGGGTTGACATTTGTCAAGGAGAGGATGTGATGTTACGCATCACCTGACCTTACATCCCAATATATATATATATATATATCTTTTTTTAACATACTGTGGCTTCGCACACAAAAAATAACATTCTTGTGGCTAACATTAACAAATGCTAACATTTCTGTGGCTTCATTAACAAAAATTTAACCCCTGAAATTTGTTTTCTAAACATGTCTGCAATTTTTCTCCTGTCAGAAAGGCATTTCACTCCTCTCTCCATAATAACCAACAGGTGAACTCCTTTCTCCATCCCAATTCTGATTTAGGCAGCACAGACTGTACGAACCCAAGTAAGAGGAGGATCCTGGAGCACTATACTCATTTTGGGATGATATTATGGTTTTTTTCATTTAACAAATTTGCTACGTAACAACCCACGAGTGGGTGTTTAAACGCGAGTTTCGTGTGTGGCACCCAGAAATGTGCACTGTCCTCCTGTGCTAAAGCAATAACTTCTACATTTTTCAGAGGGGGAAGGGGAGGGGAGTTTTGTATACATAAATCTACAGTGGGTATCCATCACTTTACATATATAGCTTTGAACGATCCACTAATGCGACGTCAGGCACACATTTCCAACTTATCTTGTAGGTTAGCGATAGTTTATAAAATATATGCATGGCTATGGCTGCTTTTCATACTCCACACCTCCTATTACACTATAATTAACATAGAAATCAGACATCTTTGAATTGCCTGTATTTACTGTTTCTCGTGTACATGAAACACATCAGAAAACTTGGAAATTTCATTGCCCTGGAGGGGGAATCAAACCCACATCAATTGATTTCTGTTCGAGCATGCTATCTGTTACACCACCCAGGACACTATTACACCGGTGTGAAAAAATTAAGGACGAAGAGGAGAAATTAGCATAACAGCAGAACGAGCAGGCAGAATGGACCAAAAAACCACTCAGGAGATAGACTTGGGTCCGGTACGGTAGGGCATGTGCACATATGCAGCATGACGGAGGGGGGTCGGAAGGGTATAAAGCACACGGGCGGTGTACGCTCAGCAATTCGGTGAAAGCTATTGCACGGTGTACATCGGTTTGAACGACGTCGAGTTGCTGCCACCGTGTGATATGGCCAACAGGCAATCCTGTAGACGACATCTGGATGACTTAACCCAAGGTTGCGTCACTGGGAAGTTGGAAGAAGGTCAAAGTGTGACTAGTGTGGCCGAGGAGTTTGGGATCGCTCACAGCATCGTTTCACGATCTTGGAGAGTATTTCAAGCGACAGGAACAGCTGTCCGAGAGTTTAGCAGTGGTCGTCCACGAGCAACCACGGCGACGGACGACTGGTATATCGTCCTACAGGCGAGAAGAGACAAATGGCAGACAGCGGGAGAAATCGCAAGGCACATGCAACAGACAACTGGACGTTCGTTATCGCGTTTTACAGTGGTCAGGAGGCTGCACAAAGGTGGTCTATTTGCATGATGACCAGTACGGTGTGTGCCATTAACGTCTGCTCATCAGAGACGGCGGTTTCTGTGGTGCCAGGAACACAAGAACTGGACACATCAGCAATGGTGTTGAGTTCTCTTTACGGTGAGAGCCGATTTAGTCTGACGAGCGATTCTGGACGTATGCACATCTGGAGAGAGCAGGGAACACGCAATCACACCTCCAACATCATCGAAAGGTACCGGTTTGGAGGTGGCGGAGTTCTCGTTTGGGGCAGTATCATGCTTGGTAGCCGTACTGACCTCCACATCTTCCAAGGAGGTTCAGTCACTGGTGTCCGCTATTGTACCGAGGTTCTCCTGCCTCAAGTGCGTCTGTTTAGAGGTGCTGTAGGTCTTGAGTTCCCCTTCATGGACGACAACGCTACACCTCATCGTACAGTGGCTGTCGCAGAGCTGTTGGAGAGTGAAGAGATTCAACGCATGGATTGGCCCGCAAGGTCCCTGGACCTAAATCCAATCGAACACGTGTGGGACTTTCTCGGGAGACGCTTGGCAGCACGTCACCAGCCGCCAGCAATGATTCCACAGCTGCGATTGGTGCTACAAGAGGAATGGGCAGCGATGCCTCAACAGTTCCTTGACAACCTCGTCCTCAGCCTGGACAGATGTTGTAAATCCTGCAACGCAGTCAGGGGTGATCATATTCCCTACTAAAGACTGGATTTTTCTTGGCAGCCGCCTGTCACATGGACGTTTCTGTCTTCTGTCGAGTTGTGCTCGAAGCTACCTTTTCAATAAAGTGCCTTTGTATCCTTTGGATTCCTTGTTTGGACGGTTTTGCTCACTTGTCCCATATTCTTACATCTTGGGGATCTTATTGTATGATTTGAGTCGATGTGGAGCACTTCTGCATGACGTTACATTCGAAAAACCATCTCGTCCTTAATTTTTGCACACCAGTGTACATTTTGTTTGACTTAGTGCCGACCCCCTTTCTCCTCACATCACACGCGAGCACATTTTACAGATGGCCCGTGCCTCTTGAAAAGGAAGAGGTAATACGATACCCATCTTCTTACTCTTTTGCCTATGTTCCCCCACCATAAAAGACATCAAAAGATCAAATGCACTGTGTATAACTGAGAAAATTGTGTTACTGTATCTTCTCAGTACAGATTCCAATAAATCAATGATATAGGTATAATAAAATTAAGGTTAATAAATCAAAATAAATGTTGTTTTTTTCATTTAGTAAAAAGTTAGAGTGTATTAATTTGTTTCATCATTATGTGCTGAACGACCCACTGGTGAAAGTTCCTGCACGTGCATAATGCGTTATAACGAAGATCTTATAGTGAAAAACCCTAATTACAGTTACAATGTAGAATCTACATTAAATGTTATAATTACAATGTAGAATCCCTTTCATTATTCACCTATACAGCCATTTACTGCATAAAATCAATATACACTTGTACATAAAAAAATTTAACATTCTTCACTTCTTTTTTTTATTGTTCATTTTAGAATTAGCTGATAGAATTTACTAAGAACATTATGATACTGTATCACCTCACCATAAATTCCATGAAATTATTCATGTAGGTAAAGTACAATTCCGAAAATCTGCACAACTTGGTTCCAGAGGTTGTGCAGATTGTAGAATTTTGCTGATTTTAGAGAACCTGTGTGTGTGTTTACTAGAACATACATATTGTATAATACTAGTTCAAATAGGATGGTATGTATGTACAAATTATAGGCTTTCATTTGTTTAATAATTAGTAAGATTAATTAGTAATATGTATTTGATACTGTAATTAGTAGTATTTGGAATTTATGTAGATATATACAGTATTTAATATGTAAGTAAGTAAAATATAGGGAACAAATTTATAATACAGTACTGTATTAATTAATTGAATTTTTATTTACCAAATACTGTATATGTCAATTAAACGTTCTGGCTGGCAAACATTCCATCAATGGTCAATTGTTTTAAATTTGGTTTCTCTCGTTGAAGTTTTTCCTGAAGTCTATAAATCATCATTATTTCCTGTGCTGTAACACATTTCTGCTGTTCTAAAAAAATTATGTATTGTTCTTCCAACAAAATTCCATCACCTAAGGATATTTTTTTTTTTTTTTGGTAGTAGAATCCTCGCTGTCAGTGTCTGAATCGCCTGCATCAGGATTAATCACACTAGCTATGATTTCATCATCAGTCATTGTTTGGACTTCACTCGTCAGAAGATTCCATCCATTCAACGCATTCATCATTGACACATTTGCTCTAAACGCATTCATCATTGACACATTTGCTTGTTTGGCATATGCCAGAAGCTATGTGGCCTTTGATTTGGCCTTCAAAGCTATGAAACCTTTGAACTCGTAATCTTCGGGTCCAGAGTCAATAAATATTTATGCTGGCCATAACTTATGCCATGCGTCTATCAGAGTAGAACATTTCACATTGTTCCATGAACCTGCTATTGAGTACAGGCAGTCCTTCATTGTGAAATCTTTAATGAACGTTTTGATTGTTTGAAACGATTTATTAGAGTTCAACAGTTTCCGTAGGAATTCTCCTTTGTAGTCGCACTTCCAACTGTTAACTATGCCCTGTTCCATGGGCTGAATTAATGAAGTTGTGTTTGGAGGTAAGAACATAACTGTAACATTATTTGAAGTTAAATCTTCAGGTCATGCCCTGCAGTTGTCCCATACCAACAAAATTTTATAGTCTGGAGCAAGTCCGACCTCCACACAGTGTCTCCTAGTGTGTTTAACAAAGTGATTATTGAACCAGTCTGTAGCGAGTTCTTTGGTCATCCGTGATTTTTTATTACTGCGGTAGATCACAAGTAAGACCTTTATGCCCTTCAAAGTCCTAGGACAAGCACTTTTTCCAATCACAAATGGCATACATTTATTATTTCCAGAGGCATTGAAACAGAGAGCAACTGTTACTCTTTCTTTGCTTTCCTTAACACTGGAAGGTCCTACTTCATCAGCACACACTAGAGTATGTCTTGGTAGACAATGCCAGACAAGTCTAGTTTCATCCATGTTATAAATTTTATCAGGAGAAAGAGCTTCCTCCTGGACAAATTTGGCAAACACATCCTGCAGCTACCTTATCTGCCAATTCTTGCTGCCCCCAGGATTTCAGGTAACAAATTTCATGTCTTTGTTTGAAGCGGGATAGCCATCCAACTGAAAAAATTACAAGGCTCATCAATCTTCAATTGTTGATGAAATAGCTTGACTTTTTCGCATAAGAGTGGATCTGTAATTGGCATACCATCGTTACACCTTTGCCGAAACCACTCATAAACAACAGCATCAAGAGCTTCATGCATCATTTTGCGATCAGCAATTTCAGAATTGCTATCACTCACTGCATAGAATTGCAATATCTTGTCTCAGTTTTTCTTAATATCGTACACAATCCGAACAGCAATACCAAAAATCTCCGCAATATGCTTTGGTGAACTGCCATTATCAAGTTTTTGCAACAAGTCCTCTTTTTGCTGAATTGTTAAAGAGCTGTGCTTTCTCTTCACTCCTGCCATTTTTCTCAAATTTCCAAACAATTATTCGAAAAATTTCACCTTAAGACGTGAAACAAGACATGAAAAAACAGATTCTCACAGCACGTGTACCGGGGGAAATGTAAACACGCAATGCTAAGTTGCCAGATTACCCGCTTGATATGTGCTTTATTTGAACTTCAATCTCTCAATACTGTACCACCATTTTTGACCAAAAAGAAAATGTATATCATTAGTAATATTTTTCAAATAGAGAAAACACATAAAAAAGATTTCAAAAACCTTTAAAAAGATCTTAAAAATTTTTTTTTTTACATCAGCTGGAAAATAAAAAATTTCAATTTATGAAACCTTTTTTTTTTACCCGTCTGTTAACTGCAACTGTAACCGGTGTTCGAATCCATGAGGATTTTAGAGAATTGCGGATTTTAGGAGTGCAGATTTTTGGAATTGTACTGTATAACAAATTTTTAGGGCTAACAAACAAAAGGAAAAGTGCACAGCATTTAATAAAATTTTATGGAGTGCGTTCATCAATTTCATCAGTGTGTGCTAAACGACACCTGGGTTATTGTTCCTGCTCTTGCAGTATGCTATCTAAACTCCATTTGTTACCAAATGCAAGCATACAAACCACAAGCATCAACCGCCATCTGTTGGCAGACAAGGAAAACACTTCCTAGAAATGACCCATTGGTGTGTCAGACAGCACTGTATTGAATTAGTCAATGCTCCACTGATGGGTCATCACACACCACAAAAAAGTCACCGAAAAATGTTGCCACAGTGAACATGTTAAACTTTTTGTGTACTATCATATACATGCGAATGCACACTTGACATCATTTTTTACCATGACAGAACTACTTTTATATATATATATATATATTGCTTACGTATGGTGCAGATACGTGGACCTTAACTAAAAGAGACATACAAAGACTGCAGACAACTCAAAGCAGCATGGAGAGGTGCATGCTTGGTGTAACCAGGAGAGATAAGAAGAGGAACTCGTGGATCAGAAAAATGACAAGAGTGGAAGACATCATGATCAGAGTAAAATCCCTGAAATGGCAATGCGCTGGACATATTGCCAGAAGGACAGACCATCGATGGACAGCCGAAATTTTAGACTGGATTCCAAGGGACAGGAAAAGACCCAGAAGAAGACCATATGTGAGATGGGTGGATGAAATTCGAAAGTATGTGGGAGTAACATGGAGGAGACTGGCACAAGCCAGACCACTGTGAAGAAACTTGGGGAGACCTTCGTCCAGCAGTGGATTGATAATGGTTGACAATGATGATGATGATATAAACTGAGTGGCCACTTTATTATGACCACCCCCTCAGTACTTCGTTGGGCCACCTTTTGCCTTTAATACTGCGTCGATTCTTCGTGGCATGGACTCCACGAGATGTTGATAGGTGGTTTGTGGAATCTGAGATCATGCTTGATGAATAGCACTTTCCAGGAGTGTGAGATTGCAGGGTTGTGGATCCAGCTGTCTGATGGCTCGTTCAACTTCATCCCACAAATTCTCAATGGGGTTGAGATCTGGAGATTGTGGGGGCCACCTAAGCAAAGTAAACTCACCTGCATGTTCCTGAAACCAATCCTGTACAATACGAGCACTATGGCAAGACGCATTATCTTGTTAAAAGTAGCCATCGCCATTGGGATAAACCATCCACATGACAGGATGCACTTGGTCCGCAACGATGTTTAGATATGATGTGCCAGACAGACGTTGATCAACACGAATTAAAGGGCCCAAAGCATGACAGGAAAACATTCCCCAAACCATAACGTTGCCCTCCACCAGCTTGAAGGGTTGTAGCAATGCATTTGGGGTCCATGCTTTTGTGCTGTTTCCGCCAAATTCTCACTCGGCTATCGGCATGGTGCAACTGAAAACATGATTCATCGGACCACATAATTTGTTTCCAATTATCGACTGTCCAATCCTTGTGCTCCTGTTCGAACTGGAGACATTTTCTCTTGTTAACTGCAGACAGCAAAGGTGTTTGAACAGGCCTTTGGCTGCCATATCCCATCTGGTGCAGTGTACGGTGAACAGTGCGTGCAGAGATCATTTGAGGGGATCCTTGATTAAGATGGTCTGTAATTTCCTGCACTGTTGCCCTTCTGTTGTCTGTTACCAGTCTGGACACTCTCCGTTCCGCCCGAGTAGTCACTAGTGAATGACGACCACACGTTGCACGTAGAGACCTAGAGTTTTTTGGCTGACAGTCCAGTCTTTAAACACTTTAACAACAGCTGCTCTGGAACATTTCACGAATGCGGTGGTTTCCGTGATACTCGCTCCATGGCTCCGAGCTCCTACAATCATCCCACGTTGAAAGTCCGTCAAATCGCATTTTTTGACCATCTCATCAACCAAAAATCCCTTCTACTACTGTCGCAAGCACTAAGCTTTCCCTTTTTATAATAGCCTCGCCCTCTGGCGGCAACAGCGTGCAGCCATAGCTCATTTGCTTAAAACTGTCAGGTGGTCATAATAAAGTGGCCACTCAGTGTATATATATATATAGAGAGAGAGAGAGAGAGAGAAAGAGAGAGATGTCATTTGTAACCATAAAAATTCACAGTTACAATTTTTTTCACTGTGTCAAAGATTATTACATTTCATAATGATTCTTCATAATTGCACAGATCTCAATCAAAATAACAGATATGATATATGATAATCATCTTGCTTTCACTAAAATCTTTATAGGTACAATGAAATAAAATATACTTACATCACTTTATCTAACCATGATAAGAATTTGTGGGTGTTGGTAGTGGGAGCAATGCATATTGCGGCCGTTTCTGGAGCACAGTCAGCAGCCATGAATACGACGAGAGCATACATTGTGCTGTTATACTGAAATTAAATATGTAAAATTGTGCTGTTATACAGAAATTAATATGTAAAACATGCAACAACCACAATTTCTTCAAATATATTTACAAGAAATAATTTAACTATCCACAGACAGAAAGTATCCAATACATTGTATATTTTACAGCAAAAAAATCAAGGAAGCCACTGATAATCAGTTGCAGAAGTTTTGCACATCAACTTATAACATCAGTTAGCACTGGTGGGGCAAACAAGAAAGCCAATGCTTATCAGTCGCAAAAGTTCTGCACATTAATTTATTACATCAGTCCATAAGAAGACAAACAAGGAAGCCAGTGGTTACCAGTTACAGAAGTTGTGCACATTAATTTATAACATCAATCAGTAATGGAAGGAAGAACATGCAAGACACTGGCTATCAGTTACAGGAGTCAATAATGGAGGGAGACAGATATACATGAAATGCCATATGATGAATGATTTTTTAATAAAAGAAGGGAATTGCGCTGATAAAATATTTCTGAGTGTGCAGTCAGTCTATAAATATTACATTATTGCATGACATTCAGGAGCTCTTCATCATCTCTGAAGCTGTAGAACAACACATTTGTGAAAAAATAAATGGGTCTAGGAAGCCATAGAAGTGTACACTCTGCAAGATAATTTTATTAAGGAGGACTAGAAACCCTGGAAAAACATGCTAATTGCTAAGTACACTGCAGTTAACACGAGCTGCATCAAGTAAAGCTACACCAGGATGAGTCAGAAGTTTGTCCCATTTGCAGATCAAAAGTTTAATGATGCAAGAAAGCCACACATGCTCAATCTAATTCTGCAAAGTACAGGTAGTTGTTTTCCATTGTCCTTTGCCAATGTTCCAAAAAAGCCACGATCCCATGACAGTACCACTCAGCAGGTTTCAAGAACAGAAAATCTCTGATGCCAGATTCCAGATCACCATTGATAAAGTGATATTCTTGTAGGAAATGGGCCATGAAGCAAAACAGGTGGCAGTTGGATGGGGCAAGTTTCAGAGTGTATGGAGGATAGGATAGGATCTCAATAGCTTCCAATTTCTGTAGTTTTCATCAGATCACGTTGGAGTGGCGATCTGGAGCATTATCCACTTGCAGCATATTGATGATCCTATTGATAAGCAATAGGTAGCATTAGCACGGAGCACCATGACCGCTGCAGTTGTTCTGCGTACAGGTTCCCATCCACAGCCTGACCATCAGGCACAAGTTCCCAGCGAACTGGACCTTCCCAATTCTACCAAATGCTTAGACTGACTTTCCTTTCAAACTGCCCTCTTTGCACTACTGGACACTGGTTTCCAGTGGTAGGGTAATGTAGGAATATCCAGTTTTCATCACCTGTGACTATATGACACCAAAATCTATTTGTCCCA
Source organism: Macrothele yani (assembly GCA_039090855.1). NCBI lineage: Eukaryota > Metazoa > Arthropoda > Arachnida > Araneae > Macrothelidae > Macrothele > Macrothele yani. The sequence goes on from CM076990.1 coordinate 161,534,326, forward strand.
CAGATTTGACAGCAATCTACATACATACATACATATCACTAAGCTGTTCTCAGAGATTCAGAGGTTAGCTCCAAAAAGAAATACAAACTTCCAGATATTTTTACCTATTGTTATCGTATCAAACTTCTCCATTTACATCGATCTTGACACACAACTCGTGCTTCACTGATATCCATTACACGTCGCACACAAGATCTTTTATACTTCATACTCATAATCCTTTTCTCATGCAGACACTCCTAAATCTGATCCACCCATGTCTTCCTTGGCCTTCCTCTGCCTTACATTACTCTGACTACTGGAGTGTCAGCTCATGGAGAAACATACAATGGTAGCTGGAGGAGAAACCAAGCTTGACGAATGATGGACTGGGAAGACCCCACCTCAGCTGCCAATTGTTGTGTACTGGTACCGGGGTTCGCTGTCACAGCTTCGACCAGGGTGTCAGTGTTGATGGTCACTGGACATCTGGCCCTGATTTTGTCTTCAAGCCTGGTGACCACAAAATTTAACACTGAAACCAATTTTGCATAGTGCTGCCGTCCACTGTTTCTTTGCTTTTAATTGCACAAATCTTTCTCGCTGCTGCCAAATTCAACCCGTTTTTCCAATAATAGTGTAGGATCATCCAAACCGTTTTTCCAATAATAGTGTAGGATCATCCAAACAGCAAATTTATTAACCTCAATCCTCTGCTCACCTGATAATGCAATGTGGCTCTGTGCAGAATGCATGTCATAGCAGTACCCAGTCGATGATGGTGTGCGTTTCGTGCAGGAATGGAGGCCAAACATTATGCGTAGCTCAAAATGGGACACTGTTGACTCACCCTGTTATTACTGGCAGAGATCAAGTCAAGGGTATGTCAGGCTTCAAACTTACTGAACAACCCTCACAGTTCTTCAGGGGTTGTGCTGCCGATAGCATTCTTCACAATTTGTGGGGAGGGGGGGGGTCGTTTTTGCAATGGATAAAAAGTTCTGGCAAAAATATTGACCTGTTTTAATGACGTCCAAGCAAAAACAATCTTTAAAAAAGACTGTTTTTGCTCAGACATCATGTCAAATTTTACTTCAGCAATACCAAGGACATTTTAAAAATTAATATAGAATATTTTAAAAGTGATCATATTTGTGGATTTCTTGTGTTTTGATGTGAACAATCAACCAATATTGCATTACTTATATGAAAATAGTCATTGAATGAAAGTTCTATAAGTAATAAAGTGCAATTTTTCAACATCTGTATTTTTTTATACATTGGCCGTTTAGAATCGAGCCACAGAAAAAATGTAATCCAATTTTTCAATTAATTTGAAATTTATCCTGTGAATAATTCTTTGTTTGCAATTGTTACAGGTAGTAATAAATTCATAATTGAAAATAAGCATCTATACTTTTTTCTATTAGGATTCGATATCTATAAGATAATATTTTGCTGCTTAATTGCAAAGAATCTATAACCCACTGTTTATATACTATTTGTCAGGTCCCGCTGAGTTCGATCTGCCACCAGGCGTTATTGAATCCGAACCTCTCAAATGGGCCTGACGTAAGTTCTTTTGAGTGCCGTCGAGTTAAACTCGATCGTTGGAAAAAACTGGAACGTGTAGTCAGCGATTACGTAAGATCTACGATAATGAATAACTCCAATAACAAGTCCTTGGTTAGACGAAACAAAATTTAATAGCTAAAAGAATAAGCTCTGTTCAGTTGGCTATCTCTACGTGCCAACAGGTTTCCAGATAGCGAACACTTCACTATCTCACGATATCCCGAAAGATCCACCGCCACGTGGACCTGAGTCGTTCCGTGTAAAACCCCGGCTGATCTCTTATCGCCGAAAAACCCTGACTCCTCCGTCAGTGAAAACGGAAAACCCCAAGAGGTCTAACCGACACTCTCTGCGTGAAAGACGACGTCTTACTCCGTGGAAGGTGAAATGCGAAAAGCCTCTCTAGCGAACGTGTTGCTACCTTTTATATCCTTAACCCCCCCCCTACATCCTTTGGAAATCCTATTGGTGTGGAGTTAGCCGTTCACTACAAGTGGTGACCTTTGACCTATACATAAGACCCTGTCGACCAGGTTGAAGTCAATGGATGCCGCTAGTCACATGCTTCGTTCGTTGTTACAAAATCCAACTTACAAAGGAAATGGTGCCACGTGCCAACACGTGCGTTTGAAGTTACATTACATTGCCTTTGAAATGAGAAATAGTTACAGAAAACATTGCTACATGAAATTAATTAGTGGGGCCCGACTCTGTCACCTTACACTATTATAACACTTTATGTTTTTAAGGTTTTTATATTTCCAAAGGAGAGTGAAAAAAAATTGGAGACTTCAGATTACATTAGGCAAAAAAAAAAAAAAAAATTGAATTTGGTGAATGACTTGGCAAAAACTAAAAAAGCTGGAGCAACCACTGGTTCTTCATCTGAAGTTATGTTTTAATTTTTTTTTTTTAAGTTTTCTATTTTAAAAGATTCTGTAAATTTATGAGCATGTTGCACCTAGGACCGGACAAAAAAATCCAACACTTAATATCACATATACATGCATTCACAATCTGTCAACTTACTATCCCACATGAGAAAATATGGCAAAATTCAGGGATTTATATCTGTTAGGAGTTACTGACATTTAGGCCTGGGCAAATGATTGATTTCACTTATGGGTGATACATATATTGATACAAAATGGTGGTTCTACTTAATATATGGGAAAGCAGTCTTGCTTAATACTCCTGCAATGGAGTTAAAAATTATGTATTGTATTACTAAATTTCCATTACACACTTTTTCTTTTTTTTAACTCCACAAGCAGAATTGTTTTCAAGCCTGCAACACAGAAAGGCAAATCTTAAAACTGCCTGTGGGGTACAAGAATGCCTAAATAAATCATCCATAAAATTTCCTACATGAAGTTTTTTACAAATGAGCAAATATAAGATTTGCAGGCATAAAAGTAGTTATGGCAGAAAAAGTCTGAACGTTTCCCACATAGGAGGAATATACAAAAATAATTAACCTTTCAGCACTTATTAACTACCCTAAGCACCATACTATACATATATAAAAAGCCATAACAGTGTCTAACATTTCTTTAGGAAGAATAAGAATTTTATTTTAGTCAATGTGCTTACATCAAACCAATAATGCCAATCCCATATTTATACTGATCTAATTTGTTTTACTGCAATTATTGCATTTCTGCATTGATCTCAGGACTCCCCAGATGACTTCCAAAAAGGCATGGATTTGGAAAACCATGTAAATTAGTATTTAGTAAAAAGAAAAAGTAGACAAATGATACTTACATCACATCCACAATCTCTCTCATCAGCTGGTGCTCCATTAAAATATCTGTAACACATAAAAACAACAAGATCCTTACGAATAAATCAAATTTAAAGATGTGATTTTCAACATTTTCTTTTTCAAATACAAAACTAACAACAAAAAAAGACTCAATAATATTGATATAATATATCTATGTATTCTATTACTCATGTCAAATTTTGTAGCCGTGAGCTCGGTGATGCACAGTTATGTAGTGGTATATAAAATATAGCAATACTGCTGCAAGGTAAAAGATGTTACTTACATTACACTCCTCTTGTAGTCGTCCCATTGTTCACTACTGCAAGTCAACAAAATGGTGCCAGTTATCAATTCATTATAAAATTTTGCATAATCTTCCATGTTATTTGCTGCTGTCCAAATGCAGAACGATGTCACTTCACGGTTTTTTCACTGTATGATAATCTCAGGACAGACTTTGTTAACTCAGTTGTTCAACTGTGTGTGGATTTTGCTGAATTCAAAATCGACAACAGACGTTAAAATCGTAATGCCATACGCTAAAAACCAGAAATGAACTTGTAAAAATGTAACACCATGATGAATTCTAAAAAATGACTGGAACCAGTTAAAAATCAAATGGGATGAAACAATTAACATAGATGCTGTTGATATCCCTTACACACTGTACACCCCAAAACCCACCTCCACCTGCGCTCCCGGACGTGTTTCACACTAGTAACTCCTAGGCATTCTCAACGGGTACTGAAGGATTCACTAGCAACCCTTCGTGCCTCCGGAAGTCATGACTTATACCACGCATGGGTCATTATTGCGTAAGTAGGCAGGCGCCATCTGGTGTTTGATTCTGACCTTCCTGCTTCTGTTGATGTTTTTTATTCACATGTTTCTCTGTCAATATCTTTTCACTGTGAATTAAATTCCTCCACACATACGGGAGTTCATATGGTGTGTTAAAGTTACAGTTAGCTGGATAGGTCTTCCTCATTACAATAGATTCAGCTATTTGTAGAGTTTTCCAATTCTTTTGTTGGTTAAGTTTCACATTCTCCCATGCTAGTGTACATTCATTTTTAATACAATAGTCAATAAGTGCGGTTTTGTTTTCCTTTCTAAACCAATTGCCTAAATATTCCGATGTACTGACTAACAATTTTATTGTAGTTATCTTCAATAGGTACTGAATATACACCAGCCCTTTGCAGAATAGACGTCTTTTCTTTAACTGCCAGTCAATATATCTTCAATACTCCTGGTTCTGACGCCAAAGCCCAAATCAAATTTGCTACATGTCTCTTTTAATATATTAATTATTTCATAATTATATGACACTGAACCACAGTATTTTATTGGTTTTTTATCATTTGGTACATTAATATGTTCTTTCTTGTATATTGTTCTATTAATGAGGTCATTAATTCTTCTAAGATCATATCCAAAAGAGACTGCCACTTGTCTAATCCAATTTAACTCCCTATTCAACAAATATTTACTAGAGGTGTGAGTCAAAGCAGTATTAATGTAGGATCTGCATATTTATATGCTGCAGGGTGATAGCTGCATATTATATATTATATATAGAGTGAAAAGCTGCATATTTATATGCTGCAGGGTGATATGAATTTGCTGGAATGACATTAGGTATATAATTAGGTTTCCTGTAAACCTGATATTCAAGACTATTACCCGGTTTCTTATGGAATAAAATGTCCAGATACGGTAAGCTTATGTCTTGTTCCATTTCCATCGTTATGTTTATGGTGTCATAGTATTTATTATATTCATCAATGAATATTTGCAGTTCTCATTCACTATGTTCCCAGATCATGAGTCATCAAGATATCTACAAAACATTGCATGATCTGGGAACACTAAAAAAATTTACAAATTTAAAAATATATATATATATATATATTTTTTTGCCAAATGTAATTTTTTTTTATTTAAAAAAAAATTAATTTAAAAAAAAAGTTCCCAGATCATGCAATGTTCCCAGATCATCCAATAACAATCAGCATATCTACAAAACATTGCATGATCTGGGAACAATGTTCTGTAGATATGTTGATAACATCTTCATGATCTGGGAACATAGTGAACGAGAACTGCAAATATTCATTGATGGATATAATAAATACTATGACACCAGAAACGTAATGATGGAAATGGAACAAGACATAAGCTTACCGTATCTGGACATTCTATTCCATAAAAAACGAGTAATAGTCTTGAATATCAGGTTTACAGGAAACCTAATTATATACCTAATGTCATTCCAGCAAATTCATATCACCCTGCAGCATATAAATATGCAGTTTTTAGATCCTACATTAATACAGCTTTGACTCACACCTCTAGTAAATATTTGTTGAATAGGGAGTTAAATTGGATTAGACAGGTGGCAGTCACTTTTGGATATGATCTTAGAAGAATTAATGACCTCATTAATAGAATAATATACAAGAAAGAGCATATTAATATACCAAATGATAAAAAAACAATAAAATACTGTGGTTCAGTGTCATATAATTATGAAATAAGTAATATATTAAAAGAGACATGTAGAAAATTGGTTTGGGCTTTGGCATCTGAACCAGGAGTATTGAAGATATATTGACTGGCAGTAAAGAAAAGACATTTATTCTGCAAAGGGCTGGTGTATATTCAATACCTATTGAAGGTAACTACAATAAAATTGTTAGTCAGTACATCGGAAGCACTAAAAGAAATTTTAAAATTAGAATATCGGAACATTTAAGCAATTGGTTTAGAAAGGAAAACAAAACCGCACTTATTGACTATTGTATTAAAAATGAATGTACACTAGTATTGGAGAATATGAAACTTAACCAACAAAAGAATTGGAAAACTCTACAAATAGCTGAATCTATTGTAATGAGGAAGACCTATCCAGCTAACTGTAACTTTAACACACCATATGAACTCCCGTATGTGTGGAGGAATTTAATTCACAGTGAAAAGATATTGACAGAGGAACATGTGAATAAAAACATCAACAGAAGCAGGAAGGTCAGAATCAAACACCAGATGGCGCCTGCCTACTTACGCAATAATGACCCATGCGTGGTATAAGTCATGACTTCCGGAGGCACGAAGGGTTGCTAGTGAATCCTTCAGTACCCGTTGAGAATGCCTAGGAGTTACTAGTGTGAAACACGTCCGGGAGCGCAGGTGGAGGTGGGTTTTGGGGTGTACAGTGTGTAAGGGATATCAACAGCATCTATGTTAATTGTTTCATCCCATTTGATTTTTAACTGGTTCCAGTCATTTTTTAGAATTCATCATGGTGTTACATTTTTACAAGTTCATTTCTGGTTTTTAGTGTATGGCATTACGATTTTAACGTCTTTGTCATTTTGAATTCAGCAAAATCCACACACAGTTGAACAACTGAGTTAACAAAGTCTGTCCTGAGATTATCATACATTGAAAAAACCGTGAAGTGACATCGTTCTGCATTTGGAGAGCAGCAAATAACATGGAAGATTATGCAAAATTTTATAATGAATTGATAACTGGCACCATTTTGTTGACTTGCAGTAGTGAACAATGGGACAACTACAAGAGGAGTGTAATGTAAGTAACATCTTTTACCTTGCAGCATTATTGCTATATTTCATATACCATTACATAACTGTGCATCACCAAGCTCATGGCTACAAAATTTGACGTGAGTAATAGAATACATAGATATAATATATCAATATTATTGAATATCTCAACCACGTATAATGTATATTTTCCATGCACAGAGGATATATACGAATTACAAAAAGAAAGACAACTGACTACCATTTTAGACTTACCAGAGCCATCCAAAACGTAAGTACTATTTGAAGATTAAAAAAAAATCATACCTCTAACTAATTTTTAATGTGCGATGAATTTTACATACCTTAATCTACTTTTCAACATAATTTCCATGGATGTTAAAGCATTTGTCATATCAGGGCACAACTTTCTGGATACCCTCCTCATAAGTCTGCTGCCTGGGTTTTGAGCCCTCGCACAACCATTGTCTTCATGTCATTGTTGTCATCAAACCACTGGTTGGCAAGAAATCATTTCAAGCGGAGAAACAAAGGATAGTCACTGGGTGCCAAGTCTGTGCTTCATGGAGGGTAGACCAGCTGCTGCCATCCAAATTTGGTAACCAGGTTTTGCATCACATTCGTGGCATTGAGGTCTTGCGTTGCGCTGGAGAACAACAGCTCCCTTGCTCACCATGATGTGCCGTTTGTTTTGAATTGCATGATGCAACTCTTTCTGTGTCTTGCAATAAACAGCCATGTTTACTATCATGCCTTTAGGCAGGAATTCCATCAACAGAATCCCTTTCCTGTCCCAAAAGACAGTGCACATGACCTTTTTTATGACATTGTCTGTTTGAATTTTTTGGCCATAGGCAAACCTGTGTGTTTCCAATGCAAGAACTGTGTTTCAATTTGGATGTGATGTGAGAGACAAGTCTCATTTCCCGTTACAATAAGACTAAAAATCGCCTTCCTCTACGTACCGCACCAAAATTTCCAAAGCAGATCCCATGCACTTCACTTTGTCCTCTTTTGTCACATTTTTGGCACTCCATTGTGCACAAACTTTGTGGTGCTGAAACTTTTCTGTAATGATTTCGAAATCAAATGCCAGGGAAATGTTCTGAAAGATAGGATATTGTGAAGCATTGGTTCTCCCTAATGTTTTCATTCACTCTCTCTACCAAATCTTCCATGACTAGAAAGGGCACTGCGCAATTCGTCATGAACACTCTGTCATCCTCATTAAACATTCGAACCCACTTCCTCACCATTCCTGCACTCATTATGTTTTGTCCGTAAATTTCGCAAATTTGCAGATGAATCTCACTTGATCCGACATTCCAAGCATTCAGAAACCTTATCACAGACCAGACTTCACAATTGGAGGGCCATTCTATTAACTTCAACATTATTAAAGCATAGCACAAACCTTTAACATAAGCACAACCTGACAATATGGAATCAGGGCATGGCCATGGCTAATGGATGAGGCAACTGCACATGTGCAACTCTGAAGTGAATACTTGTATGGCAGTGATGCATGAATGGTGCTTACTTTCTGGATGGCCCTAGTACTACATAAAACATGGCAAAAATAGACTTCCAAGTTTACAAAAAAATCCACACACAACCCAAATACAGTATAAATTCAGCAAACTCCAACCACCCCTTCTCTCATAAAATAGTAGCACATAACGTAGTGAGAACAGCATCCATGCAATTCAGCAATAGGAAAAATAAAGAAATAGAACAAAATTGGATTCTAAAATATACAGCTACGAACTGTGGATATCATAGGAATAGTTATAAATCAACTAATGTATAAAAACAGACATAAAAAAAGCCTTCAGAAATGTACAGGAAAAATCCCATTTAATACAGACGTAAATAAGAAATTATTTTTTTCAATGAAGAAAACATTGATTGTGGACTGAAAGTAAACTCCCAAAAATATTATAGACCCATTCCATTCCATTCAGAAAAATTTGCCAAAAGTGCATCGATCCTCAAGAATTTTCCTGGAAAAAATATATTTGGAAGCTTTAGTCCTACAACAGAAAATCTCTCTTTTATTTTTTGAAAAAAAAATTCATATAACAATTAAAATGGTGTGCCGCATTGAAGCCTTCATGGCAGAATAAAATTTCTTATTTTTAGGAATTGATAACTCCTGGTATTTTAAAGCTACAGTCTAATTTTTTTTTTTTTTTATTCTTACAAAGTGTGTGGGGGCTTCTATGTGCACCATTACTTTTAACATGTCTCTGCCTCAAAAATCTGCATAAAAAAATAGGAAAATGTAAAAAATATCAAAAATGCGATTTATTTTTCTTTGAAAATTACACAGTTGTTTCACCTTGATAATGCATGTACAGATGATCCCTTCCTTTGCTCATGTTTGTTTCAAAAAAACGCTTTGCTTACATTTGAATTTTTATTTCTGCAATGATAAGTGCCCAATACTGAAAAAACTAAAAAGATTTCACAAAAAGGGTCAAATTTCAAAAATTAACATGAAAAAAAAAGGGCCATTTCTTTCTATTCTGAAACTCTGGTAGATGATAGACAATATGTGCTACTATAGAAGTCAACACCCTATATCACTCAAACCACTGCACAAGTGCGAGTACAAAACATATTGCCCTTTTCATGAATTAGAAATCACTCATGTTTGGCAAAAGTTTAGAAATGTACCTTTGTGTTAATCCTTGCAATTCAGACTCATGGTTAAAAACATCAGGCTTCATGCAACAATATCACAATAAACATAGAAATTAAGTGGAAAACAGACACAGTCACATATAGTGATGAAGTTTGTTAAGCAGAAGCTTTCAATTGTTCTACGGCCTTAATCATCTGTGATCAACTGAATCCTCAGATTCAGTTAATCACTGGTGATCAAGGCAATAGAATGGCCGAAATCTTCCACTTAACAAACTTCATCACTATATGTGACTCTGTGTGTTTTCCACTAAATTTACATATTTATTCACACTCACTGTATCATATATTATCTGAAAATACTGTCTCAAATATCTAGCAACTAAATTAACACGTGTTTACCATTTTGTGTTGTCTTCACTTATCAAAATGAGTGATAGGCAATGCAAGTAACTAAAAATCAAGTTAAGTTGACGGTAGTTGTGAGCACACTTAAGTTATGCATAATAGTTTTTAAGGCAAATATATTTCAGCCACTATTATGGCCTTCATCAGTGCGACTACGATTTGTTTCGTTGCCAGATTGGAAAGGTAAATTCTGTAATGGTAACTCTGGGTGAAGTGACGCAATGAGAGATTTCCAGATGTATGGAACATAAATGGGGAGCTCAGAGTTACAATTTTTGGAAAATAAAATTTCCAAACTTGCTCTAAACCTCAGAGCAAAACGATTTTGGAAATAAGCCAACTTTTTTGTAACGGACCAAATTGGAATAGCAGAAGTGTCAGCCATCGTAAGTTGAGACAAGGAAGAGGAAGGTTTTCCAAATTTCACATCAGATTTGTGTTCCTGAAGTCCTGAGAGAAATTTTTTCGGAATGAACTTCCTATGTATGCGACTAATCCATCGTTTGTCTTGATAGGAATTGTATACACTCCAGGAGAAGAAAGCGGAGGTCCTGGATCTCTGTCACTACAGAGGATAACAGAGATTGAAGGATAAGAGCGAATAGCAAGTCTATATCCTTCTCTTTTGAAGATACTGATGAGCTTGTAGGCAGAAAGTTTATGGTAAGGGATAGAACCAGCAAACATTAGTTCCTTTTTTGGTAATATGGGTTGAAGAGCAACAACTGGTTTTTTCTTAGTATTTTGAATTAATTTAGAAACCAGGTGTGGGGGAAAGCCATTATTGAAAATGATAATCTTAATCAAAAAGTTAATGATTCCTTCTTTCCAGCAATTGCAAACTTCTTTTTAAAAATCCTGTGGAAGCTTTGAAATCATCTGTGAATCGCCTCAATAAGTTACAGTCGTTTAAGGTTTTCTTAGGAGATTTTTCAGCTCCTTCATTCCACCATTCTCCTAGATTATTTGCCCAAATTAAATTGCACAAAGTTAATGCTCCAATCAGACCTCTTGTGGAAAATACTCTCTCTCCTGCTTCTAACCTGGAAAAATGCTTTGCCAAAAAATTCAAGAATATCACTAAAAACCAACCCTACAATATCTCCTTCACTGCTGAATTCATCTCTAGACTTCCAAACTCCACAGAAGTTCATGCATGTATGTTTACAATGGACGTGGAATTCCTTTTTTCTTCTGAGCCTCAATTTGAAGCACACATGCTCCTAATTCATAAATTCAAAGAATATTTTCCCCACGGATGGCACCTTAATCAAGGATTTGTATGATTGCCTATATTCTTTTCGCCAACGTAGTTTCTTCGTTTATAATAATCAATGATATCAACAAAACCAAGGTGTACTGATGGGGTCACCTCTTTCCCCACTTTTGGCTAAAGTATACTTGCAAAATATTGAGCAATCAATTGTGCTGCAACATGACAAACAACCTACCTTATGGCTTTGTTATGTTGATGATATCTTTGTCATCTGGCCTCATCCTAAAAAGATCTATTGCAACTCACAAATTTAATCACTAAAAAATTCCCGTCCATAAGATTCAATATTAATGAAGAAATTGATGGCAAGACAAATTTCTTGGATGTCGGCATCTCTAAATAATAATAATAATAATCTTCTATCCACTTCTGTCTACCAAAAACTAGTTTCTACCAATAGCATTATTTCTTTTAATTCTCATACTTCCAACCAATAAAAACTGTCAGCTCTTAAGTCTCTCATTCATCAAGCTCATTTAGTTTGTAACACTGAAGTCAATTTAAAAAATGAATTAGCCAACATCCGCTTGATCGCTGCTCAACATGCCCCCCCCACACACACACACACACACATACACACCTGGTTTCTAAATTAATTCAAAATGCTAAGAAAAAAACAGTTGTTGCCCTTCAACCTATATCACTAAGAAAGGAACTAATGTTTGCTGGTTTTATCATTTACCATAAACTTTCTGCTTACAAGCTCATCAGTATCTTCAAAAGAGAAGGATATAGACTTGCTATTCGCTCTTCTCCTTCAATCTCTATTATCCTCCATAATGACAGAGACCCAAGACATCCGCTTTCTTCTCCTGGAGTGTATAAAATTCCTATCAAAACAAACGATGGATTAACCAACTACATACATAGGAAGTTCATTCCGAAAAATTCTCTTAAGACTTCAGGAAAACAAATCTGATATGAAATTTGGAAAACCTTCCTCTTCCTTGTCTCAACTTACGATGGCTGACACTTCTGCTATTCCAATTTGGTCCGTTACAAAAAAGTTGGCTTCTTTCCAAAATCGTTTTGCTCTGAGGTTTAGAGCAAGTTTGGAAATTTTATTTTCCAAAAATTGTAACTCTGAGCTCCCCATTTATGTTCCATACATCTGGAAAACTCTCACTGCATCACGTCACCGAGTTACCATTATAGAACTTACCTTTCCAATCTGGCAATGAAACAAATCGTAGTCGCACTGATGAAGGCCATGGTAATGGCTGAAATATATTTGCCTTAAAAACTATTATACATAACTTAAGTGTGCTCTCAACTACCATCAACTTAACTTGTCTTCATTTATTCCATTAAATGTTCGTCACATAACTTTTATGCATTGAATTATAACATATCAGTAAGAATTCCTTTCATTTTTTACCTGTTTTATGTTATGCATTTCTGCTATCTTGTTTTCATGGTCATCTCCCCCCCCCCTTTTTCTGTCTGTAGATTATGTATTGCCCTCCTCTTAAAATGTTCTAATATCAGTGAAAATGCTTCCTGTAATTTTTCACATCGATGTTTAGCATATCTAAAGTACTTTTTCTGGGAGAATTACATCTATGTGTAGATTATTTACTGCTCTCCTCCTGAGGTGTTTGAATATCAGTGAAAATGCTTCCTGTTACTTTTTACACAGAGTTTACCATACCTAAAGTATTGGGGAAGGGGTATATGCATGTTTAGGCCTATGTCTCATTGGAATCAAGCACTATTTTATTACAGTGCTTGATTAATCCAAGCTTTCTACCTCTTTGAGCAACAAGACAAACTTTTTTTCGTTTAAAAGTACACGATAAGTACAAAGGATGAGTCGAGAGTTTTGCAATATTTGCATAAACGCATGTGCTGCGGTGGGTATGTCATGTGTTTAAACTAATTCAAGCCGTGCACTGCAGTCAGTCGAAGGGAATATAAAGTGGCAGTCATTGCTATGAACAGCATTGCATGTTGTCGTTCTGTCTGTGGTTGCGATGCCTAAAAGATGAACAGCCACAACCGGCTAATTAGGAAACTTTTGCTTTACGAGTTTGAACTCGGCCATAACGCTGCTCAAGCAACACGAAACATTTGTGATGCGAAAGGGGAAGGTTTTGTAGACCACAGCACCACAACCAGATGATTCAAGAAATTCCACTAAGGTGACAGAAACCTCGACGATCAGCCAAGGTCAGGCAGGCTGCGAACAGTGGATTCAGAGGCCGTGCCTCAGGCCGTAGAGGCAAATCTGATAATCAGTACTCGGAGATTATCAGGTGAGCTGGGCATATCACAGACAGACCATCATGGTTCATCACCTTCAGGACTTCGGCAAGGTCTGCCGCATTGTCCCTTACGAACTAATGCCAGCTGAAGTAAACCGCCCAGTTAAAGTGTGCACGAACTCCTAAAAAACCCAGGCAATGTACGTTTCATCAAGAGAATTGTTACGTGCGATGAAAAGTGGATCTATTTCCGTAATCCTAAAACGCTGCAGTGGTTGAGCCCGGGCCAGCTTCCTGAACCTGTTGCCAAATGTGGGCACTTCGAGCAGGAATTTTGAGGGGATAATCCATTACAAATTTGTTCCAGACAGTCGGACCATCAACGCCAACCTCTACTCTGAACAGCTGAGTGGATGTATGCCACTTTGGAGAAGTACCCGGCACTGGTGAACAGAAAGTGCACTTTCCAACAGCAGGACAAAGCTCGGCCTCATACCATGCAAACGACCTGGGCAAAACTCCAGGAACTTGAGGGCATCAAACTGATGCCACACCCAGCATACAGTCCAGACCTTGTCCCAACGGATTACTTGTTCCAGTCCATGGCCCACTTACTTTGCAGGTGACACTTCAACAACCAGGAGGATGTGGCAGCTGGGGTGAAGGAGTTCTTCACCTCAAAGGACAAGAACTGGTACTGTTGTGGAATCGAAGAATTGGCAGACAGATGGCTAAAGATGGTGCAGCATGATGGCCTATGCTTTGAATGCCAGTCAGCTTTCGTCGTAAAGGTATGTATGAAGACATAAAGTGAACCAAATATTGCAAAACTTTCAACTCATCCTCTGTATTTTCTACTCCGATCTTTTCATGTTTTTAAAACCTGTCCCCTGTGGATTTTTAAGGCACAAACAAAGTAAGGTTTTAAACGATTTTCAACTTTAAGGATGTCTTTTAATGGACCACCAGTAACAGTTACATGAGCCTTGCAAGGGGAAAATAGCCTGTTATTCAAAGACCTTTATCATACATTTTAATGGCAAAAGTTACAAAAACCGACAATTTAAAAATCTAACTTTGAAAAATAAAAATAAAACATATAACTTTGGTTCTGATCAAAACTGAAGTAAACCAAAAAGTCCACTCTTTATGTTTTTCACTGAACCCTAAGTGCTACATTAATTACAGTAAAAACACTGGAGCTTACAGAAAAAAAGTCTAAAATTATGTTGTTGTTTGTTAGGGTTTTTTTTTTTTCTCTGTCTGCACTGTTAAGAATTGCCCATATTTAAAGAGCAGAATTTTTTAACATACAATAAGTGGTTTCAGACTAAAAGCTGAATGGATACTTATCATAAATTTTATCAAAATCAAAAATGATGAAGCCAAACATTATTTTAAAATTCGTTGATTTAGCATGAAAAAACCTCATCAATAATTTGGTTACCACATTCAAGAAAAAAATCAATAATACAAAATTCATCAAGAAAACTACAAAGGATAAATGTAGATTTGAAAAAAGAAAAAACACTAGAAGAAAACAAACATAACAGTTAAATAAAAATAATCACATACTCAAGTGTTGGGATGATATAGTTGGCTTTTAAACTTTCTACATATGGACTAAGGTTTGCAGTTCCTTCTATTACGAAGACCACATCAGCTAACCAGTTTCCTTGATCTGCAACTACCATCCTGATTTATGACTTGAAACCTAATGTAGTACGACAAAAAAAAAAAAAAAAAAAAAAAAGATATAAACCAGAACACATAAATATACCACGACATTTCAGATTTCTGCTGAAGTTAACATACCAGCAAAAGCAATAAGGATCATTCCACATGCTATCATCAGACATGAGAGTGCAAATGCTTATCATCAAAACATTAAGTGCGTTACCTAGTTGACAGTGGCGGCGGAACCGCCCGGACCACCAGGGCTAGTGCCCGGTCAATAATTTCAGCCAAGATTTTTTCTTTTTTTATTTGGCATATGTGCGATTTTTTTGTTGTTATATGCCTTAAGAAGTTCCTATAGGTAAGTGGTCAGATGGTCCTATTCCTTAACAGAGCTCCTTAGGCATTGTTTTTCTCCTATTTGTTCCGGGAAGCGGAAAGGGAGGGGGTTGTACCTCGATTCGAAATTTCGGGCCCGGTCAACGAACTTTACTTTCCGCCTCCTTTGCTAGTAGACTTAGAGTGCCAAGGTTTATCAACAAAACATTCAGTTTATTATGTAGTTAGTGTCTAACATCATCCCTGAAATCAAACACATCCTTTTTGCAACACAAAAGTTTGTTTAAAAACAAAAGTTTTGGTCTCCTATACAATACAGTGCATTCTCTTTAACATCTCTATATTTGTAAACAACAACTAAAACATTTTTGCACACATTAATGGCTAGCTTTCTCATTATCAGTGCACGAAGTAGTTCTGTGCATCACTCTGCTTTGTTTACATGACATTTGCTAATGTTAACCATCATGAGGCAAAGAAACTAACACTGCAGCTTCATTTTGTGCAATATATACACTCTATTGACAAAAGTCACTGGCCATGCAGACAGAGAAAGCAAATTGTCACTTAACAGTGCAGACAGAGAAAGCAAATTAACGGATCCGCTGCGTTGTTAACATGTGCGGTACAGCTGCAAATGGTATAAAACAAAGCATGTAGCTGACCGTGATCATATCGCACTGTGAGGATGAGTGAAAATGTCGTGGCAGGAGAGAACTGACTTTCAGAAAGGAAAGATTGTTGGGTGTTATATTTAATAGTGGGTTGTTCAAGAGAAACCGAGAGGCATTTAAACATACCCAAGTCAACTGTTTTGGGTGTACTGAATAAGTGGAAGACACATGGCGTGCCTGAAGCAGCAAAACGTATCGGTAGACCAAAGAAAACCAGTGATAGAGGATGTCGAAGCCTCAGGAGAGTCATTACACCTAATCGACGGAGTACTGCACAAGACCTCAGAGTACGGGTGAGTAAAAATGCTGGAACCTCGGTATATATGTGTACCATTCGCACAGAACTACATTCCATCATGCGGCTGCTCATAAGTCTTTCATCTCCATTCGGAATGCTACTCATTGTTTAGCATGGTGTAAAGAACATTTATCGTGGACCATAAATCAACGGAAACGGGTCCCATGGACTGATGAATCCAGATACACGATTCATCAGTCTGATGGCCATGTGTCGGTACGGAAGTAACCGGGGGGGCTATTTACCACAGTGTTGCTGTTCCTACAGTCAAGTTTGGAGCTGGCAGTGTACTCGTGTGGGGGTGTTTTTCGTGGTATGGTCCCGGCCCATTGGTTATCGTGGACAAACCTGTTAACCAGCAAATCTACCTCGATATTTTGGACAATTATGCCCTACCAACTCTGTGGCAATACTATGGAACCAAGCTTTGTTGGTACCAGCAGGATAATGCACTGAGCCATAAAACAAGGACTGTTACGGCGTGGTTTGACGATAATTCCGTATTGTATGTGGACTGGCCAGCACAGAGCCCTGATCTTAATCCCATAGAGCACCTATGGTATGAATTAGGGGGCCACATAAGAAGTTTGGAACCAAGGCCTACTACTAAGCAACAGTTAGCTGCAGCATTATGAACTGAATGGAAGCGCATACCTATCACTGTGTTCCAAAACCTTGTAGAAAACATGTCTCGAAGGGTCAGTGCATGCATTAAGACCACAGGTGGACCGTCACCATGCTGATGTATGTCAATAAATGCTATGTTGTGTTTCTCTTCTAGGTGTCTGATTACTTTTGTCAATATAGTGTATATATATATATATATATATATACACTGAAGTGCCAGAAAAACTGGTACACCAGTCTAATACTTGGTAGGTCCCCCACGAGAGCGCAGGACTGCAGAAATATGATGGGACGGGCATGGACTCCACTAGCTTCTGGAAATATGCTGTAAACAATACACACCATACTTCCTGCAGAGTGTTCCACAATTCGAGTGTATTCCAAGGTTTTGGATTCCTGTGTTCAATAGCACGTTGCATGGCATCCCAATGTGTTCTATCACATTCAGATCTGGGGACTTGGGTGAGAATGGCAACACCCTAAATTCAGATGAATGCTTCTCTAACACCATAATGTGGCGTCCCAACACTTGTGTGGAGGTGCATTATCCTGTTGTAACAGGCCCAACCCATCAGCATGACTGCAGGACATGAACGGGTGTAGCTAGTCAGAAAGGATGCGCACATAGGGTTGGCCGGTCACAGATGTTTGTAGAAGTACCAGGGGTCCCAGTGAACTCCAGCTAAACACACCCCATACCATTATGGAACCCCCACCCCACCCCCACCCAAATGCCGGTACAGTTCCCTGTTGACAGGTGGGATCTATGGCTTCATGGGGTTTGCGCGACACACGAATCCTTCCATCTGCCCGAAACAGTTGGAAACGCGACTCGTCAGACCAGGCTACTTGTTTCTAGTCATCAAGTATCCAGTGGCGGTGTTGCCATGCCCAAGCAAGGCGCATAGCTATGTGTCGGGCACCAATCAAGGGAACTAGAGTTGGGCGTCAGCTACCAAAGCCCATATCATGCAGGGTACGTTGCACAGTCCGGACGCTGATGCTTGTTGAGGCTCCAGCATTGAATTCCGATGATACCTGTGAGAGTGTTGCACGCCTATCTTGTGAAACGATTCTTGACAACTGACGATGATCACGTTCACCCAATGTCTTTTTACAGCCACACTGGTATCGTTGTTTGGAGGTTTTGCCGGAATTCTTGTAGTCACGGTACACCCTTGCAATGGTCATCCGTGAAAATCCGAACTTCATTTCTACCTCCGAAATACTATGGCCCGCCAACTATGACACCGCATTAAAAATCGCTTAAATTGTTATTACTTGTCATTCTCATGCCGAAAACCGCTATGACAGCTGCAAGGATGTCTATCGCTTTATATATGCATTGGTGGATGCAACCGAGTATGCGCATAGGTGACATCACTATGTATTTTGCATAAGCTCGTGTGTACCAGTTTTTCTGGCACTTTAGTGTATATACACACAGTCGAGTCACATTATTGTGACCACCAGCTTACACCCAGAGTAACCGCCGGGTGCAGTGCGGACAGCAGCTAGACGGGCTGGGGGTGACTCAATAAGGTACTGGAAGGTGTTCACAGGTATGTGGAGCCATGCTGACTGCAGTGCATCTGACAGCTGCTGGAGGATCCATAGAGCGAACAACACGATCAAGGTGGCCCACAGGTGCTCAATTGAGTTTAAATCTGGAGAATCAGGGGGCCAGGGAAGTACTTTGAAGTCTTCACCGTGCTCTTCCAACCACTCTCGGACATTTCTAGCTCTGTGACACATTTAATTGTCATGCTGGAAGATCCCATCCACCACAGGCAAGACAATCAGCATGTATGGGTGTATGTGGTCTGCAAGGATGTATTCATAATGAATTTGGCCCATAGTGCCTTCCACAGGTATGAGTGGACCCAGAGAATGCCACAAAAACATTCTCCAGACCATAACACTGCCCAGACCAGCTTGTGTTCTTTCAGCAATGATTGAAGAGTGTTTGTTCTCCGATGGTTCTCACCTCATACGCCAAAGTCCATCTGTTCGATGAAGCAGAAAACATGACTCATGGAAGAAGGCAATCTTTTGCCAATCAGCAGAGATGCAATTGCGATACTGCCGTGCAAATGTAAGCCTTTACTGCCGATGCACCTTCGTTGGCATAGGTGCAGTGACCATCTGTCTGCATCGGAGCCCCAAACGCAGCAGGGTTCACTGAACTGTTGTTTTAGACACACTTCCGGTAGCCCCCTGGTTTATTCAGCCAGTGAGTTGCTCCACTGTAACGTGTCGATCGGCCTTCACGCACCTTCAAAGCCGACATTCACCTCTCATATCAATGGCATGTGGTGCTCCGCAGTTTCCACCTCGCTTATTCCCCCGTAGCAGAATCGCGGAGACGAGCGACGTACGCCGCAGATTTATTTTGGTCCTGCAGACAAAAATTATATCCTCAGAACCCTATTAAATCATCTTGCAGACTCCCTATCATAGATGCAAGTTTTCCGCCTTTCAAAATTTCCAAAAACGGAAGTTAAATGGAGTGAAGATTTCTCCCGTAATCGTATTTTTTGTCTCACGACGGACGGCATACATCGCAGGTTTATTTTGTACTCATCCCCGTAGCAAAATCGTGGAGACGGTCGACATACATCGCAAATTTATTTTGTACACATCCTCATAACAAAATCGCAGCGACGGCCAACATACATCGCATATTCATTTTGTACTCATCCCCATAGCGGAATCGCGGCGGCGTACATCGCAGATACATTGATATTTTGTACTTAGTAACAAAATTGTGGCAACGGCTGATATACATCGCAGATTCATATTGTATTAATTCCCACAGCATAATTGCGGTGACAACCAACGTACATCGCAGATATATTTTGTACTCATTCTCGTAGCAGAATCACGGCGATTGCCGACGTACATCGCAGATTTATTTTGTACTCATCCTTGTAGCAGAATTGCGGCAACGGCCGACACACATCGCAGATATATTGATATTTTGTACTTATCCTTGTAACAAAATTGCGGCAACGGCTGATATACATCGCAGATTCATATTGTATTCATTCTCATAGCATAATCGCGGTGACAACCAACGTACATCGCAGATATATTTTGTACTCATTCTCGTAGCAGAATCACAGCGATGGCCGACGTACATCGCAGATATATTTTGTAGTCATCCTCGTAGCAGAATCGCGGCAACTGCCGATGTACATCGCAGATTTATTTTGTACTCATCCTCGTAACAAAATCGTGGTGACAGCCAACATACATCGCATAATCATTTTGTATTCATCCCCATAGCGGAATCGCTGCGACGTACATTGCAGATATATTGATATTTTGTACTTATCCTTGTAACAAAGTCGTGGCAACGGCTGATATACATCGCAGATTCATATTGTATTCCTTCCCATAGCATAATTGCGGTGATGACCAACGTACATCGCAGATATATTTTGTACTCATTCTCATAGCAGAATCACGGCGATGGCCGACGTACATCGCAGATTTATTTTGTACTCATCCTTGTAGCAGAATTGCGGCAACGGCCGACGTACATCGCAGATATATTGATATTTTGTACTCATATTCGTAACAAAATCGCGGCGACGGCCGACATACATTGCAGATTCATTTTGTATTCATCCCCATAGCGGAATCGTGGCGACGGCCGTCGTACTTCGCAGATATTTTTTGGTCCTGCAGACAAAAACGATATCCCCAGAACACTATTAAATCTTGCAGACTCCCTATCATAGATGCAAGTTTTTTTCTGAAAACGGAAGTTAAATGAGTGAAGATTTCTCCTGTAATCGTATTTTTTTTTGTCTCGCGATGGACGACATACATCGCAGATTTATTTTGTACTCGTCCCCGTAGCAGAATCGTGGTGATAGGAGACGTACATCGCAGATTCAATTTGTATTCATCCCCGTAGTGGAATCGCGGCGACGGCCGACGTACATCACAAATTTATTTTGGTCCTGCAGACAAAAAACGATATCCCCAAAAACCTATTAAATCATCTTGCAGACTCTGTCATAGATGCAAGTTTACCACCTTTCAAAATTTCTGAAAACAGATGTTAGGCGGAGTAATGATTTCTCTCGTAATCGTAATTTTTATTTCTCGCGATGTTCCCCTCAGTGCTCGAGAGGATTGTCCGATATTGTTGTTAAATATCATTTTATTGTTTAAATATTTGTGTTTTAATTTAAAAATGGGGGCAACAATTTCCAAAAAGAAAGTTTGACAGAACCCAGTAATCTTAAATTATTTTTCTTGCGATGTTCTCTCTGCCTCATATGGTCATTGAATATCATTTTATTAGATAAATGTTTGCATTTAAGATTGAAAATGGAGAAAAAAATTCCGAAAACCAAAGTTGTATGGAGTGAAAATTTCTCTCTAATAACTTTCCACCAGCTTTGCTTCTCCATTTTCATCATTTAATTACATAAATGTTTGCATTTCAGATGGGATATGTAGAAAAAATTTCCGAAAACAGAAGTAGAAAGGAGCGAAGACTTCTCCTGTTATCACATTTTTTTTTTCTAGTGATATCTCTGCACTTTATTGTTGTTAAATATCATTTTATTTTATAAATCTTTGTGTTTGAACTTGAAAATGGTGTCAAAATTTCAGACACAGAGGGCCAGAATGTGCTTGATCCTAATTAACATTGCAATCGCTGTAGTATCTAGGTTAGACAATTTTTTAGATAGAAAAATATGACTGTGCAATTTTTATTGTTTTTTGCATTTAGTAGTTATTTTGTTTAGTGACCACCTGCAGATTATTTTGTGGCACAATGATATCCGTCGCAAACTGACGAGGAACTTTCTGCTATGGGATCTTATTTGCAATGGTGCCATTTCTCCAATCATGAAACACTTTAACTACAGCAGCACACAAACTGCGCTGTTTCAGAAATACTGCCACCCTTGGCCTGAAAGCCGATAATCATCCCTTTTAGCAAATCTAATAAATCGCTTTTTTTACCCATTACAGCAATGAGTGATATGTTTTCAGAAAGTCTACAGCACACCGTATATACACTGTAATGGGAAACATTTCTGCACTAATAAGCAGCTATTTGTAAAGAAAAATATGATTTATTTCAAAGAAATGAAATGATATAATTAAATAATATCAGAAGCAGTTTTTTGGGGGTTTTATATCAAGATTTTTATGCAAACCTACTTTGTTCTTTTTTCTGTTTTGTTGTTAATCTAGATATCATTAAGTGAACCCAGTTCAAGAAATGATTCAAGAAACATAATTTGTAAATAAATAATTTCCCTTAAAAAAAAGTACTCAGATTCATTTTTGTTGTTACGTTTCCCTGTTTTTCAACATCGGTAGCGCTAGTTTCTTTGCCCTGTGATGGTGGGCATTAAAGTGCTAGGTAAACACAGTAGAGTGATATAAGGAATGACTTTGATGATCTGATAATCAGAAAACTAGCCACATTATCCTATGACATCACAGCCAATTACATGTTCCAATCCACTTGGAAGCTATCATTTGTTCTAACAGAAAGGCCAAGCAAATTACAGTGGCGTTCTAGTTATTTTGAGAAGCACGGCACGAGAAAAATTATAAATGAAACTCATAATTATTTGTATGGATTTTATTTCCCCTATCCTCAAAAATATCTCAAACATGCACTTACACTGGTCTTTCTTCATCTGTAGACAGAGCTTCACATACAGTGCAACATTGCTGACATTCTGTAAAAAAAATGTCAAATGAAATTCTGTTTTGCACTTGTTTCCAAAGTTTAATGCTAACATGCAGCAATGAAAATATTTATTGATGGTAAAGCAGCCTGTTCTGTAATAGTTTACTAGTAAATGAAGACTCAGGCTCAAGTGAAGATAACAAAATGAAATTTAAAAATTCGAATGGAACATTCAATTCACACTTCAAGTACTAATCGTATGCGCCATAATAAACTTAGATTAAAAAACTACTAAATAGTGCTTTCGACATTCTTGTAGAAGATAGATGTGATTCTCTAAAAGTTTAAGGCTTATAATTCCTCTCTAAAAGAATAATCTTTTATCGAGGACTTACCTTAAGAAACTTGACGCATTGTACACATATAATCACATTGCACATTGATCACATAATTTCCAGAAGTTTTTAGGACTTTCAATGCTTTTTAAAATATGGGAACAATAAAAAATACAATCATTTGGGGCAGGAGGAACCTCTAGACTGTGTGTGAACAATGTGTTATTTGATAATAACTCTTTGCCAAAAAAAAAAAAAAAAAGCGCTTGCTCATGACTGCCATGAAAAGTCTCAGGGTCCATCCCAGGCAGGTATGAACGCTTGAAGAACTAAATATTCGCATTGCGTTTGGATAGGCATATTAAGCTGTCGGATCCCGACTATAAGCTCCTCAGTTATAAATAAGAGCATCTTGCTCCCCCTTTCTAGCCTCGCTTCCATGTGACTTTCTTGTCGGGCACTCTAGCCCAAATCTCCTAACTTCTTACTTCTAAGGGTTGTTTAAGACCTGGAGTCCGACGCTGCTTTTCTAAAATCCGCTACATAAATCTCAAAAAGAAAAAAAAATGAAGCACCTGGAGAAAGTCACATGCAAGTACTGCAGGTCCAAATATGCAAATGATTACAAAATAATGTCTAATAACTGAATAGTAGCCCACCACAGTGCACGAGAAAAGGAAATCGAGGAGGGGAATATCAAGAGCAAAGCTCGCATGCAGGGACACCATTGTGATAGCAAATTGCAGTTGCATTAACCTCCGCGGACCTATAAGGATGCCTCAACGTCGGATCGTGTGGCACACTGCGAGCTGTTAAGCGAGTTTGAGGCAGGACGTATAATTGGGCTACGAGAAGCCAGTTGGTCAAGTCACCATATCGCCAAGCATTTGGGTCGAAGCAACGTGGCAGGGTGTCCACAGAATTATCAAACTGATTTCCCTGACCAAATATATAAGAAATCCCTGACCTTACACAAATAGGTTTATTTGAGTTTTTCAATATATGTGCCATGATAATAAATAAAATTAAATTGGATAATTGAGAAACTTATATTATTTTAAAATGTTTCCGTTTGATGTATAAAGTTTCCCAAATAACTGATTCATTTAATTTTTTTTTTTTTTTTTTTATTTATCGGCCTCCACCTGCCCCATAGCTGTCCAACTCATACCTTTTTAATTTTAAGTTTGCTCTTCTTTTCATGGTTTTACATTTATTGAAGAAACACTCAAACAAGCCCATACACAATATTCAGATCAGTTACTATAAAAATATTACAGTAGGAACACAGTCACTGTTTTTATATTACACACCACTTTTCTTCTTTTCCCAATCTGAAATCTTCGCCTGCAATGCTGCTTCTTCCAACTCTAGTTCCTTCCGTACTCTTTGTCTTTTTTCCTTCAATTCCTTTATTTCATGATCAATTTTTCTTTTTTCCTTCAGTTTTCTTTCTTCTTCGTTTTGAAGAACACTTTTTTTCTCAAGATAATCCTGATATCTTCGTCTGGAGGCTCTTACAGAAAGAAGAAGCCTTTTATTGATGGCAATGTGTTCTACTCCTCCCACATTTTTAATGACATCAAAAACTGTTCTCTGACAAATCAGGGATTCTTCCAGGAGATTTTCCACAAGAAGAGACTTATTGACAGAAAATCCACCTTCTACTGAAGCATTTCCATGAGACAAATTTTTATTACATCCCAAAGTTCACCGAATTGTTTTTGGTTGTCAAGTACAGCACTATAAAATTTGTCTAATCCAATGGAATCATCATGACTGTCTAAAAATTCATCAAACTGAGACTTTAAAGCAGATTGAACTTCTACACACAATGAAATGTACTGTTTATTAGCTTTTTCAGCACAGTCATCTGAAATCCTGTTTGCACTAAGTTAAAACTAGTTGTAGTCAAACTGTGATTAAAATTTCCCTGACTTTTTTTTAAATATCACTGATTTTGCCTGACTTTTACCAACATTTCAGGCATTTTCCTGACCAATAACTTTCCCTGATTTCCCCCGACTCTCCAGAATGTGGACACCCTGTGTGGTAATCAGACAATGCTGACGGCAACGGATCAAGGAGGGAACAACCCAGCTGCACACGAGCAGTGGACGACTGAGGGCAATGGCAGAATGCAAGGATCAAGCAATTGTGAGCCGCATGAACAGAAATTATTTCGTCACTCTCAACCATCTGTGGCCATGTTGTATTGTCTACAGGTACAGAAGTGGCCATTTAGATCCCTGCCAGACAACTTGCAGTACAGGGACTACATTCAAGGAGGCCACTTCACCACCTAACACTGACCTGCGAACATCAATGGCTGCACTGGTGTTAGGCCCAATCAGGGCTCGAAATTAACGGGGGGCCACGAGCGAAATGCGACTGCATTTTTGTATTTGGCGACCAGTGATTTGACATCAGGGGCCAAATTGCAACTACATGTATTTTATATTGCATTTTATTATGATTCTTTTTAATCTGAATGACTATTTTTGTTCGCGATTCTTAGTGGTTTGCAAGAATTGTTCCCTTTTCCCCCGCTCAGTTTCTTAATTCATATTCAAGATGCACTTAACACGTAAAACTGCGTATCAATCGTGCGCGTTGCTAACTTTCCCTTCTCACCCGCACTATCGTCACACAAGCAAGCTAAAGAAGCGACCTTGAACAATGAGCAGGACTCTCCCACGGTGATCATTGGACCTTTGTGAGCACCCCTCTGCCCCTCTCAACCTGAAGCAGAGCGGAGCCACGGCTTGCCCAAAATTCCGTAATTGCAACTGAAGAATTGTATGATTATTTGTTCATCGCTTTACACATTGGTTGTCCTTTGAATCGATTCATTGTAAATCTAGCGTCAATATAACTTATTGGGCTTATGGCACATCATTTTTTAGCATGTTGCACTAACCAGAGTTCGCCAAAATGCGTAACTATGCATCGAAAAGTGTGTTTATGCATTAAAATTTTACCAACTCGTAAAAATACGTATTGGGAATTTTTCTCAACACATAAAAAACGTATAAATAGGCATCGAGAAACACATAAACTACACTCCAAAGAGGTTTTTTTACCAACGTGTAAAGATATGCATCGGGACGGTATTTCGTCTTTCAAAAATGGAAGTAAACGAAATAAAGATTTTTTTCCGTAATCATAATTTCATTTTCCCGCGATGTTGCCTCTGCCTAGTATTGTTGTTATATATCATTTTATTCCATAAATATTTGGATTTCAGTTTGAAACTGGAGGAAAAATTTCCAAAAACAGAAATTCGACGGCGCAAAAATTCCCTGTAATCTTCAGGCACGAGAGTGCCACGGCTTCTAAAATTTCTCCTTTTCCGTCTTAATTTGCGTTATTCTCGAGATCGACACATAACTGAACAAAAATTTGGGGGCAATTGGTACTGGTGAAGGATGCTTTCCACCTGAAACTTTTGAAAACAGAAATTTTGTCTTTCAAAACTTTTGAAAATGGAAGTTAGACACATTGAAGATTTTTCCCGTAATCATAATTTTATTTTTAATGCGATGTTTCCTCGGCCAAGAATTGTTGTTAAATATCATTTTATTTCATAAATATTTGTATTTCACCTTGAAAATGGAGGGGGGAAATGTTCAAAAACGGAAATCTGACGTAACAAAGATTTCTTCCTTAACTGTGATTTTTTTCCCAACGATGTTCCGAACATGTGTCCTGTGTTCTGAAATATTCCCCCAAAAAGGTTTGCATTTCATCTTGATAAGACCGGGGGGTCAGGGGGAGGGTCCAAAAAATGAAAGTGACGAAGCTGAAAAGTTTGTAAGAATTGATGCATGGTGTTCAACAGTATTAATATCCTCAGAGTTACACTTTATCTTATCAAAAATAGTGAAAGCTATCATGCATTCATGATCCTCACAGACTGAAAGTTTTTCAGCGTGATGGATAAAATTGTCATCCGAGGGCAGAAAAAAAAAGTGACAATAAAGAAATGGGAAGGGTAACAAAGATATCAACAAAATGAAAATTTAAGCACTGGATGCTGCCTAGCTGCAGAGTTAACAAAAGACAAATGTGGCTGTGGTACTTACTGAGAAGTTTATGCTGGGCGAAATCGACGTCCAGAATTTTAGTTACTCTTCAATTTTCAATTGTGTATGTAAAAAAAATTAATGTTTGGCTCCTAAAAAATTGTGAATGGCTCCTAAATATTTAGCTGCACGAGCCATTTTGCACATGGCAATTTTTTTTTGTTTTGTACCCTGGGCCCAATCAATGTGGTATAATGACCAGTGGCATCATGTTGTCTTCAGTGATGATTCAGTCTGCACTTGGCACTGATGACCAGCACATACGTGTCTGGGGATGAGCCGGCCAGCATACAGAACCTGCCTCAACCGTAGAACGGCACATGGGTCGCACACTGGGCACAACTGTCCATTCCTATACATGTATGTTGCATTTCCTATGATAGTCAGATGCCCTTGGTAGTGCTCCATACCACCTCATGGCTCAAAGGTATGTCAACAACATTTTACGACCCGTTGTGTTGCCATTCCTGTCAAGCATTACAGAGCAATTTCAACAGGATAATGCTCGGCCACATATGGCACGGCTCTCCTAGGCCTGCCTCCATTATGTTGACACTCTTCCATTGCCAGACTGATCGCCTGACCTCTCACCGATCGAAAATGTTTGGAATATGATATGACACCACCTACGCCCATACAGGAATGTCGGCAAACTGGACGCAATTTAGACACCATCTAGTGATGTGTTGATGTTTTTCTATTAGTGGTTTCGAAGGTTAGGGCCCAATCTTTGGTTCCACTATGCAAAAAAAAACCACATTCACGCATTTTTGTCTCCAAGAATGATTCCTTATCATTATTTTTTTTCTGAATTTCATTTCTGAGGCGAACCCAGCAGCAGGGGGACCAACTTCCTCTCAAATACCATGGTGAAAGTATACAAGAAGTTAGGGATAAAGAAATTGAACACAACTGCCTACAAGCCTTCTACCAATAGAGTCTGTGAAAAACTGAACCAAACCTTAATTCAAGCACTTAGTCATCTGGTAGCCAACAATCAAGATGACTGGGATAGATGTTTACCTTTGGACTTATTGGTCCTACGCACTACTGTACACTTAAGCACAGGTGAGACACCTGCCTACCTGACATTTGGAAGGGATTTGGTGCTACCCTACCACCTCATAGGGAGCCCAACTATTCGTACCTATGCGTCACAGCAAGGGTACTGTGATGAGATGACAAACAGATTGAACTATGCCTATGAAGCTGTAAAGGCCAATCTGGAAAAGGCTGCTGAGATGCAGAATAAGCATCTAGCAAAGACAGCCGTAGATAAACAAATATCTGTAGGAGATAAAGTATACCTTTACACCCCGGCAGTGAAACCCGAGCGTTCCAAGAAATTGACCAAGCTCAATTCAGGACCTTACAGAGTGACTAAAGTGTTGTCACCTGTGAACTACGAGATTAAATTTATGGCCAACCCAAGGCGCAAAGAGATGGTGCATGTTGAACGATGATATTCCCAGGAGAAGACAGAGAAATTTCCCACAGTCCTGAGAGGCACGAGGAACCCCAGGAGGCTGATGACCAGCCAGCGACTATAACTGAAGGTGTAGATTGGTCTATGTGGATACCACTAGAACAGAGCTTGATACGATCGTATGACGATCGTGAGAGTGACAGGAATCAGGCACCCCAAGCAACACCCAGAAGCAACACTGAAGTTCAGAACTCTCAGCAAACTGAAAGCGAGAGGATTAAAAGAAATGATCCACTTAGGTATAATCTGCGTCCACGTGATAGCAGAGGATTGGTTGATAGGCATAGGTAGGTAAATAAAGTTTAAATTGCCTCACCAAATCCTGGTACGTGAAAAGAGGGTTATGTAAATATTTTTCTTTTCTTTTTTTTTTTTTTTTGTGTAAATATGTGTGTCATGATGTAAGTTTATTGTTTCTTGAGACCTAAGAGTGATAATTATATATGTGATATTTTTTTTAATGCTAAAGTTCAGAGGTCTTGAGAGTTTTATTAAAAGGAATTATAACAAGGGAAAGTGACTGGTACAACAATTCTTTCTTTTGTGTTAGTTTTGTGTTAGTAAAGGGGAGGTTTGTTTCAGTTTGATTTTTTTCCCTCAAATTTTCAGTGTACTTCTATGATGTAGTTTTGAGGCGAACTTTTTGATGTAATATTACTGAAGCGAATTTAAATACTAGTATTTGTGAAATGCAGTACATCAAATTTATGGGACATTCAATATTTAAGCAAAGCAGCAGGCTTAGGCTGAACTTCAATTTTTTTTCTTGAGTTGCACATTTTGAGAAGTAGAAAGGATTGCTATTCATAATTTTGTTCATTGAATTAGTTTGTGCATGTGTCTTATGCTAAATATTCCATTAGTTTTATATCTTGTTTTCTTTCGCATCATCTATGTTTGTGAATACGTTCTTTTCGGTTTTATCATATTGCACAATTTGATATAATTCTTGTATTAGTGTTGTATTTCGTTCAGTGTAGTGTATCGTATTAAGTGTTTGTTTACAACGGAAGCTCCGCTCTTCGGCGGGTGCCATGTTGGACTTCCGCTCTTGCGTTTCCGAATAAGAAAATATCTGGGGACAAGGCTCCACAAGCTTTCTAATTGGTTCATGCACTTGTGTTGATATCACTTGGTTTTGTTGTTATCGTGTGCTCCTTCAGCACACCGGTTGTGGCTTTTTTGGGGGGGGGTTCTGCGGTGTCGCTCCGCTTCTTGCTCACAAATCTTTCATTCCGGGGTAAAATGTGATGATGTGTTTTTCTATTAGTGGTTTTGAAGGTTAGGGCCCAATCTTTGGTTCCACTATGCGAAAAAATCACATCCACGCATTCTTGTCTCCAAGAATGATTCCTTAAATTTTTCCTCTAATTTTTTTCTGAATTTCCTTTTTGAGGCGAACCGAGTGACAGGAAAAACATTTTTTTTTTTTTTTTTCAATTCTTAAACATTCATTCAAGGATTCTTGTGGAAATAGTGTATTTATAGTTTTTGTACGTGCACTGTATATATGTGCCTTTGGAACAAGAGCTAGAAAGAATTTCGACATGTATAAATGGCTTAAAAATTACTTTTAGTCTATGTGTGGAAGGAGAACATGTGTGAACTAAATTATTCACTTCATTTTTAAAACTAAATTTTATATTTATATATATATAGTAATTATGAACATTGGAATCGTAAAGTGAACTCGTGCATAATTAATTAAATTAAATTAAGCTTGCATTATGACTGAGTTAAATAGTGTGTGATGAGAAGCATTTATTGGTACAAAAGTTTTTGAAATCCAGGTGTGTTAGCAAGACACAACAAAATTTGGTATACAATCGTGCATTATGTCAGTAGAATAATCTTTTTTTTTTTAAGGAAATGAATTCTTTTCTTTTTTCTCTTGAAT
Source organism: Macrothele yani (assembly GCA_039090855.1). NCBI lineage: Eukaryota > Metazoa > Arthropoda > Arachnida > Araneae > Macrothelidae > Macrothele > Macrothele yani. Next base: position 161,564,846 of record CM076990.1, read on the forward strand.
TCTGAAATTTCTTCTTCAGCAATTTGTAAAGAAAATGTGAAAATTTTTGTATTCTCGAGTTTGAAAAATGTTAATTTGTGTACCTGATGGGAATTTTATGTGAACATTAGAATCCCCTGAATCTGCACCATTTTGTTTTTTTTCACTAGACAGGGAGTTGCCAAACCCAGAGATAAGAATCTTGTTTCCTGTTAGCCCAGAAATTCCTTAGTAAGCTACCTTGAAAACGATTAGTCCCCAGAGCATAGAAGGGTGAACTACAAAAATTTTGCAAGTCACGTTGAAGTATGAAGAAAGAGTCTATATTGTGATAAGCAGGTTCTGTCATCCCCCACTCCCTCCGTACACCTTCGCCTCAAGTTACAGAGCATGAGGGAGTACCCTCTGATGTCTTCCCAAGATGACTAAACTAAAAAAAAAAAAACCTCATCATGGACGTCCAGCGAAGCTGCGGTGGGACCTCGTTAATCTAGACACCTCTAGGATCTGTCAGCCTGTCACCTGCAAATGTCAGTAACAAATTTGGCGATCCTCAAAACAGTGGGAAATGGAAAACCACCCTCCTAAGAAGACCCACTCGTTTTTTTCCCGATACTGCAAATTAAGGGAGACAAGGTGAAGCAACCTCTTGACCTCTTCCAAAGCCGAACTTCCCTAGAAAAGGAAAGAAAGGTAATTTTGTAATCATACTCCACTGCTTTTGAAATTCCAGGGAAAACACAAACTAACGTTGATACCCTAAATCGAAAAACGGCGAGGGGGTTAACTCTCAAAATTTGCTCAAAGTGAACCTAATTTTTTTTGTTAAGAAGTGCATCATTAAGCTTTAGCTACTAAGGGCTTGAGACCCGGTCATAATCAAAATTTTATTATGTCCTTATTCATAGTTGAATTGTACTACGGTGATATGTAGTTGGGTGTTGTTGTTGGGTTTTTTTTGGTGTGGGGGGAAGAAGACCCACTCATGTTTCCCCGATACTGTATCTTTAAACCTTTGGGTCATTCCATGTCAAATCAACCAATGAAAAATACATTTTGGAACTTGATGTCATGGATTTGGTTAATTTTTTGTACATTTGTACCTTACCATAAGATGTTTAAAAATTGTTTTTCATAATTTTTTTTGTCCACCCGTTTTTGAGATATTGAATTTTCAAAATTGCCTAAAAACGCCAAAATTCACTAGCTACGATAACTTCAAATGTCATTTAGGAGATACCTATGATAGCTACAGACATGGAACAGGTGTAACTTTAAAGCTTATGAATAGAACTTTCATTTGATAAACAAAATGACACAATTGTAAATTTTCAAAAAATCACAAATTTTCAAAAACAATTCTAATTGAGTTTTTGGAAAAATGGAATTTTTAAAATTTTCAAAAAATTCACACTTGAAGGTATATCTCTTGTAGCCAGTCAGTCCAAATTTCAAGGTGGTGTATCTCAATGGTGTCATACAAAAATTAAATTTTTTTGTTGGCAGTGACGAGGAATTAAACCCCTCAAAGTTCCATTTTTCTACAACTTACATTGATAAAATTATGTCGTAAACTGAAATGAATCCAAAAAAATTAAAACAGGATTTTTACAGAAGGTGAGAGAGAGATGTACATGTGTGTGTGTGTGTGTGTGGAGGGAGATGGGGCAGGCTATCTTTGCAAAGGAACTGTTCAAAACATGCAAGACAAGCCCTGATATGTGTGTGCCTGTTTATTCATGTGCCTTTCCCCACACCATGTTACCTTCCAGACAGCTTAGTTGTGGTCCTGCTCTCTGTGTGTACACTTCAGTTCGTTTGGACAGTGTGTTTTTAGTAAAAGCTTTCTAGGACATTTTTATTGTGGAGCTGCTTTATTAGTCTTTATTAAGTTTATATAATTAACTGTTTGATAATTACATTATTTGAAAGATGGAGAAGAATAAGTGGTCAAAAAACTGTTGCAACCCTTTTAAAAAAGGGGGGGGGCACTGGTTAGTATAGACTTGAGGAAAGTAACTGATTGGATGGTTTCACTAAATAGTGAAATGAAACCACACATGAAAGTATGCACTTCATGCAAATTGGAGTTAGGAAAAGGGAAGCTTCATCAGATGGAAAATAATTTACTTGAAAAGGAAATTCCTCCTGAGAATTATGAGATTCCTGGTCCTAGTCATATTAAAGAGTCTCAGTGGTATCATACAAAAATTAAATTTTCTTGTTGGCAGTGACAAGGAATTAAATTGACTTATTTTTTTAAATGCTAAGCTGTCTGATGAAACAATTAAATTATAGCATGACTCATGAAATTATAGAGAATTGATCACTTTGTATTTGCTTTGGCAACAAGCAAGTGGCTTCAACTAAGAACAGCAGCTCAGCAGCTTTTTGAGCAGTGAAATGTTATATTTTTACTGAGGCACAAGCTATTAATTATAGAGCTCTAGGCCTAGCCTTTTTAGCAATTTTGAATCAACTGTACTCATATTTACTTATAAGGCTTAAATAACAAGTCAAGTTTATAATGTTGCACTTTTACTTGGTCATCAAACAGCAACTGCAAGGCCCCAGGCCTTTTCAGCAATTTTTAATCTGCCACGCTCACATTCATTATATTTACATAACAAGCCATGTTAATAATAATGTTGCATTTATTAAAAATTTCTAATAAGGTCTAGGGCCATGTAATTATTTTTATTTGCCAGAGTAACAATGCAGCATTAACTTGACTTGTTACATAAATCTACTGAATTTGAGCAAAGCCAATTCCAAATTGTTAAAAAGGCCCAGCCAGGCTTAGGACCTTTTTATGGCTAAACTTCCATGTTTGGCCTGCAGCTAGTTCCAAAAGCAATAACAGATGGCACCACGATAGCACTTCACCTCTTCTCCGCTCTTCTCGCCCTTTCACGTGAAATGCGTTATAGCTACTTACGTAACTTAGTTCTCCGTCTCTGCTCCTATGTTACATAAGGTGGGTTTTTTTCGATCTGTGCTCCTGTGATATGTGGAATTGGAAAAGCTTCTTTAATGAAGTTGAGCAAACGCAAGTACAACTGTGGTTGTCTTGTCGAGGGCACCTGGATTCTTGGTATCTTTGAATGAGATACCAAGCATTTCAGGGTGTAAATCTGCCCTGGTGATAACAGATCTGCAGATACATTGCTGCTCCTAATCATCAAACACGTAGAGCCAAGAACAACGATTATGACGGACCAGTGGGCTGCATATCAGAATCTGCCAACAGGGGTGCTTATTCTGTGAAATCAAATTTCCTGAAACCAAACCCGAATTTCCTGAAATTGACGTAGATCAATACTTACAAAAAAAAATCAGAATATATGTGTTACATTCGTAAATTATTTCCCATGTTCTGATAATTTTTTAAAGAACAGTGGCCTTTATAAAAAAATTTTCCAGTGTTTGGCCCTTCAAAGCTATAAGTAATACTTATAAAAAATAAAATACTTAGAAAAAAAATAAAAAAGGCAACTTACATAATTGATGCCTTGCCTGCCTGTGTCAATGGTGTGTTTTCTTGTGCAGAAAAGACTTAAATGTATATGACAAAGTTTGTTCAGTTTATACTTTAAATGATTTGTATATTCACGTAATAAGTAATTTTTTGGTGTACGTAAAACTATGGAATAAACAAGTAGTTACAGTTGAATATAATGTTTTAATGAATGCAGAACTGCATTCATCTCTGTTGAACACATCAATGCTGCTGATGGAGACAAAACTTCATACTTCATAATGCTTTAGAAAAAAATTTGGTTATTTTTTTTTATTTGCTGCAAATCCTTTGTGTGAGATTTACGTTTACTGCACCCAGATTCCTGCTTTAGTGTTGACAGATTTTGTGTTGGAATTTTAGGGCTCACCACAATCTTTGTCTGCTGATGATTTATTTATTCCAGAAAAATGATCTCCAATTACTTCATGCCTTCTATCACACTTTTCCTTAGTTGATTTGTGATGAATTTTCCAGCTTTGCAACATGTTCTGCAACAAAGTTTTGTCAACTGCAGTGGTGATTGGATTTTCAACACCAAACATTTCCAACGTTTAACATTTCTTTGGTAAGAGGTTATATTTGATGGTATGATAACTGTCCAAGCTTTTTGCATCTAAACTAGTTCTGTGCTGGGTGATGGTATTATCCATGAAATTAAATGAGCTTTCCACAATTGGCCCATGAAAGCATTAGATGAGGGCTTTTACAAGTTTACCCAATGTGGAATACTTTTGTAATCCATCATGTGAGCACATTTTTGACACTGCAGCCCAGTATTCATCAATGCCTTTGGGAATTTTATTTTTTTCACATTTCTCATTGGCCTTGTAATTAAAGATATCACTAATTGCCATATCGATTTGATATGATCTAATTTCTTTATCGATAACAAGCATTTTGTTAGCAGATAGCACTGAGCTACATGCATCAGTCAATTTTGAAAGAGCTATATAGGTAGTAGTTTGGCCCCTAAGAGAGGGGTCCAGGGATCATAGCATACTTCTGGAAAATTTTAGGTAAGAATTTTAGGAATTTTAGGAATTTTTAGAAAAATTTTAGGAGTGTATTTCAATAAAAACTAGATGTATATTTGTATACATCTAGTAAAACAACTTTGTATACATTGTAAAGAGTTTGCTTCACACCCTTCAACCATATATACTGATAGACTGCGCATGACATCAAAATTTCTGGCTCCAACATAAAATCACATGACAACAGTCAAAAAGATGGGTTACACCTGCTGTGCTTATGGTTGCTCTGAGCGATATAGTAAAGAAAGTTCTATGATTTTTCATGGGTAAGAAACGAATTAAATACCTAAGTCAATAAAGTTCAATTACTTAACCAGAAACTTGCAGCTATTGATATAAAAATATAGTAACTTAAGAAAAAAAAAATGGAATGCATGTTCCAAATTCTTCGCAAATGTTCATCACATTATAAATCACAAAATGTAAACAACACGATCATGCATGTATATAGCTCATAAGTAAACTTACCTGAAGAGTTTTCATTATATATGAGGTGCATTCACATAATACACCGAAAACACTGAAGTTCTGCAGCGTAAATTAGTAATCATAACAGCATTTGTACACGAAATTTGGAGTCTGATGATGACGTGCCCAATGTTTGAGCCATGGCGGCTTTGATGCAGCTATTGCCAATGCGCAGTCCATTAGTATATATGGTCGAAGTTAACACCCAAAAATTTTTGCATAACGTCTAATGTCTAAGTATGATTTACTTCTAATGTTCAGTTCTTATCTTTTCACGTGTTATTATCATATTCAAGTATATTTACCACATTCAAGTTTCACTTTGAACATTAATATGCTGTTGAACCAGAAGCAATTCACGATTTTCACAGTAAAGTTTTAAGGTTTCACATTAAACTATAATATCCTAAAAAGGTAATTGAAAACCAAGAACTATGTACAATTGTTCACTGAATTACTTTTTTCATATTATTGTTTTAACCTTTTCCTGATTAGCCTATCTTTTTCTGCTTCCACCACAACTAATTTACTTTCAGTTTTCTTTATTTCAGATGAACCTTGTATGATCAAGTTAGAGGCAACTGCTATTTCAACAGTATTTTGTTTTTCTACAGCTTTTCTCATTCTTTCTGTTCCCTCTTGAATTACTGCTAGGGAGGCTTCTTTATCTTTTCTAAGTCTATTTATTTCTGCATCATTTTCTTTTATTTTGTCATCAAACTCAGCTTTTTCTTTTTTTCTCTAGCTGCTTTTCCTTATTTTCCCTCTCTTTCTGCTTCCTTTCTTTTTACCTTTTTTGATTCTTCTTCCTTCAGCTTATCAACATACTCTTTATAAAATTTATGTGAATCACGAACACTATTTAACAAATTTCTTGTTATGGGAACTTTACTTACACATCCATAGTGTTTAATGGCCCCTTTAACTATTCTTAATGATGTTATAGTTGAGTCTTTTAAGTTAGCCTTGTCCTTCCTTAACAGAGCAGTGTTAACCGAAAATCCCTTTTCTGCATCAGCATTACCATGAGGTAAAACTAAAATTGACTTTATGAGTTTAGCAAGATTTGAGTATTTTTCTTTTCCGCTAGTCTTTAATACTAAATATATTACGCCAGTAATGATCAATCCGCACTGGAATATGCCCTTCCTCTGAAAATTTCACTAGTTCATCTAGAGTTGGCTTATCGCAACTTAAAAGTTTCCACTCTTCTCTTACTCTATCAATTTGTTCCTCAGAAAGATGCAAAACACTTGAAATTCTGGTTATTTCCGAAAAGTCCTTCAGTGACTGAGAGTTGAGTTGACTCTTTCTTTGGTTCTTTTACCTTTAAAACTTCTATGTCTCTTAGCTTTTGATTGCAGAATGGCAAATTTGACTTTAAATATTTTGTGGTTGCAATTAGTGATGATCTTACATCTAAGAGAAATAATTTCTGCCTGGTCTCCTGAACATTCCTGAGGAGATTTTTTGTCTTCATACCAACTTCTAACTCCCCTAGTTTTTTCCATGAATTTTTGTTTTCAAAATCTACATTCTTTAGGTCTTCTCCAAACTTCCCTGCAATAACATCATCTTGGATAAACTGAGCCATAACATTCTTCATTAAAGTATTTAAATCAGAATATAACTGGTGTATTTTTGGTTTTTCACTCTGATAACATAATGAAAACTTTTCAAAATTTTGGTGTGAAAATGAAATTAATGCTAAATAGCAAGGAGTTAGCTCATTTTTCAGGAAACAGTGAATTCTTTTATACCTTGCCGAATTGCGTAGTTGTTTTTCAAATATTTTTTGAGATGGCAAGAAGTTTAAAAAAATATTCTGTAATATTTAGCCATTGATCCAAGAGCCTCTGGGCTACAGAACCAACGGTTAACCATCTGTTGCTGACATGACGCAAAAGAAATTTGGCAGTGACCAATGTTATATCCTCGACAGATTTTTAATCCTCTCGTCTTGCAGCACTACTCTTTAAAAAGTAATGCATATCAGTAGCAAATTCGTCAAAATCTATATTTAAGCTTGTCAAAAAAATTTTAAATGCATTACTAACAACATGCAGGTTGCAAAAACCTAGTTCCAAAGATTTCTGGCCTGTTTCTTGTTTTACAACTTCATTGAATTTGCGTAAAAAGCACTTATTTACATTTGGGCTGTCCATGGATACACAAATAATTCTGTTCAACGAAATATTGAAGGATGATAACACATCAAGAATTTCTTTTAGCAAAATATCTGCTGTTCATTCATGACCCAGAAAAACGCTTGTTAGGTATCGGCAAGAAACTGAATTTATTTCTGAAGACCAGTACCTGAGATACACATCCAACTGGCGTTTCACTTGTGTATTTGTAGTTTCATCAAATGCTATAGTAACCTTTCCTGGGCTACTAGATGCAATGTCTTTTTCAAATCCTCTTCAAAATATTTTGACAATCCATGTGATATCACATAAGCAACTTTTTTCTTTAAGTTGCATTTTGGCTGCAATAACAGAATCAGGAAACATTTCTTTGAAAAGTTCTTTTTTTTTTTTTTTTTTTTTTTTTTTTTTTGATTGGAGGTTTAACGACCACCGTGAGCAACTCAATGGGCTATAAGCAGTCGCCCGTCCCTAATTTAGGGTCACTGGTTCCAGGGAAGGAGAGAGCCAGTGCCGTAAGACAAAACCAACATCCATGCCTGACCGGGATTCGAACCCGGACCCTTTCCTGACGAATGATCAGAGGCCAGCGCCTTAGACCACTGCGCCACCGGGGCGGCTTGAAAAGTTCAACTGTTTCAGTGCATGAAACAAAAGACATATTGTCCTTAGCAACTTTCATGGCCCATAATGCTTCGGCTTTAGCCAACTGTAAATCATGATTCAGTACTTCACTAATATTTGTTTTGGGCTGAAGATCCCGTCCTCTAAAGGCTTTCAGGATGGACTTATTTTGAAATTAACTTTGAAATTTCTGCAAATGTTTTTTTCCTTTATGATGCGCTTTTACTTGTGAAAAACCACTATTAGAAATGTTGAAAATTTCTGAACACAATATACACTTAGCAGAAAATATTGTTTCAGTTGCAGAACACCATTCTTTCAACTTCACTCCGTCCAATTCTTTGGCGAGCCACGCATCTTGAAATTTCGTTTTGGATTTAGGCATCTTAAACACTTGTATTACTAACCAGAAAATGAAAGGGAAGTACAAAAACATGTTCCAATATTGCAAAACCAGACAACTTCCCGAAATTTGGCTGCGAGGATGTCAGAAGATAGAAAAAAAAAAAGCAGGTCACCACTAGAGAACTGAACCTGCACACAGCACAGAGAACACCATAAAGACGCAAAACCAGAAACTATCATATGCATCTCACGCAAGTTCAGTCAAAGCGAGTCGGAGCCGAGATATATTGCGCATCGAAGGTCGCTGTCGCCGACGCCACGATCGAAGGTCAATGATCACGTGCTCTACTGCCTGTCACGATAACACTCAGCTACCATCCCATCGTCATTACCGGAGGTTACGGAAGGAGACCACATGTTTCCTCTTTGCTTCCACCCACCTGCGGTTTACAATAACAAAACATCAGCAGAAAGAGGAGGTTCCACAAGGCATGTACAAAAATAAAAGTACGATCTTCTGCGTGCCACGGAGTTCGTCTGCAAAGCGCAAACCAGGGGTGAAAATGACCCCTCCCCTTTTCCCTTAGATCTCTTGTTACTCTGAAAACTGTCTGAAGGCAAAAAAGTGGAGCGCCCGTCCCGAAGCAAGTGCATCTCGATGGCGTCATTTTCCCTCCTTCAGCAGCACAGCATATAGGCTGTGTTTCTACAATAACAGGTCTTTTTTACCTTACCGTAATGGTAAATTTATTGGCGTTAATAACGGTTGTGTTTTTAATAAATAAGCTTACGAAAATTTTAGGATGAATAGCAAATTTTAGGTATAATTTTAGGAATTTAAGGAGGGTCACAAAATATTAGGAATTTTAGGAATTTTATGAGGAATGCGATTCCTGGGGGTCTAACCCTGAAAAACTAATCAGAGTAGAATTTCTCACAGGAAGTTTTTGGATCATGTATAAGGAGCATGCCAGATAACATTCCTTTAGCTCTTTCTTAAATGAAGATACCATATAATCATTTGATGTACTTACAGCAATAATTTTTTTGGCATCCAACATAAATAAATTTGTCTGGCAGGTGATTATTGCCACTCTTCAAATCTATTTTCAAAAGATCCTTGTGAGTTTTGCACTTTGAGATTATTTCATGTTTAATGAAAAATGATAAAATTTTCAATCATAATATTTGCCCTTTTTAGGTATCAAACAACCTTTTAGGTAAACCAACAACCACCTGTGTCATATATAGGCAGCACCAAGAACAAATTAAAATACAGATTGAACCAGCATATAAGTAATTGGAATAAAAAAGAAGCTAAGACCGCATTAACCCAATACTGTCTGGAAAATCATCATTATCCAAGGTTTGAAGATATTAAAATTATTAAGAGCTGTAAAAACGAAAGGCAGTTGCGAATTGCAGAATCAATATTAATCGAAAAAAACACAAAACAGATCAAGATTATGCAACATTAATGAGCCTAGCAACTTAAGTGAACAATGGAGGGCTTTAATAAAAGTTGAGCAACAGCTAAGAGACAAGAAAAGAAAAAAGAGCAATAATGACAATAGATGGCGCCAGAGATGCAGAGATTGCGACTGAGACCCAGACCTCAATAAATCAGCTCACTTGAGCTGTGTTAGGCGGGTGAGACACAGCTGCCTCCTGATGAAGACAGTGCCTGTTGAAAGCGCTAGAGGGTTGTGTATGACGGGCTGAATGAGGTTGGCACATGCAATAGGGTTAACACGGAGTTTGAAACAGATTGAGCATTTTTTAATCACAGTTGACAAATGGTTTAACTGCCTGTGAATGTATATAGTGTAAATATGTACATAGTGTTTTTAACGGAATGTATGAATGAGTGGTTATAGTGTGTGTATGTGCGAGGTTTTTTATTGTGATGACGAGCTATAGTTACGTTTCATATGGCAGAAAGAAACCTGCGTGTGTTGTTCAGTAAATCATAAAAAAAAAAATAGTACGACGTTTCATCCCCGGAAGAAGAAAAATCATAGGCAAAGAGTCAGTTCAATCTCAGAAAGCCAACAACAATTTAATTGACGTGCTGGAAGTGTTACAAGATGAAAAATGACCGGGATCTTTCGGGTAAGTGAATGGTTGTTTTTATAGAATATCATAAAATTTTCTTTATCAACACAAAAAGTTCAACATGCAATCTATGCAACATAGGTTTTTTGGTCTGAAACAGCTTTATGTATTCCTTGAATATAGGCAGAACAGCTTTGCACAGATGGATTTCAAATGAAATAATGTTTGTTTTTTTTGTTTTTTTGTTGTTGTTTTTTTGCACCACGAAAAGGCATTCAATAATTTTATTCTTCCTTTCTTTTCCCATTCCTGTTAAACTTTTTGATTTCAAAGATTGTTGGATTTTCACAAGTTTGGACACACAAGAATTACTAATTTTTCTTTCCTCATACACTTTATCCAAATCAGACTTATACAAATTTCTGTCTGAATTTTAATCCAAGAATAATAGAAGATTAGCAAAGCATCCCACAACAAAATCATGCGTTCAACTGCTAGTAGCACACACAGCCATCTATGATTTGGTCGTGAAAGCGGGGAGAGCTTTTGAATTCCCAAAATTGTACAGATTTTGAAAAATAGTTCTCTTTTGTCAACACTTAGCAAGTCAAAGTGAATGTTGTCACACAATGATTCAATGTGCATTTTAAAAGGAGCAGTGAATCTTTTTACACTGTTGTTAACAGTATGGCAGCTATCACCATCAATATGAAGTAGATATGGAGCTTTGTTGTTACGAACTAATGTTTCTGCACCATTTTTTTTACTCCTCATAGTGTTGCACGAGTCCATCAGGAGACTAATTAGGTTACTCCAAGGAATATCATTTCCTTCTATTAAATTTACTATTTTTGAGTAAATATTGGCTGCAGTACAAACCTGAAGTTGAATCGATGATAAATGTTGTATTACGACGTCTTGTTGCTCAGGGCAAAAATACTGTGCAAGAATAGTTAAGACACTGCAATTCGCCCGACTTGTGCTCTCATCAATATTTAATAAGAAGGGAGTCTGTCTGAGGGTATCGACAATTTGTTTTTTTATTGTACGAGCAAGGCCATCTCTCATTTTGTATGTAACAGTTGACCCATTCATACTAAACGCCTGTAATGCATTTGGGTCCTTTGACAATGTCTGGGCCAGTTTTATAAGTTGAGGCCCAAGTGTATAGGGAAGAGAGTGTTTCGCTATGAATGAACATAAAATTGCCTCTGATCTAACTGTACTGTACGGGTACTTACGATCTAGTGGCTTTTTATCACCAGCAGGGTTTTCTGCAGATGTATAAAAATACAGGTTCATTTAACTCTTTACAGGATTTTGAAGATTTGTGTTGTGAAGAATTTGAATGGCTTACCAATGCTTTTACACCATCCTTTTCATATTGAATGCTTCTGTTGCACCAAATGCAGAAACATTCCCCAGGAGAATCAGTTTTTCGACACCATATCCCAATGGCGTCAGCGTTGGCATCTTGCTTCTGAAGCCAATCCCAGTGATATTTATTGCGGATATCTTTTTTCCAACACAATTTTTTGAGCTCAGCATCAGAATCTTTCAAAAACTTTATTATCATAAATTACATGCAATGTCAGGAACAGAAACTATTCTGTAGAATAGCACTTCACCAGGAGGAGTAGCAGCAGCAGCAAGGATAACCAGGGGTCTCCAGTGCAGCAGCAGTCCAATGGAGCAGGAACAAGTTGAAGTACTTATGAGTGCAGTAAACTCAAGTTACCATACTACTGAAGCAGGGTGGAGGAGGGATGAAGAGGGGGCAGTCACCCACATCCTGGACTCAGATTTCTCTGCATTTTAAGAAAGCCAGAAAGTCAAAGAGTGCATTGAAACCAATGATCAGCAACCAGCAGGCATCCCAAAGGGAAGGGGAGGGGTGAAAAAAAGTCAGCAGGGAGATCCTCCCTAGATCTCTGTGATGATGAGATGAGAAGTCTTGAAGGTCAAAAGCAGCAGGCAGAGTAGGTGGGCCACTAATCCCTGGGGTGGGGCAGGAGCAAAGGGACACTTCCAGGAAAAGAAAGGGGTAAGAAAATTTATTTATTTTTTTTTGAGTAGCTCTGGACAAACCCAGCACCAAACCACAAAGGAAAGCAAACAGTTAACACATTTTTAGAAGACAAATATAACATCAGGTGGGGGTGGGGGTGGGAGGGGATCTCTCCCAGCTGAATTGGGTAGACACAGAGTGGACCTGTTTCTCTTCTCCTCTATGGGGGTAGATTGGCAGTCAGATTTCCCAACTCCCAGTGGAATTGAGTTTTGCTTTGGCCACTAACCAAGAAAAAACAGGGAAAGGACAGTGCCCTTGCCAGTGGCTACAAAATAAAATTTATAAAAAAAAAAAAAAAAACGCCGAAAATGCCCGTAAAAAAAAAAAACTCAGAAAATTCCAGGAGTACAACGCCACCGAAAATTTCCGAAAAAATAAATAAAAAAGCGCCGAAAATTTCCGGAAATTTCAGAAAATAAGCACCCCTGTGCCAAGCTCTGGCTACACTTATTTAACCGTCAACCACTCCCTCAACTTCATTGATCCCATCACAGGGGTGCATACACAAGGAGTAGAGTGCAATCGGCATCCCCTGAAACATAAATTAACGCAGGAGAACCACTAAATGTACTTGGCAGACCATATTCTGGAATATTTATTCCAACAGAATTGCAGTCTTTCCTCAAAACATTGCTTTGAAGTCCTGATTCGTGCGATCAGACAGTTCTTCCCTGGCAGATAAAACTTTACTTGCTTTTATTCTGCTAGCTAGACAGTTTCCTATTCATGAGGAAAAACTATTCTTCAGTCCTAATAAATATTTCTCCCATATGCTAAACTGTACATTCAAAAAGGTCCTTTTAAGGGCCACCTTTAATCCATATTATTCACTTCCTTTGCCACTCTCACAACGTAACACGTCACGATGTAGCGATAACGTGTCGCCATCTATCGTTGCTTCATATAACTATTTCCGAGCCGAACGTGGAAGGTTTACCCTTTTTATCACTGTTCGTGCCTGAGAAAAATGAGATATTTTTCTGCACCAACAGCTTAGTGAAAATCTGTTCATAGTCAAAGTGATGTGACATGCACATTGCCAAAGAAAATATTTAACAGTCAAATTCTGCAATTTCACTCATCCAAAAAAAATAAGAAAATCCTACTGTCATATTTTTCCAAACACAGTAATCTGTTGTTCAACTGAAAATGTAGGCTTTAAAAAAACCTACGAAGTCACTACACTTTGCTTTCCAAATGAAAGTACAATTTCTACATGAACCCCCTAACACAATTAGGCAAAGCAAGTTTTCCACTAGTACAAGAATAACTCATTTATTTCGGAGTTTTAAATCCAATTCCCATTTAATAAGTGACAATGATATTTGTTGTGCACCTCAGATTTACACAAAAATGTTTTTGTTTCATGTAATGTTGCCAACAAAGTGCAAATGTTTATACAGACCCCAATAATGTGTGTAGCCAGATGCTCAGTGAATAACATTACAGCCACAATAATAAATATAATTAATATGATTTTTGCTTGCTCATCAATTGATGTATTTTCCTATTTTCCAAAAAGTAGGCATTATTTGTCACACCAAATGAATACTTCAAAATTGTTTTTATTTTATTCTGAGTACAGTCTGTGAGTGTTTTAATTAATCTACTCTTTGTTTTTGTAACAATATCCAAGCCTCCAAATACTAAAATATTTTACTTGAAATTCATATATTCACAATACCCTATGTCTCCAAGGGCCAAAATTTTGTACCTAAAATTTATATATCCATATTATCACATACTGAACTTCATGGGAATAAGTACTGAAGCAGAATTGTAGTCATGAGCAGAACTATGTCAACAGAAATAAATGTACAAAGTTCAAAATTTGCATCAAACAACAAAGGAATCAATATTGAGAAAAAGTGCATTTTGTGATGAAATGGGCATCAACTTAATACTGAATTAAATAAACTGTAGGATTAACATTTTGTTTTGTTTTTATCTTGAGATACTGCAGCATTCTAAATTTTTTAAGGTACATTTTCTTCTTTGATTTGTAAAAATGTCAGGCATATTTTAACATTTTAGACACAATGGGAGTGGGACATTTTCCTGGTTTTGTCTGTAATGCAGAAATTTGCTTCAAAGAAGAGCCTTCCTTTTTTTGTGATAAGATGTTAAACTCTGTGATATTTAGTGGTTCTACTACACAACAACACATTAATATGCAGCCACACTTCCAGTCATTGCACCTACCAGATGATGCTAATGTGGCAAACGAATTGGTTTTTCTCCCACCAAATTCCTCTTCAAGTATACTATTCTGCAAATTTTTATATCAAAACAACTGATACTTCACTGCGATTAGCTGAAAACACTTATCTTACTGTATATACATTACATTGGTATGTTAAGACCTTAAATAATTTCAATCTCTCAACAAATATATTTTTAATAGAGAAAATATCTTCACGAGATAAATATACCATGCCAGCCCAGTGAACTTTCTTTCTGCTTATTATTATTACTTTTTTTACTGTGTAACCTGCTAAAATCGTAATTACATTTATAAAGTGCATCAGCAAATCCAAACACTGTCCGGTGAAAAAACAGAATTTGTTTGGGGACAATTACAGAAATGTCATGATTGCATACTGATGATTTCTATTAAACTAAACGTTCTTTTGCTCAAAACGTTACAAATTTACGATACACCCACTTAAACAACCATAACATATCATCACAGAGAACTCTGCATACTCAATTTCCACAACATCTGGTTTAATAATTATACAACACCATGACGACCATCATCAATGGGGTCAAACAATGCTGCTCAAATCAAAATAATAGAAAAAAAACACTCTTGCACATATATACAACACCATAACTTCGTGCAATACCACTAATACAGAACATATTCTCAGTACAAAACATATTTAATGCTGATACTTACGATCATACAGTACACAATTGCACCATACAAGTGAAATAAAAATGACCAGAAAAGGAAAAAGACAACAAAACGCTAATAATCGATATAAATCTTAGTAAATGGTAATAATTACATCAAAATCGAAAGAACTATTTAATCGATTACGGCCAGATGTTCTTGTGTTCTTGACCATGTTCTTGCATGGAGCATGGCATGTAGGTAGGAAATGGAGCACGGAGGAACAGATATCATGCATGGAGGTAGGAAATATAGGAGACACCAGCGCCCTGGCCTTAACCGCAGATTTCTGAAGCCGATCTGTTAACTGTATGATATTCCTCCGCGTGCTTGGTTACTCTCTTGGTCGTGTCTGCAATACGAAAGCATTGAAAATTTGTGATTTTTAGAAGCTCATATTTTTTGTTAAACTGATTTGTCAGCGAAGAATTTTTTGTGTTTGACTGCATACTTTAGCTTGTTCATATTTAGTTTCCATGAGCTCATGGCAAGTAGCAGCCCCGGTGACGTTGTGGTCTAAGCGCTGGCTTATGACCATTCGTCCGTGATAGGGTTCGGGTTCTTTTCTTTTTTTTTTTGATTTGGTGTTTGATTGAAGATTTAACGACCCCCGTGAGCAACTCAATGGACTCTAAGCAGTCACCCGTCCCTAATTTAGGGCCACTGGTTTCCAGGGAAGGGAGAGAACCAGTGCAATGAGACAAACACAACATCGTTATTCAAACCGGAACCATCACATCAGAAGCCAGCGCTTAAAGAAATGCTCCACCGGAGCTGCCTAAAAATTTTCAGATGTAATACCACGCTTAAAAGAACAATAGAGTTTTATCATAAAAACATTTTGAAGATTTGGTTTGAATATGTAGGAGTCCCTAGATTTAGAGACATTAAGGTGGTTCTTTCTTTCTTACTTTCTTAATAGGTTTAACGACCACCGTGAGCAACTCAATGGGCTATAAGCAGTCGCCCGTCCCTAATTTAGGGTCACTGGTTCCAGGGAAGGGAGAGAGCCAGTGCCGTAAGACAAACACAACATCCATGCCTGACCGGGATTCGAACCCGGACCCCTTACGGACGAATGATCAGCGGCCAGCGCTTTAGACCACTGCGCCACCGGGACGGCATTTAAAGTGGTTCCACCTCTGCCTTATGTTTCCAATGGTAAAATTTCTTTACATATTTTCTTCGCAATTAATGTATTCCAAAGGATGAAAATTTGCACATCGATAAAAACTAACATTAAGTTATAGCATGGAATACTTAATACTTGCTAAAACATAACCATAATTAAGCAATCCAAAATTTGTTTCTCTACTGACGTCATCAATATACAGGTCACGCCATGTTTTAACAGGTCTGAACATTACTCAAAGAAAAGTGATTGATTTTTGATGTTATTATCTTTATGTTTTAGCAAGTATTAAGTATCCCATGCTATAACTTAAAGTTAGTTTTATCGATGCACAAATTTACATCCTTGGGAATACATTAATTAAGAAGAAAATGTGTAAAAACCTTATACAGTCTCTCCAATATCTATCCGAACAAAAAATAAGGTGAAGACAACCCGTCTGAACTGGTTAGAATTCTTTTAATCACATAGGACCCGTCTGATAGGGGTCCCGTTATTTACACAATATTGAATAATTTGTGGTGAAGGCAACCCGTGTCTGATAGGGGTCCCGTTATTTACACAATATTGAAAGATTTGAGGTGAAGGCAACCCGTGTCTGATAGGGGTTGTACACAATATTGAAAGATTAGGGGTGAAGGCAACCCGTGTCTCATAGGAGATGTACACAATATTGAAAGATTTGTGGTGAAGGCAACCCGTCTGACTATACACAATATATGTTAGGGGTTGTGGTGAAGGCAACCCGTCTGATAATGCATAAGATCTGTTAGATTTTGTGGTGAAGGCAACCCGTCTGATTATACACAATATCTGCAAGATTTTGTGGCAACCTGTCTGATTACACACAATATCTGTTAGATTTTGTGGTGAAGGCAACCCGTCTGACAAAGATTATACACAATATCTGTTCATATTTTGTGGTAAAGGCAACTCTTCTGACAAGGGTTATATACAACAGATATTGTGGTGAAGGTAACCCATCTGACGAGGGTTATATGTAACAGATTTTATGGCCATTCGTTCCAATGGATATATATTTTTTCCATTCCGGAAATGACGTCATTTTTTCATTCCAGAAATGACGTCACTTTTACAACGTTTTGATTGGTTGTCGTGTTTATACAGCTGTGATTTGATTGGTTGTTTATTTACACAGTTGTGATTTGATTGGCTATTCATTTAGTAATGCAGTGATTTGGTTGGTTGTTCATACTGTAGTGGGCCGTCCCGGTGGCGCAGTGGTCTAAGGCGTTGGCCTCTGATCATTCGTCCGTAAGGGGTCCGGGTTCGAATCCCGGTCAGTCATGGATGTTGTGTTTGTCTTACGGCACTGGCTCTCTCCCTTCCCTGGAACCAGTGACCCTAAATTAGGGACGGGCGACTGCTTATATCCCATTGAGTTGCTCACGGTAGTCGTTAAACCTCCAATAAAAAAAATACTGTAGTGGACGAGCTCAATTATTTTTCTGGGTGGTATTGCCTATATAAGTAAGTTATTATTTCTGGGGTTGGGTGGGCGAGTAACAGTATTATATAATAATTCAGAGACTAAAGACGTACTTACAATGCTCCTAATTATTACTAATAAATAATATATAATAATTCAAGATTACTAATAAATATTACTAATAAATATATATATAATAATTAAATTCAATATATATATAATAATTCAAGATTACTAATAAATATTACTAATAAATATATATATAATAATTCAAGATTACTAATAAATATTACTAATAAATATATATATATAATAATTAAATTCAATATATATATAATAATTAGGAGCACTATTGTAAATAATAATTCTCTGTAATATAAGCAAAGGTATCATTTTCGATAAATGATATATTTATAACATAAGCAAAGGCATCATATACATACATAAAAAATCTCCCATCTTGTAACATATAATGACCCCATGAAAGGGTGAACTCATCGATAACTTTTAGAATAACCTAGATACCGTGACATGTTGACTTTTTCAACAACGGGTCATCGTTCGCAGCGTACTATGAACCAGTTGGTCCTTTCTAGCACTTTGGAAACACTCACCCTACTTGCAAGCTTGTGCACCCCGAATTGTTCTATGACCATAGGATTGTTTAGCGAGCGTTTGAGTGAGGATACACTAGCTGCTACCGTCTTACGACATGAAAAATATTCAACATCGGTATCTTTCTCTGAATGGGTTCAGAGTCTTGCGCGAATTAACTAAACGCACAAGATGTTCTAAAGGAATCCACGAGAGGTTATTACAGATTATGTCACAAGAAAAGGAAATCTCACATCATCCTTTAAAATTTTAAAAATAAAATAAACAAATGTCGCATATCCCAAGAACGGAAATTAGATTTCCAATACACGTTTAGATTGTATCTTAAACATCATAAATCTTCCTTGTTGAAAACATCATATCGATCGGATAACTTTAAAGGTAAACAATACAATTCAATACAAAACATTACACTTACCCAGTCTCACGAAACGTATCGTATGTTTTATATTTCCAATCCAATAGATATAAAATATAGTTCAAGTTATGTAATCATGATATCGTAGAATAAAATAAACACATATTTCATATATCGTAAAACTTATGTCAGGTTACCTATCCAACATACCGTTATTCCCAAAATGTGACACTGTTGTTTAAAACTGGGGAAACATGCCATCTGGTAAAGCTAAATAATATAAAACGTAATACTTACCCAATCTCACGAAAAGAATCGAATGCCAAAAAATAGTTTTCGCCACTTTACGATATATCCCAGGGATGGATCGTTTGATTTTATATCCTTTAGAATAAAATAAAACAAACGTCGCATAACTATATACTGTAGAAAAAAATAAAATAAACGAATCATATCGCAAGAAAGAAAATCTTACATCCTGTAGAAAAAAATAAACGAATCATATCGCAAGAAAGAAAATCTTACATCCTGTAGAAAAAAAATAAACGAATCATATCGCAAGAAAGAAAATCTTACATCCTGTAGAAAAAAATAAACGAATCATATCGCAAGAAAGAAATTAAATCTCACATCCTGTAGAAAAAAATAAACGAATCATATCGCAAGAAAGAAATTAAACCTCACATCCTGTAGAAAAAAATAAACGAATCATATGGCAAGAAAGAAAACCTCACATCTTGTAGAAAAAAATAAACGAATCATATCGCAAGAAAGAAATTCAACCTCACATCCTGTAGAAAAAAATAAACGAATCATATGGCAAGAAAGAAAACCTCACATCTTGTAGAAAAAAATAAACGAATCATATCGCAAGAAAGAAATTAAACCTCACATCCTGTAGAAAAAAATAAACGAATCATATCGCAAGAAAGAAAATCTCACATCCTGTAGAAAAAAATAAACTTGCTCACTCTCATTTTGAAATTTATATGGCTTTAGAATTAAATTGTAAAAGAATTTACAGTGTTTTTATCATTAATAATCTTTTTTTTTTCTCTTCAAATTGGTTCTATCTTTGAAAGACTGACGAAATAATATTTTTGCATATCGTTATGCAATCAGTCTGCGAACATCGTTATCGAATTCAAAAATTATACATCTTCTGTTTTACTGAGATCAGCAGGAAGGAATAATACTACACAAATACTGTACCAAATATAATAAAAACACACAACACAAACATAAATAAGTAAACATAAAATATAACTGTAAGTGGAAAGGTAAGTGTTTTTTTAATTTTGTAGCGATTCTTTCATATCTTAAGTAGCGATAGGAAGAAGTGTAGAATGATCTATCAAGTCTAGTTATTTCAAAATATCAGGTAGCGTTCTTCATCGTTGAGGTGATGTGTATTTCTTCTATTTATAATCTACTCGTAATACTGGAAGAATGATGTTAGTGTACGTGTGTTTCTGACATGTCCGTAACAAGATAGAGAAAACTGTGTTATGGGGGAATAAATGCTCTGTCTTCCAGAACACATAATTTTAAGGCAGACGAACGTACAAAATTCCCAATTGAGTGTCATCATTGTTAATCCGCTGCTAGATAAAGATCTTCCCCACGTTTCTTATACAACGGTCTGTCTTGTGTGTGTCATGCTCAAACACTTTTCCTTTAAGACATAATAACATATTACTCCTTGAAAGTTGTACGTATTGTTTCTTCCAAAAGCTCTGCAGGCAAATTTCATAATGCCAATTATGAAATTTCAATGTGGCATCGTATATATTAATTTTTAATCCCATTTCTTTACTCTTGTCAGCATATTCCTAGATCATACTCTGCAACTTTGATGATGTAGTCATTTGTTTGCCTACCCATCAGAGCTGCAGAATGTAACCTAGGATCCATTAATATACTTGCCCCAGTTCAGTGATTGAAACAGTTTTTTCTAATGTGTGATATTAAAGAGTTGTTGGAAGAGAATAGTGTCATCTTGTCTCACTCCCCCTTTCAATTTTATGTATTGGATGCTGTATTCTCAAATCAACCAATTTTGAGCATAAATTGAAGTATAAAATCACTTAACAGTCTGTTCTTAGTGTCAATATACACTAACCGTTCCCAGAATTAACTATACTTATCATTATCTTACAATTTTTTGTTAAGATGCTTTCTCTGAAAATCTGCATCCTTGCCGTTATATGAAATTTACCAGAATTCAACCATTTTTTTTAATTTAAAGTATTTCTGAGATCACAAATGGCTTTATTATCATTATTATAGATTGTTAAATCTAACAAACCGCCTCCTTGTAAAGTATTTTGATTTTTTATGCATTTTTTCTATTGTGGCGTTGATGTTTACAAGTGAAATAAACCAATATTGAGTTGCATTTTTAATTTAAGCATAGAATGAAAGTTTAAAATCACTTAACAGTTTGTTCTTAGTGTGAATATACACTAACTGTTCCCAGAATTAACTATACTTATCATTATCTTACAATTTTTTGTTAAAATGCTTTCTCGGAAAATCTGCATCCCTGCCGTTATATGAAATTTACCAGAATTCAACCTTTTTTTAATTTAAAGTATTTCTGAGATCACAAATGGCTTTATTATCATTATTATAGATTGTTAAATCTAACAAACCACCTGATTTTAAAGTATTTTGATTTTTTATGCATTTTTTCTATTGTTGCATTGATGTTTACGAGTGAAATAAACCAATATTGAGTTGCATTTTTAATTTAAGCATAGAATTAAAGTTTAAAATCACTTAACAGTTTGTTCTTAGTGTGAATATACACTAACTGTTCCCAGAATTAACTATACTTATCATTATCTTACAATTTTTTGTTAAAATGCTTTCTCGGAAAATCTGCATCCCTGCCGTTATATGAAATTTACCAGAATTCAACCTTTTTTTAATTTAAAGTATTTCTGAGATCACAAATGGCTTTATTATCATTATTATAGATTGTTAAATCTAACAAACCACCTGATTTTAAAGTATTTTGATTTTTTATGCATTTTTTCTATTGTTGCATTGATGTTTACGAGTGAAATAAACCAATATTGAGTTGCATTTTTAATTTAAGCATAGAATTAAAGTTTAAAATCACTTAACAGTTTGTTCTTAGTGTGAATATACACTAACCGTTCCCAGAATTAACTATACTTATCATTATCTTACAATTTTTTGTTAAGATGCTTTCTCTGAAAATCTGCATCCTTGCCGTTATATGAAATTTACCAGAATTCAACCATTTTTTTTAATTTAAAGTATTTCTCAGATCACAAATGGCTTTATTATCATTATTATAGATTGTTAAATCTAACAAACCACCTGATTTTAAAGTAATTTGATTTTTTATGCATTTTTTCTATTGTGGTGTTGATGTTTACAAGTGAAATAAACCAATATTGAGTTGCATTTTTAATTTAAGCATAGAATTAAAGTTTAAAATCACTTAACAGTTTGTTCTTAGTGTCAATATACACTAACCGTTCCCAGAATTAACTATACTTAGCATTCATTATCTTACATTTTTTTAGTTAAAATGCTTTCTCGGAAAATCTGCATCCCTGCCGTTATATGAAATTCACCAGAATTCAACCATTTTTTTTAATTTAAAGTATTTCTGAGATCACAAATGGCTTTATTATCATTATTATAGATTGTTAAATCTAACAAACCACCTCCTTGTAAAGTATTTTGATTCTTTATGCATTTTTTCTATTGTGGCATTGATGTTTACAAGTGAAATAAACCAATATTGAGTTGCATTTTTAATTTAAGCATAGAATTGAAGTATAAAATCACTTAACAGTTTGTTCTTAGTGTCAATATATCACATGTCTTGCCACAACTATAGGCTTGGCATCTTAAAACATAACACCGTCACCATTTGTGACAAGACTTGTGACAACTATAAGCTTGGCATCTTAAAACCTAACACCGTCGCTTCTCACACTCCAGGCAACGTATAATACAGCACTGTCGCCATTTGTAGCATATCAGGCATCTTAAAACCTAACACCGTCACCATTTGTGACAAGACTTGTGACAACTATAGGCTTGGCATCTTAAAACCTAACACCGTCGCTTCTCACACTCCAGGCAACTTATAATACAGCACCGTCGCCATTTGTAGCATTCCAGGCATCTTAAAACCTAGCACCGTCGCTTCTCACACTCCAGGCAATTTATAATACAGCAACGTCGCCATTTGAAGCATTCCAGGCAACTACAACACGCCACTCATCGCAAATCTTATCCCAACTTTAGGCTTGGGAACTTCAATAAGTTAAACTTTCCAGGCAACGTAACATCTTCTCCATTCAGGCCGTTTGGTATCTTACGGCGTCGCATTTTATGTAATCGTGTTGTGTTTTTCTTTCAATGCATGGTGTTATCTTTCTCCCTGCTTCCTCCTTTTAGTAGTTAAGAAATAATGAGGGTGGCCATTTGTTTTAAAACGGAATGCGATATGAAGAAAACATGACATAATATGTGAAAAATGTGAACATAACCAGCAAAACAAAGATGAATAGTGACAAACAATTATTTATTTTACAAGAGATTACGTTTACAGATGTGTAAAATATTGAATGATAATATTAACAACAAAAGTTTTTGTATATATTGTGCGACATATAAATTGTTCATGATTACAAATGCATGTGACGGTATTATGTTTTAAGATTTCAAGCCTATAGTTGTGACAAGACTTGTGATATATTGACACTAAGAACAAACTGTTCAGTGATTTTATACTTCAATTCTATGCTTAAATTAAAAATGCAACTCAATATTGGCTTATTTCACGTGTAAACATCAATGCCACAATAGAAAAAATGCATAAAAAATCAAAATACTTTACAAGGAGGCGGTTTGTTAGATTTAACAATCTATAATAATGATAATAAAGCCATTTGTGATCTCAGAAATACTTTAAATTAAAAAAAATGGTTGAATTCTGGTGAATTTCATATAACGGCAAGGATGCAGATTTTCCGAGAAAGCATTTTAACTAAAAAATTGTAAGATAATGATAAGTATAGTTAATTCTGGGAATGGTTAGTGTATATTGACACTAAGAACAAACTGTTAAGTGATTTTAAACTTTAATTCTATGCTTAAATTAAAAATGCAACTCAATATTGGTTTATTTCACTTGTAAACATCAACGCCACAATAGAAAAAATGCATAAAAAATCAAAATACTTTAAAATCAGGTGGTTTGTTAGATTTAACAATCTATAATAATGATAATAAAGCCATTTGTGATCTCAGAAATACTTAAAATTAAAAAAAAAGGTTGAATTCTAATAAATTTCATATAACGGCGGGGATGCAGATTTTCCGAGAAAGCATTTCAACTAAAAATTGTAAGATAATGATAAGTATAGTTAATTCTGGGAACAGTTAGTGTATATTCACACTAAGAACAAACTGTTAAGTGATTTTAAACTTTCATTCTATGCTTAAATTAAAAATGCAACTCAATATTGGTTTATTTCACTTGTAAACATCAACGCCACAATAGAAAAAATGCATAAAAAATCAAAATACTTTACAAGGAGGCGGTTTGTTAGATTTAACAATCTATAATAATGATAATAAAGCCATTTGTGATCTCAGAAATACTTTAAATTAAAAAAAATGGTTGAATTCTGGTAAATTTCATATAACGGCAAGGATGCAGATTTTCAAAGAAAGCATCTTAACAAAAAATTGTAAGATAATGATAAGTATAGTTAATTCTGGGAACGGTTAGTGTATATTGACACTAAGAACAGACTGTTAAGTGATTTTATACTTCAATTTATGCTCAAAATTGGTTGATTTGAGAATACAGCATCCAATACATAAAATTGAAAGGGGGAGTGAGACAAGATAACACTATTCTCTTCCAACAACTCTTTAATATCACACATTAGAAAAAACTGTTTCAATCACTGAACTGGGGCAAGTATATTAATGGATCCTAGGTTACATTCTGCAGCTCTGATGGGTAGGCAAACAAATGACTACATCATCAAAGCTGCAGAGTATGATCTAGGAATATGCTGACAAGAGTAAAGAAATGGGATTAAAAATTAATATATACGATGCCACATTGATGTATAAATTAATTGGCATTATGAAATTTGCCTGCAGAGCTTTTGGAAGAAACAATACGTACAACTTTCAAGGAGTAATATATTATTATGTCTTAAAGGAAAAGTGTTTGAGCATGACACACACAAGACAGACCGTTGTATAAGAAACGTGGGGAAGATCTTTATCTAGCAGCGGATTAACAATGATGGCACTCAATTGGGAATTTTGTACGTTCGTCTGCCTTAAAATTATGTGTTTTGGAAGACAGAGCATTTATTCCCCCATAACACAGTTTTCTCTATCTTGTTACGGACATGTCAGAAACACACGTACACTAGCATCATTCTTCCAGTATTACGAGTCGATTATAAGTATTACGAGTAGATTATAAATAGAAGAAATACACATCACCTCAACGAAGAAGAACGCTACCTGATATTTTGAAATAACTAGAGACTTGATAGATCATTCTACACTTCTTCCTATCGCTACTTAAGATAAGAAATAATCGCTACAAAATTAAAAAAAACACTTACCTTTCCACTTACTGTTATATTTTATGTTTACTTATTTATGTTTGTGTTGTGTGTTTTTATTATATTTGGTACAGTATTTGTGTAATATTATTCCTTCCTGCTGATCTCAGTAAAACAGAAGATGTATAATTTTTGAATTCGATAACGATGTTCGCAGACTGATTGCATAACGATATGCAAAAATATTATTTCGTCAGTCTTTCAAAGATAGAACCAATTTGAAGAGAAAAAAAGATTATTAATGATAAAAACACTGGAAATTCTTTTACAATTTAATTCTAAAGCCATATAAATTTCAAAATCAGAGTGAGGAAGTTTATTTTTCTCTACAGGATGTGAGATTTTCTTTCTTGCGATATGATTCGTTTATTTTTTTCTACAGGATGTGAGACTTAATTTCCTTCTTGCGATATGATTCGTTTATTTTTTTCTACAGGATGTGAGATTTTCTTTCTTGCGATATGATTCGTTTATTTTTTTCTACAGGATGTGAGGTTTAATTTCTTTCTTGCGATATGATTCGTTTATTTTTTCTACAAGATGTGAGATTTAATTTCTTTCTTGCGATATGATTCGTTTATTTTTTTCTACAGGATGTAAGATTTTCTTTCTTGCGATATGATTCGTTTATTTTTTTCTACAGGATGTAAGATTTTCTTTCTTGCGATATGATTCGTTTATTTTTTTCCACAGGATGTAAGATTTTCTTTCTTGCGATATGATTCGTTTATTTTATTTTTTTCTACAGTATATAGTTATGCGACGTTTGTTTTATTTTATTCTAAAGGATGTAAAATCAAACGATCCATCCCTGGGATATATCGTAAAGTGGCGAAAACTATTTTTTGGCATTCGATTCTTTTCGTGAGATTGGGTAAGTATTACGTTTTATATTATTTAGCTTTACCAGATGGCATGTTTCCCCAGTTTTAAACAACAGTGTCACATTTTGGGAATAACGGTATGTTGGATAGGTAACCTGACATAAGTTTTACGATATATGAAATATGTGTTTATTTTATTCTACGATATTATGATTACATAACTTGAACTATATTTTATATCTTTTGGATTGGAAATATATAACATACGATACGTTTCGTGAGACTGGGTAAGTGTAATGTTTTGTATTGAATTGTATTGTTTACCTTTAAAGTTATCAGATGGATATGTTGTTTTCAACAAGGAAGTTTTATGATGTTTAAGATACAATCTAAACGTGTATTGGAAATCTAATTTCCGTTCTTGGGATATGCGGCATTTGTTTATTTTATTTTTAAAATTTTAAAGGATGATGTGAGATTTCCTTTTCTTGTGACATAATCTGTAATAACCTCTCGTGGATTCCTTTAGAACATCTTGTGCGTTTAGTTAATTCGCGCAAGACTCTGAACCCATTCAGAGAAAGATACCGATGTTGAATATTTTTCATGTCGTAAGACGGTAGCAGCTAGTGTATCCTCACTCAAACGCTCGCTAAGCAATCCTATGGTCATAGAACAATTCGGGGTGCACAAGCTTGTAAGTAGGGTGAGTGTTTCCAAAGTGCTAGAAAGGACCAACTTTTTCATAGTACGCTGCGAACGATGACCCGTTGTTGAAAAAGTCAACATGTCACGGTATCTAGGTTATTCTAAAAGTTATCGATGAGTTCACCCTTTCATGGGGTCATTATATGTTACAAGATGGGAGCTTTTTTATGTATGTATATGATGCCTTTGCTTATGTTATAAATATATCATTTATCGAAAATGATACCTTTGCTTATATTACAGAGAATTATTATTTATAATAGTGCTCCTAATTATTATATATATATTGAATTTAATTATATGTATATATTTATTAGTAATATTTATTAGTAATCTTGAATTATTATATATTATTTATTAGTAATAATTAGGAGCATTGTAAGTACGTCTTTAGTCTCTGAATTATTATATAATACTGTTACACGCCCACCCAACCCCAGAAATAATAACTTACTTATATAGGCAATACCACCCAGAAAAGTAATTGAGCTCGTCCACTACAGTATGAACAACCAACCAAATCACTGCATTACTAAATGAATAGCCAATTTTTTTTTTTTTTTGATTCGAGGTTTAACGACCACCGTGAGCAACTCAATGGGCTTTAAGCAGTCGCCCGTCCCTAATTTAGGGTCACTGGTTCCAGGGAAGGGAGAGAGCCAGTGCCGTAAGACAAACACAACATCCATGCCTCAACGGGATTCGAACCCGGACCCCTTTCGGACGAATGATCAGAGGCCATCGCCTTAGACCACTGCGCCACCGGGGCGGCAATGAATAGCCAATCAAATCACAACTGTGTAAATAAACAACCAATCAAATTACAGCTGTATAAACACGACAACTAATCAAAACGTTGTAAAAAGTGACGTAATTTGTGGAATGAAAATATGACGTCATTTCCGGAATTTAAAAAATATATATCCATTGGAATGAATGGCCATAAAATCTGTTACATATAACCCTTGTATGATGGGTTACCTTCACCACAATATCTGTTGTATATAACCCTTGTCGCCGCCCCGGTGGCACAGTGGTCTAAGGCGTTGGCCTCTGATCATTCGTCCGTAAGGGGTCCGGGTTCGAATCCCGGTCAGACATGGATGTTGTGTTTGTCTTACGGCACTGGCTCTCTCCCTTCCCTGGAACCAGTGACCCTAAATTAGGGACGGGTGACTGCTTATAGCCCATTGAGTTGCTCACGGTGGTCGTTAAACCTCCAATGAAAAAAAAAAAAAACCCTTGTCAGAAGAGTTGCCTTCACCACAAAATATAAACAGATATTGTGTATAATCCTTGTCAGACGGGTTGCCTTCACCACATAATCTAACAGATATTGTGCGTAATCAGACGGGTTGCCTTCACCACAACACCTAACATATATTGTGTATAGTCAGACGGGTTGCCTTCACCACAAATCTTTCAATATTGTGTACAACCCCTATCAGACACGGGTTGCCTTCACCACAAATCTTTCAATATTGTGTCAATAACGGGACCCCTATCAGACACGGGTTGTCTTCACCGTAAATCATTCAATATTGTGTAAATAACGGGACCCCTATCAGACGGGTCCAATGTTATTAAAAGAATTCTAACCAGTTCAGACGGGTTGTCTTCACCTTATTTTTTGTTCGGATACATATTGGAGAGACTGTACCATTGTAAACATAAGGCAGAGATATTTAGGTGGAACCACCTTAAGCAATTTTGTCCTCAAATCAGTGTTGCAATGTCTGGTTAGCCGCTCCGGTGACGCAGTGGTCTGAGCGATGCCCTCTGATCATTCGTCCGAATGGGGTCCGGGTTCGAATCTCAGTGAGGCATGGATGTTGTGTTTTTCTTACGGCACTGGCTCTCTGCCTTCCCTGGAACCAGTGACCCTAAATTAAGGACGGGCGACTGCTTATAGCCCATTGAGTTGCTCACGGTGGTCGTTAAACCTTCAATCAAAAAAAAAAAAAATGTCTGGTTATCTCACGTTTACACAATAGAATTTTAACTGACCAAAGAATTCAATAATAGTATGATAATCATTTACTATAACATTTACTTATACCATTGAGAATTTTGTCCCGCTCACGTTAGAATCTATCCACATTTGTCCTAACTTAGTACTCGAAAAATAACTGCCCTGGCTGTATCAAGCCCTTTGCAGTATGTATGCGGTCACTGTTCCTAATGAAGGGATAGAAATAAACAATGGGCCTACCCGGTGGCGCAGTGGTCTAAGGCGCTGGCCTCTGATCATTCGTCCGTAAGGGGTCCGGGTTCGAATCCCGGTCAGGCATGGATGTTGTGTTTGTCTTACGGCACTGGCTCTCCCCCTTCCCTGGAACCAGTGACCCTAAATTAGGGACGGGCGACTGCTTATAGCCCATTGAGTTGCTCACGGGGGTCGTTAAACCTCCAATCAAAAAAAAAAAAAACAAACATAAACAATGGCCACTGATAGACCGGGCCGCGGCCGTCGAGATCACGTTTCTTATCGGGCCCAATCACAGAGAGAAATTCTGGCGAGGCTGCTGGTTGTGACGTCACACAAAGGATCCTACTTGCAGCGTTTGTTTTGTTGTTGAATTTTTGAAGGCTTGTGTTTGTTTCTCTGTCGATTTCTCCTTGTAGTTTTATAATGCGGAATTTTTGCTTCAGCACGGTAAGTAGTAATACGTATGACACTATTGTTCTCATGGTTTATAGTCAAGTATGACTTTAGAATTTCGAATTAAAATTGTATCGCGATTTCAAAACAGCATGTCAGTCTGCTGATTTCCAAGACTTGTAAATGTTTGACGTTCTAAAATTTCATACACATATTTTTCAAAGTAGTGAACATTTTAAGGCCATCAATTATTTCGCTATGACATGATTAAGTTGTCAGTCGTACATTTTATTTACGGAACCAAATTTATTTTTTTCACCTGAAGTTCATTCCACTTCTATAAGGCATAGGTATGTTCTAAGACAGCATTTTTCTGTGCATGACTGTCTGAATAATCTTGTGTTTTTTATATTATGCATTGTTAAGTGCATGTTTCTTCTTGCTTTTAGAGGGGACAGAAGATTTTTGTACCAATGTGTAAATTTAAGTATAGTGCAGATAAACTTGCACACCAGTATTTTCCCCCAAGAATGAACGTGGATGCAGATTTTAGCCCCTGTGCTACTGCTATAATATATGTAAATCACTTAATGAGCATTTTGTCATAAGAAAAGACAAAGCAATTCAAACTGATGGTTCGTTACTTGTGGTTCCTAGGAAGAAACCTGGACTTACCACAGATGCTTCTCCAACAATTTTTCTCTACCAAAAATTAAAACTGTCTATGCTGGGGCAGAAAAATTAACTTGAAGCTAACATTTTTAACAGAACAACTTAAATTGACCTCCTCAACACGTTAGGTACACTACATATCTTGTAGTGTGGGTCTCTACCATTTATTTTTGCCATACTGTGTCATGCACACTGATAAAAAATAGTGATGTACTTACACTACTACATCCTATGTACTTGAAAAATCAGGCACAGCTGTAAACCATAAAGGTTCGAGTAACAATAGCTTATTTGAAAAAAAAAGTAGATCTTCAAAACCATGATAAGATTGTTAGTCTACTAATGGACAAAATATACATTACATCAGAACTCAAAAATTTTACTGCTTAACACACCTAGGCACAAAAATGCCTTTTATTGTAAACCTAGACACACAATTGCCTTATTTTTATAAACCTACAGAAGGAAAATGTTACATTAAATAAAATTAAATCTAACAATTAAAAAAAATGTTGCATTTAGGACTGATTTGACTTAGAGTGACCCATAGGCAATCACATATTTCATTGCTGGGTGCAATTATTGAAATGTGGTGACATATAGGCGAGTTCAAATTTCATTGCTGGGAGACAATTTATGATATACAATAAAAGTGTTTTTGTTTCCTACGTTCTTCTGCATGTATTTTTCTGGAGAAAACATGAACTGCGGATGTTACAATTTTGAAAATTTTCTAGCCCTACACTACTACGCCTTTTCAGTTTCCAAGAAAGCCAGTTTGTCTGTAGATTAAAAGACAACAGCTCTGTCACAATTCAGACTCATGATTATATGCGTATTAATTTAGACAGCAACAGAATCAATTGCAGTATGTTTGAAATTATGTGTGGTGACCAATTGAAACCATACATAAACACCCTCGTTGAGCTGAGATTTTTTTTTATCTGACACTGTTCATTTAGTAAAAGCTATAAGAAATATTGGTTGAACCAAACATCCACAAATCATACCTTATGTTGTTACTCATGTTCTATTGACCCTGGAGAATTGTGTTGTGCAAGCTCACAACCTGTAAAGCAAATTTGTGAGAGTGAAAGAAATCGTGGTGAAACAAGTCTCATGACACTTTATCAAAAAGTTTTGCACCCAACATCAACCAAACAACAAA
The DNA here is from genome assembly GCA_039090855.1 of Macrothele yani. NCBI lineage: Eukaryota > Metazoa > Arthropoda > Arachnida > Araneae > Macrothelidae > Macrothele > Macrothele yani. The sequence goes on from CM076990.1 coordinate 161,596,164, forward strand.
ATGTTGCACCTGCATTAAATCTTTTTCATGAAAGTAATGTAGCTTTTGAGGTAAATAATAAAAAGCTAAATAGTGAAGGCAACAGGCATGAATGAACTTCATATACAAATTATTTCTTCTGTCAGATAGATTGGGAAACGATTTTCCTGAAGAAATATTATACATGGTAGAGATTAAAATCTTTTATATTTTCACTGTACACCATGTAACCTCTCCGTTCAGAAAACTTGAAAGTTTTCTGAACAGAGGGGTTGCATGATGTACAGTGAAAATATAAAAGATTTATGAATAAACTCATTTTATTCTAAAATGCTGGGGATAATAAATGTTAAGCATTCACATCAAGGCATGCATAGTCTGAATAAATTTTGCAACCTATTTAAAATTCATCAGATTACAAAGTGGTATTTTTGTGTCATTTCAGCACCTGGCTCAGTGCAAGTGGTCATTTAAGTGAATTAAATGCCTTGCAGAAATATGCTTTAAATCTTCCAACCAAAGAGAGACTTGTCTAAAGAGACTAATTTCACTCTTAAATTCACTGACAGTACAAAACATTTTAAAATACCTCACTGTTCTGTGAAGCTTTCAATACATATGGTAAAGTAACAAAGGCTACATTTTCTTCTTTTAATCTAAATTGCTGGTTATGTAGCCTATAAGGTAAGCCAACACATAAAATGTCCTCAGTGCAAACTAATGTTAGCATGTGATAGAAATTTTGAACCTGAAAGTTCAAATCAGGTGGTTTGTCAGTACATACAGCTTACTAACAGAGATATTGTAACACATTCCCTTTATAATTTTTCAGCAATTGATTAAAAAAAAATATATATGAAATAAATATAAGTCTGCTTCAGAGATAAATTAAATGTAAGTCTGCTTTAAAACTTTTGCTTATAAGCAAAAACTTTTGAGGCAAGGAAATTTGAAGCAATTATTTAATTGCTCAGTTAGCTTTCAAAAAATTAAATTTTGTTGATATACTTCCAAGGGAAAAATGTAGTGTTCATAAAAGCAATTAAATGCCTTCTGTTGTGACTACCTCATGTTTTCTGAATAACTACGGTAAGATATTGAATGACAGACAGAACCCAACAAGAAGCAAAAGAAAACTATCAATCTTGAATTATTTGTGTATAATATCAGTTAATCCTGTGGCTGGTGCATTCTGATGTGTTCATTTTTTTTTTTTTTTTTTTTTTTGATTGGAGGTTTAACGACCACCGTGAGCAACTCAATGGGCTATAAGCAGTCGCCCATCCCTAATTTAGGGCCACTGGTTCCAGGAAAGGGAGAGAGCCAGTGCCGTAAGACTAAACACAACATCCATGCCTCATCGGGATTCGAACCCGGACCCCTTTCGGACGAATGATCAGAGGCCATCGCTTAGACCACTGCGCCACCGGGGCGGCGTGTTCATTTCAGTTGTCTGAAAATTAATTTTTCAGTGTGATACTAAAATTACACCTGCTTGGGTGTAAATGTGTACATCCGCAAATAAACATTTGATCTGTAGTATAGAAATTTCAATAAAAGCATTGTCATGCTGCAATATTTTTGGCATATTTATGATAAGCTAAAATTACTGCAGCATGAAAGTGCTTCAGTAAAAAAATATATATAAGGTTTGCAGAAAACGCTGCCTAAAATTGGTACTGTTGGAATTTTTTTTTAATAATATGTTCTCTTTTTGTATATATATCAAAATTTGTGTGCAGTTTGTGAGCAGTATGTGTTTGGTTTGAGGTAATTTAAAAGTAACTGAAATTGTAAGCTTCGTGATGTGTGTAAAAATATGTAGGTAAAACAAGAAAACTTATTATGTTTGCTATATTCTGTGTACATGTATATAAAACTCTTGCAGTGGGTGTGATTCCAAATACTATGCTTTTATCTTCAATGTGATTTATTCTTTTTTTAAGAGCTGCTAAAACTCTACTTACAATCTGTGAAAAAAAACAATGCTCAACAAGTATCATTAATACTAATTTTTTTGCATGCACAAAAAAATGTCTCTGAAAAACTACAAACACCAAGAAGTGGTTGTGTAAAAGATAATAGCAGAGCAAGAAAACTTAGTCCATTTTATTTAAACAAAGCAAGGAATTTGAAGGCAGAATTCCTTTTGCACCCAGATTATGTGTTATAGCATACTTTGTAATGCATATTATATTTCTGTGGAACATTTTCAGAGAATGAAGGGCCGCCCTGGTGGCGCAGCGGTCTAAGGCGCTGGCCTCTGATCATTCTTCCGTAAGGGATCCGGGTTCGAATCCCGGTCAGGCATGGATGTTGTGTTTGTCTTACGGCACTGGCTCTCTCCCTTCCCTGGAACCAGTGACCCTAAATTAGGGACGGGCGACTGCTTATAGCCCATTGAGTTGCTCACGGTGGTTGTTAAACCTCCAATCAAAAAAAAAAGAGAATGAAGGAGTTTTGCTTACTGTATATCAATTTATGCTGCCATATGGTATAAATCTTGCAACATTAAAACCTTTTTTTTTTCCCCCTTAAGTGCAGTTCACTTGTAATGATTCAAATATTACTTACACATGTGCATGTTCCAATGTATAATAATACCTGCACAGTTATACCAACATATTATAAATGGCTTGCAGGCATTTCCATACAGAAGCCACATGCAGTTTGTAATCAAGCAGTGTTTTAATCTAACATTGCTTGTATGTACCAAGCATTTTTGACAATATTGCCATATCTCAGCACATTGGTGTAGCTTTGTTCAATTAATATCATGAGGCAAAAGTAGTCATCCCACTTAAAATGAGATTTTTTTTTATCATAAATAAAGTAGAAGTTCACTGAATTCTGAAAAATGCAATTCATGAGGCAACTTTAAGGGTTGTCTTATGTTATAAATGTGCTTTTGATTAAAACATACATAATACACTGCCGGACAATTGCTAAGGACGGATGACAATACCAACCATAGCAACCATAAAATGGAAGGCAGGAAAATGTGGAAATTAGCATAACTGCGGGATACAGTAAGACGTGTTGTGCGTATGCAAATTTTGGATTGCCGAACTTGTTCGTGACGTCATAGCGCTGATAAGAGATATAAAGGATTTGACGCGTATTGACCGTTGTTGTTCAAACGCAAAGTTGAAAGGGAAAGAATCAATTGACGAACTTGCAATTTTCAGTATGTCTTCCCCGACATCACCTAGATGATTTTACGCGTGGCCGTATTATTGGCAAGATTGAAGAAGGGCGAAAAATAACAGATGTTGCCAGGGAGTTCGACGTCATCCACAGTGTTGTTTCAAGGCTTTGGAATTCATTTCAAACAAATGGAGAGTGCAGCAAACGTCACGGGAGAGGTCGTGTTCGCAGTACGACACCTGCAGAAGATCGGTACATAGTGCTATCAACAAAAAGACACCGGCGCAGCTTAGCTAGTGAGATAGCAAATCAGTTTATGGCTGCTACTGGCAAGCGGATCTCCCGAAAAACTGTCGCCAGACGTTTCCATGAAGGAGTAATATACACTCGCCGTCCTGTTGTGTGCATCCCATTGTCCAGACGTCACCGTACCGCCCGTTTGCAATGGTGCCATCAACATCGCAATTGGACTGATAACGACTGGTCTGCTGTCCTCTTCTCAGATGAGAGTAGATACAGTCTATCGTCTGGTTGTCGACGACAACTGATCTGGCGTGATAGTGGTACTGCATATTGTCCAGCAAACATACAGGAAAGGGACCGATATCCGACATGTAGTGTCATGGTATGGGCTGGCATCATGATCAATGGCCGTACGTCCCTATATGTGCTTCCAACTGGGACTATGACTGGCCAACGATACATTAATGATGTTCTGCTACCTCATATTCGCATGTTCCGTGCTGCTGTCGGTGATAGATTCATTTTCATGGACGACAACGCAACATGTCATCAAACAGTCGCTGTCCAGGAGTGTCTTGAGAGCGAGGATATTCAACGCCTCGTATGGCCAGCACGTTCTCCAGATCTGAATCCCATTGAAATTGTGTGGGATGCTTTGGGGAGCAGTCTTGCTGGTCGCCAATGCCCTCCAATAAACAAGGACACCCTCATCCGTGCGCTGACAGAGGAATGGGATAAATTACCCCAACAGCTGCTTGATAATGTTGTGCAAAGCATGACACGACGTGTGGAATCTTGCACCGCCCTCCATGGTGGCCATATCCCGTATTAACATCTTACACCGGAACGCCTGCGGACGGTAATTGCATTTTTTTCACGTTTACGTATTCTGCACAAAATGGCCTGTTTGTCCCTTGAACACGTTCCAAAGCTTTCTGGATTTCAGAGCACAATAAATTGTCTTTCTTGTAATGTCCTGGCATTCTGACATTATTTTATTTCACTTGGCATCCAACCACACTTACTTTTTTATGCGCTATATAGCCGTTTATGATCCGTCCTTAGCAATTGTCCAGCAGTGTATCTAAGGTATTTTATCTGATATTATCAAAATATTTCGCACGTTGTTTGCTCTGTGAGGCACTGGGGAATGGTCGTGTGTACCCGCAGACCATCATTCAAAGTGTCCCATATACACACAAACCAACTTTAAGATTTAAGTTCTATATAAATATATTGGATAAATATAATATGTGTTCTAAAAAAGAAATTAAACTTGGAAAGATGACATATGAAAGACAACTACTAGACTTAAAAAAAGACCCTACTATTGTAATTTGTGAAGCAGATAAATCAAATCAGTTAATAATACTAGATAAAAGGGAATATATCATTAAAATGAACACAGCTATTGAGGAATTAAAATGTGAGATAATTAAAAAAGACCCTGTGGATTTTCAGATAAACTTTTTAGCAAAAATTAGAAATCATAGTTCACTACCTTCAGAAATTACCAGAGCCTATCCACCAGTAGGTACAGTAGTTCCAAGTATTTTGGGGAAAATAAAAACCCATAAACCCGATAGACAATTTAGAGTTATTGTTCCAAAATCAAAGTCCCCACTAATAATTCTAGAAAGGAAATTATACAAATTTTTAGCCCCCTTTTTCATGAATAATGAATACTGTTTAAAAAACAGTTTAGAGTTCATTGAGAAAATAAAATCTATTAATGTTCCACTATCTGGTATGTTTATGGCAAGTTTAGACATTAAATCATTATTCCCAAGTACCAAAAACCATAGACATATCATTAAAAAACAAAATCTCTTTAATAATACACAATTACAAGAGTTATTTAACATTTTATCCAATATTTCAATAACAATTACTTTGAGTTTGACAAAAAAATATATAGGCAAAAGAAGTAGAAGCCCCAATGGGATTCCCATTATCTTCTTTATTTTCAGAAATAATCATGAGTGATATAGAAAACGAAATTATTAAAAAACTACCAACCCACCCATCATTTATTGTAGATACATCGACAACATTTTTATTTTATCTAAATTAAAACAAGAAGAACTTGAAATATTGAAGAATAAATTTACCACTTGTTACCTAGAGATTGAATTAACTTTAGAATTTGAACAAAATGAAAAAAAAAATCCTTTTTAGATATAGAAATAATAAAGACTTAAATTTTGAATACAGAGTTTTTAGAAAACCAACCTATGTACCTATAATGATCCCATATCAATCTGAACACCCAAAAAACTCATAAAGTAAATGGTATTAGGAATTGGGTAAAAAGAGCCTTCACACATTCCTCAAATAGAAAATACAGAGAAGAAGAAATCCAATGGATTATTAACAAAACAAAACAATTTGGATATGACACAAAAACTGTTAAAAAGTTGATTTTTGAATACAAGAAGAAATTAAGAGTCTAGACAAAACATCCCAAAAAAGAAATACAAATTTTCAGGTTCTTTCCCAGTTATTAGTGGACTAAGTGGAAATTTTTTAAGATTAATGAAGAAACACATTATTTTTGAATATTCAGTTCAGATATTGGTGACTTAATTATAAAGAAAAAAAGTAACAATAATATACTACAATCAGCAGGCGTATATGAAATTCCTATTGTTTCACAAAGTCCTAAAGACCCACATTTCATACATTGGTATCACAAAAAATAGGTTAATAAAAAGATTACATCAACATATAAAAAAACTGTCCAGAAGAAAAAACTGCACTTATCTAACACTGTGTTAAACATAAACAATACCCTAATTTTGAAAATATTAAATTACTAACCACCCACACAAACGAAAAAGAATTAAGGATTTCTGAAAGCGTTATTATTGAACAAAAAAATGATAAAATATGCAACTTACACAAGACCCCACCACACTAGACACAGCCTGGAAATCACTTATAAAAAATGACAAAAAAAAAAACAAAAAAAACCACCTGTTTCTACGAACAAATAATAATAGCCCAAAAATATCTACACAAAGGAATTATACTTACGACTGATATACCAACTCATCCAATAGATGGTGACACATTAGAAATAAATCACCTAACACATACAGGCACACAATAGAATTATACTTGCGACTGATACCTACCAACTCATCCAATAGATGGCGACACATTGGAAACAAATCACCTAACACATACAGGCAGCAAACCTTCCCATCAATTCCCAACATGCAACTAACTACACAAACGCGAGGAACCCTCGTGTAGAAGTAGAGGCCTGAAGATGGCGGTTAAGCACCGCTGAAAGCGCTCGCCGTAACAACCAACCCCTTGTGAGACATCTCCTGACCTGATGAGTATAAATCTTTTTTCTAAAATCTTTTAATTAATAGTAAATTTTAAACGTTTGATTGTGCGAGTGAATGAATGTGGAACTGAAAATATATAACCTAACTGTTTTATTTCTGTAAAAAAAATGTATAGCTAACCAAAGGTCCGTAACATAAGGGACCTCTTGGGCCGGGAGCACATGCCTCACAGAGCAAACAACGTGCGTAATACTTTGAAAATATCAGGTAAAATATCTTAGATATTATGTATATTTTTTTCTCACTGAATTCATTGCAGGCTGCTATATGTCACAAGCTTGTACAGCAGAACTTGGAGAAAGGTGTGTAGGTGTCTTAGAAAATACAATCGAAAGAGCAAGAATTTGTGAATACAACTGTTGGATGTTATTCATACATAACAATTAAATTTCCACAAATAAATTAAATACCATTTTTGTTTCTACTGTTTTTTGTATATTACTCTTACACTGCCTAGTAAAATGAGGGTCATGCATTTCAGCAATATAAACAAAACAAAAAAAGTCCTGATATTTGGTTGTGATGTTGATATTACTGTGCTAATATCAAATTTATTTAAAGCCCCTCTGTAATTTCTTCGAAACTGAGGTTTTTGTCTAACCAGTAAGCCAAAGTCTTTACTATATTTACCTTAGACCATGAATATAGGTAAACAGCTAAGAGCTCGGAAGGCGGCACAAACATCTCCAGAGAGTAGTCATGTGATGTGTATCAACCACCGGCTTTCACGGCACGTAGTTCGTAACTGTACTATAGATTACTTGAAGTTAAGTGAGCGATTTCAATTTCTGTGGTTAAAGGAAATTATTAAATAAATTTGTACCATGGGGTGGACATCAGTGGCGGCCCGTCAGATGAGGCAAGTGAGGCGCCGCCTCACCTGAAATTCCGCAAAGTGAAAGAAAAAAAAAAACCTTCTGTCCGTAACAAAGGTATAAGAACTTTGCAGGATAAATGAAACACTGAAATTCACATTGTGATTCATGAATTAGGTTAAAGAAAGGCTTTCGAGAAGAGGAATGAATCATTATTTTTGCAAAGCAGCTGCATGTTTTAAGCGCTGAGAGGCGACCGGCTGAATCGTCTCGATGAGAAGTCGGTTTTGGGAACTGGGGATCAGAGAAGAGCCCTACAGACTGAACCCCCCCCCCACCCCCACGGTCCGAGGTCTACCTAAGAGGTGCCGGACTTCCAGTAAGAGAAAGGAAATTTCTGAGGCGACCCTCCATTTCGCTTAAACTGGAATCGCATCTCCGCTGTTATTGGAGAACCCAAGGATTGTGTATCCAATGGGCGCGGGAAAATGAGCAGATGACCCTTGTGAAAAGTGGTTTCACAGGCGATGACGCCGTTCGCCTCTATAAGCTTTGGAGTACGAAGATTTCTACGTAGCTTTAACTATTCGTCAGAGTGTATTTGAATCTAACTTTTTGTAGTGTGTTTTCAATCCTCTCTTCTGCGGGTGTTTGCTAGTTCATAGTAATGTTGAGTTTTTCTTTTTTTATTTTGTTATTGTTACTAAACAGCATATTTTGATTTTTGTTGGAAAATATGAATGGCCCAACAAACGACGTGATTTGTGTTCTGGAAGAAATTCCTTTTAAACACTGGAAAGATTATGATAACAAGGATGTTCTCATATCTGGAAGACCGACACCTATAATAAGTTCAATATCTAAAGATAAGAAGTGCGGCAAATCGTTTTTAGGTCTTTCAATAAATCATAGTACGAGATTTTTCCCTGGCTTTCTGGTGCTATTACAAGCAAACTCTCTTTTGCTGGCCATGTTTACTTTTGAGCAATAAGAAAAATGTGTGGAATACAACGGGTTATTTTGATCTAAAAACTTTTCTCGTAGTGCAAAATTGCACGAAAGCTCTAAAGAGCATAGAACTAACCACGTAGGTCTAAAACGAATGGAAAAAAACAAACACTATTTCTGATATGCTCAAAGAAAATTGCTGCTCTTCGTGAAGTCAAGTTTAATGAAAAGGTCAGACTAAATAGGCTTTTTATGAAACATATAATCGATTTAGTTGTCGTTCTAAGCAAGCAAGAACTGCCTTTTCGAGGACATGATGAAACTATTTCCTCATTAAATAAAGGCAATTTCAAGGAAATGTTCCAAATGTTACTTCGTAGGAGCATCCGAGAATTAAAAGCACATTTTGAAGAAATACGAAGCTTCTTTTCTGGACAATCTAAAACGATACAGAATGATTTAATGGAGTGTATTCATGAATATATAAAAGTCCAAATAAATACCAGATTTGAAGATATGGGAAAGCTCGAGTTTCTGCAGCTAGTTGACAGCTCAAAATACCATAGTTATTCAGAGTCATTTCCATCCAGTGCCCTTAACACTCAAAAAATTTATCCAAACATTTTTACAGACACACAACGACTAAAAAACGAATTAGATTTTTTATATAATGATCACAACTTCAGGGAACTCAGTTTTCAGAAAACCTTGAAAACAATGAAAGAAAACGAGCTGAAAGATGTGTTACCAGAAGCCTACAAATGATTTTTTCTCTTGTATTGACACTGGCGTCAACAAGTTCTTCTGCTGAAAGGAATTTTTTCTTGTTTGAAGAGAATTAAGACTTACCTCCGTAATACAACGGCACAAGATCGTTTGTCTTCACTCGCTAAAATTTCAATCGAGAAAGAATTGCTGAACCATCTAATGTCTACTCAACCATTTTATGATCTGATCATAGACAAATTTGCAGCCAAAAAGGATCGCAGAATTGAACTTATTTATAAAAAATAAACTGAAAGCATTCTGTTCGAGCCCAAAGCAAATTAATTTCGTATTCCTCTGTTTTTAATTCCAGGTTTAAATTATTTTATACTTTTTTTATATAGAAATGTACTTCCTTAGCTTGACTTCTCCTGTACATAGTTATCACGAGCCTGGACTTCAGTTTGTGACCCGTGCTAAATGCACCTTCACTAATATGCCAATCGAACTGTGACTTTTATTCAAGCTCAAGAAACACTTCGTGAGAAAAAAAATTATATTCAAATGATTTACTTTGAATTTTTTAAGAAGTGGATCTCCGATTGGCGTTGGGATGTGAGTGACGCATTGACTAGCTAAAGAAACCGCGCAAATTGCGTATTTTCGCTCAAGTGTATTACATAAAAGAATACTGGTGAAATATTTCTTTCTTTGTTGTAAAATTATCGAATAATTGTCTTCATAAAAATATTGTTGCAAAAGTAGCGTATATTACACACACACATATATAGAGAGGTATATGTACATTTTTCTCTAAAATTTTTGGATTTTTTCGTGAAGAAAGACTCCCCACGTGTTTCATATATTTCTATAATTTTATTCCATTACTGTTGAATAATATTTGTATATAAGGGCTAAATTCCGAATCTCAGCGGATTTTAATGATTCAACCGACTCGAACCCAGGACTTCAAAGATATCTAATGGGGGATACTGCCTTTGACATGAAACTTTTTGAAGGGGGGGGGGGGTTCTGCGCTTCTGCTGTATAACTGTGCATAAGTGCATATAACAATTTGGGGGGGGCGCTTCAACAAATATTTTCCTATTGGTACGTACGCACATCTTGAATATTAATACAAAATGAAGCTAATTTAATAAAATGAAGAAAATGCAATAAATTATAGTTGTTTTAATAAAAATTTAATAAAGCAACTTCTTTGGCCGCTTTTTCTTTACTTTCTCTTCTATTATCAAGAAATTATATTGCTTTCCGAGTTATATAAAAATCAAAGAATTTAAATAGGGAAATTATCTATAAAACGTACTTAGAAAAAGCTGTCTCGCCTAATAAGGGGGTGCAAACCACGACCCCCCTGCTACGCCACTGATATATATATATATATATATATATATATATATATATTCGTATAACGTTATACGAATTTATATATTTTTCAATAACATATGTTTTACTGTTTTACATTTACATCAAGACCGTTCGCCTCACCAGCATTTTACACCACGAGCCGCCACTGGTGGACATGTGCTATTGGATGTAAGGAAATATTTGTAAGGGCAGTCCGGTGTCTAAGTTAGTGTATCAAGAGATAGTATACCAAATTTTATGGTTCTAAGTTGAAAACTGTAGATTTGTATAGCGGACAAACAAATATACATTAGTGGCCAAAATTGTGGAAACCTTTTGGAAAAAGTGTATTTTTGAGGTTTGATGTCTCATAACAGCCCTTTTATATGGAGTAATACCATAAAATTATATATCATTGGAAAGATAATTTATCAAGAATGTAATGCAACAAAGTTTGTCTAATTATCTGTATTCTATGAAGTGTCAGAGCCAAATAACCAGAAAAAGGAAGCACTACTTAGGTTGATATGAAGTAGCTTTCCTTCATTTGAATGTAGCCAATGAGCATGGGTGTTTAGAGAGCCAATCAGGTGTCATTTTTTTGGCAATGAGCCAATCAGGTTACAGTAGGATCCAGCTATTGATGTCATGTATTGGAGCTGAGAGGGCATTTGTTAGCGTGTTATGTGATTTCTATCAAGTTTTTTTGTGTGTGTGTGTGTGTGTGTGTGTGTTCTTTCATTTAGTGAGCTTGTAAAACGTAATAAAATTATAGAAATGGCACAAAGAGTTGATTGGTCACCCAGAAAGTGATGTAAAATAGTACTATTAAGTGGATAAGGCTTCAGTTATGAAGAAATTAGATGAAAAATTGGTGGAAATTTAACCAAAGGTGGCATTTCCAAATTTTTGAAGAGGTATAAGGAGACTCGGTCACTACAAAACCAAACTCGTAAAGGCAGGAAAAGGTGCACATTAGCAAGTGATGATAGAAGAATTGGGATACTGTGCCTAGGTGACAGAAGAAAATCATCTGGGTGTATACAAGATGAAACGGTGCAATGCAATGTGAAGTTGAGTGCAAGGACTGTTTGGCGCAAACTGCAGGAATTTGGTTTAAAAGTTTGAATTCCACGAAAAAAAGCCACTTTTATCTCTGAAACAAAGGTTGAAAAGATTAAACTGGGCTAAAACACATGTTAACTGGACATCGGAACAATGGGACAGTGTTATTCAAAATCTCCTGTTTGGTAGTGATGGCATAAAATACGTAAGAAGATTTGCATCCTGATTGCATTACATGTACCGTAAAACACCCAATTAGTGTTATGATCTGGGGTTGTATGACATCAAAAGGTGTGGGCAGAATTTGCGTGGTTAATGGGAATATAAATGGCCAAAAATACATTAATGAAATACTTGAGCCCAAACTGAAGCCTTCTGCACGTGATGTTTTCCAAGATAATGAAGCATTTATATTTCAACAGGATTTTGCTCCACTTCATGTTGCTGCTATGTGCAAAAAGTGGTTTCAAGATAATCATATTTGACTGCTGGAATGGCCTGAGAATAGCCCAGACCTCAACCTTATCGAAAATCTATGGAGCCGACTAAAGAAACTTGTTAGTCAGAAGCAACCCAGCAATAAAACCCAATTAATAGAACAATAATTCAATCTTGGTTTCACATTATAACAGCTGCAGAACTGAAAAACTTGGTTCACTCCACGGGAAGGCGTTGTAAGACCGTAATTAACGCTAAAGGCTACCCAACTAAGTATTAACTGACATGGTGAGAATTTTTGTATATCTCATTTTTTCTGTATGTTTCACTTTTCTTCTTTATAACTGCTGTTATAATACAAAATCCTTCATAAAAGTTATTGCATTACATTCTTGATGAAATTATCTTTCCATTGATATATAATTTTAGGGTATTACTCCAAAAAACAGTGGTGTTATGAGCCATTAAACCTCAAAAATACACTATTTCCAAATGGTTTCTACAATTTTGGCCACTACTGTACAAACTTTCTCTTTTGTATAGTATGTATAGATAATAGTAATAATGGTGTAATTGTTGACCTGTTAGTTTCCACTTTCCAGTATGATTCATATTTATGTTGCCAGCAGGATTAGTTTTAATAACTAACATTGTGTTATTTTTTCTATATAGTTTCCCAACGGATGTAGAAAGGAAAAAATTATGGGCAGTGAAACTTCACAGAGAACATTTTAATCCCTCAAAGTACAGTAAAATTTGTTCTAAGCACTTCACTGAAGACTCTTGACACTGGAAGGTTTGTGGGAGTTAGATGGCTGAAATCTGATGCAGTTCCCACTATTTTTGATTTACATAAACATTGATTTCAAAACAAAGGAAACATAAGCCACCAAAAGAGAGAGTATTATTTCCTTTGAATGAAGCTAAAGAAATTGAACTTCCAAGCACTTCAACACAAAGTCTGGAATCATATGAAATTTCTAATTCTGTTAAAAGGCGTTTAACTTATGTTGGAGATTTCACGGATGAAAATGTGTTTTCCCCATCAAAAGCCAAAAAGTTTATACATATTGCAAAGCAGCAGAGAGCAAGACATGGGCACAAAGCTCGCAATATTACCAAAAAGAAACGCCGATTGGAGCAGTGTGTTACATCTCTGAAGGAAATGCTTTCCGAACTAAAACAAAAGGCCTTAATTAGTGATTCAGCAAGTGCTTTATCAAAGGTAAGCATATTTGACTGATATACACTGAAGAGCAATTGAATTAGAGATACCTGTCTAGTAATGTGTAGCACCACCTTTCGTTCTGATGACGGCGGCGATTTGTCTCGGCATGGACTCGACAAGACGCCGGAAGCATTGGAAAGCCATACGGATCCACGACCCCTGAGCCAGCTCCCACAGTTCGCGAAGATTTGGTGGAGGGGGGTCAAAGCCTTGAACATCTCTCTCGATGGCATCCCAGCTAGGCTCAGTGGGATTGAGGTCGGGTGACCTAGCTGGCCAAGGAAGCGAGGTCACGTCGGTGGAATGTTCATTCAACCATTCGGATACATTTCGGGAGCGATGGCACGGTGCATTTTCTTGTTACAGGATGAGGACCCCTGGGGACGTTGAAGACGCACAAACGGAAGCAAATGGTCGTCCAGGATATCACGGTAACGTTGGCCTGCGAGGGACGATGTTACACGTACTAGGGGTCCCATTTCAGTCCACGTAAACAGTCGCCAGACGAGAATGCCACCCCCACCAGCTTGAAGAGTACCCTGCTGGCAAGAAGGATCCATCGCTTCATGTGGTTTGTGCCGTACTTGTATCTTGCCATCCGCATGTACCAACATGAATCTCGACTCATCAGTCCAGGCAACATTTTCCCACATGTCTAGGGTCCAGTGGCGATGTTCCCGCGTCCATGCACTCTGTGATGTGCGTTCAGCAGCGGCACCCTCGTGGGACGATGGCTTCTGTACCCCATAGCAAGGAGATGGTTCTGGATAGTGTGACTGTTTACACGTTTTTGTGCACCAGTGTTAAATTGCCAAGTGATTTCTTGCACTGTGGCCCGTCTATCCGCTGTTACAATGCGAGCTAGCCGACGATGACCCCGCTCATCCACACCCTGTTGTCCACGGCAGTTGGCCCTTGCAGTGATGGTTTTACCTGATGCGATGTACTCACAGTGCACCCGTGACACAGTGGCTCGTGAAAATCCCAGTGCCTGCACGACTTCAGAGATGGAGTGACCCATTGGTCAGGCCCCAACAATCTTCCCCCGATCAAATGCTCTTAGATCCTTCGTCTTACCCATACTGCGTCCGACTCTTACTGATTCCCGTCGCATCACTCCTTATATTGTGGGATCTCTGCATACGTCATATCGTTTCTGTTTACAGGGCCGTCCACAGATGTTTACAGGGCCACCTGTGATAGCAAAGGAAAACGTAGTTTATTCACCTTCAATAGTTGGTGGAGCCTCCACGAGCGACGATTACAGCTGCGACCCTCCGGGGCATACTCTCAACCAGGCGTTGTACGACGGCTAGCGGTATTTTCTTCCACTCAGCTTGGAGAAGACAGGTCAGTTCCTTCACCGATTTCGGATGGTGGGGGCACCCCTTAAGTCGACGCTCCAACTCGTCCCAGAGGTGCTCGATAGTGTTAAGGTCCGGGCTCTGCGCAGACCAGTCCATTTGATTAACCCCATTGTCACCATACCAAGCCATGGTGGACCTCGCAACATGGCAGGTGGCATTGTCATCCTGAAAGTAACATGGGTCCACCCAGTAAAACTGCCACAACGTAGGAAGCGCATGGTCATCCAAAGTGGTGCAGTAGGTCTCGGCGTTGAGTCTACCAGGAATTGCGACCAAGGGTCCCATGCCATATCAGGAGAAACACCCCCATATCATAATATCACCGCCCCCAAACTTCACAGTTGGCACAATACATTCTGGCAGGAGGCATTCTCCAGGCAGACGCCAAAACCAGACCCTGCTATCCGAACGGTAGAGGGTGAACCTTGATCCGTCGCTCCAGAGAACCTGTTTCCACTCACTGTTGGCGTTCTTTGCACCACGTTAGCCGAGCAGCGCTATTGGACTTTGTGATCAAAGGCTTGTGGGCGGCAGCACGTCCATGATAACCGAGCAGATAGGCTTCCTTACGGATGGTATTCATCGAAAGAACACTCCCGGATGCCTGTTGAAACTCCTCGAGGATGTATCCCATCGATTTGGTGCGGTTCTTCCGTATTTCTCTGGCCAGCACCCGTCGATCTCTAACTCCCAGTTTTGTGGGTCTGCCGGGTCGGGACACATTCCGACAGTCACCTCTCATCCTCCACTTGCCAATCACGTAGGCCACTGTCGATTTTGGGTACTTCAACTCGCTGGATATGTCACGTATAGATCGGTCATTTCTGTGATACCCGACGATTACACCTTTCTCGAAATCGGAGAGCTCTGAACTGCGTGGCATCGTGCATGCGACTGGTTGCGTTGTCGTTTCCCCACGCAATATTTAATGGCGGCGGCCATGACGTGTATCAGGACCGCAGATATCATCGATTGCAGGGGCGTCCAATTACTTGTTGGTAGATAGTGTATATAATAAATTTTAAAAATATGTTTGGTTTTTTTCACAGATTAACATTAGTAGTAGAAGATTTTACCCTACCTACATAAAAAAAATAAGCCTCCCTGGTGGCACAGTGGTCTAAGCGATGGCTTATGACCATTCTTCCAGAGATGGGTCCAGTTTCGAATCCCGGTGCGGGATGGATGTTGTGTTTGTCTTACGGCACTGGCTCCCCTTCCCCGAAACCAGTGGTCCTAAATTAGGGATGGGCAGCTGCTACTGCTTATAGCCCACTGAGTTGCTCACAGTCGTCGTTAAACCTTCAATAAAAAAAAAACGTGGTGTTCAAATCCTCATTCCAACTGAATATTCTGATTCAGTTTGAATCAGAATCTCCATAGAAAATCCAGAACTAAAGATAATTTTTTTATGTAATCTTTTTTTGTTGTCATGTTTTTTGTTTTGTTTTTATATTATACAGTATTAAGAAAGTGTGACAACAGCAAGAGCCAGCGAGGTTAGTCCTTTTACAACCACCCCAGGCAGGTAATCAACAGTAATATTTTGTGAGGATTGTAACAGAAAATTCATAAAGACAAAATAATCTAGTTCCAACACTGTTGAATACTGCCTGGCTGCCCCGGTGGTGCAGTAGTCTAAGCAATGGCCTCTGATCATTCGTCCGAACGGGGTCCGGGTTCGAATCCTGGTGAGGCATGGATGTTGTGTTTGTCTTACGGCACTGGCTCTCTCCCTTCCCTGGAACCAGTGACCGTAAATTAGGGACGGGCGACTGCTTATAGCCCATTGAGTTGCTCACGGTGGTCGTTAAACCTCCAATCAAAAAAAAAAAAAAAAGAATACTGCCTGTAGGTTTTATATTTCTTCTTTCCTTGCTCTTAATGAGCTTATGTGCATTTTTCATTTCTTGCCAGATTAATTCAATTTTCTGCACTGTATAACTCATTTTTGTTTTATTTTCAGTCATCATTGCCTGGATCAGCAGTGGAACTAATTCACAGAGTTGAACATGGTGCCACAAGTGAAAAATATCTGCCTGAGTTTTGTGCCTTTGCACTAACCTTGCACTTTTATTTCCAGTAAAGCATACAATTACGTACGGAAAGTGTTTAATACTAGTCTTCCCCATCCAACAACCCTTCAGAAGTGGTTTTGTTCCATTGATGGCTCTCTAGGGTTTACAGAAGAATCTGTATTTGCACTAAAAGTAAAAGTCGAAGAGGCTTTGTCAAACAAAAAATAAAATTTGTCGTGTGTGCTTTAATTGTTGATGAAATGGTGATACGACGCCATGTGGAATGGGGTGCAAATAAGTTTAGTGGATATGTAGACTTAGGAACAGATTTGGATGGAGATGAGCTGCCTGTAGCCAAAGAAGCTTTAACATTCATGTTAAAAGCTGTCAACGAGCACTGGAAAGTCCCCATTGGATACTTCCTCATTAATGTGCTAAATGCTACAGAACGTGCAAACTTAATTAATAAAGCACTAAAGTTTATTTATGGCACTGGAATTCATGTAATCTCACTTACATTTGATGGAGCAAGTTCCAATTTAGCTACAGCTGCTGAATTAGGTGCCACATTAGATGCAATGAATATGAGAACATACTTTCTACATTCAGTTAGTAAAGAAAAAAATTACATTTTGCTTGATGCTTGCCATATGCTGAAGCTGGTTCGGAATGCTTTAGTCGCCAAAGGGTCCGTTGTGAATTCATGCAACGAATTAATAAAGTGGGACCATATTGTGCAGCTAGAAGCCTTCCAGAAAAGTGAAGTGCTTTTAGCAGCCACTAAATTGGGCAATCACCATATTCAGTGGGAACAAGAAAAGATGAAAGTCGAAATTGCTGCCCAGGCATTAAGTAGCAGTGTTGCTGATGCATTACGGTATGTCGAAATGGATCTGAAACTTCCACAATTTGTAGGAAGTGATGCTACTGCAGAATTCCTTAGAATTTTTAATTATTTGTTTTATCTGCTGAACAGCCGCAACCTTTTAAGTAAGGGTTTTAAAGCTCCTTTGCAAGTTAGCAACAAAGTTAACTTTCTAAGTTTTTTAAATGCAGCGGAAAGTTATATATGTGGCCTAAAAACATCAGTAGGTGGACCATCTATATCAAGCAACCGCAGAACTGGATTTTTGGGCTTTCTTACGTGCATTCACAGCATTCAAGGCATCTACTGTGACTTCATTGAGACCAGCAATTCACCTTTGCAATTTTTGTTGACCTACAAACTCAGTCAGGACCACTTGGAGACATTCTTCAGTGTTATCCGATGTAAAGGAGGTCAAAACAACAATCCAACTGCAAAACAGTTTAAGGCGACATACAAGAGATTACTTGTGCATCATCAAATCAAGTCATCAGAAAGTTCCAATAGCATGATGCTGGATGAAACAGTGATACTTCATGTATCAAGTACTGGGCATCTGGAAAATGTTCATGTTAACAGTATTAATCACTCTGTAGCACGAAAGATGTATTGCTTTGATAACACTTCTTTAAGTAGTGAAGAATCTAATATTTTGCCTGTAAAATTTCTAAGTTATTACATATCAGATGTTGTGTCATATATTTCAGGTTTTGTTCAAAAAATTTGGAAAGCCAAACTGAAGTGTGGTGAGTGCCTTGCAGCACTTACATCCACATCACCAGACTAGAGCTCCCTAATTGCTCGTAAGAACAGAGGTGGATTGACTCTTCCTTCAAATGATGTTGTGCATTTCTGTAAAATTGCTGAGAGGTACTTTCGTACATTCCAAGTAATGGGAAAGCTCCGCCATAAGAACATAATGTCCATTCTGATATCAAAGTCTATGACAGAAATTCGGCCTTCCACCTTTGTTTCTTTGCATGACCATATACTGGATCAGTGTCCCACTGAAGACCACAGGACATATCTAATGAAAGCTGTTTTCTATGAATATTTTTGTATAAGGCTTCACCATAATGGCAGGCTGATAACCGAGAAGTTGCAGACCCACAAAGTTCGAAGCCTTATTGCTAAAGAAACTATATTCAAAGGCTAGTAATGGGTGCAACTTGTTGTATATTCAGGAAATATTAATAAATCATTTGTTCTGTACATCTGCATCTCACTGTATATTCTGGAAAATTGTATTAAAAATCGAAATTTGGAAACTGCTTTTTGGTTGAGCAAATTTTTTTAGAGCGTCTGGAGGTAAGTAAAAAAAAACGGGTTAAGATTGTTTACATTTTATGATGAAATGCTGCTTACATGTGGTAATGTATGTCATCCAAAGATTTAGATGTAGTAGATATACCATAGGAGGCGACTTCGTGGGTTCAAGACACTTTTTGAACTCCCGATGATTTTGTTGTGGGTTCCTCAAACCCCTAATATTTTTTGCACGTATTTATGGGGGAAATGCACGTACTCGTATATGTATAAATTTTGTTTTTCGTTATCAATTCTTCAAGTGTTATTTTATTATTCATTTCCCGTTTACTATATATAGAAAGTGTGTATAGAAATTTACCCTTCAGACTGTTTATTGTGCCTAAAAAAAGAATTAGTGTTTGTTCGCGCTCATCGAATTGGACGCGACAGATAATACCTCAAGTACCGTTGTTTAAGAGCATTTAAAACTGCATCCTTTTTAAAAGAAAATTCTTTGGTTTGTCTGAGTTCCCACAAAATACAAAAATCTAGCTTTACATTCGGAGACGAGAACCTATCCGAGGTCATAGCATGACAAAGGCGGAAATATGTTGTACAGTCAGTTAACCCACCCTATATTCGGGCAGTTGGGGACCAAGCAGGTTAGAAGAGAGAGGAAATGGCATCAGCAGCCGCTGGTAAAGCCAAATCTGATTATCTGGTTTCTTGCGTCCTCCGGGTGGGGAGGGTTGAGTGACATGATGTCACTTCCTGAAGACCTTTGCTGCAGCACAGGTTGATAGTGGCCGTCTCTTACTCTCTGCAGCTGTCCCTGAAGGTCAACAAGGCTTCCACAGCTTTAGCAAGACCGTGATTGGCTAATGTGCAATATGCAGTTCCACTCTACGAAGCATAATTTTGTTTAATTTTTTTTTTTTAGAAAATACTAAACAGCATTTCTGTTATTTTTTGCAAATTTTTAGTTATGTGCAAGTATATTTCAGTCTCATTTTTTCCTGACTGTACATGCTGCACAAGTGCCTCTAAAACCTCTTCAAAGTCGATGATTTCTCTGTAGAAAGTACAGAAGCAGCCCAAGTTAGGCATACTGGGCATTCACAGCTGATACGAAGTGGAGCCCACGAAAAATGCAGGGCGTGCGGCTGATGCCATGTCCTTTCCATTCTAACCTCCTATTTTAACTCAGAAATCATTTGAAAAAAAAAATTGTTGGCATTTTTTAAAATTGGTAAAAAAAATTAAAATAAATTTTACATGTTTTTGTTACTTTTATAAAGACAACTGAGTTGGAAATTCACAGTATCTGTGTATTGTATATAACAATGTCACACCTACAAAAGCAAAATAAATGAAATAAATAATTATCTAGAAAAAAATATTTTTCTGTAATTACTGAAACTATAATTTGCTTCATTTTAGCACTTCAGGCATCTTATTGTGCCAGATAATCTGACTGAATGAAATTTAAATTAGACTTAAATACTTTGAAAAATGCATGGGTAATTCGATTCAAAATTTCCGGAAACCACAATAATTTTTCAAGTCGGCGCCTATGAGGTATACAATTTATAGACCTTGAATAATAGTGCTGTTTTGTACTGTTTGATTGGTAGCAGGATTACTTTATTCCAAAGTGGAAAAAATTAGGAAAATTCTGATTTAATTTAACATATAAGTTCCTGCTGTATAAAAAGTTGAAATGCAAGTCACACATAAAAAGTAATGTTTAATTCAGACACTTACTGAGCATACATGGGTTTCTGTATAAATACAGGACTGACTATACAAGGCAAAAGGCTTAGCAAAAAGTTAGAAATGTTACAAATGCAACCACAAATGGGAATTATTGTATGTATTACAGATTATTGTATGCTGATAATTTCTTCTGTAGGCTGAGGCACAACTAACACTGGCTCTTTAACCCATAAATAATCATTGCTTAAAGCCTGTGTGTGAGGGATTCTCCAAATGGCAATTATTACGAGCACTGAGACCGCCCTGGGGTTGTTTTTTTTTTTTTTTTTTTTTTGGAGCCGCAGAAAGCGAAGGGGAATGGGAAAATTGGGTTGAAAAGTTGGACAATTTAGAGTAAGAGAGGAGAAAAAAAATTTTGGAGCGAATAGCTTAGCAGTCGTGGTTTCGGAATGGTAGTGACTGGGCGCCATGTTGGAAATAAGGGTAAACAACAGGATAGATCATTAGAATGAAGGTAAAAAAAAATCCAGAAATTGCACTTATTTCTATTGAATAGATTAATAGAATAAAGCAAAAAAAAATCCAGAAATTCCACTTTCACTTTTCTGTAGTGGGCGATAAGTTGAAGCAACAGGAAGGGAGAATTGGTTGACAAGTGAAATTCGTGGCCATGTTATGTCAGATCAGGCTTGAACTGCAGGAGGAGCAAGCGAAAAACGTCGGTAGGCCATGGCGTTGAGCAAAAAGAATTGCGTCGGAGTGGATAGAATTGGCGAAAGTCAAAATCAAGACAGAGCAAGAATTACCCAAATCTTGAGACATTAACATCAATCTTGAGAATTACCCAAATCTTGAGACATTAACCAAGAATAGGTGAAGTTGTCGAGGGGAGTTCGCTACTGAAGGAAGCCATTTGCGATACGAAAGATAAACGTTAGCCTCCTCCCACACAAAGTTGCTCCGCCATTGAAAATAGTCCGAGGGTAAACAGCAGAAATCTGAATATTTTGCAGCTACTTTTCTAGAAGTTCTGTTGACTAGCTGGTCTCCATGAATTCGGTTGTTGACCCTTTCAGTAAGTAAGTTTTGCCATCGCTCGTCCCATAATATAGCAATCATCATTTGGCTGCAGCAAGTTGTCGTAGACGGAGGGCTCTTCTGTAGCTGTCACGCCTCTGCTGTGAAACGTCTTCCTTGAGGTCAGTTGGAGGAAGTGGATGAAACAAGCGTAACCCTTAGACGTAGCCAAACACCATGGATTGGGAAAACAGGGAGTAATGGCAGAAGTTGTTCCAAGGGAAAGAAATTTTTATATATATATATAAAGAAAGAACCGGCCCAACATAAGACCAACAGTTATGTTCATGGATTTAGTATCTACACAGAGTAGACCAAAAATGAGGCAAGTGGCCTCAGTTGTAAAAAGGAATCGTCCAAAATTTATAATTTAGGGATGTGCAGCTTCTGATTTATTTTTTGATTAGCAGTAACTGCTATGCAAGACTTTGTGTAGCCCTTGCTAACTAACAGTTTGTTGTTTTAGGAAGCAAACAGAAAACCGGTGTGTATTATCAAAATAAAAATAAAAACGCCGGAAATTTGAAAAAAGTACACACCATCCCCCCCCCTTCCCCCCAAAAAAGATCTCAATGAGGGCTATTATTTGGCAAAATATCTCATTTTTACAACATGTAGGCTGTGGCTGTTAGCCTGAAAATTGCAGTATTTCTATATATTAAAATCTGTGTACAGCTGTATGTATTTACCATTTACATGTGTTTCTAATATTTTCTACATCTCGCTATGTTGATAGTAAACAATTCCTCCATTTACAGACTGGAAATTTTTCACACACTCATAACCCCAAAAATAATTTACTTATCAACACATATTTTTCACAGAAAAACACTTATGCTGTCTTCAACGAGAAAAAAGTACTTTTGTTGTGGAACACTACACACAATTTAAATGGGGAGGTTGAGAAATGAGGTCACTTTTCATACTCCAATAGAGAATATATATGTAGTGGGACAACTTAAAAAAAACCATAATAGATTATATATACACTCTATAACAACAAAAAGTATACACAATGAAAGCAAAAGGTGCAAAGATTAATGGTTATTTTGCTAAAAAAAATCCTGCATTGTAGGGGAGGCAGTAAAAATATGTAAACAAACTTCAGCGGGAGCACTAACCAGACTGATTGAACTTTAAAAATTTGTACCACACGAACTAGTGGGCAGAAAAATAAACCACTTTATTTTTTATGAAGATAAACTTAGATCGCTATGATTTTTTTTTTTTTTTTTTGAAGATAAACATAGTAAAATTATATTGAACGGGTCACTGTGTTAATGCCTTTTTCATGGTCTAAGGTAAATACTGTTGAGCATCGCCATTACCTGCTCCCTCAGAGCAATCTTGACACACATCACGTGACTAACCCGCTTGACATGTTTGTGCCATTCTCTCAACACTGCGTGAACAGGAGCAGCTGTGTCTACCATATTCATGGTCTAAGATATTTACCTTCATTTAATTGCTCACAGTTAATGTTCTAATTATCTCATTTATTCAAGTTTTGTGTAAATAGAGATGTGATTGAATCCTCATTAGGACATAATAGCTCTTTGGATGCATTATTCTATAGCTTACAATGTGATTTATTAGCCTGTACTGTTTTCTACTTTAGCATAAATCCCTTGTACCTAATACTTTGGAAATGATTTGTTTTGCGTGTCTGATCCCTCTGGTATTCTTGTTGTGTATCCACGTACCCTTCCCCTATTCTTTTTTTTTTTTTTTTTTTTTCTTCTTTCTGTCATCTCAGAACAGTTTGGAGAACAACCTTTCAAGAGGATAAACACACATACTTACTGTGGAGCACATTGCAGCCAATGAAGAATGTCACCTGGAGAGTGAACTATTGACTATTTGAATTAAATGTTATGTAGTGGATGTCTATAAAAAAATGTCCATTACGAATATTTGTTTTAATAGTCTGAATTGCACCGATAAGCAAATCTGAAGTTCAAGCAACAAATACTTTGTGGGTAAGCTTATTTTTTATTTATTTTTTAATTACATTTTTAATGAATGGTTTTACATTAATGTGGGCGTCAACTTCTCAAAAAAAGTCTTCACGTTCTAATTTGCTCATTTATTCACATTTGTCTTGTATAACTAGAGATGTGCCGCCCCGGTGGCGCAGTGGTCTAAGGCGTTGGCCTCTGATCATTCGTCCGTAAGGGGTCCGGGTTCGAATCCCGGTCAGGCATGGATGTTGTGTTTGTCTTACGGTACTGGCTCTCTCCCTTCCCTGGAACCAGTGACCCTAAATTAGGGACGGGCGACTACTTATAGCCCATTGAGTTGCTCACGGTGGTCGTTAAACCTCAAAAAAAAAAAAAAAAAAAAAAAATAACTAGAGATGCAACTGAATCCCCATTGGATGTAATAATTCAGATATATTTTTCCTCAATTTGCAGTATAATTACGTAGAATGAAAGGCAGCTTGCTTCTAGGCATTTTGACAACAACAACGGGGGGGGGGGAACTAATGCAGCTGAGGTGAAAATATACAAGCATAAAATTTATGAGTATACATGCTGTGTTAATTACTTTAGTGAAAACTTTATTACTACTTAACTAAGATGAAATAGGCTATCATAAGCAACAGTCAGCACAAGCTTAAAATTTCGACAATCAGATTTTGGTACTGAAGATGTTACATGTTAGAACAATAAACCAAAGCAGATTCAGTACCATAATCTGATTGAAGAAAATATGAACTATTTTCCCCATGCACCCAAGACTAATTTCTGTGACCATAAAAAAATAGGTTAAACGTGAATTAGCAATATGGGCTGCTATTAGCAATGTTCTTCATCATTAGCTAAAATTAATCTCTGATATGCTTAATAACCATACCTTGTTTGATCAGATTTCCCAATAATGAGATCATATGCATTCCTGTTTCATTTACTACTTAAAACCCATTAACTTATTACATATGTATGTGTTTTTATGACAGCGATATGTACTAGAAGTATGTAATGTTTTTGAATGCAGTTGTAGATTTATTTTTAAAAAGGTGTTTAAGTAGGGATATTTTCGCTGTTCTCGTAAATCTGGTTTTACCAGGGCATTTTATCAACTCAGATTCCACTCTATCGCCAAAAACTTGTAAATCATATTTCCCCAATCGAATAAAAGTGTATACTTTCTTCCTATATTTGTTTTTACATCGGTTAACTCTTGATTTTCGCAAAAGCTTCAGCCAAGATCTGTTGCCGATCGTTTTGTCAACAAAGCGCGATATAAACAAACGCAATGATCCTCGCGTAGTGTTGTCTTATCAAATTGAATAACTGTCCAATTAATGCTTACTAGCGAATATTGGAGAAGAAATAACATAAATGAAATGCAATATCGTTCGCAAAATTCAGATGATGGCGTTAAACATGAAAGCGCAGCATGTAACTTCTCTTACGTAGAGAAGCAATGGATGCGACAACGCTGGACTGAAAGGGTCCTTTTCGTGACGTCACAAAACCTATGCTTGGGCCCGGTGTGGAACGAAGTGACCTCGACGGCCTCGGATAGACCCAGTACCGTAAGACAAACACAACCATCTATGCTTCACCCGGTATTCGAACTTCGGCATATCTTGGGCGAATGGTGTGAACCAGATCCTGCTAACCACAAAACACAGGAGCATCAAACAATTTTCAGGTTTAAATATGTTGCAAAATGGCTTATAAAGGTTTGTCAACAAGACCACCAGGAGCTTTTTTAACCGACTATTAAACCGGTCTGATGGAGTAGTGGTCTAAGCACTGCTTCTGACCATTTGCCCGAGATGAGTCTGGGTTCAAATCTGGTTAGTCACAGATGCAGGGTCCGATCATCATAACCCGGGCCTTGGGCAGAAGTTTACATGCCCCCCCCTTCCATCATATTTTTACTCTGTAACAAAAAAACAACATATATGTATGAAACTTTAAGGGCCGCCCCGGTGGCGCAGTGGTCTAAGGCGTTGGCCTCTGATCATTCGTCCGTAAGGGGTCCGGGTTCGAATCCCGGTCAGGCATGGATGTCGTGTTTGTCTTACGGCACTGGCTCTCTCCCTTCCCTGGAACCAGTGACCCTAAATTAGGGACGGGCGACTGCTTATAGCCCATTGAGTTGCTCACGGTCGTCGTTAAACCTCCAATCAAAAAAAAAAAAAAAAAAAAAAAACTTTAAGGGCAATATTTCAAAGCCATATGCAAACGGAAGTGACTGCACCTGTGGCGCAGTGGTCTAAGGCGCTGGTCTCTGATCATTCGTCCGTAAGGGGTCCGGGTTCGAATCCCGGTCAGGCATGGATGTTGTGTTTGTCTTACGGCACTGACTCTCTCCCTTCCCTGGAACCAGTGACCCTAAATTAGGGACGGGCGACTGCTTATAGCCCATTGAGTTGCTCACGGTGGTCGTTAAACCTAAAAAAAAAAACAAAAAATAAACGAAAGTGAGGCAGTTTTAAATAACAATATATTAGGTATAGATGAATTCAATATCCAGATTTTTACTATGCATAATAGTATTTATTAAAAGTAAACGCTATTTTTCTGTTAGCCAGGCACAAGTGGTAAATCGCCAAATATGGTTCACAAATCACATTTTCGGGGTTATTTTATTAAAGGCAATCAACAGTTCCCAAACCATGTTCTGCTGTTGCGACATTTTTTTTTTTTTTTTTTATTGGAGGTTTAACGACCACCGTGAGCAACTCAATGGGCTATAAGCAGTCGCCCGTCCCTAATTTAGGGTCACTGGTTCCAGGGAAGGAGAGAACCAGTGCCGTAAGACAAACATAACATCCATGCCTCACCGGGATTCGAACCCGGACCCCGTTCGGACGAATGATCAGAGGCTATCGCTTAGACCACTGCGCCACCGGGGCGGCCTGTTGCGACATGAAGGTATGTTGCATCTAATGCCGCCCCGGTGGCGCAGTGATCTAAGCGATGGCCTCTGATCATTCGTCCGAACGGGGTCCGGGTTCGAATCCCGGTGAGGCATGGATGTTGTGTTTGTCTTACGGCACTGGCTCTCTCCCTTCCCTGGAACCAGTGACCCTAAATTAGGGACGGGCGACTGCTTATAGCCCATTGAGTTGCTCACGGTGGTCGTTAAACCTCCAATCAAAAAAAAAATCTCCATCTAATACGATCATTAAAATGCAATTGTATTTGATGATTGTTCTCATGATTCAAATGGCAAAATCCGCTTTTCTTGATGAAAAAAAAAACCCTTCAAAAATGGATCAATTTTCAGAATCCTTCGCTGATGCAGCGAAATCTTTATTATGTTCATTACTTGGTGCACAAGAAGTAATCATTTTGTTCTCAGAAATGTCCGGTTTCTGATTGACTGGAACAGAATACTTTAACAGCGATCATGCAAGTTTTTTGGTAGATTCTTCTGTTTCAGTTTTTAATTTTGTTTTAGCAGAACCTGACAGATACGTTCGTTGAGACATCACTTAAGAAGGACGGTATTACACTTTAAACAAATGCAGCATCAGTTAAAATTCTGATAAAAACTACAAAATTTTAAAAATTATAATCTCACTTCAAACTATTACTATATGCTAACACTAACAAAATAACAAAATTGAGAGCTTTGCTAAAACCAAGTTGAAAAGCTTCATGGACTAACCACATGCTATAAACAAGTGTTTGCTTTATAGATGCGTTGCTATTTTCCTCTTCAAATATTTCCATCCATGCGGCTGCAGCTAAAAATGTCATCCACGTTGATACCGCGCCAATCACTGTGTCGCATTTTAAGATAGTGGACGTGGTAGCAATAGATAGAAGGCGGAACTCACAAACTGAAATATTTAAAATGTCTCACTGAGTTAGCTAAGATGGGTGCCTCAGAAATTTTATTAGTCCTCTTGATAGTTAGTCCAAATTCCTTATTGTGAAACTTTCAACAACAAAAAATTATAACATAACATTATTATAAAAATTGCAAATTTGGGGCCCCCTTCAAATTGGGGGCATGTGCCGCACATGTCCCTGCGATATTCAGGCCCTGCAGAGATGTATTATTTGTCTTACGGTACTGGCTCACTACCTTCCCTGGAAACGGTGGTCCCAAATCATGTCCGAAATGCGAGACGGGCGACTTTTTATAGCCCATCGAGTTGCTTACGATGGACCCCCCCCCCCCCCCCCCAAAAAAATCATTCTGGGAAATAGAATTCCAATAAAATATAAGTGTGAATAGCAACGCAAATCACAATCTCCGTTTTTATTGTTATTTTTAATGCCAAATTTTGTCAGAAGAATGTGGTTTTGCTTTATGTGTGAATTTTGAGAAGTGCAAAATTCTCTATTATGACAATTGGGTTGACTGTGTGAAAACATTTTGCGAAAAGTAGGTTGTCGAGAGAAATTAAGGTGGATCCACCTAAAATCTTTGACTTGTATTTCTTTTTTTTTTTTTTTTTTTTGATTGGAGGTTTAACGACCACCGTGAGCAACTCAATGGGCTATAAGCAGTCGCCAGTCCCTAATTTAGGGTCACTGGTTCCAGGGAAGGGAGAGAGCCAGTGCCGTAAGACAAACACAACATCCATGCCTGACCGGGATTCTAACCCGGACCCCTTACGGACGAATGATCAGAGACCAACGCCTTAGACCACTGCGCCACCGGGGCGGCTTGTATTTTCAATGGGCAAACTTCTGTAGCTATTTTCTTCACAATTAATGCGTTCCTAAGGATAAAAATTTGAACATCGATAAAAATAGCTTTACTAGTATAATTAATATTTTCTAAAACTTAACCGTAATTATATTAAAAATCAATAACTTTTCCTTTGGTGGTGTTGAGTCCAGAAAATAGATGGCGCGACCTGTACATCGATGACGTCAATAGACAAACAAATGTTGCATTACTTAATTATATTTAAAGTTTAAGAAATATTAAGTGTACTAGGCTATAATATGAAGTTATTTTTATCGATGTTCAAATTTTCATCCTTGTGAAATGATTAATTGTGAAGAAAATGGCTGTAGAAGTTTGCCCATTGGAAATAAAAGGCAAATATTTTAGGTAGATTCACCTTACAGCTACTATAGATTACAAAAAAAAAAAAAAAACTACGTCTCTAGTAGGAAAACTTAGTGAGATTATGGAATATTGCAATTTAAACGACGAAGAATGAGATCCTGACGTTTTTATATTCAATTAGCTTTTTCTGTATTTGAGACTGTTATCTGCATTTCGTCATTGTAACAACATTTAGGTATTTGATGTTACAAAGGCTAAGGAATTGTGTATGGAAATCTGGCAATATGATCAATGTGGGTGATGTGAGCGTTGAAAGTGCTGTTGCGTTAAATGGGTTTCGCAACTTTTCAGAGTGTTAATTTCTTTCCAGGATATGTAATTTTTGTTGAGCTTGTGTGCTTTATTTTCAGTGACTTCTTAACTTCTGAATGATTGCAACAATTTCAGGCGCCAACTTTTCTTCTTTCAAGTTTTCACTGTAGTGACTCACCCTTTGTCCCCTCAAAATGATAATAAATAGACCTTGTTAGTCTTCTGGAAAATTTGTAGGAAAACCTGTGAGTAATCAAATATTAGTAATTTGACAGTTATGTTTTGATCATGTGTGTTAGTAAGGTTTAAATATTAGGGGATGTGTTGCCAAGATTTAAATGTCGGTTTTCAATTTTCGTAAAGTCTGGCCGTTATTTAGGGCACATGTAGTGAACTGTTTTTATCTGGTTCTTTGAATTTGTGACGTTTCATTTTTTTTTTGTTTACTCATTGGCGTTAGTTCATTTACCTATACCTTGGTGAAACCGTGAATTCTGTTGTTTCTGTTTCGCGATGCAAATGTTTCCATTTGTCATAGTATTGAATTATTAAAATATTTAACCGATCAGGGTAATAAACGAGAGAGTTGTTTTGTATGGTAATCGGATACCTCGAACAACAGGTACATTAGGTTCAAATAAGTGAAAATTTGTGCTATTAATTTTTAAGAATGGATATCATATTACATCATTTTAAGCAGGTAAATAATGCTGATTTGCATTTATGATGAGCATGAACAAACTTATTTTCTCTGTTTCATGAAATCCGGAATCGTAGTTTTAATACTGATGTGGAATGTATTGTAGCACTTTCTTACTTAGTACGGAGTTTATATTAAACAGTTAATTCGTTAGTTTTTTTGGGTTTTTTTTTTTTTTTTATAAGAAATGGGACTGATGGAAAATGCGTTTCAGTGTTTCCTGTGTGTGACACCTATAAAAGTTGTGTATGAGATTCTTGAAATCTGAACATCTTTGTATTATAGTTTCAGTATTTTGAACAACTGAAAATTTGATGCAGCTAATTTAGGCAGTGCTTTTATTGGACTACTAAATTATAGTTGTAAATGAATTTATGGCACAATTTCACAGTACTAAATTATGTTTTGAGATTTTATACCAAGGATTTGAGTTTGAATCACAAGTGAAACTTTTAAGTCACAGAGTGTTAATTATCCTAAATTTTAAATTGGTAATTATCCTTAAAATTAAAAGTTTTAAATTTTTCCATCGGTTAATGTATTGAAATGAATTACAGGAAGATTATCCGTACATCAAGTAGTTCCGTTGATGGGGCAAAGAAACGCAGTAAATTGCAGTATTTTATTCAACATTTCATTTCCATAAAAAAATCTTGCATTCTTTACAGAATTACTATTTATTAGCTTCAAATTCACGTAAAGTGTACAAAACTTATGAGCACATAAAGTAGTTTTGATATAGGACAAAATAACAAGAAATAAATTATCATATTCCACATTTCATTTCTATAAAATAAATCTTATGTTTCTTTATAAAACTGTTGCTTATTAGTGTTTCAATTCAAATAAAAATTCACGTGAAATGTATGGAGCGATTTGTTGCGCTGTTAATCGGAAGATTAGCTGGAAGAATATAGAAACTTTGTAACTGCAAGTATTTGGTACCAATTTCTTTTTAAATGAGAAACTGAAAAGTGATTCCAGTTATCAGTTCTCAGAACAACTTAGAAAAGTGCTAGTCTTTATGCAAAATATGTTAACTATGAACATGTACGTAAAAGTTTCAAAAGCAGAGAGGTAAACAAATCCAAGGCCCATGGCTCCTCGGTTTTCAAATTGTATTCTGAAAATTTTATTTTATATTTAAAAAAGCAATTGTTTCCGTCTTTTTAATAAAGCAACAAGTGCAATATAATGATTTTTTTCTCTGTTTGAGCCTTTTTTTTTTTTTTTTTTTTGTAGACTAACAATAAAACTAGAATAACGAAAATGTCAGCATCAATTTTTGATACTGTAGTCAGTAGAGTTACTCATTCTGCAGCAATACTACTTGCAGTAGATTCAAGCTAATATTCCTAGTGTTGTTCCTAGTTTTTCCTTACAGCCAGGCTGCAAGAAATTTTTGCTGATGAATACTTTTAACGACCCCTTCCCCAATCGAAAACAATAAGTTTTGCTTAACATTATAATACTTATTAAACATCTTTAGTTGTATGGTAGGCATCAATTGTGTAAAAATGATTTTAAAAATGATTATTTACTAACAAATCATATTTGACACAGATTTCTTCTTTTTTTTTTTTTTTTTTTTTTTTTTTTTTTATAGATTGAAGGCTTAACAACCACTGTGAGCAACTCAATAGGCTATAAGCAGTCGCTTGACCCTAATTTATGGCCACTGGTTCCAGGGAAGGGAGAGAACCAGTGCCGTAAAACAAACACAATATCCATGCCTCACCGGGATTCGAACCTGGACCCTTCTTGGACGAATGGTCATAAGCCAGCACTTAGATCACTGCACCACCTGGGCAGTGACACACATTTCAGCCAGTTTCCATCAACACTGATGGTGTATGTTTGAATAAGTTTCCCATTCTTACTGTGATGTGCATTGTGAAAACATTCATTAAAGGAAATATAGCTGGGTGGCTGACAAAATTTACTGGGTGGGCCGCCCAGTAAAAAAGCTCTAGGGAGAACACTAATTCCGCTGTGCAACCCATGAGAGCTAATGTGTGCAGATGCAGAGTAAGCATCAGAGATGTTTGTAGCTATGCCACTGATTTCTTGTGAGGTGCTTATAAGTGTAGTTTTTCATTAGTGATTTTATTGGATGTTGTATATCAGAAGACAGCTGAACTTTCTGAAGTGAAAACCTGTTTTAAAATGTAACTATTATATGTGTAGAATATGTTCCCTAGTTTTAGTTGTGGATATTGCGCTGGATAATTGAATATCTGAAACATAATACATTGATTGGCTAACTTTCTTGTCAATGCATTAAGTACTGTACATTTTGTGTAAATCTCTATTCGATTGGAACACTAAGTAGAATTCTGTAAAGAATAATGTGATTTGTTTTGTAAAAATTAAATGCTAAATAAAATAACATTTATTTCTTTGCCCCATTAATGAAACTACTTGATATGTTGATAATTTCTGTACATATCATCATCATTGTCAACCATTATCAATCCACTGCTGGACGAAGGTCTCCCCAAGCTTCCTCCACAACGGTCTGTCTTGTGCCAGTCACCTCCATGTCACCCCTGCATACTTTTGAATTTCATCCACCCATCTCCCATGTGGTCTTCTTCTGGGTCTTTTCCTGTCCCTTGGAATCCAATCTAAAATTTCGGCTGTCCATCGATGATCTGTCCTTCTGGCAATATGTCAGCCCATTGCCATTTCAGGGATTTAACTCTGATCATGATGTCTTCCACTCCTGTCATTTTTCGGATCCACGAGTTCCTCTTCTTATCTCTCCTGGTTACACCAAGCATGCACCTCTCCATGCTACTTTGAGTTGTCTGCAGCCTTTGTATGTCTCTTTTAGTTAAGGTCCACGTCTCTGCACTATACATAAGTAAGCACTGGAAAGATGCATTGATCAAACACTTTTCTTTTAAGACATAATGGCATATTGCTCTTGAAAATTATGCTGTTTTTTCCAAAAGCTCTCCAGGCAAGTTTTGTACGCCGATTAATTTCTTCATCAATGTGACCCTCACTTGCTATCTGCTGTCCAAGATAAACGTACGTGCCTGTTTATCTCCAGCTCTTCTTCATCAATCGATAAATCTTCATTTCTTGTAAAAGCATTGAACATCACGTTTGTCTTCTGAAAGTTCATTTTTAATCCCACTTCTTTACTCTTGTCAGCAAGTTCCTGGATCATACTCTGCAGCTCTGATGGGGTAGTTACAAAAATGACTACGTCATCAGCAAAACGAAGGTGGGTTAGATAATCTCTATTAATCTTTATCCCCTTGTTTTCCTAGCTCAGTGATTGAAAGACATTTTCCAATGTGGCATTAAAGAGCTTGGGAGATATGGTGTCACCTTGTCTCACTCCCTTTCCAATTTTTATGTGTGTTGTATTTTCAAACAGCTGAATCTTTGCACTTGCATTTTCATAGATGTTATTAATAATATTAATGTATGCATCTTCAATACCGCAGAATTTCAGAACCATTGTAACTGCTGATGGTTTCACCGAATCAAAGGCTTTTTCATAATCGATAAAAGCCATGCACAATGGAAGTTCATATTCCCTCGCTCTTTCAATTAGTTCTCTCAGTACATGGATATGATCTATTATGCTGTAGCCACTCCTGAATCCAGCTTGTTCTCTCAGTTGAGCCATGTCCAGTGTTACCTTCAAGCGGTGTGAAAGAACTTTAGTGAAAATTTTATAAACCACTGATAGGAGGCTGATGATTGGTCTGTAGTCCTCAGGAATCTTCCCTTCATTAAGGCATCGAGTGAAAATTTGGGCGAGTACTGTTTCGATTTCTCCACTTGCTTCTTGTTTGATGTCTATAGTAATTCCATCTTCTTCTGGAGCTTTCTCCCGCTTCATGTTCTTGATTGCATGTGCAACTTCTGCTGGAAGGACTGGAGGAGCTCTGGTAGTGGTACCTTTCATGATGTCTGAAGAGCATGTATCATCCCTTTCATATAATTTGGAGTAGAAATCTTTCACTCTTGTCAAAATTTCGCCTCTATTTCTTGTTACAGAACCATCTTGTTTTCTCAGTGCCATAATCTGTTTTCTTCCCTTACTGAGATGTCCCTTTGCTATCTTTAGGCTTTGGTTGTTTTCAATTGCTTTCCTCACTAGTTCACAATTGAATTTTCTTACGTCTTCAGTGATACTTTTTCTTACTGTCTTGCATAGCTCTATATGTTCCACTTTGGAAGTCACATCTTCTTTAGTTGTCCTCATCTCTTCTTTTTTCCATCAACATTTTGGTTTTTCCTGATAATTAGTTCACATGCAACTTGTTCTTAGACCCATTTAATTTTGTTGCTGTTTCCATAAGAGCTTTGGTTACTTTTCTGTTAACTTCAGAAATATCCACTTCTTCCAGTGTTAGGCCTTCTAAAGCAGAGAATCTGTTCTTCAGTTCCAACTTGAAGGTATTGTGGTGTTTTTTAAGGTTGGTTATGTCAATAGATGTTGTTTGTCTTATGAGCTTGCCACGTTCAAGTTTAGTGTTGAGGTGCATCTTACATCTCACCAGTCTATGGTGTTTACCTGTGTTGAACTTGTTTAGCACACTGCAGTCTTCTATGACGAATTTTTTGTTACACATAATAAATTCAATTTCACTTGTCATCCCATTTGGATGTCTCCATGTCCATTTCCTGTGTGGCTTTTTCTTGAAGAATTAGTTCAAGATGAAAAACCCTTCTGCCTCTGCAAACTCAACGAGAGTATTTCCATGCTGATTTCTGTTGCCGTGACCGAATTTACCTACTGAAGTTTCATTCTGTTGCCGTTGCCCTATTTTTGCATTGAAATCTCCCATAATTATCTTCAAGTGCTGCTTACCTTTATTATTTAGATGACGAATTTCCTCATAAAATTCTTCAATTTCTTCTTCAGGATGACTTGTGGTGGGTGCATAAGTTTGAATAATCTGAGCCTGGTATCTTCTCGATAGTTGGATAACGAGTCGTGCAGCTCTGTCAGAGGAACTTTCAACTTCTACAACTTTATCCTTCAGTTTCTTGTTTATTATAAATCCAACACCACTAGTTCTGCCAGTATCTGTCCCACGATAATAGAAGAGATGTCCACTTTTCAGTTCAATGAGATCTTCTCCTTTTCTCCTTACCTCACTTAGCCCGACGATGTCCCACTTGATCCTTTGTAGTTCCTCTTCCAATTCAAGAAGCCTTGAATCAGAAGATAGGGAGCGTCCGTTATAGGTAGCCAAGGTCAGCATCAGATGGCAGCCTAGTCCGGTCCTCCGGGGATTCTTAGCACCCTCTGCCTTCATGTCGCACTGGCCGCTGCCTTGGCCAGGTACATTCCAGCTGCCGGAGACTGAGGGCCAAGATTTAAGTTGTGGAGTCATTTTGGAGGTGTTTGGCCATAACTCACCACGCTGGCCAAGCGAGTTGGTGAGTGTGGGATAGCATTTCTTCTAATCCCGATGGTATAGTTTATACCGCTATTGGCGGTCGTCAGAGCCCCTTTAGTGGGAACAGGATGCACCACGAGAAGGCGGGGTTGACATTTGTCAAGGAGAGGCTGTGATGTTACGCATCACCTGACCTTACATCCCTTCTGTACATATACTGTGAATTTTTGTTTGAATTAGGTAATAATGAGTAGAATTCTTTAAAAAATAATGTTCTGTAAAAACAAAATGTTGAATAATTTTTTTTAATGTTTATAATAAAATTATTGAATTTGTTATGTAAATTTTATTTATTGAATATTTAATAAATTAGGCATTTTTAAATTATTTTATTGAAGAGGTACAACGTTAAATGATTTGAAAGGTTGGAATTAGCCTTGTGAATGGCAACACCTATAGCTGCCATTCTGAAAAAGGGTGGGGGTGTTACACACAAATTTGACTTAAAAATCTCTTTTATTCCTTAGTAAAAAACCCATAATTTTGAAATAGTTGTAATATTATTTTCTTCTTATTTCTTAACCCTGTTAACTGAACTAATCATTTGATGTGATGATAATCAGAAGACTAGCCCATTAATTTTCACTGCTGAAGGTCTCAGAGTTTTTGTTTGGATCAATCATAGTTTTCTCTTCGTATATCTTAAAAAATGTTCTCGCTTTGGAAAAAATGAAGCTGGCACCTTGCAAGTTTGGTGTTTCATCTACCCCTGCTCAAAGGTAATCTTTGACCTCCTGTATCCTGATTTATTTGGCAAGGCATGATATAATTTTTTCCTAGACATAAATATGTCTAAAATGCTGTGAGAATAGTTGTCATAATTTTTTTTAAGAACATTCCCTGTAAAGATGGCTTTCAAACCACGATAGTATCATCAAAATCTGCTGCGACCACATGGTCTCTCCAGATACTGGTGTTTTTTATACTTCCATCTTAGTGCTCAGCAAGTCATAGAATTGAGATTAGAAGTAGTTTGTAATATGTCATTTTGTTGATCTGGAAGAATTCCGTACTCAGAATTTCAAAAACATGTAGATGTGAGTTTGGAAGAAAAAAACTGAAATTCTAACTTAGCTTCAGCAGAAAGCTAAATTACTAGGCATTTATATTCAGTACCTTGTTTAACAAGATTTTTTTTCTATCAGCATTCCAATTGTACTTACTTCTCTCTCTCTCTCTCAAATTTAGTGACCATTATGAACAACTCTGAGGGCTATCAGCAGTCGTCCACTCCTCATTTAGGGCCACTGCTTTCGGGAAAGGTAAATAGCCAGTGACAAATGCACCAACCATACCTCATGTGGGATGTAAACATGACCCAACTTGAACAACTAGTCAGAAAACTGCTCCTCTAACCACTTTGTCTCAGGGGCAAATTGGAGGATTATTCTTGAACACAGTGATAACTAGATTGTTAACAATTGTTATCACATGCATAACAAAGTTTTACAATTTTACAACAAATCCCCTTTGCTGTGAAGTGTTACTATTAATTGTGACAAAAGTGTGTGATCAGTGTGGAATTCCAGTGGGGTACCACTCAAAAAAATGATTGGTGCATTGTCATGAACAGATAAACTTAACACTAAAGACCAACTGTCTATGGAGTAGGCAAATATTTGTTGAGGAGTTAGCTAGTAGCATCATCTGGCTTAGAAGTAAAACTAATTAGGGATTGCTATAATTTTTGTAGCATTTTGTATGAGTTGACACTTTTGAAAATGATATGTATCAGTTTTCACTTTAGATTTCTGCTGAATGAATTGAGTCTGTAAAAGGAGGGACTAGAGGCAGGGCCATACCCATGGGAAAGCTCCTGACCTAGCGACTTACACTACACAGTGCCCGACCTCAGTCATCAGCTGTCTCCTCCCATTCTTCTGTCTGGAAGTTTGACACTCTTTCTTATGAAACATATATAGGATGCTGGAATACTTGTTCTTGTTGTTTACTCAGTCCGAGGACTGGTTGTTCAGTAGATGTACTCTGCCTCTCCATTCCTCTCTATTCACCGCCATTCTCTTCAAGTCATAGTATGTCCTAGTTTTGGTGTCTTGGAGTAACTGTGCCACAAAACTATTCCTTGGCCATCCTCTTCCTCTCTTGCCTTGAATTTTCCCTTCCAAAACTTTCAGAATCGGGCCTCCATGTCGCAATGTGTGTCCCATCCATAACATTATTCTTTTTAACATGTTGATCAGATTCGTGGGTTCTCCCACACTCTCCATGACCTCCTCATTAGTCTTTCTATCGAGCCAGCGTATTCTCTCCATTCTTCTATAGCCCCACAACTCAAATGCCTCGAGCCTTTTCACTAACGTCTTGGCCAGTGTCCATGTCTCAGAACCGTAGAGAGCTACTCTCCAAATATATGCCTTTAATGATGACATATTGTATCCCTAGTACAGGGAACGTATTTGACACTGTCTGAGTCAATAATGACAAATCACTAAGCATGTGTAAAGAAAGCTGTGTGGCACCATATCCTAGGGTGATTTCTGCAAAGATATGACTTGCATGTGTTCCTGAATTTGAGTGGGTTGTTTTTAAGATGCTGCAAGGAAGCACAGGATTGTATGGTCTAGTGCAAATCTAAAGTTGGTTCAGATTTCTGGTGGTCTTCCATGTATTAGGTAGTTCTGCGTGTTGCTTCACTTTGTTTACTGGACACCTGTAGACACCCAACACTACAGGGTAAAGAAACTAGCAGCACTGTTGTAGAAAATCAAGGAAACAAAAATTAATTGGAGTACTGTTTGATGGAAAACAATATATTCACAACTTACTTTTATATTTCTTCAACTATGTGCACTTAATGGCATTCATTAGCAACAAGCAAAGGGAAGGGGGGGGGTAGATTTGGATAAAAACCTCAATTAAAAATAATGGCACTTCTGATATTTGTTATTCATTGTTTCATGTAACATACACTGGCGGAAAGTGAAAAAAGAACACCAAGAAGGAGGCGTCTGATACCAACAAAATTTATACAGCATAATAACGTGATCAAAACATTATGGCAAAATACAGCTGTATTTGTTGGTAAACTGAAAAATAACATTTCTATGTAACATGGTTAGTACGAGGTTGAACCGTCATGAACTGCGTCACACTGTGCAATTCTGGCATGGAGTCTGTCGTACAGATATTGGATGTAAGTTTGGGGTATTGAGTTCCAAGCATCCTCAACCTAGACACGCAAATCGGGGATGGTCGTGGTTGGCCGTGGAGACCAGATAAGTCGTTGTCTCATAAAATCCCACACGTGCTCAATGGGGGATAAATTCGGTGAATGGAAGTTGTCTCACACCCTGAAGTGCATGTTGCGTTGCACGTGACGTGTGTGGGCTTGCATTATCTTGCTGGAAAACACCATGATGGACCGACCTTACAAATGGCACAACGGGCTGAATGATGTTGTCGATGTAGGAGGTGCCGTTTAACGTACCCGGTACAAACGCTAGTTGTGTACGGGAGTGATTGCTCCCCACACCAGGAGACCAGGTGTAGGCCCTGTGTGTCGCTGGCAGATGCAAGAAGGGTGGAGACGCTCCCCTGTGCATCTGCAAACACGCATACGGCCATCGGAGGCTTCCAAGCAAAATCTGCTTTCATCGCTGAACACGACAGATCGCCATTGCGTTCTCCAGTGCAGACTCTGACTCCAGCCCCCTGATGGTGGGCTAGAGTCACAGGTACACATGCCAGAGACACACATGCATGTAGTCCTGCATCCAGTAGACGGCTGCGGATTGTTTGCACAGTCACCTCAGATTTGCATCGCAGTGGATGTTCTGCTTGACAACGCCGATCTTCTTATGCGTCGATCGGTCCGCTCATCAGTCCCTCTGTGACTCCCGGTTCCACGTCTTCTCATGTGGGAATGTTCCTCGGACCATCTACGCCACCATCGTACCACCACCGATACTTCCCGTCCAATTCGCTCCACAATACGACGATACAACCACCCGGCCTCGCGGAGTCCGACTAGACGACCTCGCTCAAAGTCCAATAACTGCTGAAATCATACACGTCTTCCATGTCCAGGCATTGCAGCTTCTTAAGGGTCTTCGCACGTGTCCGTACGCTGACGACTGATTACATTCACTTCGCCATACTCCTTAAATACCACCGACGATAATTTGCATATTATGCCGTGCTGTGGCGTAAGCGCTCACCGGTTGGTCCCGAAATTAACATCACACCTACATAAACTCGACCCCATTAACATATGTAAATTTCGTGATCGTCTGCCAATTCCTTCTTGGTGTTCTTTTTTCACTTTCCGCCAGTGTATTTACAATTTACTTTTCATTTCTTGAACTGTACACTTAATGATACTGATATTTAATAACAAGCAAAGGAAAAAGAACAAAGCAGGTTCACATAAAACTCCAAGAAAGAAGAAAGCAAGAAAAAACAAACAAAACAGCATTCTGATGTTATCTACTTTTCAGTAGGCCTATTTCATTTCTGTAAAACAAATCTTACATTTATTTACAAAATGGGTACTTATTAGCCTAGAAATTACTCCAGTTCAAGATAATACATCACACAAAATGTTGTGGTGGTTCTGATTTCTCTACCCTGTGATGGTAAGTGTCATGTAAACAAAGCGAAGCAACGAGTGCTGATTTGATTCATGCTGCAGACTAATGTAATTTTCAAGTTTCTTGAAGAGATGTTACATGTTGAACAGTAAACTAAAAGCAGTTCAACACCATTGTTAATAATAATATTTCTGATAGCAGTTCTACAAAGTTCTGTTTCATTTTAGCATTTTAATAAATATCCTTCTGAATCCAAAGTTTGTAAATGTGACTTCCAATTAGTCTTTATACTTTCCAGTATTAAAATGTAATGGATAATTATAAAATATTAGAAGCCCACATATGTGTAAAGCATTGACATTAAAGTACTTCAGATTTTTTTTAAAGAGTTTTGTTTCCTGGTGAAATTGTATTAGATTATTCATTAATGTTATTGATTTTAAGTTCTGTACACCAAAATCATTATAAGTTTTCTTCAGAACAAAAGATGAATACAATTATTCTTCATAATAGGAATTTTACTACAAAACAAGATAAACATTACTCTATAAATTTTAAGTAAATAATGCTTTTGTTTGTTTTTTTCACTTGATTTTTCTAGCTGCAATTATACCCTTCTTAAGGAGAACTTGCTTTACGACATAAAGCTGCTGTCACAGGTGGGAAGGAAGATTCAAATACATTTAGAAAGATGGGTCATTCCAAAAAAAAAAGTGTAAATTTGAGATTTCAAAAATATTTTTTGAAAATTATATTTACACAATAACGTGTTGCTCCAATGATAACCAAGAGTGTGTACTTTATCATAGTATAAAATTTAGTTTTGTCAATCAAGTAATAAATAGTAAGTGATTTTCTTTGTTTTCTGATAAGTGGAAGATTTTGTCCACTCTGTTACATGAATAACTTTTGATTATTCTTCATTTGAATTAAAAAAAATTTTTCTGTAAATGTATGTTTATCATACATATTAATAAAGTTTACCGTAAGTATAGATTATACCTTTTTTTGATATTGTAGTCCACTTTGTTACAGATTTTGGCATAATACAAGGGAAAAACTTTTTCAGTTATGTTTTCAATTTACATAACCATGTTTCTTATGTTTTAAACAAATAATATGGATCTTAAAACAGGTGAGCACTTTTAATTCATAGTATTTCAGCTGTTTTACCCTGGAATGCCAAAAAAACCTCCTGTAATAGAGTGGACATTTGTGTAACAGAGTGGACAACCTTGTCCCCTTGGAAACACACCACTGGATTAGGTATTTTAAATAAATAAAAACACTCTTTTATCTTTAGTTTGTTGTTTATTAGTCAATTAATAAATATTTTACATAAAAGAAACTTAAGCTTTCTGATATACATTCACATTGTATGGAAACTCGTAGTACAGACGACCACCCTGCAACTTAAATTTGGGTTCAGGTAAAATTTGAATTATTTGGTTATAGTAGATGTAGGAAATGTCCTCATCATCGGCTCGGAGTAACTTCCCACTATCATTAACAGTCTTCAAATTCATCACTTTTACTTTTCCATCATCATCTATTTCTGCCTGTGCTACTACAACATCCTGTACATTAATTTATGAACAGTACCATCTGCTTTAAATCCTGCCAGCATGTGGTTTCTCTACTTTGACATTATTTGGTGCAACTTCCTTTGTACTCTGTTCCTCAATTCTTTCTTCACAGCCTTCGCCCAGCGACATTTCATTAGACATAAATCATTTTTCATTAGACATTTCATTCTCTGAAGAGGCCCATTACTACATTAAATGAGTGATAACAAGCAAATGTCTGATAGCTACATTTTTCTCTCTCTTTTATATACTTTTTGTGAAGATTAGAAACTGTAGCAAGATTATACTTTTTCTACTTTTTATCTTTCCTTTTAGTTACCATTTCTTTTTTACCAGCAAGTAGCTCTGCTTATATCATCTCGGTAAAAAAATAAATTTTGTGAATTTTTTTTTTCTGGCACAGATTAGTTATCCTTTTAAACCTAAGCATTTAAACCTGAGTTCTTGTGCACATTTATACTTTTTTACAATTCCTGAAGCAAAAATGCAACATAGCATGGCTTTTGTCTTACAACTGCATGAAAAATAAGTCTCTCTCAAAGAATGTAATAATGTTGAGCGTATGCACAATTTCTGTGCAGCTTTTTTTTTAACAACTTTCTGCTTGCCTTTAAAACATTGTTTGAGCAATGTGTTTGTTTTGGACCTCGGTGTAAGATCGATTTTTTTAGGAATCATGTTTTAAAATCTTATTTTGAGAACAGAAAACTTTTTACCTTTTCAAAGATTCAGTTTCTTTTTTCAGCTGTAAATTTTCTCTTGCAAGCTAGTTTTGTACTGTTAATGTGTGTTTGTTGTATTTTGATTTTTGCTTCTGAATATTGTTGCTAAAAGATTTGGGTAAGGGCAGTGTTGCTGTGGGCATGCTTCTTACTTGCTCCTCACTAACTTTTCGGTCAGGTGCAGTTCTAGCTCTTTGGCTCTTTTTAACTTCTGTCCTTTTTTTTTCGTTGTGCTCTCTGTGACCGTCCACTTTAATGCATGTATGGTTTTTCTCTTGGAATGATATCTGAAAGAAAATTTTAAAATTCAAATAATTCTG
The DNA here is from genome assembly GCA_039090855.1 of Macrothele yani. NCBI lineage: Eukaryota > Metazoa > Arthropoda > Arachnida > Araneae > Macrothelidae > Macrothele > Macrothele yani. The sequence goes on from CM076990.1 coordinate 161,638,365, forward strand.
ACAATTAAAAATTGAAATACAACAGAATGTTAATAAATCTTTAAGAGCTCAGAGAAAAACATGCATAAGTGAAAAACATTAAAGGGAAAAAAACATTTCAGGGTCATGAAAAATGTTTATGTAAAATGATGTAGAAACGGAAAATTATAAATATTAAACCTAAAGCATTTATCCTCACATAAAGATCTTTTTTCTTGTTCTTGCTAGAGATCTTGTTTCCGCCTCTCCTGGTAACGGTGTTGTCACTCTGCATTGTGCTCTTTCTGCATTATCTGAAAAAAAAATTATCTTTGAGTATCAGATGACATGCACAAAATGTTACTAACAATGAAAATATTAATTTGAATGTTTAAATGGCTTTTATAGTAAAAGGGATTGCATGTTTATTACAAATGGTCCGCTCTGTTTCATTCCTTATGTAACAGAGTAGACAACTAACCTTAAAAGCAGCATTGTTGGTTGAAAATTTCAAGTAATGATAAATAACTTTAGATTAATAAACAGCTATTGGTCATGTACTATCTGTCAAGGATTTATTTCATTTTGAAATATTTCTAAGATAAAAATAATGCAACAGAGTGGACATTTACTCAATGTATTGAGGGAATCACAGACATGAAATGCATCATACCTTGTTCTTGAGGATTTAATCCAATATGGCTAACATGAAGTGAACACAAAACCCTCCAGGAACTTCAGTGATGTTGTCAACTTTAATGTGATTTCAAAATATTTTTTCTAATTTGCTGTAACAGAGCAGAATACAGTATCACACACACACATAAAAACAGCTATCGCACACACACACACAAAAAAATGTTTAATGTTTTTTGTCAATATTTTTCATAACTAGGAGTTTTCTTACATACAAGTCAAATAGCAATTATAACTCTTAACCATCCAATAGGAAACTTCTTTGAATCTTATAAATTTGAGCCTGGGACAACAGATTTTCTCTGTACAGCTATAAACAATAATTGCTGTAAATTACTGTATTTGATCTAACACTATAAAAAAATACCTGACTGAACAAAATGAAGCAAGGAACAAGAGACAAACACAGTTACCTTTGAAAATCCCACCATTATTTAAATAAGAAATCATACTTTCTCGGACATGATTTTTACGCTTTTTTTTTCGGAATGACCCAGATACAAAAAAAATTGGTTTCATTCTGAAAAATCAACAAGCAAACAAGATTTTTTGTTACCTTTGAAAATCCCACCATTATTTAAATAAGAAATCATACTTTCTCGGACATGATTTTTACGGGGTTTTTTTTCGGAATGACCCAGATACCAAAAAAATTGGTTTCATTCTGAAAAATCACCTAATTGGGGGGGGGGAAGGATTCTGAATTTTGATGCTTTCAAGTAGTTCTCAGCTTCATATATATCAGTCTACCTTCTTTACATGTGGCCAGCTGTCACCTACCATTAAGAGACAAAACAAGGCAAAAAACATTAGACAAAAAAATAAATCTCAATGATTTGGAGTGAGTTTTTATTTGAACAGAATATTTTTAAAACATGAAATAGAGAACAAATAGGTATATGAAATCCTGAACAGAAATTCGTGGCTTAACAAAAGACATGAACTAAAGACAGTTTTGCACAGATGGTTAATTATGTGTTCTTGAATGGTTAATTTTAATAATTTCTTCCAATCAGTCAACCAAACTACTGCGATTCATTCCTGTAAGAGATTTAAATGTGCTGGATTTGGCTTTATAAGTCGAAGCAGAAATTCCAAGAGTTTGTGACTTAATGTTCTGAATTAGAAGTTGCCGCCCCGGTGGTGCAGTGGTCTAAGGCTATGGCCTCTGAACATTCGTCCGAAAGGGGTCCGGGTTCGAATCCCGGTGAGGCATGGATGTTGTGTTTGTCTTACGGCACTGGCTCTCTCCCTTTCCTGGAACCAGTGACCCTAAATTAGGGACGGGTGACTGCTTATAGCCCATTGAGTTGCTCACGGTGGTCGTTAAACCTCCAATCAAAAAAAAAAGAATTAGAAGTTTGGCATCTCAGTTTTTGCATCAACTAAGGAGAAAGCAGCTTTGCTTAATGCATATCATTCAAACAGAAAGCATCCATTGTGTTATTATTCTATATTTCCTTCATACTAATGTTCCGAATTAGAAGTACAGCTTGTCAGCTTTTGTGTATAAAAAGATGCTTTAGAGCATTGAAATTATTAGCTTTGTATAAAAAGCATAATTAGGGAAAATGTAGTCCATTGTATTATTGTTCTAAATTTCCTTTACATAAAAAAATCCAGCAATTTTGTGTATAAAAATTGTAATTGCTTCATATATTAGGTTTATTAGGGAGGGAAATTTTACATCCAAATTGCTATGTATAAATTTTGTATAGAGCAATATGGTTAGAGGTCATTTCTGACAATAAATTTATTCTGAACAATTTAAGATGTAAATCACTCCCCACCATTTTTTATTAGGAGAAATTAAAGTAATATGGGGAATTATATCAGTACTAATACATGTAGATATAACACTATAGCCTTACATTTATGTGACTGCTAAATGGAATATATGAATTAGGATGATAGCCATCAGTTCAGTATATGTATGAATTAATTTATTAGGTTTTTTTTTTTTTTTTTTCTTCTGTAGTGTGACATCTTGTATCACATAGGTGGCGATAATAAAGGACAAAATTTTGGATACAGCTTGTTTCGCACTATCAGATAAATTATGCTGTATTTGTGTTCAGGGTGTAATGAGATTATCAGTAGAAAAGTATAACTTGAATTCGCTATTAACTGATGTTCATTTATTTTGTAGCTAGGAAACAAGCTTTAACTGGTGCATGCCATATATTGAACATTAATATATGAAGTTATTACAAAAATGATAAATTCTAAAAATTCTGTCCTTAATTTCACTTTGAGTGAAATGGGGGGAACATCCAGGGGTGTATTTAGAGGGAGAGCAAAGGGGCTTTGTTGTACCCCCTCCAAAAGTGTTTTAATTTTTGTTTTTGGTTAAAAGGTGACTTACACTAGAAAAAAATGCTTTAATTTAATAAAAATGCATCAGCTTGCATTAAACAAAAATGCTTTAATTTTTTCTTCAATTTTTCATTAACTTTTATTTTGTTCTGGTGGATTTCGAAGGAAAAACTTCTCGTTTTTACCCCCTTCCCCCTCCAAAAAAAATAAATAAATTCCACATACGCCCCTGGAAACATTGTTATTCTATTTCAGCTGCAGAACATCTCAGTTCAGTTGGCAAAATGCAATTGGGAACCTGTGGCATTTTGTACAGCTTTCCTTGCAAAGAGTTTATATAATATTTAAACCAATTATGTCAGCAATTTTTTAAATGGAATAAGTAGACCACTTGATATTTTAATCTAAAGTAACAGAGCTATTCAACCTACTATTTTTCAAACTTAGTTAACTTTTTTATGGGATTTTCTTTGGTAAAGTTACAAATTTTCTGAGAGAACTCTTCTCCTTCGTCAGGCAGTCTATCAATCTAATCTCTGTCACTGTCTTTGGTTACGGTTAACTTTGATGGTTACAGTGATTCTGCAAAATATCTTGCCAGATGTTAGGAAGCGTTGATCATCTGCAATTATTTAAGATGGAGTTCTGGTATTTTTCAATTTCAAGTCCCTCTTTTAATTTAAATTTCAGGAAGTTGGTTTGAAGTCCAATGAGCCGCCCCGGTGGCGCAGTGGTCTAAGCGATAACTTCTGATCATTCGTCCAAGATGGGTCCGTATTTCAATCCCGGTGAGGCATGGATGCCGTGTTTGTCCTACGGCGCTTGCTTTCTCCCTTCCCTGGAACCAGTGGCCCTAAACTAGGGGCGGGTGACTGCTTATAGCCCATTAAGTTGCTCACAATGGTCGTTAAACCTCCAATCAAAAGAAAAAAAAAGTCCAATGACCATTAGAGAGTCCCAGTCCATGTGATGTTCTGTTGCTCTAACGTGTCTGTCCAATCCTGTCTTGTTCGAAAAATTTTTTGTTGCTGCTTTGTGCTCAGCAATGCGAGTTTCCAGCCTATGACGTGTTTCATCTATGTAGAATTTTCCACAGCTGCAAGATATCTTATAAATCACTCCTTGCATTTTTAACAAGTTTCTGTTTTTTGAAATAAGCTTGGGTAAACTTTCTTGTTGTCCAAATTGGGAGCTAATCTAATATGATATTTACTGCTATTCTCTTTAAAGATTCAAACATCCCATCAACAGGATTGACCCCATACAATTAATACCACAACTGAAACACATCATCAAAAGGCTTCCGCATGAGACACAAGACATCAATTGCTAAAAGCTATTAAGATTAAAAATAAAACACAACATTCGAATGTCCAAGTCAACAGGACTTTGATGAATGAACAAAAGCAGATTCGTATGCTGCAGCAAAACCAGGATGTTTCAATAGTAAGCACAGATAAAGTACTTCAGGTGATCAACATGAGGAAATCTGAATACGATGAAAAGATGAATCATACTATTCTTCGAATCCAACATGCAATTTGTTCCCATGACCCAACTAACACTACTGTTGGAGCCATTTCAAAGTTGAAGTCGTCGGGTCTACTCCTTGAGAATTTCAGTAAGGTTCTTCACCCACCTCTGGGTACACGTGTACTCAAATTATTTGGTAAAGTAAAAACCCATAAAGTCGGCCAACCACTTAGACCTCTCGTCTCTACACGTAATAGCCCAGCTTGACCTCTGGAAGGGGCCTTAGCTAATTTTTTACAACCAACTTCTGGCTCTTTGTATTCTGTGACAAATCTCCACCCAAGCTCTGCAAAAGATTCAATCTATTTTTCCTTTATCCACGAAGTTTTTCATGATATCTCTTCGTGTAACTTTCTTGTATTCAAGTGTTCCTGTCCACCTTGTGCATCAAATTATTGAACAGAAACTTCTTGCAGCAGGTACCTCCACGCCCAAAGAAATACAGGACGTACTTAATGCTCTAAGACTTGTTTATTCGAGATCCTTCAAGTTCAACGATATAATTTACCGACAGTGTGAGGGAGCCCCTATGGGGTCCTCCCTCTCAGCCGTGTTGGCAGAGATCTTAATGCAAGATATTGAGGAAGGCGTCTTGTCAACTTTTCATGTAGCGCCGTTTTTGTACATTCATTATATTGACAACATTTTATTATTTTGGCAATCTACTCAGGATAATTTAAATGAATTTATCAAGTTGTTTGAATCTAAATATAGTTCCATTAAGTTTACCTCAGAGTTTGAGAAAGATTTCCAACTATCTTACCTTGATTTCTTACTCATAAGGGAGTCCATACACGATACAGAATTATCGTCAAACCATGCCGTAACAGTCCTTGCTTTATGGCTCGGTGCATTATCCTGCTGGTTCTAACAAGGCTCAGTTTAGCCGCCCCGGTGGCGTAGTGGTCTAAGCGATGGCCTCTGATCATTCGTCCGAACGGGGTCCGGGTTCGAATCCCGGTGAGGCATGGATGTTGTGTTTGTCTTACGGCACTGGCTCTTTCCCTTCCCTGGAACCAGTGACCCTAAATTAGGGACGGGCGACTGCTTATAGCCCATTGAGTTGCTCACGGTGGTCGTTAAACCTCCAACCAAAAAAAAAAAAAAAAAAAAAAAAAAGGCTCAGTTTATTATCCTGCTGGTTCCAACAAAGCTCGGTTTCATAGTATTGCCACAGAATTGGTAGGGCGTAATTGTCCAGAATATCGAGGTAGACGTACTGGTTAACAGGTTTGTTCACGATAACCAATGGGCCAGGACCATGCCACGAAAAACACCTCGACACAAGTACACTGCCAGCTCCAGACTTGACCATAGGAACAGTACACTGTGGTAAATCGCATTCCCCGTCTGCCACCATACCCACACACAGCCACCAGACTGATGGATCGTGTATCTGGATTAATCACTCCATAAGACCCACTTCCATTTATTTGCGGTCCACTATAAATGTTCTTTACTCCATGCTAAACAACGAGTAGCATTTCCGAGTGGAGATGAAAGGCTTATCAGCAGCTGCACGACCATGGTATCCCATGGAATAAAGTTCTGTGCAAACACTACGTCTACATACCAAGGTTCCAGCATTTTTACTCACCTGTACACTGAGAGTAGCATTCCGAGTGGAGATGAAAGGCTTATCAGCAGCTGCACGACCATGGTATCCCATGGAATAAAGTTCTGTGCAAACAGTACATCTACATACCAAGGTTCCAGCATTTTTACTCACCTGTACACTGAGGTCTTGTGCAGTATCTGTCAATTAGCGGTTCGACTCTCCTGAGGCTTCGACGTCTGCTATTACTGACTTTCTTTGGTCTCCCGGCACGTTATGCTGATTCAGGCACGCCATGTGTCTTCCACTTATTCAGTACATCCAAAACAGTTGACTTGGGTGTGTTTAAATGCCTCTCGGTTTCTCTTATGGACAGCCCACTTATATAACACCTAACAATCTTTCCTTTCTCAAAGTCAGTTCTCTCCCGCCTCGACATTTTCACTCAACCTCACAGTGCGATATGATTGGTCGGGGTCAGCTGCAGGCTTGTTTTTATACTGTTTGCAGCTGTACCGCACATCTTAAAATGCAGCGGATCTGTTCATTTGCTTTTGAAGGAGTGTCCGGCAGAGTTGTAGAATGTAGACATACATGTGTATGCCGTACGCAGATAGCTTTTGCTTGTAGGTTAAAAAAATTTTATTTGCTTTAGGTAAAAACACTTACTCAAGGCTTTACTGATTAATATATTTAATTCTATTTTAACTTCAAGAACTTTCAATTTTTTTTCACATCTTCTGAGTTCTTTTGTTTTTACAAACATTTCTGGCATCTAAATTTTATTAAGGACTCTTTCTCAACGCATAGGAAATGTATCAAACGTTTTGTTTACGCAGAACCCGTTTAAATTTTATTGCCATGTTCCTCTTGCAGTTGTCAGTTGTTAAATTAAAATCTTTTCTTTATGTATTTTGTAAGTATACTATTTTTGAATTAAGTTGTTGAAAATGCTATTTATAATTTTTGAAGATTCATTAACGGAAGTGTGTTTCTAAATAAAAAAACTTCAGTTAGTCTTGTTTTTATGAGGTCAAAATCCAATATTTTACCATAAAGGTCCATTTCATACCCATTGCTGAACATTCATTTGTAATATACTTATTTTGTCCTCACTAGAATCTGTAATGTTCTAACAATTATTTATTGTTTTATTAATTTTTCTTTAAATTACCTTATTCTTTTGTTATCGTGAATCGTGGGTTTGCAGCAAATTTTCTGTTTCAATGGTTGTGTACGCTGATACATTTTATTTTTATTTAACTCTGGTGTCTGGTGACTTGTCAATATAGTGTATATACCATTACTCCCACTTTAACGCAGCATTTCATACATCTGAAGACGAGCTCAATGTGAGCTTGAAAGTACTAATGTTTTAACTTGTCTTTTTAGTGTAGATAATATTCATTGTTTATATGTATATTAAAATCTTTTAAATCGTGTATTAGATGGCAAAGAAGCTTTATAGTTCAAACAAACCTTTTTTGATACATAATTTTTCTAGTGAATTTAAATTCCTGCTTGTTTGTATTTTTCTGTTTCTTTATTGTAAGTAACTTATCTATTTCATTTTGAGGCTACCAGTTCATTTATGTGGACTTTTTTCAATTCTTCCGGGGAGACTATTTTATTTATTTTTCCTAAAAATTGACTTGCAATATTCTTTTATATTGAGTATGGATGATAGGAGTCATAATCTAGTATTTTATTAGTATCCAAAGATTTTTTGTAGAATTTAGTTAGGAACTTGTCTTCTTTTACATATATTGTCAAATATAAGAAGTTTAATTTTTTTCTCATTTTGAACTTCTAGAGTGAATTTTAGGAATCATCTAACTCATTAAAGCATCCAAGAATTTTTTCCAGCAGATCTTCATCTTTACTATTTTTGTTATATAGAATCAATGTAAGCAGTTATTAAAATATTTTTTTGTAGTTTACTTCATTGTTAAATCACACTAAAAGATGACATTATAAATTTGCTTTTGAGTTCTATGCCAGAACAACAGGAATTCAAAATCATAAAATTTCCATGAAAAGCATAACATTTAAACATCTTATGTGAGAAAATTTTTCTGTTTATTGCCACTGGATAAGTGTCATATCTTGAAAGGACCTTTTATAAGCAAACAGCAAATTTTGCTGCTGATTCTAAGTTTGTTTTAAACGGCTTGTCAGATTTTCTTCTCGAATTTTTATGTCAGTTGAGTTGGTTTTGTACATCACTTTAAGGTTTTCAAAATCATATTTGTTGAATATATATAGAACCATTTCCTCAGTTGACCATTTCCACCTCAATTCAGGCAGGTGTGACCAACATGTGTCAGTTGACCACCTCCAATTTTTTTGAAAAAATTATGGTAGCTACTCCTAATAGAGGTATAAAGTACTGCAAAAGGATTTTTCATTAAAATTTTTTTGGTCAAGCTGCAGCTTTTTGAAAGTAGGCAAAAAATACACCCGTGATGAAAATCATGTGAAACACCAAATTTTTAAATGCACACTGCTCCTGAACTATGACAGGTAGAGACTCAATTTTTTTTAATTTTAAAGTTATTGAATTGGCCTTTCTTCAAATTCACAGAAATTGGTCAAACAAATGTTGCCAGATGGCAAAAAAATTTATATTTATTACAATTTTTTTTAATTTTCCATAAAATTTAGGATTTTTTTTTATTTAAAGAAAAAGACTTATCAGGTGGGCAAGTGTGCCAACCTGCCCCCTACTAGGGTTGTCTTAGCAGTAATTCTATTTTTATCCTGTGATGCTTGTAACTCATAAAATTAATTTTTGAAATATTCAAAATTTCAAAAAAATCTACATCTTTGAATTGCAATATCTCAAAAACCCCATTTTTAAAAATTCTGAAATTTTGTACAAATAGTGTCCTAATAATAGGTAGTTTACTGGGGAGTCAGGTTACTGGATTTTTGCCTTGAAATTTTCTTATATATTTTTGGAAATGACACTTTTTTTCAATTTCTTTTTTTTTTTTTTTTTCAAATGTTTGAATTCAGTGAAAAAATGAGAACTGTAAACATTATTTAGTAAATTTTTAATAGCAGGAGAACACAATTCCCGGCAGGGCTTGCACTAAGCATTCACCAAGTCGCCAAATGTGACTAAATCCGAGAGTGGCGAGAAGAAATTAGTAACAGTGAAAATGGTGGTGAATGATTTTATGAACAACTTAGGCAATTTTTGACTCATGGGTAAACTGCAACTTACGGTAATTTTTGGGCTAAACTGCAGCTGATATGATTTAAAAGTTTGATTTTCCAAAGCTGTGGCACTGAAAATGGTACTGCCCGGTGCAATTTTTATGGAGTACTGTGAAACACCGATTAAGGCAGCTTGAGAGTCATTGGGGGAGTCAATGAAAATAAGAGCTACTGAAGATGGGGGATATCAAGAGAGAAGAAACTCTTCCATGATTTATAATGAGCGGATCCAGAGAAATGGGATAGCAGAGGTTAAACAGTCTGCAGCACATAGTCCAGTGTTGGTGTTACTCTTAGACTTCGCTCAGAACTGATCTGTAATTCTACCTGATGAAATGCAAAGTTACTACTGGCAAGCAATGTCCAGATCTCACTCTTTGCATACTTTCCAAATGAGACTTAAGTCTTTTGTGGTAGCATGCAATGATATAAGCCATGACACAGCACATGCTCTACATAAGTGTGCCATTCTGCTCATAAAAAGTGAAATTGCTAAGACTTGTCCTTTGGAAAAAATTAAAACAATTGTTTACATCTCAGATGGAGCACCCGGGCACTTCAAAAACAAATAACAGTTCTATGAACTTATGAAGGGGGACCCAAATGTAACAAGGAAGTGGATCTTCTCAGTCACAGGCCAATGCAAGAGTGCATGTGATAGTGTGGGTGGCCTGTGCAAACATTTTGCTACTAAATTCAACTTGCAGAAAGAAGCTTCACAAGCTATAAGAAATGCACCTTCATTTGTTGAAACTGTCTCCCCTTAATCCCCAAGACTAAACTTCTACTCCTCACACCTTATGAAGTTCAATCCTATTGAACCAGCAAAGTAGAAGAGTGGGATACAGTAAAAGCTGTTGTTGGAATACAGTCACAACATTCCTGGTTAGCACAAGGAAATAAGCCATCAATGGCCAGAACAGTCCAGCACCCACGTAAAGCAGTGCAATTTTCAAGCCAACAAATAAAGAACCCATTTTCTGTGAATGATTTTCAAATAGGAAAATTTATAGGATGCATTTATGACGACAACTGGTGGATAGATGGGACAGATTACAAACATATCTAAAGAATTCGTGGACATAACAGTATCTTTCATGCACCCTCATAGATCAGCCAGAAGATTCTGGTGGCCAGAAGAATGTGGCAAGAAAACAGACAAGTGTCCAGTGCCCTTAAAAAATGTACTTCGAAAGGTGAATGCCCCAACTCCTGTTTGACGTTCTGCACAACTTTATACCTTTGATGAGAAGGAAATCAATAAAATCCAGCAGCTTTTCTTAGTTTGAATAATTTGGAGTTATGATGGTAGGCTTGTAATTTTGTTTTTTTGAGGCCATTTTTCTTATGTAAATAGAAATTGAATCTTAACTGCAACTGAGATAATGTATTGTACATATGTATAGACTATGGATTAAAAAAATTAAACATGTACAGAGGTGACAATTATTAAAAATCATAAAAATGATTTTAAAATATAGACTGACACTGCAATTTGGAATATATACTCATGTAAACTTTTCAGAAATATCTTTCGAAGTTTTTTTTTTTAATAATAACCCAACCACGAGGTTCAAGCAGGTGAGAAGTGCATTTTCAAAAACTTGTAGGGAAATTTAAAGGCAAAAATCCAGTAATTTGATTCTCCCAGTTAACTACCTACCATTAGGACATTATTTGGACAAAATTTAAGAACTTTTAAAAATGGGGTTTTTGAGATATTGCAATTCAAAAATGTTGATTTTTTGAAATTTTGTACATTTTAAAAATTAATTTTATGAGTTGCATGCATCACAGGATAAAAATAAAATTACTGCTAAAACAACCCTAGTAGGAGTGCAGGTTGGTACACTTACCCACCTGATAAGTCCTAAATTTGTGGAAAATAAAATTTTTTGTAATAAATATAGACTTTTTTTGCTATCTAGCAATAATCCTTTGATCGATTTCTGTGAACATAGAAAGGCCAATTCAATAGCTTCAAAAAAAAAAAAAAAAAAAAAAATCGAGTCTCTACCTGTTATAGTACAGGAGCAGTGTACATTTAAAAATTTGGTGTTTTACATTATTTTCGTCACAGGTGTATTTTTTGCCTATTTTCAAAATGCTGTAGCTCGACCAAAAAAATTTTTTTATGAAAAATCCTTTTGCAGTACTTTATACCTCTATTAAGAGTAGCTACCATAATTTTTTCAAAATAATTGGAGGTGGTCAACTGACACCCTCTTTCTGAATTGAGATGGAAAGTTGGTCAGTTGCATTTATTGTGGTGTACAGATTCATGCAACATTTGCCAGCAAATCCATGTACATGTTTATTGTTATGTTTGTTGAGGTAGCATTAAGTTATTGATTTCACAGGTTTCTCCCACCAAACTGATTGTTTATATACAAATACAGAATGCAAAGAACTGAAAAATGCATTAAATGTGTGGTATTCAAGCATAGATGATGGGTAAGAGGAAAGCTAGGATTGGCTAAGCTTTCCCAAAACATTTAGCCCCCTCTCCCAAAAATTTACTTGTGGAAAAGGGGTTTCACTCATTTGAGACTGCAGCTCCCCTCCAAAATCTGTAATTATGTTTCACCCATGACTACAAGGATATGGCCTTTATATTTAAGTGTAGCAAATTATTTATCATTGAAAAGTGTGTGTAACAAAATAAAGTATTATTTATTCCTGTATATTTTACATGTTTTGTAAAGTAATAGTTAGCTGTTTATTTATGTGTACATCAAATGGCTTACATAATATTGTACTGCTTGAAGCTTCCTTTACAATTAGCTTGTTTTTTTTTCTGTGGGAGTCTTTACTGTTTGTATCCGGATTTCTGTAGTTCCCAAATATTGTACTGTCTCATGATGCACAGTTTCAGATTGATGATTTTCATAAGTGTGCTGAAGAATATATCATTAAAGAAAATAAATTGTGGTGGGGACCTACCTTCATCTATGACTATGAGAGTTGAATGCAAAGTGTCTCATTAGCTGCTTGGATGTGAACAATGTGAGACTGATAAGAGGAATATCAGGAAAAAATCAATTTGTTCACCATGATGTGACATGATTACTAAAGCAGATATTGCATGCAAGTTGGATATTTTAATTGTAGAAGATAAAGTTAATGGAAATATCTTAAGTGGTTTGAGCATATGTGTCAAATGGGAAAGGAAAAGTATCCATGTCAGATGCTATATTTTGAAGCAGCTGGTTGTAAACCTAGAAGGCGGATTGAATCATGAATCATGGTGTAAAAATTAATTATTAGTGATTGAGGAAGTGATTTGTTACAGGCAAAAACATTTGTAATGGATCAAGAGAGATTGAGAAATTCGGCATAGCATTTTTATTTTGGTATCATATTCCACATTGATGTGTGATGCCTCATTAACCGGAACACCCAATTTTGGGAGTAGAAGTGGGATATGATAATGAGTGAACAAAAAATATTTTTTTCTAAGGAGAAAACTTGAAAAATTGCATCCCTCTGGAGTGGAAGTTCAACCCGATTCATCAACTAACCAATTCCAAGCAACCAAAGTAAGCAAAATCTGAATGCAGTGTAGGTTTGCAATATTGGAATGATCCAGCACTTTCTCGTAGTGTCAACAACGATTTTTCATCCAGATACGGATTAACCATTTCTCATCCAAGTCACTAGTTCTGTACTTCAGAGAACATCTTAGATACGAGTTGAAAACGTTACAAGGAAACATCAGATTGCTTCAACTAGTGCAAATCTGAATAGTATGCTGATTTCTAAAGTACATCTGCTTAGCTTCAATTTTTTGGAACTTCATTATCCTGGGTGATATAATAGTAACATGCTCGAACATCGTGGGTGATGTAACTTTTAAGTTTTTTGAAGAGAATGGCTACATGACAAACATTGAAAATACAGATTTCATTTTTTAGCTGAATAAATATCGTGCAACAAGACGGATTTCTTTTAATACTAGCTTTACATATTAATAATCTCAAAGCTTGAAAAATATCTGAAAACTTACGTGCCCAGCTAGGCATGTGCAAAAACTATATACTTGCCGAGCTAGTAAAAGCTAGATGCCCAAGAAAATTTTTCTTTGAAGATAACAAATTAGAACCCTAATTTTTTTTAAGTTAAAAAATATGAACTTTTTTTACATGTTTTGCATTTTTATTTACATGTTTTGCATTCAAAATGTTCAATGCACAAAAAAGCATGTATCTCGAGTTTTAAAATGATGCTGAAATTGGTATGAAATGGTATAATGAAATTGGTAGTTGAGAAATTTAGAAATTCGGCCATGTTCTTTTTGTTGAAATTTTCTCCTTTTGTCCCTAAACACTGGGGGCTAATTCCATGAGAGGCATGCATCCAATCACTGAATATAAACAACATTTAGAGCGAAATTATATTTGGTTCCAGTATATGAATCTAGAACATAATGCAATTAAAAAAGTGATATTCTTCTGTCCTTGGCATTCCATAACAATAATAATTCCGGTGTGATGCGCAGTGAAATGAAACATGATGTGTGACGATTGCCTTTTTTCTTGCAGTTGGAAATTCTATTCCAAACTTTTGCATTTTTAAATTTAGTTGGCCAGTCTGGGCAACTAAATTTTAAAATGATTGCTTTTTTACCTGCCCTGGCGAATAATTTACATGCCCCAGGCATCTCGAGCATGGTATTTTTCAAGACCTGAATCTTCACCCCACTTACTTTTCTGCCTAGTGATATCGGATATATATGGTGTTCTAATTTGTGCACTTGTTCCTTCAGCCAAAGGGAAAGGTCCCCAGGTCCATATCCCCCACCCTTCCGGGGTTAAGGTCTTGTGTACAATTCTCGGAACATGCACCACTATATAAGTTTTTCCTCAGTAGTTTTTTTGTATCACTTAAATATTTACATTTAATTAAAAAATATTGCTTTTAAAACAGATGTGCACAGCTCATTAGCTTGTCAATTTTGCTTGACTGTCCCTCCCCTGAGTGGGGAGGGAATGTTTTCTGCTTTTGAAGATTTTGTGCATATTCTAATTTAGACAGTTTCCTTGGAGGCTTTCACCAATGAGGTAAATTATTTGATTTCCCCTTCTTTAACAAATTTCTGACTGTATCACTGGTTTTTTGTAGTATCTTAAGTTGATTTCTGAGAGTTTGCACTTGAGTTTTCTCTGTCAGCCATCATGTTTGCAGACTTAATCAATTTCCCTTCCTTTTTATTAACTGTTTGTTCAACAATTTACCATTTTACTTCTATTTGCTATCACTGAAATTTTAATGAGAAAGATATAATTTCGCAGTAGTTCTTTGGATCTTGCTGTACTTTTTTTGGGTTGTCATGAACCTTTTTGAAGTACACTTTTCCATTTGCAATTGTATATTTGCATTTTCTTGTAGTTTTGACAGCTCTTCCAGTCACTGAGGCTTTGTTTTCAAGGTGCTTAGTTTTTCTTTAGTAGCAGATACTGAGATATTTTGTTTGAATCTGTTTCTTATTAGGTTCTTTGTCTCCTAATATGTTTTCCTGAGAAAACAAAATGCAACTGTTGTAGCATTATGTTCAAATTAAAGGTTTTTTAAATGGTTGTGACTGCTTTCAGTTTACAATAAAAGTATTTTTTTTTAATTCTAATTTTCCAAATAATGACATTTATCTTTAAAAGTTTCAAGTTTTTTGATTAAAAGTATGTAGCGAAATTCCACAAGTTAACATTTCTGTATGTATTTTATTTAATACTGATAAAAATAAAGAAAATTTACCTGAAAGTTTTTATGGTTTTCATGTAAACATTTTTTTTAATAATTTTGAACTCTATTTGCTAAAACAGAAATTTGTAAATTTTTGCTAAGTATTGGTGAAGCTTTCAGCACAGTTTATTTTAATTAAATTAATAAGTTTAATTCCGAGCTTATGAAATATAATGTGATTTATCAATTAAAGTGAATCTTCACGTGTAGGATTTACCTTAATTTGTAAGCAAACATGTTATGATAATGAAATTGGAGTAAAGAAAATCTGTTTTGTTCTCTTTTATTTGTTTCACAGCAGTCAGATGTACACTAGCGTGCAAAAATTAAGGACGAGACTGTTTTTCAAATGTAACGTCGTGCAAAAGTGCTCCACATCAACTCAAATCATACCATAAGATCCCCAAGATGTAAGAATATGGGACAAGTGAGCAAAACCGTCCAAACAAGGAATCCAAAGAATACAAAGGCACTTTATTGAAAAGGTAGCTTCGAGCACAACTGGACAGAAGACAGAAACGTCCATGTGACAAGCGGCTGCCAAGAAAAATCCAGTCTTTGGTAGGAAATATGATTACCCCTGACTGCGTTGCAGGATTTAAAACATCTGTCCATGCTGAGGACGAGGTTGTCAAGGAGCTGTTGAGGCATCGCGGCCCATTCCTATTGTAGTGCCAATCGCAGCTGGTGATGTGCTGCCAAGCGTCTCCCAAGAAGGTCCCACACATGTTCGATTGGATTTAGGTCCGGGAACCTTGCGGGCCAATCCATGCGTTGAATATCTTTACTCTCAAACAGCTCTGCGACAGTCACTGTATGATGAGTTGTAGCATTGTCGTCCATGAAGAGAAACTCAGGACCCACAGCACCTCTAAACAGACGCACGTGAGACAGGAGAACCTCAGTACAATAGCGGACACCAGTGACTGAACTTCCTTGGAAGATGTGGAGGTCAGTACGGCTACCAAGCATGATACCGCCCCAAAGGAGAACTCCGCCACCTCCAAACCGGTCCCTTTCGATGATGTTGGAGGTGTGATTGCGTTTTCCCTGCTCTCTCCAGATGTGTATACGTCCAGAATCGCTCATCAGACTAAATCGGCTCTCATCCGTAAAGAGAACTTGACCCCATTGCTGATGTGCCCAGTTCTTGTGTTCCTGGCACCATAGAAACCGCCGTCTCCGATGAGCAGGCGTTAATGGCACACACCGTACTGGTCGTCGTGCAAATAGACCACCTTTGTGCAGCCTCCTGGCCACAGTAAAACGCGATAACGGATGTCCAGTTGTCTGTTGCATGTGCCTTGCGATTTCTCCCGCTGTCTGCCGCCTTCTCTTCTCGCCTGTAGGACAATATACAGGTCGTCCATCGCCGTGGTTGCTCGTGGACGACGACGGCTAAACTCTCGGACAGCTGTTCCTGTCATTTGAAATGCTCTCCAAGCTCGTGAAACGATGCTGTGAGCGATCCGGAATTCCTCGGTCACACTTCGACCTTCTTCCAACTTCCCAATGACGCGACCTCGGGTAAAGTCATCCAGATGTCGTCTACTGGATTGCCTGTTGGCCATATCACAAGGGGGCAGCAACTCGACGTCGTTCAAACAGATGTACACCGTGCAATAGCTTTCACCGAATTGCTGAGCGTACACCGCCCGTGTGCTTTATACCCTTCCGAAACTCCCCTCTACGTCATGCTGCATATATGAGCATGCCCTACCGTATCGGACCCTAGTCTATCTCCTGAGTGGTGTTTCGGTCCGTTCTGCCTGCTCATTCTGCTGTTATGCTAATTTCTCCTCTTCGTCCTTAATTTTTTCATACCAGTGTACCATGGCAGCTGTTGTATGTTCATTGTATCCCTCTCATGACTCCTCCAAAATGCTGTGGGTGGCATTCACTCCTGGTTTTGCAAAGCCGCCAGAACTACAATGGGCGCACTTCATTTATCTCACAATGATACCTCTGAAACACAGTTGATTGGCTAGTGAAAATTGAGTCGACTGCTAATGGCATGTGCTCTTTAAGAACAGTGATGAGTCATTTTTACTTTGTATTTCAATGTCTAAATTGCATCACTCAACTAAATTAAAATCAACTATTGCTTGCATTTATTATGCTTAATTTTTTTTTTTTACCTTTGCACTGCGGGCTCTCCGCCTGGTCAGTTAGAGAGAAGGAATATGGTAGCGTCAGTTTGTAAAAAAAAAAAAAAATAAACTTACACAACTTCTTGCCAAAAAAAAAAAAAAAAAAAAAAAAAAATGCGAGAATTATCTCATTTTCTCTTCCTTTTAAAAAAAGATTTACTGAAAGAATAAACATATAGTTGCAGAATTTTGGAACACTAACTGTATTTGTTCTAACCTCATATTATGCTCAGGATCAACTTAGAATGAAGGTAAGGAAATTGCGAGGAATTTACACATTTGACTTTATACTCCATATTGACTTATAAGCCAAAAAATACGGTAATTCCAAATTTCTAACCCCCCCCAGTCCTGCATCAGTTTTATTGTCTTTCCCACTCTCACTTATTTGCAATTGGATTACCTGTTATAATTATTGGTTTTGGGCTGTATGTAGTAAACATTATTCATAAATTGATTTCTCTGATTGCTTTACATAGTGACATTTAGATTTTATATTTACAGTGGCTTACTGGGATGGAACCTCTAAAATTTTCTGCAGCATTTGCACTAAGAGCGACGGTGTTCAAGCTGTTGGAGTTAATGCCTGTGGGATTCTAAATGTTCTGCTGTAATTTTCATAAGGACCTATGATGACAGAAAGTTTTGTTCGAGTGAATTGCTTTTCTCCAAGTTAAAAAGAGAATGTGCAGGCATATAATTGTTATTGTGAATCAACATATCAGGTAAATTGCCGTCTTCATTTTAGAATTGCTGAAATCTTGTTTAATCCTTTTATGAAACAATGTATATGAAATTGTTTCACATAAATATGATTTTAATCATTGTTTTAGACTTATTGGAAGTTCTTTTTATTTTTTAAATTAACAATGTAATGTGATGCTACCAATACAAAACCAGTATGAGACATACATGGGCAACATAAAATAAAAAGTACTATACAGTATGTAAAGTAGGACACAAAGACAAAATCAGATTAATGAAACAAAAATAAGCATATGAAATTATATGTAGGCATGTTATCAATCAAGAAATCCAGTAGTTTTCTGGGATCCAAGAGTATGCTGCATAACACTTTGCAATGAGTGTTGAATAGTTAAGATGTAGTAGCAGCACCAAATCAGTTTTCAATATTAATAGAATTTTTATTTGAAAAGTTTGAAATAAAAAAAAAACTATTTAGTATTTCTCTACTCTAAATGAAATTTTCTGAATTTTTTTTTAAAGCTTTTTGTTTTTCCTTTAAAACATTTGTGGACAAAATCTATAAAACTGCAAGGTAGCAGTTCATTGAGAGAATTTTCAATGTGCACATATTCAGGAAATCCATTCCAGGGTTACAGCAGGCAAAAATGCCAACTACTACAGAATCTCCATAGTTCCTACAGAAACAGCTCTTGTAATACGGAAAAACGTTATTTTTCTACAGAAAATTAACAGAAGTTATTAATTTTTATTTTGCTTGTTCTCCTTCCCAACGTGACGGCGGCCACTTGATGATCCGCCATTCATCTTGCTTGCGATGCTGCCTGCACCTCCAGTTCTGCCTCTCAAAGCTGCTCTGATCTTAGCGCGAGCAACCGGCACTCGAAAAGTGTGGCCTTGCGCTGAGTCATTCTAAGTGAAAACCCTCCCTCCCCAGCATGCAACATTCTTTCTGGGGACATTGAGCGTAGCTCGCTTTGGTGGACGTAGGCGTAGTTCAGCGTGAAGCTCTTTTGCAGTGCAGAGACAAGCTGTTGAAAATCGTTTGGTGCAGAACGTGAATGTCATTGTCTGGCATCGGAGTTTTTTGTTTTTTTTAAGCGTGCGTCGGCGATTCATGTCAGTAATTAATATTTTGAATTTGTTTTCTTGTGTTGCAGAAAAGTATGCTTGGATTTCGTTCTTATGTGCAGAGTTTGCCAAAATGCGTAATTACGTGTCTATTACACATTGAAATTTTACCAACGTATAAAAACATGCATTGAGAAACGTGTAAAACTATGCATCGAAGAATTTTACCAACGCATTAAAATATGTATCGGGACAGCATTTCGCCTTTCAAAAACGGAAATGAACGAAATAAAGATTTTTTCTGTAATCATAATTTCGTTTTCCTGCGATGTTGCCTCTGTCCAATATTGTTGTTATACATCATTTTATTCCATAAATCTTTGTATTTCATTTTGAAAATGGAGGAAAAATTTCCAAAAATGTTGGAAATTCGATGGCGCAAAAATTCTTGTGTAATCATTGAGCAAGAGAGTGCCATGGCTTCGAAAAATTTCTGGTTTTTCGTCGTAACTTGGGTTATCCTCGAGATCGATGCATAACTTGCACAGAAATTTTGAGGCAATTGGTAGTGGTGAAGGATGCTTTCCGCCTGAAACTTTTGAAAACAGAAATTTCGTCTTTCAAAACTTTCGGAAACAGTGAAGATTTCTCCCGTAATCATAATTTTATTTTTCACACGATGTTTCCTCTGCCTAGTATTGTTGTTAAATTTCATTTTATTTCATAAATATTTGTATTTCACCTTGAAAATGGAAGGGAAATGTATGTACTGGAAGCGGAATTGCTTGTTATCAAACTGACAAATTAGAGACCATAGCAGAAACAGATAGAATAGATGTCACTTGGTCACAAATCTAAAAATTAAGGGGCGGTAATGGAGCTGTTGAGTATACTATTCTCTCGAAAGTAATGTTTGAAATACTTGGTAGTCCCACACTCGAATACTGTGAGTGAGAGAGGTTTTAGTATAGTGCGAAAAAATCAAGCCTGTTTCCACCTTAATTTAGGTTTAGAAACTGTAGATGTACTTCTTATTGCAAAAATGAATATGAGCAAGTGTGTTATGAAAAAAGATTTTCTGCTGAGGAACTCTAATCTGCAAAACAATGTATACAGCCAAATCACTAAAGAAAACTGTTTAATCAATTTTTTATTGTGTAAAAAAAATGTAATAGTCATGGTGTATATTATTTTCCATGTGAAAAATTTGGAATATTTTGATACAGATTTTCATGTATATAAATGAATAAGTAAGTAAAAAATACTAATTAAATTAAATGAGTAATACCATGTTTTCCTCGGTTAAAATTATTCTTTTTGGTATGACTACTAAAAAATGGCCCAAACTACTGAAAATTTGTACGAGTACTACTGAAAATATCTGAAACAGGTTGGCATCTCTGAGCAGGTAAAAATCAACAATTTTCATCAGGTAAAATCAAATCAGGGTTACAGCAGGTAAAAATCAAATCTAATTTTAAGAAGGGTTGGTTTAAAGAGGTTTGACTTCAATTTAAAAAGCATTCATATATGTCTAATAATGTTTGTATTTCTTCATCTGGCATTACATGGTGAATGAATTATGTGATCTCTGCTGTACATTCATCATGGTGCTGGCATGATCAGATTTTTCTATGGATTGATAGAATTCAATGTTTTCCTCTATTGTTTGGATTACTCTTGAGATCTGTGCAAAACTGAAGAAACTTTAGGGGATAGAGTAGGGAGTGTGTGGGGGAAGGAGGTTCTACAGAAAAATGCCCTCCAGACTGCCTCTATGAATATCCTGCCCTTTTTTTTTTATTTGGTGTGTGAGTGGGGAAATTTCTTTGTGTAATTTTGGGGAGTAGCTGAGTTTTTTAATCAGAATTTTTTTTCCTTCTGGCAAGTTTGTATATCCATTGAAAAATTTCCATTCTCCAGATGAAATTCTGCCATTTAAAAATTTTCAAAGACGTGAGACAGAACAGACATTTCTCCTTCAGTTGCAATTTTTTTGCCTGCCGATGTTCACTTCGTCCTGTATTGTTGTTAAATGTAATATAATGTATTTTAGCTTGTAAAAGAAGGTAGAAATTTCCGAAAACAGAAGTTTGACGCAGTGAATTCATATTTTTAAATACACAGCTATTTTGTTCCCATTCATTATTTATCCATTATTTAAATACAGAGCTGTTATCTATTATTTTAAATAGACAGCCATTTGTTATCTATCTGGAATTTCTAAACAAGGTTTTTCTATGAGTTATGTATGTCAGTGATCATAAAGTGCAGGTATGTCCTCTTGTGCATTTCAAAAATGGCTGCCTGTGGCCGTGTCTTACAGGCTGTTGCCAAATAAAGGTCTCTTATGCATTGTTTCTATTGGTGATCACATCAGTGCTAGACAAAACTGCCCATTTTGGCAGGTGTCCGCGGAATGCGAGTTACCACCAACCAAAGACATTGGAGGAGACTAAACTGGCAAAGAGCACTATACTTCTGGCATACATAGAAAGCCAGCAATGTAGAGAATAACTCCTGTGTTGACGTGTTTCTGCGTCAACACGCTAGTTACTCCTTACCAATCATTAAGCTTTTGATATACCTTCCAGATTTAAGTGTATGTGAAGCGATATTTTCCTGTTTAGTAGTATTCTTTGTCCCTTTTTGATTTTTTTTCTCTGTGTATATGGCCAGCCACATATAGCTTCATATTTTCCTACATACTAGTCTTTTTTTCTTTCTTTCTTTTTTTTTTTTTTTTTTTTTTTTGTGTGTGGATATGAGCACTTGCTAGTCACAATTTGATCTAGGAAGTTATCGGGTTCTTCGCAAACATGCTTTTTACGTAATTTCTTCAGTACGTGATGAATTGAATAAAATATTCTTGCTTTCCAATAGTCATCAGCAGGGCACGACAAATGTCCTCCAGATCTAAGAGCCAGCTCTCAAAATTTAGAAGCCTGGAGAAACGAAATCAAATTTCAAAGAATAATACACGAACATAATTTGTGTTGATGGTGCTGGAAGAAAAAGTAATAAAGTATATTTGCTGTCATTTTTTTTTCTTTTTACCCAAACCACTGAGAAATAAAGTTTCAATTTACTCCATAATTTTCTTTTCCCGTTCTTCCAGTTGTCGCTCTCAAAAATTAAAATTTTAGATTTTGATTTTATTAAAACACAATTTGTGGAAGTCAGATTTTGTACATGTTAATTCAAAATACAGTATTTTCCTTTGTTTAATTTGCCGACCATGAAATTTAGAAAAAAATCTTTCCTAAGATTCTCGGTAGCGTATAACTTGCAGGCCGTGAAATTATAAAAGAAAAATTCCGATTCACAATCCGTGGCGGTGTATAATCCGTAAATCGTAAAATTTTGAGATATGTACATATTTTTTCCCCATTGTATAGTCCTCGGTGGCATGTCTGTAGACCATGAAATTCAGAAAAGAAAAAATAATCGTCGTGTAATCCACACCTGTCATGTTCATCTTGAACCATAATTTCTGACAGAAATGCCGCGATTCTTAGGATGACAGACCCAGAAGTCCAAAGATGTAAAAAAAAATAAAAAATGATTAACTTGTAAAAAAGAGCAACTGTTATTTTTAATTAAACAAAAAACTAGAATCCCTGGCTTTTGCAATTACCGTAGTTCATGAGTTAGACCTAAAATATCTGTAGAAATTATGAACAGTCCATCACAATTGTCTCTTTTTTGAATATGTTTCAACTGAACAGTGAAATAAATCCGTAAATAAAATTATTACCACAGCAAAACTAATGAATGTTTTTCTCAAAATGATTATGGGCTATGGATTAGCTCTGTGTGCTTCTCACAACACATAGGGCTCCACGAGCACAAATAGTACCGCATTCATTGCATCATATTTTCTCTCTGAATGCTTGTAAGAAACAAAACATATTCTTTCAGCCTCTTTTTGGTCCTCTATCTCCATACTGCTTTACATTTTTTCTGTAACCTCAATTTCAGTGCTTTTCAATAACACCACTTCTCCCAACAATTACCACACATTTTTTTAAATGGTGCTGAAATGTTTTTCTTTTTGTTTTTCTTTATTGGTATATTATCACGTGAACCTAATTTATAACTTTTAATAAATAATACGCATATTGTATGACAGAAATTGCGGTATTTACTGCAAATTACGAAATCTGTAGTAAAAAAATTAGGCGCCAGGGTCAGATTTCTAGGCACCTTGGTGACCTGGCGCCCAGGATTTGTTGAGCCCTGGTTACCTGTTCATTGCCAACTTTCCCCACCCATTCATAGATGGCGCTGCACATTCAGTTGATCTCCATCGTTTCAGAACTGCTAGCATTACGTTTGCCAGTCAGTGCTACTCCAATATCTTTGCCGTCAACCGAGGTTTCAGTATACTTATAAATTCAATGTTCGTGCAGGGTCATTAATGATTAAGCAACATAATTCCTTGTAATGATTAATTGTAATTTGTTGATTTGTTCATTGTGAATTCTAAAGGACGCCTCATTAATAGTTGCTAAATCCTGCTTCCTGCACCCCTTTCGTGAGGTAAAATTTAGAATTGTGAACTCTGTATTCATGAGGTCCATAAAAAACACTTGATTTTTACTGTGAATTAAAGCCTTTGATGTGATAAAATTTAAAATCGTTAATTGTAATTACCCAGTGGCATTTTATTTACTAAAATTAGAATATGTGTGTGTGTGTGTGTGTGTGTGTGTGTGTGTGTGTGTGTGTGTGTGTGTGTGTGTGTGTGTGTGTGTGTGTGTGTGTGTGTGTCATGAATATTTTGCATGAAATATTTTACCAATCTGATAGTCATACTTAGTAGTTAAAGTTAGCTTTAATTTGACCCCAAATTTAACTACAATGTGTATAAAATAAGAAAGCTGCAGCTAATTTAGATAAATCATGTTTGTCTGCCACAAACACTAAATGATGTAACAAGGCCATTTACGGAGAAAAAAATGGAAAATAAAAAAACAAGACAAGCGTAACACATGTGTGCCTAAATAGGATTTTTTTTTTTTTTTTTGGAGGTTTACTAATATAGTGGGGTGATTTGGCATGGAATGAGTCAAATTATTTTATTGTTTTGTTAAATTATTCTAGTGTATTTTCCTTTTAGACAACATGAAGTTGTAAATAACAACCTTTTATGCCAGCCAAGGTCTGGTAGGTAGGTTATTATTAAGCACAAACTGCTTAGAAAAAAAATTAAATTAAAAAGCTAATACTGGTTTGTACAAACTTCTTCCATTCTATTGTGCCCATTGCAAAATTCTCTACCTCTGATATATTGTTTCCTTACACAGTAATTATTGAGTTTTCAACTTCTACCCAGCTTGGTCTTCCCCTTGGCCTGTACAGCCAGATTCTATAAATGTATCATCTGTTTAGGTAATCTTTCAACCCCCCCCCCCAAGGGGCAAAATACATCAGTATGTTTTCATTAACTTACCCCCTCCCTATTTTAAGTACATCTCATCGTCCCAGTGGTGTAGAGGTCTAAGCGATGGCTTCTGATCATTCATTCGAGATGTGTTCATATTCGAATTTCGGTGAGGCATTGATGTTGGGTTTGTCTTACAGCACTGGCCCTCTCCATTCCCTGGAGCCCGTAGCCCTAAATTAGGGCCAGGTGACTGCTTATAGCTCACAGTGGTTGTTAAACCCCCAATAAAAAAAAAAAAAAAAGTCTCATAAACGTATATTAGTCCATGCCAAATATATTTGGAATAAACTTCATATGTTATGTAGTGTGTATGGCAGTGCAAAATATTTGTGGTTTCGTATGGCATTAGTGTTGATTTAATTATTCTTTTGCAGGTGTGGTCTTCAAGCAGTAAGCTGAAGAGTGGACAATGATCCTGTTATTCTCTCATTGGTTGACCATCTCCAGCACAGTCAGTGAAAAAAGAAACACTA